>CM019720.1:40050806-41250806 GCA_009760885.1 Achatina immaculata
TGGTCTCACCCACACTATGTAACAATTTTTGACCCCACCCACACTATATAGCAATTGTTGGGCCACCCACACTATGTAACAACTGTAGGACCCACCCACATTATGTAACAATTGTAGGGTCCACCCTTGCTATGTAACAATTGCTGGGCCAACTACACTATGTAACAATCGTTGGCCCACTCACACTGTATAACAATTGTTGGGCCACCCACATTATGTAACAATTATAGGGCCCACCCACATTATGTAACAATTGTAGGGGCCATTCACAAAGTTCAACTTTCACGTGTATATCATACATTTTAAACATTTATTCAATTTTAAACATGATTTCGCGCACTGCATGTTCCTTGTGTGTGGTCCAGATGTTTGTGCTTATGCCTTTGTCTGCGACTCTTGAAAACTGCCGGCTGCCATGCTTTGTTTGTTCAGAACCTTCTAGGTCAGAACCTTCTAGGTCAGAATCTTCTAGGTCAGAATCTTCTAGGTCAGAATCTTCTAGGTCATCTCTTAAATTTTAAAAGTCTTGCCTGAGAACTCGGAACATCCGAAAATCTGGAAATACCTTGTCCTCTAACAATGTGGATTTTTTAAAGAAAGTTGTTGTGAGTGAGTGAGTGAGTGAGTGAGTCAGTCAGTCAGTCAGTCAGTCAGTCAATCAGTCAGTCAGTCAGTCAATCAGTCAGTCAGTCAATCAGTCAGTCAATCAGTCAGTCAGTCAGTTATATATATGAGGTCAGGTAGGGCAATAAAAATGCAAATGCCAGGGATCAATTTACTCAACTTTTGTAGCAAGAAATTATACAAGTACTTGAGGTACAAGAGGCAGTCGCACAAACATCAGCATACGCTTGTGATACTGTCCTTGCGATACTGCCCTTGTGATACTGCCCTTGTGATACTGCCTTTGGTCCAGAAATATCGCAGAGATGCTGCACAAAAATGACTGTGACTGTGTGACATGACAGAACTAGGAAGCTCTCTTTGATCTGAGTATTATGTACACAAAACTTGACTGTGTGACATGACAGAACTAGGAAGCCCTCTTTGATCTGAGTATTATGTACACAAAACATGACTGTGCAGAAAATACCACGTAAACCAGCGCAAGTACCCAACTATTATGTCCACGTAAAGGTGTATGTGAAACGTGTGTCAAAATGCATTTACTGACAGATAAAACGCAAAATCACAAATGTTATTTTACAAAATATAAATGGTTTCCATATAAAATCTGAGATCATTATTTTCAGAATTTCAATATATTTCACACTATTTATGTTGTCCCACACACATCACTCATTCCTTCACATAGCACTTGTTGGTCTCACCCACACTATGTAACAATTTTGACCCCACCCACACTATATAGCAATTGTTGGGCCACCCACACTATGTAACAACTGTAGGACCCACCCACATTATGTAACAATTGTAGGGTCCACCCTTGCTATGTAACAATTGCTGGGCCAACTACACTATGTAACAATCGTTGGCCCACTCACACTGTATAACAATTGTTGGGCCACCCACATTATGTAACAATTATAGGGCCCACCCACATTATGTAACAATTGTAGGGGCCATTCACAAAGTTCAACTTTCACGTGTATATCATACATTTTAAACATTTATTCAATTTTAAACATGATTTCGCGCACTGCATGTTCCTTGTGTGTGGTCCAGATGTTTGTGCTTATGCCTTTGTCTGCGACTCTTGAAAACTGCCGGCTGCCATGCTTTGTTTGTTCAGAACCTTCTAGGTCAGAACCTTCTAGGTCAGAATCTTCTAGGTCAGAATCTTCTAGGTCAGAATCTTCTAGGTCATCTCTTAAATTTTAAAAGTCTTGCCTGAGAACTCGGAACATCCGAAAATCTGGAAATACCTTGTCCTCTAACAATGTGGATTTTTTAAAGAAAGTTGTTGTGAGTGAGTGAGTGAGTGAGTGAGTCAGTCAGTCAGTCAGTCAGTCAGTCAATCAGTCAGTCAGTCAGTCAATCAGTCAGTCAGTCAATCAGTCAGTCAGTCAGTCAGTCAGTTATATATATGAGGTCAGGTAGGGCAATAAAAATGCAAATGCCAGGGATCAATTTACTCAACTTTTGTAGCAAGAAATTATACAAGTACTTGAGGTACAAGAGGCAGTCGCACAAACATCAGCATACGCTTGTGATACTGTCCTTGCGATACTGCCCTTGTGATACTGCCCTTGTGATACTGCCTTTGGTCCAGAAATATCGCAGAGATGCTGCACAAAAATGACTGTGACTGTGTGACATGACAGAACTAGGAAGCTCTCTTTGATCTGAGTATTATGTACACAAAACTTGACTGTGTGACATGACAGAACTAGGAAGCCCTCTTTGATCTGAGTATTATGTACACAAAACATGACTGTGCAGAAAATACCACGTAAACCAGCGCAAGTACCCAACTATTATGTCCACGTAAAGGTGTATGTGAAACGTGTGTCAAAATGCATTTACTGACAGATAAAACGCAAAATCACAAATGTTATTTTACAAAATATAAATGGTTTCCATATAAAATCTGAGATCATTATTTTCAGAATTTCAATATATTTCACACTATTTATGTTGTCCCACACACATCACTCATTCCTTCACATACCACATATTCTTACACACACCACACTTGATCACCCACATCAAACACTCTCCCACATACCACACTTTATCACCCACATCAAACACTCTCCCACATACCACACTTTATCACCCACATCAAACACTCTCCCACATACCACACTTTATCACCCACATCAAACACTCTCCCACATACCACACTTTATCACCCACATCAAACACTCTCCCACATACCACACTTTATCACCCACATCAAACACTCTCCCACATACCACACTTTATCACCCACATCAAACACTCTCCCACATACCACACTTATCACCTACATCACACACTCTCCCACATACCACACTTGATCACCTACATCAAATACTCTCCCACACACCACACTTGATCACCAACATCAAATACTCTCCCACATACCACACTTGATCACCTACATCAAACACTCTCCCACATACCACACTTGATCACCTACATCACACACTCTCCCACATACCACACTTGATCACCAACATCAAATACTCTCCCACACACCACACTTGATCACCTACATCAAATACTCTCCCACACACCACACTTGATCACCAACATCAAATACTCTCCCACACACCACACTTGATCACCTACATCACACATTCTCCCACACACATCACACTCTTCCACACATCATATACATACATCAGGCTTTCCCACACATACCACACTTGACCACGTACATCACAATCTCCCACACATCACACACTCTCCAACACACACCACAAACTCATTCATACACGCTCACTCACACACATCATACAGTCAAACAAATAACAAACTCTTATAGTAAAAAAAATCTCCCGTACACTGGATCACAACATCCTTGACATCTATGAACATCAATCACACGCCTGCCACAAATTTCTCTCTCTCTCTCTATCTCTGTTTCTTTCTTTCTTTCTTCCTTTCTCTCTCTCTTTCTTTCTTCCTTCCTTCCTTTCTCTCTCTCTCTTTCTTTCTTCCTTCCTTTCTCTCTCTTTTTTCCTTCCTTCCTTTCTCTCTCTCTTTCTTTCTTCCTTCCTTTCTATATCTCTATTTCTTCCTTTCTCTCTCTTTCTTTCTTCCTTCCTTTCTCTCTCTCTCTCTCTTTCTTCCTTCCTTTCTTTCTCTTTCTTTCTTCCTTCCTTTCTCTCTCTCTCTCTTTCTTCTTTTCTCTCTCTCTCTTTCTTTCTCCCTTCCTTTCTCTCTCTCTCTCTCCCTCTTCCTTCCTTTCTCTCTCTCTTTCTTTCTTACTTCCTTTCTTTCTTCCTTCCTTTCTCTCTCTCTCTTCCTTTCTTTCTCTCTTTCTTCCTTCCTTTCTATCTCTCTCTTTCTTTCTTTCTCTCTCTTTCTTTCTTCCTTCCTTTCTCTCTCTTTCTTTCTTCCTTTCTCTCTCTTTCTTCCTTTCTCTCTCTCTCTTTCATCCTTCCTTCCTTTCTCTCTCTTTCTTCTTCCTTTCTCTCTCTCTCTTTCTCCTTTCTCTCTCTTTCTTTCCTCCTTCCTTTCTTTCTCTCTTTCTCTCTTTCTTCCTTTCTCTCTCTCTTTCTTCCTTTCTCTCTTCTCTTTCTTCCTTCCTTTCTCTCTCTCTCTTTCTACCTTTTTCTCTCTTTCTTTCTTCCTTCCTTCTCTCTCTCTCTCTTTCTTTCTTTCTTTATCTCTCTTTCTTTCTTCCTTCCTTCCTTTCTCTCTCTCTCTTTCTTTTCCTTCCTTTCTCTCTCTTTTTTCCTTCCTTCCTTCTCTCTCTTTCTTTCTTCCTTCCTTTCTATCTCTCTTTCTTCCTTTCTCTCTTTCTTTTCCTTCCTTTCTCTCTCTCTCTCTTTCTTCCTTCCTTTCTTTCTCTTTCTTTCTTCCTTCCTTTCTCTCTCTCTCTTTCTTCTTTTCTCTCTCTCTTTCTTTCTCCCTTCCTTTCTCTCTCTTTCTTCCTTCCTTCCTTTCTCTCTCTCTTTCTTTCTTACTTCCTTTCTTTCTTCCTTCCTTTCTCTCTCTCTTCCTTTCTTTCTCTCTTTCTTCCTTCCTTTCTCTCTCTTTCTTTCTTTCTCTCTCTCTTTCTTTCTTCCTTCCTTTCTCTCTCTCTTTCTTTCTTCCTTTCTCTCTCTCTTCTTCCTTTCTCTCTCTTCTTTCTTCTTCCTTCCTTTCTCTCTCTCTCTTTCTTTCTTCCTTCCTTTCTCTCTCTTTTTTCCTTCCTTCCTTTCTCTCTCTCTTTCTTTCTTCCTTCCTTTCTATATCTCTATTTCTTCCTTTCTCTCTCTTTCTTTCTTCCTTCCTTTCTCTCTCTCTCTCTCTTTCTTCCTTCCTTTCTTTCTCTTTCTTTCTTCCTTCCTTTCTCTCTCTCTCTTTCTTCTTTTCTCTCTCTCTTTCTTTCTCCCTTCCTTTCTCTCTCTCTCTCCCTCTTCCTTCCTTTCTCTCTCTCTTTCTTTCTTACTTCCTTTCTTTCTTCCTTCCTTTCTCTCTCTCTCTTCCTTTCTTTCTCTCTTTCTTCCTTCCTTTCTATCTCTCTCTTTCTTTCTTTCTCTCTCTCTTTCTTTCTTCCTTCCTTTCTCTCTCTCTTTCTTTCTTCCTTTCTCTCTCTCTTTCTTCCTTTCTCTCTCTCTCTTTCATCCTTCCTTCCTTTCTCTCTCTTTCTTTCTTCCTTTCTCTCTCTCTCTCTTTCTTCCTTTCTCTCTCTTTCTTTCCTCCTTCCTTTCTTTCTCTCTCTTTCTCTCTTTCTTCCTTTCTCTCTCTCTCTTTCTTCCTTTCTCTCTCTCTTTCTTTCTTCCTTCCTTTCTCTCTCTCTCTTTCTACCTTTTTCTCTCTCTTTCTTTCTTCCTTCCTTTCTCTCTCTCTCTCTTTCTTTCTTTCTTTATCTCTCTTTCTTTCTTCCTTCCTTCCTTTCTCTCTCTCTCTTTCTTCCTTTCTCTCTCTTTCTTTCTCCCTTCCTTTCTCTCTCTCTCTTTCGTTCTTCCTTCCTTTCTTTCTCTCTCTTTCTCTCTTCTTTCATCTCTCTCTCTGTTCCTTTCTCTCTCTTTTTTCCTTTCTCTCTCTCTCTTTCTTCCTTCCTTTCTCTCTCTCTTTCTTCCTTCCTTCCTTTCTCTCTCTTTATTTCTTTCTTCCTTCCTTTCTCTCTCTCTCTTTCTTCCTTCCTTTCTCTCTCTCTCTCTTTCTTCCTTTTTTTTCTCTCTCTTTCTCTCTCTCTTCCTTTCTCTCTCTCTCTTTCTTCCTTTCTCTCTCTCTCTTTCTTTCTTCCTTCCTTTCTCTCTCTCACACACATTCATAAGCATCATACACACTCACACACTGTCTCACACACACAGCACACTCACTAATGCAACTCAAGGACACACACACACACACAAAGGCAGTCCCCTACCTCTTGGCCTGACTATAAGCTCTACAGCAGTATCAGACTTGCCGGCCAGATTCTCTCCCTTGCACGTGTAGTATGTGGCTCTCTCTACCGAGTTGACCTGGAGCGTGTTCTCCTCTGCTTGAGGCTCGCCCAGCCGGGTTGCTCCGTCGTACCAAGACACCATGGGCTTGGGGTTGCCGTTGAAGGCGCACGGGATGATCAGCTCATCGCCCTGGATCTTCTCAACCCTCCTGGGAACTTGGCTTCTCAGAGATGGAGCTCGAAGGAATTCTGAATTTGATACAAGATAAACTTTTATTCTTCTTCTTCTTCTTGATTCATGAACACAAAAGTTCAACATCTGCTACATGCTGGACAAGCAGACAAGTAACTCTATTCTTGTTCTAAGTGTTCTGTGTAATCACAGCGTCAACTGTCAGAATTTATGGATAAACTACAATAAATCAAACCATGCTCTGTATGAACATTACTAGAGACAAGATAAGCACCGACAGACACAGAGCTTGTGAGTTGTCTGAACAAGTAACGCAATGTTTACCACAGACTTGTCTTTAAGTAGTGGTTAGTGGCTTCTGAACAGCTGATGTTTGTTCTCACAAGAACCGACCGTGTTAGAGAACAGCGTAGACTGACATGAACTTGTGGGTGTCGTAAAGAAAATTGAATTACAACAAACTATAAGCGATATTTCTTGTTTGTTTGTTTGCACTGGCGTGTCAGTACCTTCTTTAATCAAACATGTTAAAGAACTTAGAGGATAAGATATGAAATGATGAATATCAACCAAAACTTGATACAATATCAACGAAAACTGTGGGCCAAACACTGGTCAAACGTCGGTCAGGCATAAACATTGACCAAACACTGGTCAAACGTCGGTCAGACATAAACATTGACCAAACACTGGTCAAACGTCGGTCAGGCATAAACATTGACCAAACACTGGTCAAACGTCGGTCAGACATAAACATTGACCAAACACTGGTCAAACGTCGGTCAGGCATAAACATTGACCAAACACTGGTCAAACGTCGGTCAGACATAAACATTGACCAAACACTGGTCAAACGTCGGTCAGACATAAACATTGACCAAACACTGGTCAAACGTTGGTCAGACATAAACATTGACCAAACACTGGTAAAACATCGGTCAGACATAAACATTGACTAAACACTGGTCAAACGTTGGTCAGACATAAACATTGACCAAACACTGGTCAAACGTTGGTCAGACATAAACATTTGACCAAACACTGGTCAAACATCGGTCAAACATTGATCAAAAAAATCAAATATGTGTCAAACATCGGTCAAACATTGATCAAAGAAATCAAACATCTGTCAAACATCAATCAAACATATGTAAAATGTGGTGCCATCTATCTTTATAAACGTTCTTACCTTGAACAAAAACTTTGATGGAACTTTCAGCATAGCCATACATGTTGCTAGCCACACATTTTAGTTGAAAATCTCTGCAGAAACATAAACACATTGGTACAAGATAGAACGTTTACGTGAGAATAGTCAATAAATATCTACCTATCCAGCTCCATATCCACGGCCGTTGGCTGTCATGTTTTCCGGGTATGAATTATGAGCTGCATTCATGTGTTCTTTCTCCATGCCACTTCATCAAGTCATCTATCATCTCCTCTCTCTTTGTCTGCCTCAACCTCTTTTGCCCTCTATCTTCCCTGTTGTTATCAAATATTCCAGTCCATCTGCTCTCATGGCATGTCCTAGGAATTTGGATTGTTTCCTCCTGAATTTTGTTCTCTCTTCTTCCGTCTCTCTCAGTACCTCTTCGTTTGTTCTCTTCGCTGTCCTTGGTATCTTTAGCATTTTCCTAATGAACTACATTTCCGTGGCCTCAAGGTGGCGCTGTACTTCCCCGATGACTGTCCATTTTCACATGGGCAAAACAGGATTGGTTCAGTATAACATCGGAGCGCTCACTTCATGACTTTCAGTGTTAGTGATTGATTACATCAAATATTTTTCATCCTTTGAAACATTATTTTACACTGTGTTATTCTGTTCTTTATCTCCATTTCACATCATCTGTTTGAAGTTATTAACGTCATCTTCTGTTTGAAGTTATCAATGTTCCTAGGTATTTGAACTTTGGTGGCTCTCATTATGCCGATACTTGGACTACTGTAATCTGTCAGTAACAAGATTATTGTTATCTGTCAGTGACAAGACTACTATTATCTATCAGTAACAATACTACTGTTATCTGTCAGTGACAAAACTACTGTAATCTATCAGTGACAAGACTACTATTGTCTGTCAGTGACAAGACTATTGTTATCCGTCAAGGATAATACTATTATTATCTATCAGTGATAAGACTATTGTTATCTGTCAGTGATAAGACTATTGTTATCTGTCAGTGATAAGGCTTATTGATGTTGCCATATGCGCCATGTAAAATCAATGAAAATTTGTCCTTTTCGACCATGTTTCATGTGTAAATCTTGTGTATAGAAATATTAGTTTTGCTATATGGTAACCGATATAAACAATATGGCGGCTGCCCTGACATCGCATATGTTGTATAAGCTTTCTCAAAGTGTCACAGAAAAGATGTGTCATAAGCTTACAAAAAATAGTAGACAAAGCACTTTACGCAGGAGAGACAGAAAAATGTAAGAGAACTGTAGAGGCTCTAACCACTGACCCCGGTGCGACGAGCAACAGTCTAACCACTGACCCCGGTGCGACGAGCAACAGTCTAACCACTGACCCCGGTGCGACGAGCAACAGTCTAACCACTGACTCCGGTGCGACGAGCAACAGTCTAACCACTGACTCTGGACACAACGAACAACCGTCTAACCACTGACTCTGGACACAACGAACAACCGTCTAACCTCTGAATCTGGACACAACGAACAACCGTCTAACCACTGACTCCGGACACAAAGAACAACCGTCTAACCACTGACTCTGGACACAACAAACAACCATCTAACCACTGACTCCATGAACGACGAATAATCATCTAACCACTGACTCTGGATAGGACGAACAACCGTCTAACCAGTGACTCCGGGAACCACTGACGAACAACAAGACAACACACTGTTGGCTCCTTCACCTTACATGCCATCTTTCTCTTTATATCAAGCTTTAGTTCTCTCTCTCTCTCTCTTTCTCTTTCTCTCTCTTTTCTCTTTCTCTTTCCTTCTCTCTCTCTCTTTCTCTCTGTCTTATTCTCTCTTCTTTCTCACTCCTTCTCTCTCACACGCACACTCACACTCAAATTAACTATGTAAAAGCCCACATTGTTTCATATTTCATGCTGATCAGAGAAGATTACATGGTCGATGACATGACAGGCATCGTCTATTCCTACCTGTCCACTCGTTTCTCTACAAATTCACTCCTTCCAGTGACGCCGTCTGAGGACCCGACTTGGGTGCCGTCTTTATACCATACCACCCTGGGAGCTGGGCTACCTGTCGCCTGACACACCTGGCGCAGCTCAGAACCTCGACGGACAACCTTTGTTTCAGGTAGTGATTCCGTCATTCGCGGTACACCTGTAAGTGGACGGATAGAGGAGACAGAAGTGTGACATTATGACATTGTGACATGTAAAGTGAATGACAAGAAAACTGTCACAGTAGATCTCTCCGTCTCTTCTCCCTCTCACAAGTTATCTTAAACTGCTCTTACAGACACCGAATACAGTTAATTGTTTATTCTGAATTGTCCCGACATTTTTCTTTAGTAGATAGTCATTTATAATGTATGTAGTTACTTCTATACTGAGTGAATGTTTAAGAGCGAAACGTAAATGTTATATTTTATTTGATGTCTCTCAGCTTCAATGTTAATTATGTTTGTTATATGAACAGCATATTTGTAGAATGTCTGGAATAGAGTGAAAGATGTATGATAAAGTGCAGAATGTCAGACAGGCCTGCGTGTCCAATTCTTAACCCTTTTGAAATAAAAATCAATCAATCTCTCCCTCCTTCTCTCTCTCTCACTCTCTCTCTCTCTCTCTCTCGCTCTCTCTCTCTCTCTTGTGGCTACATAAATACGGCCAGTGTTATTCTGTTACAGATTTTTTGGTGAGAAATCCTGTTGCTGTGGTCGAAAATGTATAGACCACAACTCACCTGTTTATGCGAGCACGAAAAGAATTATCTCCGTGTTCAGATAGTCATAGGATCTCGGATGACGGGATGTATGAATAAGTTCAGTTCCGTTCGAAATGTTGTAGAGAAAGGAGTTCGGTTCAAAATGTTGTAGAGAGAGGTTGGGTGTGAGTTTTCCTCTTGAAGGATGTTTGTTAGGACTTGGTTCGTCATGTAAGTTTTGTAGTTGATTGTCCTTGTTAGAACAAATGTATGCTTAAGTCAGAATGTAGTTTTGGTAATTTGTTGTCATTCTTAGGACAAAATTTGCCATGAGTCATTGTGTAGAGAGCTGTGTTTTGCGTTGTCCTTTTTAGGACAAAAGGGTTGTAGTGTTTCAAGTTTGATTGTCCTTTTTAGGACAAAATGTAATTCTTGGATGGAAGGTTGTGTTTGGAGTTTTTCAGTATATATGAGGTTAGTATGTTTTTGTAATGTATGTTAGTGTGAGGGTCCTATGGCGATGTTAATCGCCCGGACCGTTTTTCTATTCTCACTGAAATCATTTCATCAGTTTACACACCACATCCATTTGCAACACGCATTTAACAAACGGGAATTCATCATTAAACTTTAGTTGATTTTTTTGTAACTGTTGAATCCTGTGATAACTGGATTCATGTTGAGTGTCAGCTGTGGTGTTGAGTGAGTTATTTGTAGTGGTTGTTTGTCTTGGGTGTTTGTTATTGTTATACAGTATATAACAGCGTAACGTTTGTTGTGTCACTGGTACAGCAGTCCGGTCAAATGTTTGCTGCGTAATTAGTGGCGTCTGTAACAGTGAAGAATATTCAATTCAGTAATTTCAAGTCAGTTAGCTGCACACACAAACACACACTATCACAGTATAGTATAGTGTGTGAGTAAATCACATGTTTAGTGTTTAGCAGTAGTACAGGTAATACGGCTTCAAGTGTAGCCACAGCTAAGAGGATAATGTCACTGAAGGCATTCAATCAATCAGTCAATCAATCATTTGCATGTCTCTTGCGGAACTCTGCCTCTCTAATGTATGTAGTGTTGCAAGTTTCTGAAGAGCGATAGATGTCCTCCTTTTAATTTCCCTCATTGTATCTCCATTATTAGTTAGTAATGATCCAAGATATTCAAAACTCTCCACCTCTTCCAGTTTTTTCTCATTTATATCATCATCATCAGGTGCCGTGCCGACTGGCGTTGGCTATTATGCTTCTCCAGAGTACACGATCCTTCATGCAGGCCATCAGTTCAGTTGGTGATCTCCTCTCACACCATCCCGTCAGACTGTCCAGTATCATTTCTCTTGATCTTCCTCTTGATCTTCTTCCTTCTATTTTTCCTGTTGTTATAATATTTTCAGTGCCCCCTCTTCTCATTGCATGTCCTATGAAAGTACGTTGTCTCTCTCTTATCTTTTTGACAAGGTTTTTTTGTCTCTCCAGCTCTTCTCATACATTCTTCATTAGTTATTTTTGCTGTCCAGGGGATTCCCAACATTCTTCTAATAAACCACATTTCTGCTGCTTCCAATGATTTTTGTGCAGACTTGCCTGTTGTCCATGATTCACTTCCATATAACAAGATAGGTTCAATATAGCATTTTAGGACTCGTTTTCTAACATTCATTGATAACGATGTGTTAGCTAATATGTTTCTCATTCTCTGAAATGCAGTCTTTGCTTGGCCTATTCTGTTCCTAATTTCTGTTTTGCATTTCCCATCTGAAGTTATTACTGCTCCAAGGTATTTGAATTTCTGCACCTGCTTTAGAATAGTTCCGTTTAATTGAATACTGCATGCTGGTGGATTCTGTTTCTTAGATATAACCATAGTCTCTGTCTTTTTGATGTTCAAAGTAAGGCCTTTCTGTTCACTTTCTTTGGCGACTTTATCCAAGAGATTTTGCAGGTCTTGTTGGCAGGTCTTGTTGGCTGCAAGTATATATATATATATTGCAGCTGTCTTATTTGTTCTTTCGGTTGTCATTTAGTTGTCTTCGCATTAAGATAGAGATTTTGCTCTTCACTAATCTTAAGGACTGACATAATTAGTTTTTCCATTCCTTTTTGTGTTGTGGACAGTAATACTTTGTCATCAGCATATCTAATCTCTGGTATTTCATAACCTCCAATTGTTATGGCATCGTAATATTCTTTGTCTACATCTTCTCTAATTCTATATTATATCAGTCCGTAAGAACAGTGAAGAGCAGAACCTCTATATTAATGCAAAGAAAACTAAATTGATGACAACGGACAAAACAAACAAGGCAGCTGAAATATGTATCAATGAGGAAAAACTGGAAGAAGTTGAGAGTTTTGAATATATTGGATCACTACTAACTAATAATGAGGGGAATTAAAAGGAGGACATCTATCGCTCTTCAGAAAGTAAAACAAATAAAGAATCTGTGGAGAGGAGCAGACAGAACTACAAAAATAAGATTTTTAAGGGCATGCATCTTTCCCATAGCAACATATGCCTGTGAGACCTGGACACTTAACAAAACAACTGAGAAACACATAAATGCCTTTGAATGTAAATGCTACAGAAGAGTTCTCCAAATATCGTGGACACAAAAAAGAACAAATATATCTATACTACAAGAGCTTAATATTGAAGAAGGCTGGCTAGTAAAGAGGATTAAAGAGAGAAAACTTAAATATTTTGGACACATTAAACATCATGATAGTCTAGAGAAGACCATCTTGGAAGGATACATAATGGGAAAAAGAAAAAGAGGAAGACCAAAATGAAGATGGCTGCAAGACATCGTTGATGATCTGCAAATGGATGCATCAGCAGCAGGCCATCTTACTCACAACCGAGAGGCCTACAGGAGTGCTGTTTGGGAGGCAAAGTTCCACAAGGGACATGCAAATGAATGAATGAATGACATCTTCTCTAACATTCCTCATCGTATTTTCAGCATACAAGTTAAATAAGTAGGGTGACAATATGCACCCCTGACGGCGTTACAGGTAACATATAATTAAGGGAGAACAGGCCTTCCTGCTCTCACAAGGCTCTCAGGTGTACTCTCAACTCTTATCCTCAAGAGAAGGCGCAGGACAAGGCATATGACAGATGTTCAGCATCTGGAGGCACACCAGTGTTCTAGGCCGCCAGTGTAGAAGATACTTGGGGCCCGCCACGGTCCGTAGTCAAGCTTTGACGGGGCCCTGTAGTGGCAGGGTTCAGGTAGCAACCTCGCTGATCAGCGTTCTGGCCCCTTTCTCATCAGTTGACCTTGTCTAACCTCTGCTTGTTCCCCCAGTGGGCAGTTCACTCTTCTGTTTATATATCAAGTTCCCCATGATAAAGATAACTCTTCGACTTAAGATACTTCAACTTTACGATAGTGCGATAGCGGTGCACATTCATTTGTAACCAAACTTGGACTTTTCATCTGTGCCGGACTAGCAATGTGCCGGATTTTCAAACGTGCATGCTAAAGAGAAATGTATCAGGAAAGGAATGAGCAGATTGTCCAGTCACAGTTTGGTTTCCTCCTGTTCCTAGATCATCAGCAAATGTTGGCTGCCCAGCCACTCGTACCTCTGCTCACGAAGACGAATCATGAGAAGAAAAGAGAAACAAAAGACTCAGCATCCCCTCCCCAGCATCATCTTCCAGCGATTCATGTCAGTTCTATACCTCATAATATTTGTTCCGCTTAGTACACTTCCAGTGAGTGTATTAATGACAGTACTTCAATAATTAGTATATATATATACAACTATACACGAAGCACTGCAGTAAAGCTGTGATCATCATCATCATCATCAGGTGCCGTGCCGACTGGCGTTGGCTATTATGCTTCTCCAGAGTACACGATCCTTCATGCAGGCCATCAGTTCAGTTGGTGATCTCCTCTCACACCATCCCGTCAGACTGTCCAGTATCATTTCTCTTGGTCTTCCTCTTGATCTTCTTCCTTCTATTTTTCCTGTTGTTATAATATTTTCAGTGCCCCCTCTTCTCATTGCATGTCCTATGAAAGAAAGCTGTGATACCAGAATCTATAAACTAGGAAAAAAGTAGGAGCAGCTTTATTACTTAACGTCACAACTTTGTAATCGTTAAGTAATAAACCTGCTCCTACTTTTTTCCTATTTTATACATAATGACAGTACTTGTACAACATCTCACTACATGTACTGTATTTGTAATATCATTTGGTAATAAAAGGCTAAAACGTGTGTACTGTACAGTACACATACACTTATTTAAAGGGCAAAAGTTTTCATGTATTTATTTTTGTTAATCTGTGGTATTTTGCTGTTTACATTAATTATTTATTTACATTCTTATCTAGTGAGAGTTGTTATTTATTTACTTATTTATGTTATACCATATTAACATTGGTCTTACGATATTTTCGACTTATGATGAGTTTTTCTGGACGTAACCACAATGTAAGACGAGGTGCGAGTACAGCCACGCCTCTGACAGACCAGGTGTGAGCACATGCTGGGTTAGAGACACCTAGCAGGTGTGTCGAGTTCCTCCATGTCCCGGGAATTAAACAAAAAAACTGGGACATTTGAAAACACAAGCGACAGTTTTGCACACGTTTTGATCCATTTGCCTGCACCATTCTTCTACTTGCCTGCACCATTCTTCTACTTGCCTGCACCATTCTTCTACTTGCCTGCACCATTCTTCTACTTGCCTGCACCATTCTTCTACTTGCCTGTACCATTCTTCTACTTGCCTGCACCATTCTTCTACTTGCCTGCACCATTCTTTTACTTGGCTGCACCATTCTTCTACTTGCCTGCACCATTCTTCTATTTGGCTGCCACATTCTTCTACTTGGCTGCACCATTCTTCTACTTGGCTGCACCATTCTTCTATTTGCCTGCACCATTCTTCTATTTGGCTGCACCATTCTTCTACTTGCCTGCACCATTCTTCTATTTGCCTGCACCATTCTTCTACTTGCCTGCACCATTCTTCTATTTGGCTGCACCATTCTTCTATTTGGCTGCCACATTCTTCTACTTGGCTGCATCATTCTTCCACTTATCTGCAACATTCTTCCACTTATCTGCAACATTCTTCCACTTGGCTGCAACATTCTTCCACTTATCTGCAACATTCTATTAACTTTGTTGTTGTCTGATAAAGACAGAAGCAGAGACATCGCTTTCTTTTCTTGTTACTGTATTAACTCTTTGTATACTGGGTGTGTTTCCCTCAAAAGACCAAGGGGGGTAAATTTCACAATGTGAAATGGGATGGTTGTCACATTTAAAAGAATGACAGAGGCATAATCTGATCTGTAGTATGAAGTATTCTACCTTATTTTGAAGAAGAAAAAATGTATTTTGTTTTTCAAATAAAATTTTTACCATTTTGTTAGTATACAACAACAAAAAAGAGCTAAGAACTGAGAAGAAAGAATGGAAAATGAAGTAATAAAATAAATTTTTTGTCACTTACCCATCAAGTTAATCCACTGTAGTTGGTCATATAATTCCATAATGAATAAAAATGTACACAAACATCTGTTCTTTAACATATCTTACAAAATTTACATGAAAATATGCACTAGTTATGCATTCACAGCAAACTAAAAACACCAAGTGGGTGGGTAATATTTACATGAAAACAAGTGGGCGGTCGTTGACTAATATTTACCAGAAAACAGGCCATTGTGTTGTGGTTTTTGTTTTTTTTTTTAATTTGAAGCATTCTACAACATTTAATTTTTTAAATTACACAATCTCCAGCATTAATTGTTGTGATATTACAGCTAGTACTAGCAAAAAGCTGAGAAGTAGTATCACCAGCTACCCTTCTAACACATTTTGCTGCTGGACCAAAAAAAAACACGAAAAATTCTTTCAATCACTGCCACGTGGCTCGGCCGAAAATTTACCATTTCTACTCCTACATTCTCTACACCACAGTCTAGACAATTTTAAATTAAATTATGAGCTTGTAATGCAGAAATATGCTGCTCTGGACGAAAGAAACTAGCACTGGAAGCCATATTTGTTGATAAACAAAGGCCTAGCGACGATAAACTTTGAAAAACTGGCTTTAAATGAACAAAGAATCGCTCTGTTTTCTGCTCAAACCACGCGCTTAATGTGGACAACTGAATTCCGGAAGGAAGTCAACTGCTGGTTTTAAGATACTTTGATTATTTTTAAAATTAGAGAGCTACAAACCATCATCGCGCCTCGCGTCTATAAGTAGTTCGTAATGGGGATACAACCACGCAGGACGCGTGTCCAAATACCCAAAGAGTTAAATTAGTTGATAAAAAGTTTGTTACTGTATTAAATTAGTTGATAAAAAGTTTGTTACTGTATTAAATTAGTTGCTAGCGTGTTTGTGTCTTGATCACTCTAACAGCCGTAGCTGGGAGACTACGCTGGAGTTCTGAGTGTACACTCTTGTAGCAAAACTCTAACGAGTAGATCAGAAAACCGATGTTGTTTGCTTGCGTCTCATTTATTATACAACATTAATATGATAACAATATTTCTTATCACAATTATAAAGCTACATACCTGGCTGACGTCTACAGTTTCTTATCATAGTTATAAGGCTACATACCTGGTTGGCGTCTGACGTTTCTTATCATAGTTATAAAGCTACATACCTGGCTGACGTCTGACGTTTCTTATCACAGCTATAAAGCTACATTCCTGGCTGACGTCTGACGTTTCTTATCATAGTTATAAAGCTACATACCTGGCTGACGTCTGACGTTTCTTATCACACCTATAAAGCTACATACCTGGCTGACGTCTGACGTTTCTTATCACAGCTATAAAGCTACATTCCTGGCTGACGTCTGGCGTTTCTTATCACAGTTATAAAGCTACATACCTGGCTGACGTCTGGCGTTTCTTATCACAGTTATAAAGCTACATACCTGGCTCACGTCTGACGTTGATCTTTGTATTACGCTCTGTAGTTCCCTGAGAGTTTGTAGAGTTCTCACTTAACCCGTTGTAGAGTCTGCTTGTTGTTGGTGAATCACTGGGACATAGAGACATCACTGGGACACAGAGACGTCATTGGGACATAGAGACGTCACTGGGACATAGAGACGTCACTGGGACATAGAGACGTCACTGGAACATAGAGACGTCATTGGGACATAGAGACGTCACTGGGACATAGAGACGTCACTGGGACATAGAGACGTCACTGGAACATAGAGACGTCATTGGGACATAGAGACGTCACTGGGACATAGAGACGTCACTGGAATATAGAGACGTCATTGGGACATAGAGACGTCATTGGGACATAGAGACTTCACTGGGACATAAAGACATCACGGCTAGCGGGGTCAGGATTTGCCAAGGTTTTATCTTAGTCTTTCTGCCGTTCTTTGGAAGAAATGGATGTGGTAGTGGGCTCTACAGAGAAGTCAGTCAATACTATCACAACTCCCCATCCCATATGACGTCACGTGGGCTCATGCTCTCACGTAGAGAACATAAGTTTGCATCCACAGAAGAAGCTGGAGCAGATATCTGTTGATGTGTACACGGTCGGTGGTGTAAAGTTTGAATAAATGATCAAACAATTCGGTGTCACATTCATGTCGTAACTATTTAAAAACATGGGACGCTTCAGAGAAATTATTGGGCTGTGTATTAGTTACATAGCAAGAAAATAAAGCCCACGAAACAAGGAGGAAATAATATCTACTATCTACTACAAATATCATCAAAATTCTACATATTATATCTCTGTTGTCAACATAGCCAATTTCATAAACCACTACTAGACTGCTATGGCTAAAGAAAAACGTGGAACTCAGAGAAGAAAGAAGAAAAACTACACTGTTTAGAGAATAAAGTTTCAAGAATTTTTAGAACATTCGCAGAATACAACAACAGAATCTTGAGAGTCAGAAGCAAAAGAGAAATCGAAAATTTGTACATAGAATTCACTCATTCATTTGCATGTCCCTTGTGGAACTTTGCCTCCCTAAGAGCACTCCTGTGAGCCTCTCGGTTGTGAGCAAGATGTTCTGCTGCTGATGCATCCATTTGCAGTTCATCAACGATGTCTTGCAGCCATCTTCACCTTGGTCTTCCTCTCTTTCCCATTACGTACCATTCCGAGACGGTTTTCTCTAGATTATCACGACGTTTAATGTGTCCAAAATATTTAAGTTTTTTTTGTTTAATCTTCTTTACTAGCCAGCCTTCTTCAATATTAAGTTCTTGTAGTATAGATATAATTGTTCTTTTTTGTGTCCATGATATTTGAAGAACTCTTCTGTAGCATTTAAAGGCATTTATGTGTTTCTCAGTTGTTTTGTTAAGTGTCCAGGTCTCACAGGCATATGTTGCGATGGGAAAGATGCATACCCTTAAAAATCTTATTTTTGTAGTTCTGTCTGTTCCTCTCCACAGATTCTTTATTTGTTTTACTTTCTGAAGAGCGATAAATGTCCTACTTTAAATTATTTCATTGTATCTCCATTATTAGTTAGCAATGATCCAAGATATTCAAAACTCTCCACTTCTTCTAGTTTTTCCTCACTGATACATATTTCAGCTGCCTTGTTTGTTTTGTCAGTTGTCATCAATTTAGTTTTCTTTGCATTAAGATAAAAGTTCTGCTCTTCGCTGTTCTTACGGACTGACATTATTAGTTTTTCCATTCCTTCTTGTGTTGTGGACAGCAATACTGTGTTATCAGCATATCTAATCTCTGGTATTTCATAACCTCCAATTGTTATGGCATCGTAATATTCTTTGTCTACATCTTCTCTAACATTCCTCATTATATTTTCAGTATACAAGTTAAATAAGTAAGGCGACAATATGCACCCCTGACGGACCCCTTGTTTTATGTCAAACCGGGTTCTAAGGACTGCAAACGCGCCACAAACAGCCTCTGGCAGTCAAGTCCAGCTCCTGGCCTTCCCGTGGCAGAACTGTTTAAACTGACAGGAGAAGGGGCGAGGGCGAATATCTGGCGCCTGAAAACCAGTTACTTAGGGTAGATGAGTGTCACGTTTGGTAGCTCATCTGCCACTGTTGGCGAGATCTTCAGCTGCCGTGCGTGGAGCGGTGCTCTTCCCGGCCAATGAAGAAATTTGCAAATGAGGTTGCCGCGCAGCATCACTGCGGAAAAGGTGGTTGAAAGAATAAAGCGAAGCAAACAGTCAAATCACGGCACCTCTGGTCTGGAGGTCGGCCACGTCCTGAGTGCAGTCATATCGTGTGAAATGCATGAACCAGTTTGTCCCAGAGGTTAAGTCACTGCTGGCTTGACTTTTCAAATGCCGCGCGTGGAGTGAAGCTCCTCCCGGTTAAGGAAGTAAATGCGGAAATAAAGGTTGCTGTGCGGCGCCGATGGGAAAAGGTGGTGGAAAGTGAAGTTTAACCTGGTATGTCCAGTAGTATCGCTACGAGAGCTATACCACGGCACCTCTGCTCTAGAGGCCGCCTACGTCCGAAATACACCTACACTGGTGAAATATGCCTAAACCGGCACACACCAGGGGTGGAACTCGATGGCTAGACATGTCATGCCACCTCCGCTCTAGAGGTCGGTAACGCCTGATAAACACCCATACTGGTGAATTTTGCCTAAACCGGCTCATACCAGGGGTGAATCTTGAAGGCTATGAATGTCACAGTACCTCTGCCCTAGAGGTCGGTCCCGTCCCAAACATGCCCATACTGGGAAATGCCTAAACCAGCTCAACCCAGGGGTAGAAGTCACTAGTGGCGAGGATTCGTCCTCCTGGACAAAAGCTCCATCCTGGTCACAACTAGGAAGGGTAGCGGCCACGACCGCAAAATGCTGAAGTCGGAGACACTGGACCAGGGAAGTCTAGATAGGCAACCACCTCTCACCCGGCGGGGATGTCTGCGTATCCTAATCACGCTGAGGTTTTCCGGTGAGAAAGTCCAACCCTGGACTGGATGGGCAACCACCTCTCACCCAGCGGTGATACACGGGTATCTCATAACACGTCGAGGTTTTCCGGTGAGAAAGTCCAACTCTGTCCTGGGTGGGCTGACGCCTCTCACCCAGCGGGGATGCACTGATATTCCAAACACGTCGAGGTCTTCCGGTGAGAAAGTCCAACCCTAGACCAAACTGGTGCAATGAAAACCACGGTGTCACGCAATCCCGCTTCCGAGACCCACCAAGAATACAGGCTAAAGCACTGTGATACTCTGAACCCCTTGTGGTCCTTCGTGGAACTCATGTGGTCTATTTTGGACCACACAGGGGACCACCGGACCTAACGAGGACCACATGTGTGAATTCAGTAGGTTCACAGTGCGGTTTTTGGTGGTAGAAGTGAACGAAGAAGAAGAAGAAGAAGATGTCAAACCAAGTTGTTGTTTCACCATTTATTCTTACTGTTGCTTGTTGGTCTAGATACAGCAGTGATGTTAATTGTATCAAATGTGTTGGAAATCCCATTTTTTCCTTTATTTCCCAAGTTTCTGGTGTTATACACAATCAAATACTTTTGAGTAGTCTATAAAAGATAAATATAGAATCACATTAAACTCTTTGCATTTCTCTATTATTAATCATATATTGAATATATGATCTCTTGATCCTCTTCCTTGCCTGAAACCAGCTTGGACCATATTGACTTCTTCCATTTTCTTATGAAGTCTACCCATTATGATTTTTAACAGAATTTTACTGGCATGACTAATCAGGGCAACAGTTCTGTAGTTTGTGCATAATTTCAGGTTACTCTTTTTTGGCAGTGGTATGAATACAGTTCTTTTCCATTCTTGTGGCCAAATACCTGAATGCCATATCTTTTTACATAGTGCATGATAGATTGTTGCACATTCCTTTCCTCCTGCTTTAATAAATTCAGCCGTTATCTAATCGCATCCTGGTGATTTACCATTTTTCAGATTCTTTGTTGCTCATAAAACTTCTTCTATTGTCGGTTCGGGTTCTTTCTCTTCCAATAATAATTCACACTGTTGATTTCTGCTTTTACAGTCGGTTGTTTCATAAATTCCTCTGCAATATTCCTTCTATCTTTCTAGAATTTCCTCTGTCTTTGTCAAGGTATTCCCCATCTCATCACAAATTACATTTAGCTTAGGTGTGACATTTCTCGTCAATGTCTTTATTTCTTTAAACATTTCACTATCTCTTCCATACTTCTGATGTACTTCTGTTCTTTCAGAACAATCTTGTATGTATTGTTTTTTGTCTTTTCTTATGTTTCTTCGTACTTTTTTGTTAAAGATTTATATTCCTCTTTTATATTTGTAACTTTCCATTGCGTCTTCATTTTTCTACGTTGTTTTATCAGTTCTAGTGTGCTTGCTGTAATCTATCCATTCTTTTGTGTTTTCTTTACTGGAACCATGTCTTTAGCTGTTATTACTAAGATATCTCTGGCCAGCGTAGCCAATATATCTGGTGTCATCTCCTCCTGTACAGCCATCAGGATTTAGAAACGGTTCTTCACTTCTATACCGTATTGTTCTGGTATATTTGTAAGGTCAAAGCGGAGTGGTCTTGATCCCATAACTGTCTTTTTTATCTTTATCTTCATGTCTGCTATTAATACCTCATGGTTCGTGTCACAATAAGCACTTGGTAAAGTTTTTGCTGATGTTATACTTGATCTCCACCTTCTTTGCACTAAAATGTAATCTATTTGATTCCTGGTTTTCCCATCAGGTGATGTTCATGTGTAAAGTCTTCTTGGATGTTGTTTAAAAAGTGTGTTAGCAATCATTAGCTCATTTTCCATGCAAAACGCCATTAGATTGTCACCTGCCTCATTTATATGTTCTATGCTAAATTTCCTTACATGTCCTTCATCTTCTGCTCTTTCTGTACCAATCTTTGCATTAAAATCTCCCATAATTAATACAATATCATTTTCCGTACCTGGTCTATCGTCGTTTGCAGTGTGTTATAAAAATCTTCTACTTCCTCTTCTTCTGCTGCTGATGTAGGTGCATATATCTGGATGATTGTTACATTTCTAGGAATGCCCTTAAGTCTGACAGTGAGTATTCTATCACTTACTGGATTGTAACCTAGTAATGCTTTTGATGTTGATTTGTCCAAATAAAAAGCCATTCCATTCTTTCCTCCTAATTCTCCACCAGAGTATATAAAGATATTATCATTCTCGCTCTTGAAGTGTCCTGATCCTTTCCATCGATGTTCGCAGATTCCCAAAATGTGTATCCCCGTTCTTTTCATCTGGTCACTTATTATTTGATACTTTCCCTCATACATATATTTCCAGAAAAAAAAAGAACCGCATAGCTTATATAAGCTTCAATTTTTATATGTTATGACAATTTTGTTTTCCTGGATATCTCAAACCAAACCAAAAATTGTCACCAAGATATCAGGTCCATGATTTAGAGTGAATTTTGCTATTCTCGTGTATAGTCAGAACGCAGTATCTGCCCTTGCTAATCACGCATTTTTTTTTACCATAACTCACGTTGTGTTTATGGAAAAGTCGTGATTTTTGTGGTGAGTACAACTCACTTCCCACGCAAATGAAACCCTATAACAGTATGAGGTTACACAAACAAATTCAGTTAATTTTCAAGCAGACAATAATGGTGCGTCTATTGCAAAATTTACGAAACATTGCTATTGGTCGCCTGCAAGCAGGCGAAAGTCAAAGTCAAGTTACCAGGTATTTAAACGTGCAGCAGAGTACCATAAGTCGACTTCTTTGAAACCGTTTCCAAGCCATCGGCTCAGATGACGACCGACACCGCAGTGGACGACCCAGGATGACAACAACAGCTGATGATCGCTTTATTCTGGTTCATCACCTCAGAAACAGGTTTTACAACAGCTTCCTCAAGTGTCCAGTCATTGCTTGCAGGATGTTGTGTATCTGATCAAACTGTCTAGAATAGACTGCATGAAGCTGGACTGGTGGCACGACGACCTCACCGAGGTCCTGTCTTAACGAGACGCCATCGCCAAAATCGACGTGTTTGGGTCAACCAGCATCGGGCCTGGACAACTGACAATCAATGGAAACGTGTCTGGTTTAGTGACGAATCTTCCTTTTTGTTGCACAGCCATGATATGCGAAGAAGGGTTTACCGTAGACCAAATGAATGTTTTATCCAAAATTGCGTTGATGAAGCTCCGCCGCACGGTGGTGGAGGTGTAATGGTCTGGGGAATGATCAGTTTCAACGGAAGGGGTCCATTGGTGCAGATTGAAGGAGGCTTGAATGCGCAACGATACGTCAATGAAATCCTTCGACCCCATGTCCTTCCATTTTTGGCTGCGCAAAGGTCTGTATTTCAACAGGACAACGCCAGACCCCATTCTGCAAGGTTCACCACACAGTTCCTGACTGACAACAACATTCTCACCCTTCCCTGGCCATCCCTGTCTCCCCGATCGAGCACCTATGGGATGAGCTACAAAGACGTGTTTGTCACAGAAATGTTTCTCCGCCCAATCATTGTGATCTGTGGCAGGCACTCCAGGAAGAGTGGGCAGCCATCCCACAGGCGCACATCAGACATCTGATCGCATCTATGCCCAGGAGATGCCAGGCGCTGATCGATGCAAGCGGAGACCACACACCATACTAACTTGAGAACCCCTGGGACTAACAAATTCTCGTTACATAGATGCAAGAAACTGTCAAGTGAGTGTTTAAACCCTTAGGCACTATTGTGTGCAATTTTAAAATTTTATTCATTCAATTTAAAAAGCTATAGAATATCAAATTTATGGCTAAAATTGGGTCCTCAGTAGTTATGCGTTTTTTTTAATATTTTGGACAGTATACTTCTTATATTCCATGTTCCTACTCTTATTTTTCTTTTTAGTTTGATGCAGGGATTTTCCTTAGTAACACTGTCAGGATTTTGTCCGTCATCACAATTACTAGTACTGACCTCTGTCTCACACTCTTCCCCAGTGTTAAAATTAGATCTATCTGGCCTGGGGGACTCACCACCAGATCTTTTTCCTATTTGACTTTCCATGATTGCTGTTTGGGTTTCTTGGTATGTTTCCAGAAGTTAGTTTACCATTGCTTTCCTTCCGGGCAGTGACTGTACTAGTCAGTGATCGTAGCCATTGTCCCTACATTGAGATCATCTGCCTACCATCATAGAATGGTGACCATAACCAACATTATCTATCAGCTGCTCTCCCATTCCATCCACCACCTGCTCCCATGGCTTCACGTCACCCTGATCGGGGGGCTATACGGGTACTCCACCTTGCGCAAGGGTGTCCCGTAGACTGACGGAGGTAAGGAGGCGTCTTATTTCTCCTTTGATAGGGGATACCTCTACCCCGCTAACTCATGTACAGATAAACAAAAGAGAAATCTAAAATTTGTACACAGAAACAAAAGAGAAGTCTAAAATTTGTACATAGAAACAAAAGAGAAATCTAAAATTTGTACATAGAAACAAAAGAGAAATCTAAAATTTGTACATAGAAACAAAAGAGAAATCTAAAATTTGTACAGAGAAACAAAATAGAAATCTAAAATTTGTACACAGAAATAAAAGAGAAATCTAAAATTTGTACACAGAAACAAAAGAGAAGTCTAAAATTTGTACATAGAAACAAAAGAGAAGTCTAAAATTTGTACATAGAAACAAAAGAGAAATCTAAAATTTGTACATAGAAACAAAAGAGAAATCTAAAATTTGTACATAGAACTAAAAGAGAAATCTAAAATTTCTACATAGAAACAAAAGAGAAATCTAAAATTTGTACAGAGAAGCAAAAGAGAAATCTAAAATTTGTACATAGAAACAAAAGAGAAATCTAAAATGTGTACATAGAAACAAAAGAGAACTCTAAAATATGTACATAGAAACAAAAGAGAAATCTAAAATTTGTACAGAGAAATAAAAGAGAAATTTAAAATGTATACAGAGAAATAAAAAAGAAATCTAAAATTTATACAGAGAAACAAAAGAGAAATTTAAAATGTGTACAGAAAAACAAAAAATAAATCTAAAATTTGTACAGAGAAACAAAAGAGAAATTTAAAATTTGTACAGATAAACAAAAGAGAAATCTAAAATTTGTACACAGAAACAAAAGAGAAATTTTAAATGTGTACAGAGAAACAAAAAATATATCTAAACTTTGTACATAGAAACAAAAGAGAAATCTAAAATTTGTACATAGAAACAAAAGAGAAATTTAAAATTTGTACAGAGAAACAAAAGATAAATCTAAAATTTGTACAGAGAAACAAAAGAGAAATTTAAAATGTGTACAGATAAACACTAGCGTAGTGGTTAGAGCACTCGTCTAGCAACCAAATGGTCGAGGGTTCGAATCCCCAGCTGAGCGGGATTTTTTTTCCGACCAATACGGCCCTGAGGTCGACCCAGCCTCGTAAAATGGGTACCAGAGAAAATCTGGGAAGTAAAGGCAGCGAGGAAAGGAACTGGTCACCCTACCTCATACGCTGATGACCCAGCATAATGAGGTCTCTAACGCTTCACCCCCTACGGCATTTTAAATGCTATGGGACTATCTTTACAGATAAACAAAAAAGAAATCTAAAATTTGTACAGAGAAACAAAAGAAAAATATAAAATTTGTACATAGAAACAAAAGAGAAATCTAAAATGTGTACATAGAAACAAAAGAGAAATCTGAAATTTGTACAAAGAAACAAAAGAGAAATCTAAAATTTGTACATAGAAACAAAAGAGAAATCTAAAATTTATACATAAAAACAAAAGAGAAATCTAAAATTTGTACAGAAAAACAAAACAGAAATCTAAAATATGTACATAGAAACAAAAGAGAAATTTAAAATGTGTACAGAGAAACAAAAAAGAAATCTAAAATTTGTACAGAGAAACAAAAGAGAAATATAAAATTTGTACATAGAAACAAAAGAGAGATCTAAAATGTGTACATAGAAACAAAAGAAAAATCTAAAATGTGTACAGAGAAACAAAAGAGAAATCTAAAGTTTGTATAGAAAGACACCAGAGGCTTTCATGATGCAAGCTGACAGTTTACGATGGCTGAGTCTTGTATAGAGAACAGACGAGAGTCGACGGAAGACACTCACATACATACAGGGGAAGACGGGTCAAGACCATGTCAGAAACATCAAAGACCTGAGACAAGTAAACAAGTGGAGAGATATCAGAATAGAGAGGAATGGAGGCAGGTTGTATCTACAGCAATAGGTCTTAACAATTTGGAACACTGGAGAGAGAGAGAGAGGGAGGGAGGGAGGGAGAGAGAGAGGGAGGGAGAGAGAGGGAGGGAGAGAGAGAGAGAGGGAGAGATCGGCTTGACGTACATTAAGCGAAATATTGGATTGTATAAACCTATACTGCGTACACTTTCTGCGAAATAAATATGTGTACTTGTCGTGTGCTCTCGGTTTATGGTAGTGAGTTCTGTGTACGCTGGCGTGTGTGTGTGTGCGTGCGTGCGTGTGTGCGTGTGTGTATGTGTGTGTGGGGGGTGGGGTGGGGTACTGTGTTCTTGGTTTCCATGATGGCTTACCTGGAGTTGTGGTGTCGCCAAGTACCGACAACTGAAAATGTATTGGTTCACTGCTGGGACCTTCACTCTCCACATCAAAAGCTTCGACCTTGACTTCATATTTTTGATCGCTGTCAAGGCCCTTAATCAAAGTCTGGTTTGCCTTGAAAACCACTTCCGTTTTGTCTGGCCTGGTATGAGAGACAAAAGTTAAATCTGTCAGCCCACACAGTGCCACGTTTCAGTCACAGCGAGGCAGCAAGACCTTCAAGAAATACAGACACAGCACGTAGAAGTGAGGGAAAGAAAGGTTTCATATAGTCGGAGGCGAGCAGAAGTGAGAGAAGGAAACGTTTAATGTAGTAAGAGCGAGCAGAAGTGAGAGAAATAAACGTTTAATGTAGTAGGAACAAGCAGAAGTGAGAGAAATAAACGTTTAATGTAGTAGGAACAAGCAGAAGTGAGAGAAATAAACGTTTAATGTAGTAGGAACAAGCAGAAGTGAGAGAAATAAACGTTTCATGTAGTAGGAACAAGCAGAAGTGAGAGAAATAAACGTTTCATGTAGTAGGAACAAGCAGAAGTGAGAGAAATAAACGTTTCATGTAGTAGGAACAAGCAGAAGTGAGAGAAATAAACGTTTCATGTAGTAAGAACAAGCAGAAGTGAGAGAAATAAACGTTTCATGTAGTAGGAACAAGCAGAAGTGAGAGAAATAAACGTTTCATATATACTGTTCAAAATTAAAAACACAACAAATAAGATGTTGCGATTTAGACTGAAGTTTACTGATCAGACAAGGGCAAATTGCCATGAAACGTTCACTTGGACATCAACTTCACTTGCTGACCTGAACTGTACTCGGCAGATGATTCATGAGCACAGAAAAGCAACACTAGTCAAAAGAGCATTTTTGACAATAACTCATGACAGGTTCATGAGAATCCCCTGAAACGTACTGAACACAAAATTCACTGACCATGTTATTGAATGTCTATAAAAGATTGAAGCTCCTCGAATCAATTCATTTGAAAATTCAGTGCGCAAGTGTGGCTCATCTCACTACAGGACAACGACTCATCATCATTGGACGTTTACAGACTGGACAGTCACAAAGTGTAGTGGCCAGACAATTTAATGTGGTTAGAAGCACCATTAGTTGCCTCTGGAGATGATTTCAAGAAACTAGCTCAGTTGCAGACCGGCCGTGCAGTGGAAGACCTATAGTCACAATTCCTGCCGAAGACCGCTTCATACGGCTGCATCACCTCAGGAATCTATTTGCATCTGCGTCCTCAACAGTCCGGTCAATGACAGCAGCTCGTAGAATTTCAGATCAAACGGTCAGGAACTGGCTGCACGACGCTGGTCTTTGGGCTAGAAGACCTTACAGAGGTCCTGTTCTTACTGACCGGCATCGCCAGAACCGACTGTAGTGGGCGAACCTGCATCGTCAATGGGCCGTTGCGAAAGATTGGAGAAGGGTTTGGTTTAGCGATGAATCATTCTTTCTGCTCCAGTGACACGATAGACGGAGAAGCGTTTACCGCAGAGTCCATGAGCGCTACGTCCAGAACTGCATGGATGAGGCTTCTCCACATAGTGGTGGAGGTGTACTGGTGTGGAGGACGATCAACTTCATGGGAAGAAGTGACCTGGTGCAAATTGAAGGACACCTGAATGCCCAACGTTACGTTGCTGAAATTCTTCGTCCTCACGTCCTTCACTTCTGGCTGCATCAGGGTCGATTTTTCAACAGGATAACCTCATGTGGCACAACTCACCACCCAGTTCCTCGCTGAAAACAACGTCCAGATCATTCCGTGGTCACCCATGTCATCAGACATGAACCCAATAGAACACTCATGGGATGAACTCAATAGACAAGACCGCCAGCGAGACGTGTCGCCAACCAATCTCCGACAGTTCTTTCTTCCACCGCGGGAAAGGTGGGCAGCCATCCCACAACAACAGATCCAACGGCAAATCGGATCCATGTCAAGGAGATATCGTTCTCTGATACAGGCCAGATGAGGTCATACACCTTACTGACATGAATGCCTCAGTCGCAAAGAATAAAAGTCCAAACAAAATTAATGAACATCATTTCATTGTTAAAGTCTTAAAGTTTCTTCATGCCAATATTGAAACATTAATTCTGTAAAATAAAATTTTCATACAAATTTGAAATTTGGTGTTCATTACGACTACAGTAGTGTTGCGTTTCGTTTTTTTTTTAACAGTATAGTATGAGTGAGCAGAAGTGAGAGGAAGAAACTTTCCATATAGTCGGAAACGAGCCAAAGTGAGAGGAAGAAACTTTCCATATAGTCGGAAACGAGCCAAAGTGAGAGGAAGGAACTTTCCATATAGTCGGAAACGAGCCAAAGTGAGAGGAAGAAACTTTCCATATAGTCGGAAACGAGCCAAAGTGAGAGGAAGAAACTTTCCATATAGTCGGAAACGAGCCAAAGTGAGAGGAAGAAACTTTCCATATAGTCGGAAACGAGCCAAAGTGAGAGGAAGAAACTTTCCATATAGTCGGAAACGAGCCAAAGTGAGAGGAAGAAACTTTCCATATAGTCGGAAACGAGCCAAAGTGAGAGGAAGAAACTTTCCATATAGTCGGAAACGAGCCAAAGTGAGAGGAAGAAACTTTCCATATAGTCGGAAACGAGCCAAAGTGAGAGGAAGAAACTTTCCATATAGTCGGAAACGAGCCAAAGTGAGAGGAAGAAACTTTCCATATAGTCGGAAACGAGCCAAAGTGAGAGGAAGGAACGTTTCATATAGTATGAGCGAGCAGGTGTGAACGGTCACGCGGGATTTACACTGGTGTACGGCGAGGGAGTACAGGGTCACCGTTCGCGCGTTCGCAAGTGAAGGCATATATATCGAGGAGCGCGTGAGTGAAAAGGGTGTGTGTGCTAGCAGGCCATGGCGGACAAGTTAATATCGTCTGTGTTGGTTACATACGTAACACTTAGCCTAGCCGGCCTGATATCTGTGTCATATGTGATTGTGATTCATGATGAATAATGTTCAATGCTGTGTATTCATATATACTGTGTAATGTGTAGAATAAGCATGTGTACTGTACGATCATTGTGGAGAAGTATCTCGGTGATTGATTCTAATATCGTTCTCTTGAAGAGCACTTACGATGCCCCATATGCTGTTATGTTCATGTGGATCTGTTGTATGCAATTCAAGATGCATGTGGGGATGAGGATCCCGACAACAATAGCTACATAAAGGATGTGGTAAAAATGGAGCCGATGAAGTGAGGCGGAGAATTAGTGCTTTAGCACAAGTGGAATTCATGAATTGATGCGCAGAATTAGTACATTAGCATATATGAAATTATGAAGTGAGGATTGATTGATTGATTGATCTTTATTTCAAAAGGGTTAAGAATTGAGCACGCAGGCCCGTCTGACATTCTGCCCTTTATCATACATCTTTCACTCTATTCCAGACATTCTACAAATATGCTGTTCATATAACAAACATAACTAACATTGAAGCTGAGAGACATAAAATAAAATATAACATTTACGTTTCGCTCTTAAACATTCACTCAGTACAGAAGTAACTACATACATTATAAATGACTATCTACTAAACAAAATTTTCGGGACTATTCAGAAAACAATTAATTGTATTCGGTGTCTGTAAGAGCAGTTTAAGATAACTTTTAAGTTTTATAATTCATGGAGGAGAGTACAGACAGGTCGGCCGTGAGATGAAGTGTACTGGCACATAAATCATTCATGTAGAGAGTGGTGTAGTTTCGCAGCGTAGGCTGCCGCATTCATAAGTGCGTTAGCACACATGGAGATTATAATGTGATTGAGAGGGGGAGGAAAGGTCAGAATACCCAGGCCATTCTAGCTGAGCCATTAGTTACATTAGTTAAGAGTATTGCATCGATGATCATAAGCCTGAGATATTCTATGCTATGTGTTGTATGTTCTGTGTGATGTGATGTATCTGTGATTGCTACTGTTGTTGTTGTTGAGTAATAAACGTTCATATATTATAACTGGCTGACTTGGTGACGTCTATGACAAGTTGTTGAATGTGTGATACATATATGATATACAGAGATATAATGGGCCAACTGGCATTCAGTATCCTTGGAGAAAATAACCTGGGTTGTACATGAGATTATGCCTGGCCACCCAGTGCGATAGTACATAGGCCATGGATTCGGGGTTCCAGCTTCAGGTCCTGCCCCTCCCTTAAAATGTCCCCAATGTGGACTTAGCACCCCGCTACGTTTACACAGAAGTGGGGGAAAGAAACGTTTCATTTAGTCGGAGGGGAGCAGAAGTACGAGAAAGAAACGTTTCATATAGTCGGAGAAAAGCAGAAGTGAGAGAAAGAAACGTTTCATATAGTCGGAGGGGAGCAGAAGTGAGAGAAAGAAACGTTTCATATAGTCGGAGAAAAGCAGAAGTGAGAGAAAGAAACGTTTCATATAGTCGGAGGTGAGCAAACTTGTTGCAAAGACAGCCAAACATCACCATCCAAAGATCATCATCCAAACATCACCATGTTGAATCTTCATTCGCCGCTGAATACGGTAAGATGGCACATCTTAACTGCTGAAAAGATGGAGAACGCTGTTCCACTTTATGCGAGTCTTTAGAGGAGCGGCCATCTTTACCCTGCTGCTGTGACGTCATATAAGTCGTTGCTACCACCTGCAAGACCTTCCTTACCTCCTTAGTAACGAGGCTGTCAACTTACGTGACGACTGGGCTGGGCTTAGAATTTTTATTGCAATTTTAAGCGTTTCCTTTGGATCACCGCCGTATTAGGAGCCAGCAAACACGAGAGGAAAAAAAAAGTTTTATATAGCCCCCCCCCCCCCCCACTCCTAGAAACTTTCACAACTGGTGGATCGATCGACTGTCAATCTTTATAGCAAGTCAAACGGGCAGTCAGAAGTAAGATATTCTGATTTCATTAAACTAAACCGACGATCTAAGTTCTTTAAAAGTCTGGGCCGTGTACCTGGGCTATGTACCTGACCCATGTGTCTGGGCTATGTACGTGGGCCATGTACCGGAGCCATGTACCTGGGCTATGTACCTGAGCCATTACCTGGGCTATGTACCTGAGCCATGTACCTGAACGACGTACCTGGGCCACGTACCTGGGTCTCGTGCCTGGACCATGTGCTTGGGTCACGTACCAGGGTCATGTACCTGGGCCATGTACCTGGGCCACATACCTGGGCCACGTACCAGGGCCATGTACCTGAACGACGTACCTGGGCCACGTACCTGGACCACGTTACTGGGCCACGTACCTGCGTAAGGAGTTATTTGGCCTCACAGGTACGAGACAGGTTTTCGTCAGCTACAGACATTTATCATTTCACTGCCACAGAAATGTTACAAGAAAAGTATAGAAATATACACTTTAGATAATCAGTCTCTGCACGCGTTTAGCTTACTTTCATAAACTCAGGGCGGTCCCAACTATACTTTTGTATGAAATAAACTCGGAACAGTCAGTAACTATATTCTAGTATAAATTAAAATTGGGACAGTCAGTATTTATACTTTTATATGAATTAAAATCGAGACAGTCAGTAATTATACTTTTGTATAAATCAAACTCATAGTGGTCACTAACTATACATTAGAGTGAACTAGACTCGAGCAGGCATATACAAATATGTGCCGCCTTATATTTTGTGTGAAATTCGGCCATCAAATTCTAACAAATGTCATATCTACATTTTTCTTTTTTAATCAGTAACATTCTACGTTGTTTACAATCAGTTTATCATGTCTGCCTTAAGTATATAACTGTCACTTTACTAAACATTCACACTGTACGCTGAACAAAAGCATCGCAATTACTGTCGTATCACTCACATAGCTACTCCTGTACCACATATACACAATCTTACTGTTTCACATACGTGAGTATACATGACTTTTGCTATATTACACACATCAGCTATTACGGTACAACACAAACACACTGTTACAACACCACACAAACAACAGCTACATCACACAAACAACAGCTACACCACACACACAACTACTACACCACACAAACAACTACTACACCACACAAACAACTACTACACCACACAAACAACAGCTACATCACACAAACAACAGCTACATCACACAAACAACAGCTACACCACACACACAACTACTACACCACACAAACAACTACTACACCACACAAACAACTACTACACCACACAAACAACTACTACACCACACAAACAACAGCTACATCACACAAACAACAGCTACACCACACACACAACTACTACACCACACAAACAACTACTACACCACACAAACAACTACTACACCACACAAACAACTACTACACCACACAAACAACTACTACACCACACAAACAACAGCTACATCACACAAACAACTACTACACCACACAAACAACAGCTACATCACACAAACCACTACTACACAACACAAACAACAGCTACATCACACAAACAACTACTACACCACACACACAACTACTACACCACACAAACAACAGCTACATCACACAAACAACCGCTACACCACACACACAACTACTACACCACACAAACAACTACTACACCACACAAACAACTACTACACCACACAAACAACTACTACACCACACAAACAACTACTACACCACACAAACAACTACTGCACCACACAAACAACTACTACACCACACAAACAACTACTACACCACATAAACAACTACTGCACCACACAAACAACTACTACACCACACAACTACTACACCACACAAACAACTACTACACCACACAAACAACTACTACACCACACAAACAACTACTACACCACACAAACAACTACTACACCACACAACTACTACACCACACAAACAACTACTACACCACATAAACAACTACTGCACCACACAAACAACTACTGCACCACACAAACAACTACTACACCACACAAACAACTGCTACACCACACAAACAACTACTACACCACACAAACAACTACTACACCACACAAACAACTACTACATCACACAAACAACTTCTGTACTAAGACACAACAACAGCAATCACTGAACTGATCTGCTTGCTGGCCTGGCTGGAGCTGGTGGAGCCTCACAAGAAATCCTGTGGCTGGTAGCCTTCCGTCGTAGTGCCACGTGACCAGGACACTGCTGTCTGTCTGTGCTGTGACAGACACGTTCGTGGGCGAGGCCAGGCCTGCATCGGGAGGAGAGACGTGACCTTGTTAAGACCACCAAAATCAAGAGCAACATAAACTATGTGAAAATATAGGGGCAGAAAACTGACAGAATGATCCAACAGCCAAGTACTTGATGTACTGAGACAGCCGTCTACTTTATGTATTGAGACAGTTGTGTATTTGATGTATTGAGACAGCCGTCTACTTGATGCACTGAGATAGTTGTGTACTTGATGTACGGACACAGGGGTGTACTTGATGTACTCAGCTCCAGGAATATAGTATGCAGCATCTACACAGGTATTCCACATTCATTTTTATGAAACTTTGTCCATTCACATGTCTAGTACATTCACATGTCTAGTACATTCACATGTCTAGTACACTCACATATCTAGTACACTGTACACTCACATATCTAGTACACTGTACACTCACATATCTAGTACACTGTCCATTCACATGTCTAGTAAACTGTACACTCACAGGTCTAGTAAACTGTACACTCACAGGTCTAGTAAACTGTACACTCACATGTCTAGTAAACTGTACACTCACATGTCTAGTAAACTGTACACTCACATGTCTAGTAAACTGTACACTCACATATCTAAAAAACTGTACACTCACATGTCTAGTAAACTGTACACTCACATGTCTAGTAAACTGTACACTCACACGTCTAGTAAACTGTACACTCACATGTCTAGTAAATTGTACACTCACATGTCTAGTAAACTGTACACTCACATGTCTAAAAAAAATGCACACTCACGTGTCTAAAAAACTATACACTCACATGTCTAAAAAACTGTACATTCACATATCTAAAAAACTGCACATTCACATGTCTAGTAAACTGTACACTCACATGTCTAGTAAACTGTACACTCACATGTCTAGTAAACTGTACACTCACATGTCTAAAAAACTGTACACTCACATATCTAAAAAACTGCACACTCACATCTAAAAAACTGTACACTCACATGTCTAAAAAAATGTACACTCACATGTCTAAAAAACTGCACACTCACATGTCTAAAAAACTGTACACTCACATATCTAAAAAACTGTACACTCACATGTCTAAAAAAACTGTGCACTCACATGTCTAAAAAACTGCACACTCACATATCTAAAAAACTGCACACTCACATGTCTAAAAAACTGTACACTCACATGTCTAAAGAACTGTACACTCACATGTCTAAAAAACTATACACTCACATGTCTAGTAAACTGTACACTTGCACGACTAGTAAACTGTACACTCACACGTCTAGTAAACTGTACACTCACATGTCTAGTAAACTGTACACTCACATGTCTAGTAAACTGTACACTCACATGTCTAGTAAACTGTATACTCACATATCTAAAAAACTGTACACTCACATGTCTAGTAAACTGTACACTCACATGTCTAGTAAACTGTACACTCACATGTCTAGTAAACTGTACACTCACATGTCTAAAAAACTTCACACTCACATATCTAAAAAACTGTACACTCACATGTCTAAAAAACTGTACACTCACATGTCTAAAAAATGTACACTCACATGTCTAAAAAACTGTACACTCACATGTCTAAAAAACTGTACACTCACATGTCTAAAGAACTGTACACTCACATGTCTAGTAAACTGTACACTCACATGTCTAGTAAACTGTACACTCACATGTCTAGTAAACTGTACACTCACATGTCTAGTAAACTGTACACTCACATATCTAAAAAACTGTACACTCATATGTCTAAAAAACTGTACACTCACATGTCTAGTAAACTGTACACTCACATGCCGTGTACACTGTCAACAATTTGTCACTGACACCGTTCTAAACACCAGTTTTGTCACACACTTGCTAGCAGGTTTAGAACATGAGTCATGTACCTGCAGGTGGAGTCAGTATATAGGTCACATGCCTGCTAGCAAGTTTATAACATGAGTCATGTACCTGCAGGTGGAGTCAGTAAATGAGTCACTACAGTACGAGCTTTCTTGTTGACAGTTGCTTTTGCCATGAAGAAATATCTTGTCCTGGGCTGTAAGCCATTCACAATTCCAAAGTTTTCCTGCACAAAATGATAGTACACCAGAAACAAATGTTTCACAGTAGATGATAATATCACACAAACTAATTTTTAACATGGGATGATAATACACCAAGATCTATTGTTTCACACAGGATAATAATACACCAAGATCTAATGTTTCACACAGGATAATAATACACCAAGATCTAATGTTTCACACAGGATAATAATACACCAAGATCTAATGTTTCACACAGGATAATAATACACCAAGATCTAATGTTTCACACAGGATAATAATACACCAAGATCTAATGTTTCACATAGGATAATAATACACCAAGATCTAATGTTTCACACAGGATAATAATACACCAAGATCTAATGTTTCACACAGGATAATAATACACCAAGATCTAATGTTTCACACAGGATAATAATACACCAAGATCTAATGTTTCACACAGAATAATAATACACCAAGATCTAATGTTTCACATAGGATAATAATACACCAAGATCTAATGTTTCACACAGGATAATAATACACCAAGATCTAATGTTTCACATAGGATAATAATACACCAAGATCTAATGTTTCACATAGGATGATAATACACCAATACCTAATGTTTCACACAGGATACACCAAGACCTAATGTTTCACACAGGATGATAAAACACCATGACCTTATGTTTCACACAGGATACACCAAGACCTAATGTTTCACACAGGATACACCAAGATCTAATGTTTCACACAGGATGATAATACACCATGACCTAATGTTTCACACAGGATACACCAAGACCTAATGTTTCACACAGGATACACCAAGATCTAATGTTTCACACAGGATGATAATACACCATGACCTAATGTTTCACACAGGATGATAATACACCATGACCTAATGTTTCACACAGGATACACCAAGATCTAATGTTTCACACAGGATAATAATACACCAAGATCTAATGTTTCACACAGGATGATAATACACCATGACCTAATGTTTCACACAGGATGATAATACACCATGACCTAATGTTTCACACAGGATACACCAAGATCTAATGTTTCACACAGGATAATAATACACCAAGATCTAATGTTTCACACAGGATGATAATACACCAAGACCTAATGTTTCACATAGGATGATAAAACCTAATATTACATGTAGGTCTAGACTTCAACATCATCACGACGTTGTCTACACAGTTTGTATTCCACTCTGATAAGGAGATGAGCTCTATCTCATCTATACTTCCCCCTCCATCTCCCATCTTCCATCTTCAATCTCCCATCCAAGGACTTTACCTTGACCTTGAAGTTGTTGATCCTGTTCCACTTAATCGCTGAATCGTCGGAGTAGAGGACCCGAAGCTTGTCCACTTTGTCCCCTCCTAGAGTGTCCAAGCTGACCAGGACAGTGTCCGGGTTGAGAGGGACAGCTCGTATACTGAGTTCAGGAACTAGGGGACGTAATGAGAGAGAGAGAGAGAAAGAGAGAGAGAGAGAGTAGTGTGTACACTCTGCTTGAACATTACACAGTAAATAAGTAACATCATCATAAGCAATGAGTACCAGATAGCATACATGTCAGTCTAAACAATGGGAAGTAATGAGAGATAATGTAACAGATGAGATATATCAGTCTAAACAATGGGAAGTAATGAGAGATAATGTAACAGATGAGATATATCAGTCTAAACAATGGGACGTAATGAGAGATAATGTAACAGATGAGATATATCAGTATAAGCAATTGGAAGAAATTCATTGGACAGAAAAGCGAAATGACAGATAAAAAGTATCTTGTGTTAAGTAAAATCTTTCTAAAACCATGAGATAAGATGCTGGTAGAAGCGAACGAAGAAGAAGAAGAAGAAGAAGTTAATACCAGAAAAGAATGATAATAACTGGACCAGACAGGACGTTAGTGTACAAGTGAAGTGAGGTAATGACAAAAGTTCGTGTACAAGTAATGTGACGTCATGATAAAAGTTTCTGTACAAATGAAGTGACGTCATGACAAACGTTAATGTACAAGTGAAGTGACGTCCTGAGAAAGATAGTGTACAAGTAAAGTGACGTCATGACAAAAGTTAGTGTACAAATTACGTTATGTAATGACGAACGGTAGTGTACAAGTGAAGTAATGACAGAATTTCGTGTATAAGTGAGGTGACGTAATGATGAAAGTTAGTGTACAAATTAAGTTAAGTAATGACGAAAGTTAGTGTACAAGTGAAGTAATGACAGAATTTCGTGTACAAGTGAGGTGACGTAATGATGAAAGCTAAATTAAGTTATGTAATGATGAAAGTTAGTGTACAAATTAAGTTATGTAATGATGAAAGTTAGTGTACAAATTAAGTTATGTAATGATGAAAGTTAGTGTACAAATTAAGTTATGTAATGATGAAAGTTAGTGTACAAATTAAGTTATGTAATGACGAAAGGTAGTGTACAAATTAAGTTATGTAATGATGAAAGTTAGTGTACAAATTAAGTTATGTAATGACGAAAGTTAGTGTACGAGTGAATTAATGACAGAATTTCGTGTACAAGTGAGGTGACGTAATGATGAAAGTTAGCGTACCAATTAAGTTATGTAATGAAGGAAGCTAGAAGTAAAATGATTTACCGAATCCTTCGTGAAGAAATATAATTTCTGGACTTTTCTGTCCAACAGTTTTCTGAAGGCCATCAGTGAAAGCGGCAACCTGGATCTTATACCGCGTGCGGGTCTTCAGACCCACTAAGACAGTGCTCCATCTATTGCCAGCTTCTGGCTTGGTCACCTCAATCTGCCCAGATGGCTGTTTGTCCTTCTTGCCAGTTGCCTGGAGCATTACAATGCGACTCAGAATTATTTCATGATTCTGTTTAGTGTTTCAACAGAATTTCTTCGCCATGTAAATAATTTCCACTCAGACATGCCACAATTAGTAAACATATAAATAGACTATAGCCAAATATATATAAGCTATAGTCAACCTATGCTGAATTTCCCTACAACTTGTCCTTCATCTTCTGTTCTTTCTGTACCAATCTTTGCAGTAAAATCCCCCATTATTAATACAATATCATTTTCCGTACTTGGTCTATCGTACCTTTAATATTGAAGAAGGCTGGCTAGAAAAGAGGATTAAACAGAGAAAATTTAAATATTTTCGATACATTAAACCTCATGATAATCTAGAGAAAACCGTCTTGGAAGGGTACATAATGGGAAAAAGAAAGAGAGGAAGACCAAAGCGAATATGGCTGCAAGACATCGTTGGTGATCTGCAAATGGATGCATCAGCAGCAGGCCATCTTGCTCACAACCGAGAGGCCTACAGGAGAGCTGTTAGGGAGGCAAAGTTCCGCAAGGGACATGCAAATGAATGAATAGTCAACCTATAAATACACTATAGTCAAATATAAAAAAGCTATAGTAAAATATAAAGAAGCCATGGTCAACCTATACATAGACTATCTTATATCTTATATCCTTCCCGTGCCGTTAAACATCACATAGGGCTCGCAAAGTATTTCGCCAATTTTTCCTGTCTTCGACGAGTCTTTCAACCTCATCAAAGGATTTTATGCCTGTTAATTTGGCCTCTCTTAACAATGTCCTCTTCAGAGTTTCACGCGGTCTGCCTCTTTCTCTTTGGCCTGTTGTGTTCCACTTGATAGCTTGTTGTGGGATTCTCTGATCGTTTCTTCTCATCACGTGTCCATTTCCTTTTCCTGGTCACCCATGAGACTGGTTGTTGTTCAGTTATCTGTCTTATCTCTGCATTGTTCTTGAATTCGTTCCACTTGAAACCACGTATTTTCCTTAAGCATTTATTTTCACAAGAGTCTAATTTCTTGTCTATTTCTTTAGTTGTTTTCCAGCTTTCGCATGCATAAATGAGGGTGGATATTACATTTGAATTGAATAGTCTTAACTTGGTTTTTGTGCTTATAACTTTTGAATGCCATATGTTCTCAAGATTCTTGAAGATCGATGCTGCTTTTGCGATTCTAACTTCCTTCCTGGTGTCACCATCCTGGTCTATGTAGCTGCCAAGGTATGCAAATTGATTTACTTCTTCAATATCTGTCCCTTCTACATGTATTTTTCCATTTTGATTAATGGGAATTTTCATTATTTTTGTTTTGTCCTTGTTAATTTCAAGTCCTATTTTGCTAGCCAGTGAAGACAGGCTATCTGTTTTTTCTTGCATGGAATTCACATTGTTACTGATAAGAGTTATGTCATCAACAAAATCAAGATCTTCTAGTTGGGTCCCATGTACCCAGTCAATACCTATGTTACCGTTGCAGCATTTTTTCCTTATGAAGTCTGTTGTAATCCCAAAAAGGAGACAGTATACATCCTTGTTTCACACCTGTTTCAATCTGGAACTATTCATTCATTCCTTCTTCTGTTTTGACTGCCCAAACATATCCATTGTAGAAGTTCTTAATGATGTTGACAATTTTAGATGGTATTCCATATAGACTTAAAGTTCTCCATAATGAATCTCTGTGTATGCTATAAAATGCCTTTTTAAAGTCTATGAAGTTCGGTATTAATGGTTTCTGCTTTTCAATATATTCTTCAAGTATTATTTTTAGAGTAAAGCTATGATCAGTTATAAATAAGCTATAGTAAAATATAAATAAAAAAGAACAAATATATCTATACTACAAGAACTTAATATTGAAGAAGGCTGGCTAGTAAAGAGGATTAAAGAGAGAAAACTTAAATATTTTGGACACATTAAACGTCATGTTAATCTAGAGAAAACTGTCTTGGAAGGGTACATAATGGGAAAAAGAAAGAGAGGAAGACCAAGGCGAATATGGCTGCAAGACATCGTTGATGATCTGCAAATGGATGCATCAGCAGCAGGCCATCTTGCTCACAACCGAGAGGCCTACAGGAGAGCTAGGGAGGCAAAGTTCCACAAGGGACATGCAAATGACTGACTGACCTATAGGTTAGCTATAGTCATCTCATTAATAAGATATAATCATCTATAGATTAGCTATAGTCAACCTATTAGCTATTAACTATAGCTATTAATAAAATATAGTCATCTCACAAATATCGTTTGCGATAAATAAGCTATGTCCAACCTATTGTTAAACTATAATCACTTTATAAACAAGCTATATTCATGCTATAAATAATCTATGTTCTGACATAAATCAGCTATAATCAACCTAGAAATAATCTATGTTCTTGTCACAGATAAGCTATAGTCAACCTAGAAATAAACTATAATCAACCTATAAATGAGCTATAATAAATCTATAAATAAGCTATAATCAACTAGAAATAATCTATGTTCTGACATAAATCAGCTATAATCAACCTAGAAATAATCTATGTTCTGGCATAGATAAGCTACAATCAACCTATAAATAAGCTATAATCAACCTATAAATAAGCTATAATCAACCTATAAATAAGCTATAATCAACCTATAAATAAGCTATACTCAACCTATAAATAAGCTATACTCAACCTATAAATAAGCTATAATCAACCTATAAATAAGCTATAATCAACCTATAAATAAGCTATAATCAACTAATAAATAAAACTTGAAAAATGTCACAATGTGTAGGCGCTTCTTGAACGGAAAAAAAAGCTGGGGGTGGGGGGGGGTGGGGGGAGTTTCAGGCTGAGTTAGTTTTGCTAGAATGTCAACGTCTGAATGTGATGTAGCACTTGTCACTCGTGAAACAACAAAAACTCAGACTGGAAAGTTTATGAGCATTGTCTGCCGTGTTTACATTGTGTACCAGCACGTGGGAGGTGTGCAGGCACACATGCTTTCTTTTCTAGGGTAGGTTTCCCTAACATTTTGTGTTGTGCGCTCATTTTTATAATTAGGCCATGTGTATGTCGCACCTTCCTTGGTATCTGGCTTCCATCGTTTTTATATCTTGGTGAAATCTCTCACCTTGCTCTTCGCTTAAGTCACCAAGGTTCTCTAGAAAGCAATCTAAGTGACTGTGCAGATAATGGATTTTAACACACATGTTACAATCAAGCCTGCTGAAATGAAAGAGCATATCCTCTATTAACTGTGTGTAAGTGTCTGCCTTCTTGTTGCCAAGAAAGCTTTTCACAATAAGAACACAGGAAGACCAGGCACATGATTCGATTTCATTCTTTATTCCTATAAAATGTGGGTCATTTATAAGTTCTCTTATCTGTAGACCATCGAAAATACCCGTCTTCAGTTTTTCTGTGGTAAGTCCAGGTAACTTATGCACTATGTATTCAATGAGCAAACTGTCTTTATTCAAAGCCTTTACAAACTGTTCCATCAGATCTAGCTTTACATGTAATGGTGGCAGTGTGGTTCTATCTCGTGCTACCAAAGGTTCATTGATTATATTTTGTCCTCCAACCACCATATATTTCCTGGGAGGCCAATCTTTTCTTGCTCAGTGTTCATGTTTGGCTCTACTATCCCAAAGACATAAAAAGCAAGGATACTTTGTGTAGCCACGTTGTTGATCAAGAAGAAAATTAACCATCTTCAAGTCTACACAAATCACCCATTGATGTTCTTGGTAATTTATCTTTTCCAAGACTAAAGAGATGGCCTTGTACTCTTCTTTCATCCTGGTGGCATGATCGATTGGAATAGAACTATATTTGTTGCAGTTTTTTAAAATAACACTTTTTCAAACTACGTTTTGAACTGTCGATGAAAAGACGCCACTCACTTGGGTTATGTTCTACAAGACCATTTTTCTTCTCAAGGTTTCCGATGTCATTGCAGAATACTAAGTTATCTTGGGTAAAGAATGACAGGAAATCTTTTTATCTCCTTTGATAAAATATAGTTTTCGTTCCAGGCTGAAGTACATTCTTTTCCTTTAGTATGGAGGCGAGCAGTTCAGAAGACACCTTGGAAAGATTTAAGTTCCTGATCAGGTCATTCAATTCATTTTGATCAAAACGCGCACAATGTGAAGTTGTTTGAATTTTACTGTCACTGCCAACTCGCTGTCAAGGAAAGGTGGAGCGGGTACAAGATCCGAGTGAGGGAGAAGTCTCCTGGCTGAAGGTAGATCAAGGTAAGATCACTTGTCACGATTATTTCAGTTGATGCCTATGATATTAACAGTACAAAAACAACAGTCATCGAAGTGGTTTTTCGGTTAACTCCACACTATTGCTACTCCAAATTTCAGGCAGCTTCTCTTTCCATTTCTCCACTGGCACAAATGCTCCGTACAAGTTTTGCATACAACATGAGGAGCCCATGGCTTATCTTGATCTCCAAGCTTGACACCAAAATAACCTACATACCCTCTTTTTACAAACTTATAAATAGGTTTCCAACTTGTTTTCAGCGTGTGCTTCCCACAAATACAGCAAAATATGCCTGGATGATTCAAGCAGCTCAAACTTGAAGAAGCCATAACCTCTATGGCGTTCGATTTACAAAAGTGAAATAATATGAGCAGGAACATACACACACCTCACATACGATCATAACTATTACACAGCGCAACTGTTTTAAACAGGTCAGGTTGAGAAACCTTCGAAATACTCATTTATGTAGTCTAGGAAAACCATGATTTACCATTTTAATTTTTGTGCACATTATATATATATATACAAATGGATGTGTATATATGTATTATGTGTATATTATGGATGTGTGTATTATGTATGTATGTATGTATGTTCCAACATCACTCTAGAACGCCTGGAGCAATTTCAACCAAACTTGGTACACTTATGACTTACACTCTGGAAATGTTTGATGTTTGGTTAAGACTCCCCTATCTCCCATAGGGGTAGGGGTATGGAGGGAGAGACATACTTTCCACTAAATTGAAGGACCAAAAGAATAGTCTAAGGGAGATAATCGTGAAATAGAGCGATTCTGGCCTAAGAGCAGCATGTGTAGCCTCCCATGGTAAGTCTAAATAATTTAGATGGTCCAAATAATTTTGATGGTCTCGTTTTGTTTTAATTCATCATTGTCATCGCCTTTCATTCCCTTGAGAGCAAAGACCACGGATAAAGGCTCTCCAGTTATCCCTGTTCTTGAAATTATTCTCTGCCTCCTTCCATGTGTACCCCTTGTCTCTGAGCACTGTTATAATTTCTTTTATTTTGTTTTAATTATATTTGTAAAAATAAATTTTAATTTTGTTTTTTCCTTATGTTTATATTGGATTTTTATTGTATTCTGTAGTATTTTCATTATATTTTATTTTCATTATATTTTATAGTATTCATTATATATATATATATATATATATATATATATATATATATATATAGTATTCATTAAATTCTATAGTATTTTTCATTCTGTTTTTCATCTATAGTATCATTGCTCAGTGACAGTGTGCCGTTTCAGTATTTTTTCAAATTAGCTTTTCGAATCAGGGAGAGAGAGAGGGGGAGGGAGGGAGAGAGAGATAGAGATGATGAGAGAGAGAGGGAGAGAGGGAGAGAAAGATAGAAAGGAAGAGAGAGGGACAGAGCGAGAGCTTTGAGATCGCCATGTTTCTCCCACAGACAACTTTATGCTGCTTGCTCAAGGGAGAGAGAGGGGGGGGGGAGAGAGAGAGAGAGAGAGGGAGAGAGAAAGATTTCAGATCACCATGTTTCTCCCACGGACAACTTTATGTTGCTTGCTCAAGGGAGGGTTCACCCAAGAATTTATTTATTCTTGCTCCTGGAGGTGAAACTAAAAATGTTGTTTATAATCAAGTGTTTAGTTAAATTTATAAACTTAAATATTTTGGACACATTAAACGTCATGATAATTTAGAGAAGACCGTATTGGAAGGATACATAATGGGAACAAGAAAGAGAGGAAGACCAAAGCAAAGATGGCTGCAAGACATCGTTGACGATCTGCAAATGGATGCAGCAGCGGCAGGCCATCTTGCTCACAACCGAGAGGCCTACAGGAGTGCTGTTTGGGAGGCAAAGTTCCGCAAGGGACATGCAAATGAATGAATGAATGAAATGTATATTATAGTGAATTCGTAAAAGACTTTATACTTTGTATACTGTACTTATACTTTTAAATACCTGTAGATAGAATTACCTCGATATTACACTATGGATATAAGTCATTCCTTTTCCTGTCTAATAGAAGATTTGGATAAATAAATATCCGGGCACGGCCGGGTAATCAGCTGGTTATGTAACAACACAAAACAAAAACCATTATATGTCATTTGAGCTAAAGATTTTTGTGCCAGTTTGCATTATAAGAAAGGAAGTAGACAAATAGTTGGTAAACAAAGGTCATTATACCAAAAAATGTGAGTAAATTAAAAACATAAACTTCCCATTCAAATAAGACAGCTTGTTATGACATCCTAATTCTGCAGAAGAGATTTTTTTTTAAAGAGTGGACTAAAATTTTATAAATTTAATCATATCTAAGAAACTAGAGCTGATGCCAACAATATCTAAGAAACTAGAGCTGATGCCAACAATATCTAAGAAACTAGAGCTGATGCCAACAATATCTAAGAAACTAGAGCTGACGTCAACAATATCTAAGAAACTAGAGCTGATGCCAACAACATCTAAGAAACTAGAGCTGATGCCAACAATATCTAAGAAACTAGAGCTGATGCCAACAATATCTAAGAAACTAGAGCTGACGCCAACAATATCTAAGAAACTAGAGCTGATGCCAACAATATCTAAGAAACTAGAGCTGATGCCAACAATATCTAAGAAACTAGAGCTTATGCCAACCATATCTAAGAAACTAGAGCTGATGCCAACAATATCTAAGAAACTAGAGCTGACGCCAACAATATCTAAGAAACTAGAGCTGATGCCAACAATATCTAAGAAACTAGAGCTGATGCCAACAATATCTAAGAAACTAGAGCTGACGCCAACAATATCTAAGAAACTAGAGCTTATGCCAACCATATCTAAGAAACTAGAGCTGACGCCAACAATATCTAAGAAACTAGAGCTTATGCCAACCATATCTAAGAAACTAGAGCTGACGCCAACAATATCTAAGAAACTAAAGCTGATGCCAACAATATCTAAGAAACTAGAGCTTATGCCAACCATATCTAAGAAACTAGAGCTGACGCCAACAATATCTAAGAAACTAAAGCTGATGCCACCCATATCTAAGAAACTAGAGCTGATGCCAACCATATAAAAGAAACTAGAGCTGATGCCACCCATATCTAAGTAACTAGAGCTGATGCGAACCATATCTAAGAAACTAGAGCTTATGCCAACAATATCTAAGTAACTAGAGCTGATGCCAACAATATCTAAGAAACTAGAGCTGATGCCAACAATATCTAAGAAACTAGAGCTGATGCCAACAATATCTAAGAAACTAGAGCTGATGCCAACAATATCTAAGAAACTAGAGCTGACGCCAACAATATCTAAGAAACTAGAGCTGATGCCAACAATATCTAAGAAACTAGAGCTGACGCCAACAATATCTAAGAAACTAGAGCTGATGCCAACAATATCTAAGTAACTAGAGCTGATGCCAACAATATCTAAGAAACTAGAGCTGATGCCAACAATATCTAAGAAACTAGAGCTGATGCCAACAATATCTAAGAAACTAGAGCTGATGCCAACAATATCTAAGAAACTAGAGCTGATGCCAACAATATCTAAGAAACTAGAGCTGATGCCAACAATATCTAAGAAACTAGAGCTGACGCCAACAATATCTAAGAAACTAGAGCTGACGCCAACAATATCTAAGTAACTAGAGCTGATGCCAACAATATCTAAGTAACTAGAGCTGATGCCAACAATATCTAAGAAACTAGAGCTGACGCCAACAATATCTAAGTAACTAGAGCTGATGCCAACCATACCTAAGTAACTAGAGCTGATGCCAACCATATGCTGCTGTTGGGCTGTGTTAACGGTATTGCCAAAGAATGTAACACATTTTTCACTGACAACAGGTTCAGCCATCTTGGATCTTCACTTTCTTCCACTTTCTTCCTGGATGGCTAAATTAATACAAGAACCGGAAATGCTTCCACTCACAAAGGACATCTAGCCAGCGCAGAAACAGCTCCTACCTGATAGTAAACTATATATCCATTCACACCACTGGTCTCTTTCGACTTGGAGGGTTGCCACGTGACCAAAACAGTTGAGTTAGTCCAAGGTTCAGCCTTGACCTTTCCTGGGGACGCATCTGATGAATTGTCCGATATTACCAGGGCGGAAATAAAAGATGAGGAAACCCCATAGTAAACTTCATAAGATGTTTTTTCTATTCTTTTTCGTGCATTTTAAACAGTGTAAGTGTGGAGCAGATCAGATGATTTGGCAGCATAGAGGTAGAAGTTTATGTCTACAAACATAGAAGTAGAAGTTTAAAAGTCTACAAACATGAAGGCAGAAGTTTGAGTCTACTGACATAGAGGTAGACGTTTATGAGTCTACAAACATAGAGGTAGAAGTTTAAGTCTACAAATATAGAGGTAGAAGTTTTAGAGTCTACACACATGGAGTTAGAAGTTTAAGAGTCTACAAATGAATGAATGAATGAATGAATGAATAATCTTTATTTTTCAAGGGTAAAAAATTGGGCACTCAGGCCCGTCTAACATTCTTCCCTTCATCACTCCATCTTTCATTCTTCCCACACACTTGATTTAGTAGAAATATACAAATTAAATTAGGAAAAAACATATCAAAAAAGTGTAAGATTTAACTACTACATTCAAAATAAAAGAGAAGAAGTAATTAGCCTAATAAAAAAGCACTCACGCACATATACATACGCAGACATATACATAAACAAAAATACATTGTAAATACAGATCTTCTAACATATGTTTTTTTTAACAGACATTAAAATAATTTCTAACAATATCTAACAAGTTGCTTTTCTAACTATGTCATTTTAGTACTTGATGGTTTACGAGCCATGTGTTGAGAGAGTGCTGGTTATTTTATGGAGGCATATAATTACAAGCAAGTAAATAATGAAACAGGTTTGAGTTAAAGGATGAAGTATTACCAATGGATTTTAAATTGTAGGGGAGGGTGTTCCAGAGCTGTACAAACATAGAGGTAGACATTTATGTCTACAAACATAGAGGCAGAAGTTTGAGTCTACAAATATAGAGGTAGAAGTTTAAAAGTCTGCAAACATGGAGGTAGAAATTTATGTCTAAAAACATAGAGGTAGAAGTTTGAGTCTACAAAATATAGAGGTAGAAGTTTGAGTCTACAAACACAGCGATAGAAATTTATGAGTCTACAAACATAAAGGTAGAAGTTTAAGAATCTTCAAACATAGAAGTAAGGTAGACAGAGGTGTATGGTGCAGTTTTACAAAGTGAGGGAGGGAGTGAGTAAGGTGAGAAAAAAACAAATAGAAAGTATGAGAATGTATAAATGAAAAATATACAACATCCGATATTTCGGCGTGACCCTTATTCGAGGATACATACACAACGAAACAAAAACACGAAGAACTTATCTGAATGTGTCTTCCTCCAAGTAGGGAACAGTAATGTCATAGAAGTAGAAGTTTTACTCTAAAAACATAGAGGTAGAAGTTTGAGTCTACAAAATATAGAGGTGGAAGTTTGAGTCTACAGACACAGAGGTAGAAGTTTATGAGTCTACAAACATAAAGGTAGAAGTTTAAGAATCTTCAAACATAGACGTATAAGTTTTACTCTAAAAACATTGAGGTAGAAGTTTAAGAATCTACAAACATAGAAGTAGACATTTATGAGTCTACAGGCATAGAGGTAGAAGTTTATGAGTCTACAAACATAGAGGCAGATGTCTGAGTCTACAAACATAGAGGCAAATGTCTGAGTCTACAAACATAGAGGCAGATGTCTGAGTCTACAAACATAGAGGCAGATGTCTGAGTCTACAAACATAGAGGCAGATGTCTGAGTCTACAAACATAGAGGCAGATGTCTGAGTCTACAAACATAGAGGCAAATGTCTGAGTCTACAAACATAGAGGCAGATGTCTGAGTCTACAAACATAGAGGCAGATGTCTGAGTCTACAAACATAGAGGCAGATGTCTGAGTCTACAAACATAGAGGCAGATGTCTGAGTCTACAAACATAGAGGGAGAAGTTTATGAGTCTGCAAACGTAGAGGCATTTTCTTACGATATTTAAACTTTTCTATTCTACGTATTTTCTTCCGATATTTCTATCTATCACATCTAATGGCTGGATTTTATTTTCGATAAAAATTTTACCAAAATTCGGTGTCTTGATTCGCACTTTCGCTGATCTAGGGCCTTCATATCTTCCATCTGCATCATAGGGCCCTGTGTGGTACAATGGGGCCACCTAGGGGAGACAAACAAATGTAAGATTAAGAAAGTGCTTGGAATCTTATACATCTCTGACGATGTTTATGAAGTCTTGAAGATACTGACTTGGCCAGCAGACACAACCTTGGCCAGCAAACACAGCCTTGGCCAGCAGACATAACCTTGGCCAGCAGACACAGCCTTGGCCAGCAGACACAACCTTGGCCAGCAGACATAGCCTTGGCCAGCAGACATAACCTTGGCCAGCAAACACAGCCTTGGCCAGCAGACATAACCTTGGCCAGCAGACATAGCCTTGGCCAGCAGACACAACCTTGGCCAGCAAACACAGCCTTGGCCAGCAGACATAACCTTGGCCAGCAGACACAACCTTGGCCAGCAGACATAACCTTGGCCAGCAAACACAGCCTTGGCCAGCAGACATAACCTTGGCCAGCAGACACAACCTTGGCCAGCAAACACAGCCTTGGCCAGCAGACATAACCTTGGCCAGCAGACACAACCTTGGCCAGCAAACACAGCCTTGGCCAGCAGACATAACCTTGGCCAGCAGACACAACCTTGGCCAGCAAACACAGCTTTGGCCAGCAGACATAACCTTGGCCAGCAGACACAACCTTGGCCAGCAGTGTTTTGTTTCTGTGTACCTACAAATTCTCCAACAGCTTCACTATTACATGATTGTAACACAGCCTCGCTGTCACTACATGCTGAAGATGTCCATACCCGACATTACCCGAAATAATGCCTGACATGTATGGTACTTTTTAATGATAAAAATCTAGCACAAACATTTTGGGCGCTCAATGATCAAAAACTTCATCATGTCGGCTATTTCAACAGGCAGGAACTCGCCTGAAGTTGTCTCTCTTGCCATACAGCTTTGTCTAGACTGCTAGCTGTGATGGCCATGTGTGTGTTCTTTGCTTTGACCGGACTGCTAGCTGTGATGGCCATGTGTGTGTTCTTTGCTTTGTCTAGACTGCTAGCTGTGATGGCCATGTGTGTGTTCTTTGCTGTGTCCGGACTGCTAGCTGTGATGGCCATGTGTTTGTTCTTTGCTGTGTCCGGACTGCTAGCTGTGATGGCCACGTGTGTGTTCCTTGCTTTGTCCGGACTGCTAGCTGTGATGGCCACGTGTGTGTTCTTTGCTTTGACCGGATTGCTAGCTGTGATGGCCATGTGTGTGTGTTCTTTGCTGTATCCGGACTGCTAACTGTGATGGCCACGTGTGTGTTCTTTGCTGTGTCCGGACTGCTAGCTGTGATGGCCACGTGTGTGTTCTTTGCTTTGTCCGGACTGCTAGCTGTGATGGCCACGTGTGTGTTCCTTGCTTCTCTCAAAAGAGAACGAAAGTCAAGAAATGAAATAAACGTTTATTTTCTAAACTATAATAAACATTTATTTTCTAAACTATAATAAACATTTATTTTTTAAACTTTAATAAACAGTTATTTTCTAAACAAACTATAATAAACATTTATTTCCTAAACTATAATAAACATTTATTTTCTAAACTATAATAAACATTTATTTTCTAAACTATAATAAACATTTATTTTCTAAACTATAATAAACATTTATTTTCTAAACTATAATAAACATTTATTTTCTAAACTATATAAAAGATTACAATTTACAAGCAGATGTTGGGCAGTGTTAGGCTCGAGACAGCAGGAAAGAAGGTGAGGCTCGAGACAGCAGGAAAGAAGATGAGGCTCGAGACAGCAGGAAAGAAGGTGAGGCTCGAGACAGCAGGAAAGAAGGTGAGGCTTGAGACAACAGGAAAGAAGGTGAGGCTTGAGACAGCAGGAAAGAAGGTGAGGCTTAAGACAGCAGGAAAGAAGGTGAGGCTCGAGACAACAGGAAAGAAGGCGAGGCTTAATACAGCAGGAAAGAAGGTGAGGCTTGAGACAGCAGGAAAGAAGGTGAGGCTTGAGACAGCAGGAAAGAAAGTGAGGCTCGAGACAGCAGGAAAGAAGGTGAGGCTCGAGACAGCAGGAAAGAAGGTGAGGCTTGAGACAACAGGAAAGAAGGTGAGGCTTGAGACAGCAGGAAAGAAGGTGAGGCTTGAGACAGCAGGAAAGAAGGTGAGGCTCGAGACAACAGGAAAGAAGGCGAGGCTTAATACAGCAGGAAAGAAGGTGAGGCTTGAGACAGCAGGAAAGAAGGTGAGGCTTGAGACAGCAGGAAAGAAAGTGAGGCTTTAGATAGCAGGAAAGAAGGTGAGGCTTGAGATAGCAGGAAAGAAGGTGAGGCTTGAGATAGCAGGAAAGAAGGTGAGGCTTAAGACAGCAGGAAAGAAGGTGAGGCTTGAGACAGCAGGAAAGAAGGTGAGGCTTGAGATAGCAGGAAAGAAGGTGAGGCTTAAGACAGCAGGAAAGAAGGTGAGGCTTGAGACAGCAGGAAAGAAGGTGAGGCTCGAGACAGCAGGAAAGAAAGTGAGGCTTTAGATAGCAGGAAAGAAGGTGAGGCTTGAGATAGCAGGAAAGAAGGTGAGGCTTTAGATAGCAGGAAAGAAGGTGAGGCTTGAGACAGCAGGAAAGAAGGTGAGGCTTGAGACAGCAGGAAAGAAAGTGAGGCTTTAGATAGCAGGAAAGAAGGTGAGGCTTGAGATAGCAGGAAAGAAGGTGAGGCTTGAGACAGCAGGAAAGAAGGTGAGGCTTGAGACAGCAGGAAAGAAGGTGAGGCTTGAGATAGCAGGAAAGAAGGTGAGGCTTAAGACAGCAGGAAAGAAGGTGAATCTTGAGACAGCAGGAAAGAAGGTGAGGCTCGAGACAGCAGGAAAGAAAGTGAGGCTTTAGATAGCAGGAAAGAAGGTGAGGCTTGAGATAGCAGGAAAGAAGGTGAGGCTTGAGATAGCAGGAAAGAAGGTGAGGCTTTAGATAGCAGGAAAGAAGGTGAGGCTTGAGATAGCAGGAAAGAAGGTGAGGCTTGAGACAGCAGGAAAGAAGGTGAGATCAGCTCAGAACCTTCAGACAGACACAGCAGAAAGAAAAGGAGAGAAACGGCGATAGTTTTCTGTAAAATAAAACGTCAAGAAATGAAAAAAAACCTTCACCTGTATGTCGGAGAACTGAAAAAAATGAAAGAAACCCTCACCTGTATGTCGGAGAACTGAAAGAAATGAAAGAAACCCTCACCTGTATGTCGGAGAACTGAAATAAATGAAAGAAACCCTCACCTGTATGTCGGAGAACTGAAAAAAATGAAAGAAACCCTCACCTGTATGTTGGAGAACTGAAAGAAATGAAAGAAACCCTCACCTGTATGTCGGAGAACTGAAATAAATGAAAGAAACCCTCACCTGTATGTCGGAGAACAGAAAGAAATGAAAGAAACCCTCACCTGGATGTCGGAGAACAGAAAGAAATGAAGAAACCCTCACCTGGATGTCGGAGAACTGAAATAAATGAAAGAAACCCTCACCTGTATGTCGGAGAACTGAAATAAATGAAAGAAACCCTCACCTGTATGTCGGAGAACTGAAATAAATGAAAGAAATTCTCACCTGTATGTCGGAGAACTGAAAGAAATGAAAGAAACCCTCACCTGTATGTCGGAGAACTGAAATAAATGAAAGAAACCCTCACCTGTATGTCGGAGAACAGAAAGAAATGAAAGAAACCCTCACCTGGATGTCGGAGAACAGAAAGAAATGAAAGAAACCCTCACCTGGATGTCGGAGAACTGAAATAAATGAAAGAAACCCTCACCTGTATGTCGGAGAACTGAAATAAATGAAAGAAACCCTCACCTGTATGTCGGAGAACTGAAATAAATGAAAGAAATTCTCACCTGTATGTCGGAGAACTGAAAGAAATGAAAGAAACCCTCACATGTATGTCGGAGAACTGAAATAAATGAAAGAAACCCTCACCTGTATGTCGGAGAACTGAAAAAAATGAAAGAAACCCTCACCTGTATGTCGGAGAACTGAAAGAAATGAAAGAAACCCTCACCTGTATGTCGGAGAACTGAAAGAAATGAAAGAAACCCTCACCTGTATGTCGGAGAACTGAAATAAATGAAAGAAACCCTCACCTGTATGTCGTAGAACAGAAATAAATGAAAGAAATTCTCACCTGTATGTCGGAGAACTGAAAGAAATGAAAGAAAGCCTCACATGTATGTCGGAGAACTGAAAGAAATGAAAGAAAGCCTCACCTGTATGTCGGAGAACTGAAATAAATGAAAGAAACCCTCACCTGTATGTCGTAGAACTGAAATAAATGAAAGAAACCCTCACCTTGTATGTCGGAGAACTGAAATAAATGAAAGAAACCCTCACCTGTATGTTGGAGAACAGGAAGAAATGAAAGGAACCCTCACCTGTATATCGTAGAACAGAAAGAAATGAAAGAAACCCTCACCTGTATGTCGTAGAACAGGAAGAAATGAATGGAACCCTCACCTGTATATCGTAGAAAAGAAAGAAATGAAAGAAACCCTCACCTGTATGTCGGAGAACTGAAATAAATGAAAGAAACCCTCACCTGTATGACGTAGAACAGAAAGAAATGAAAGAAACCCTCACCTGTATGTCGTAGAACAGGAAGAAATGAAAGGAACCCTCACCTGTATGACGTAGAACAGAAAGAAATGAAAGAAACCCTCACCTGTATGTCGTAGAACAGGAAGAAATGAAAGGAACCCTCACCTGTATGTCGTAGAACAGAAAGAAATGAAAGAAAGCCTCACCTGTATGTCGTAGAACAGAAAGAAATGAAAGAAAGCCTCACCTGTATGTCGTAGGTGCCACCAGATGAAATGTCTGTGAGAGGATATTCTTCTTCGCCGTCGGAAGCCACAGAATCCACGGGGTATATGACCTCCTTGCCTGTAGCGGCCACCTCTTTGGTGTAGACGTTGTAGCCTCTGATTACATCTATGTCCTTCAAAGGTGTTTTCCAAGTCAACTTGACCTCATCAGGGGCAGTAACTTCGGCTACCAGATCCTGGATGGATGTGGGTTCTGAAGAGTGAAAGTAATAGTTTAAATCGTCAGAAGTCTGCACAAGGATCAGACTCTATGTGAGATAAGTCAAATATGGTCCAGGCAGGGGATCTACACCAATCACTCTTCTATGCAGAGACAGCACATGATGATGACGAAGAGAAGCTTTTAAGTTCTACTTTTTCTATATTTTACAACTTACAACATTCTCTTTCATACTAACACTAGTAATACAACAGTATATCTCATTCTAACACTAGTAATAATACAACATTCAGTTTCATACTAACCAGTAGTAATGATTTCCACACTACATACACGTAACAACCAAATCCACGCTACTCACATATAACAACAAACTTCACATTACTTACATATAACAACAAACTCCATACTACTCACATACAATAACAAACTCCATACTACTTACATACAACAACAAACTCCATACTACTCACATATAACAACAAACTCCATACTACTTACATATAACAACAAACTCCATATTACTTACATATAACAACAAACTCCATACTACTTACATATAACAACAAACTCCATACTACTTACATATAACAACAAACTCCATACTACTTACATATAACAACAAACTCCATACTACTTACATATAACAGCAAACTCCATACTACTTACATATAACAACAAACTCCATACTACTTACATACAACAACAAACTCCATACTACTTACATATAACAACAAACTCCATACTACTTACATATAACAACAAACTCCATACTACTCACATACAACAACAAACTCCATACTACTTACATATAACAACAAACTTCATACTACTTACATATAACAACAAACTTCATACTACTTACATATAACAACAAATTCCATACTACTTACATATAACAACAAACTCCATACTACTTACATATAACAACAAACTCTATACTACTTACATATAACAACAAACTCTATACTACTTACATACAACAACAAACTCCATACTACTGACATATAACAACAAACTCCATACTATTCACATACAACAACAAAGTCCATACTACTTACACATAAAAACAAACTCCATATTACTTACATAAACAACAAACTCCATACTACTTACATATAACAACAAACTCTATACTACTTATATACAACAACAAACTCCATACTACCTACATATAACAACAAACTCTATACTACTTACATATAACAACAAACTCTATTCTACTTACATACAACAACAAACTCCATACTACTTACATATAACAACAAACTCCATACTACTTACATATAACAACAAACTCCATACTACTCACATACAACAACAAACTCCATACTACTTACATGCAACAACAAACTCCATACTACTTACATACAACAACAAACTCCATACTACTCACATACAACAACAAACTCCATACTACTCACATATAACAACAAACTCCATACTACTCACATACAAAAACACACTCCATATTATTGACATACAAAAACAAACTCCATACTACTCACATACAAAAACACACTCCATATTATTGACATACAAAAACAAACTCCATACTACTCACATACAAAAACACACTCCACACTACTCACATACAACAACAAACTCCACACATACAACAACAAACTCCACACATGTAACAAAAAAATCCACACTACTTACTTATAATAACAAACTCCACACTAATTACGTATATCAGCAAACTCCACACTACTTACATATAACAACAAACTCCACACTACTTACATATAACAACAAATTCCACACTACTTACGTATAATAACAAACTCAACACTGCTCACATACAACAACAAAATTCACACTACTCATATATAACAACGAATTCCACACTACTTATGTATAACAACAAACTCCACACTACTTAAGTATAATAACTAACTTCACACTACTTAAGTATAACAACTAACTCCACACATATAACAACAAACCCCACACTACTTACGTACAACAAGTAACTCCACGCTACTTATGTATAACAACAAACTCCACACTACCTACGTATAACAACTAACTCCACACATATAACAACAAACTCCACACTACCTACGTATAACAACAAACTCCACACTACTTACGTATAACAAACTCCACACTACTTAAGTATAACAACAAACTCCACATTACTTACGTATAACAACTAACTCCACACTACTTGTGCCACTTTCGTCGCTACAAACAAATGTTCCAGCATCTGATGGCTGTACGTTATTGATAGTGTATACAGACATATCTGGGTCGCTCTTGTCCGTGAAGATTCTGGACCGCTGTCTCAAGGATTTGGCATCATTCTCTGCTTTCCAACGCTGTCACATTTTGAAAAAAAGGGAAGAAATCAGTACAATAAGATGAAGAAGAAGACATAAATAATGTGTACAAATCTATTTAATAAGTTTTCGACCTCAATTATAAAATGAAGAGCAAAGAAAATCTTCAGTAACATGAGATCCCTGAATAGATCACTTAATTAATCCACGACATGGATAATCTCAAACATGGCGCTGCTAGCAGAGAATCTAGATGACTGACAGAATCTTGTGACACAAGTAAACAACTTATAGAAACTTGTGACAAAAGTAAACGACCTATAGAAACCTTTTACACATGTAAACAATGAAAGTCAGGAATATAAACTAGAAATAAATGTTAGAAAGACAACGGTAATGGCTGTTAACATTAAAAACCATCTGTAAATATGAATGAAAACATGCTAGAACAATGGATAAAATTCATATACATGAGATAAATAGAACAAGTAACAAAATTCATATATATATATATATGGGGCAAAGTAGAACAAGTGACAAAATTCATATATATATATAAATATATATATGGGGCAAACTAGAACAAGTGACAAAATTCATATATATATATATATATGGGGCAAACTAGAACAAGTGACAAAATTCATATATATAGTATATATATGGGGCAAACTAGAACAAGTGACAAAATTCATATATATATATATATATATATATATATGGGACAAACTAGAACAAGTGACAAAATTCATATATATATATATATGGGGCAAACTAGAACAAGTGACAAAATTCATATATATGGGACAAACTAGAACAAGTGACAAAATTCATATATATGGGATAAACTAGAACATGTGACAAAATTCATATATATGGGACAAACTAGAACATGTGACAAAATCCATATATCTGGTACACACTAGAACAAGTGGAAAAAATTCATGTATCTGCGACAAATGATAACAGGGGATATAAAAATGTGAGACGGAAATTATAAGAAGAATTCGAATGGCTACATGTACATTCAGCAAATGAAAGAAACAAAGAAAGGTTCTGATGCCGAAACATTTTCTCAGCTGAAGATATGAGTCATTATATATAATGTATACTACATACAGAATGAAAAAACAAAAATAATGAAACTTCTCATTAATCAAGAACGAAAATATATATATATATATATATATATATATATCGAAGGAACAGCTGATGAAGAAGTAAAACAATTTGCATACCTCGGCAGCTATATAGACCAGGATGGTGACACCAGAAAGTAAGTAGAATTAGAATTGCAAAAGCAGCGTTGACCTTCAAGAATCTTCAGAACATATGGCATTCAAAAGTTATAAGCACATAAACCAAGTTAAAACTATTCAATTCAAATGTAATATCCACCCTCATTTATGCATGCGAAAGCTGGAAATCAACTAAAGAAACAGACAAGAAATTAGACTCTTTTGAAAACATATGCTTAAGGAAAATACTCGGCATCAAGTGGAACGAATTCAAGAACAATGCAGAGATAAGACAGATGACTGAACAACAACCATTCTCATGGGGATCAGAAAAAGGAGATAGACATATATTGGTCACGTGATGAGAAGAAACAATCACAGAATCCCAAAAACAAGCTATCAGGTGGAACACAGGCTAAAGAAAAAGAGGTTGACCACGTGAAACTCTAGAGAAGACATTGTTAAGAGAGGCCACTTTAGTGGGCATAATATCCTTTAATGAGGTTCAAAAGTTCGCCTATGACAGAAAATCTTGGCGAACTACCATGCGGGCCCTATGTGACGTTTAGCGGCACCGGAAGACTGTAAGATGTAAGAAACTCCACACTCCTTAATAGAACCTGACAGTCATCACATGTAACATATACTCCACAATATGTATAAACTAGGAAAAAAGTAGAAATAACTTTATTACTTAACCAGCCCACAGTTGTGGCGTTTCGGTGTGAACCTTAATCATACAAAAACACACAGGACGAAGAAACAGAGAAAGGAGATAATGTATAGATTCACATGAATGCTGTATAAAAAGTATGAATGAAGCACTTAGCAGTAACTTGTTAGAGTCTATGTCCAGAAATGTGCATGGTGGAGTGTTGAGAATGTTTAAATGGAGACTTGTGATGTGTGATATGAGGTTCGTAAAGCGGGAGAGGTTTGGGAGACCAAAGAGAGGGGATAGAGTGGCATGATGGCAATCTAGCCGGAAGAAGGTGGAATAGATGATTGCAATTGGGGTAAAGGAGTTGTAATCTGATGTCGTGAGCAGGTTTTGAAATATATGTAGCAAATGAGAAAGAGTTAAACTTGGGCGAGTTCAAACCATGTGGTTACAGCCTCCCATATTCCTGAATGTAGCGTTTTTCAAGTGCTAGGCGGCTTCTGTCGTCAGCGTGACATTGTTTGATGGCTGTTACCAGAAAATCAGATTTACCTCTGGGTTGGGGCTATTGACATGATTAGGGTATGGTTTCCAAGCATGATGGGTGATATCGTACTGGTGTTTCTGCATGCAGTCACCTAATCTGAGACCAGTTTCACTAATATAAGTTATCCTGCATCTTTTGCATACAGTGGCATATCACATTACGGGACTCGCATGTGAATCCCTCATGAAGAATAAGGATAGTTTTGGGATATGTGATCGTTTTCGTGCGATTACATTTTCTGATGCCAACATATGCTAGATTCAGGTGTCTATATTAATTAATTATTCGTGTGTTGCATATTCTCCACACTACTCTTATGTTGCATATTCTCCACACTACTCTTATGTTACATATTCTCCACACTACTCTTATGTTGCATATTCTCCACACTACTCTTATGTTGCATATTCTCCACACTACTCTTATGTTGCATATTCTCCACACTACTCTTATGTTACATATTCTCCACACTACTCTTATGTTGCATATTCTCCACACTACTCTTATGTTACATATTCTCCACACTACTCTTATGTTGCATATTCTCCACACTACTCTTATGTTGCATATTCTCCACACTACTCTTATGTTGCATATTCTCCACACTACTCTTATGTTGCATATTCTCCACCCTACTCTTATGTTGCATATTCTCCACACTACTCTTATGTTGCATATTCTCCACCCTACTCTTATGTTGCATATTCTCCACACTACTCTTATGTTGCATATTCTCCACACTACTCTTATGTTGCATATCCTCCACACTACTCTTATGTTGCATATTCTCCACACTACTCTTATGTTGCATATTCTCCACACTACTCTTATGTTGCATATTCTCCACACTACTCTTATGTTGCATATTCTCCACACTACTCTTATGTTGCATATTCTCCACACTACTCTTATGTTACATATTCTCCACACTACTCTTATGTTACATATTCTCCACACTACTCTTATGTTGCATATTCTCCACACTCTTATGTTGCATATTCTCCACACTACTCTTATGTTGCATATTCTCCACACTACTCTTATGTTGCATATTCTCCACACTACTCTTATGTTACATATTCTCCACACTACTCTTATGTTGCATATTCTCCACACTACTCTTATGTTACATATTCTCCACACTACTCTTATGTTGCATATTCTCCACACTACTCTTATGTTGCATATTCTCCACACTCTTATGTTGCATATTCTCCACACTACTCTTATGTTGCATATCCTCCACACTACTCTTATGTTGCATATCCTCCACACTACTCTTATCACGTAAGCAAAGGCTCGGAATAAAAAAGTGGCAACGCAAAGTGAGACTATTAAAACTTGAATATACAGAAGAAAGATGGCCAATTTCATGGACAGAAAAAAAAAGAAAAAACAAAGAACCATTAAATCAACTGAAATTGAAAAGAGAGATAATGAAAAATGTTCGAACCAGACAGTAAAAATATTTTGATAACATCAAAAGACATTACGCAGTTATATTCACCTCCTTCGGTAGAAAAGTTAAAGAGAAATCAGCAAAAGGAAAGATGGACTGGATTGTGTTCTACATGTTGTATTCTATGTGACAGATAAAAGGGATGGCGACTGCAGTAAAACTGGTTCTATTATAAAGTTAGATAGAGGTGTATGGTGTAGTTTTACAAAGCGCAGAGGGAGTGAGTAAAGCGAGAAAAAACGAATAGAAAGTATGAGAATGTATAAATGAAAAACATACAATATCCGATATTTCGGCGTGAGCCTTTTTCGAGGATTACATGCACACACGAGACAAAAATAAATAACTAAACGAAGAACTTGTCTCAATATGGCCTCCTCCAGAAGTAGGAAACAAAAAATCGTTTCGATTAGAAGATGCATAGGGACCTCGCGGGCCACACAAAGGATACGCCGATAGAGCCAATCGTAAAGAAGAGGTGGAGAGAGAGAGAGAGAGAGGAAAACAAGTGGTAGAAAGGGGTGGGGGGGGGAAGGAAATAGAACCATGATACCCGCTAGAGGAGAATGTGTCGGGGAGGGAAGGGAAAGCGGAAAGATAATGAATGAAGAACATAAACACCTGCAGGGAGAAAATGTGAAACTGGTGAATAGGACAAGACCCTACAAACACCAATATGTTGCCAGAGAAGAAGAGATGGTGGCGGTAGGGAGGGGTAGCTAGGAGAAAGAAAGTAGAGTTTAAAAAAAGGGGGGGGGGGTGGAAAACTAAAAAAGTTACAGAAAGCTGAAGATATTGTTAATTCCACCTGGGTGGAGACAGCCAGTCTGGAAATAAGGCGCTGTTTTAGGACCCTCCGAGATTGTACATCAGCAGAACAAGGCGGATCGCACTAACAGAAATGTCTTGTTTTCCCCTGTGATGTTGGCTGGATTCACCGTGAAAACAAAGGACAGAGCAAGTTGGAGAGCCAGTGTAGCCAATCTTTGCTAGGGACATGATGATGATGATGATGATGATGATGATGATGATGATGATGATGATGATGATCCATTCTCCTTAAATAGCACAAAGAGAGAGAGAGAGAGAGAGAGAGAGAGAGCGGACGTGTTAGTCGTTCGTCTAGTGTGTTTGGATTTGTAGCCTTGTTAGAATGTAAGAATAGTTGTCTGCTTGTCCTTTTTAGAACACAGTTGTAGTTTTTATGAAGTCTAGTTAGAATGTAAGAATAGATATCTGCTTGCCCTTTTTTAGAACACAGATGAGAGAATGTTAGACTTGTTATTGTGTAGTGTTTTTTTTCGGATTGGATGAATTCTTGATGTTAGGTCAGTATATCATTTTTTGATATGTGTACATTCCTGTAGCGAAGTAAAATTCGTCGGAATGCTTTTGAGCATTATTGTTTTGTTGATTTCTCATGTCTTGTATTGATGATTCGTTCCCTCATTCATCAGGATTCCATCCTAATTGTTTTTCATATTAAATTTGTTGAAGGATTTTGGTAATCGCTGACTTTGCCTGTTATTTACATTAACGTTTTTCCGTAGTGGTGTTGATTAATTGCTTGGAGCGCTGAATCCCTGGGGCTGTTATTCTCCACACTACTCTTATGTTGCATATTCTCCACACTACTCTTATGTTGCATATTCTCCACACTACTCTTATGTTACATATTCTCCACACTACTCTTATGTTGCATATTCTCCACACTACTCTTATGTTACATATTCTCCACACTACTCTTATGTTGCATATTCTCCACACTACTCTTATGTTGCATATTCTCCACACTACTCTTATGTTGCATATTCTCCACACTACTCTTATGTTGCATATCCTCCACACTACTCTTATGTTGCATATCCTCCACACTACTCTTATCACGTAAGCAAAGGCTCGGAATAAAAAAGTGGCAACGCAAAGTGAGACTATTAAAACTTGAATATACAGAAGAAAGATGGCCAATTTCATGGACAGAAAAAAAAAGAAAAAACAAAGAACCATTAAATCAACTGAAATTGAAAAGAGAGATAATGAAAAATGTTCGAACCAGACAGTAAAAATATTTTGATAACATCAAAAGACATTACGCAGTTATATTCACCTCCTTCGGTAGAAAAGTTAAAGAGAAATCAGCAAAAGGAAAGATGGACTGGATTGTGTTCTACATGTTGTATTCTATGTGACAGATAAAAGGGATGGCGACTGCAGTAAAACTGGTTCTATTATAAAGTTAGATAGAGGTGTATGGTGTAGTTTTACAAAGCGCAGAGGGAGTGAGTAAAGCGAGAAAAAACGAATAGAAAGTATGAGAATGTATAAATGAAAAACATACAATATCCGATATTTCGGCGTGAGCCTTTTTCGAGGATTACATGCACACACGAGACAAAAATAAATAACTAAACGAAGAACTTGTCTCAATATGGCCTCCTCCAGAAGTAGGAAACAAAAAATCGTTTCGATTAGAAGATGCATAGGGACCTCGCGGGCCACACAAAGGATACGCCGATAGAGCCAATCGTAAAGAAGAGGTGGAGAGAGAGAGAGAGAGAGGAAAACAAGTGGTAGAAAGGGGTGGGGGGGGGAAGGAAATAGAACCATGATACCCGCTAGAGGAGAATGTGTCGGGGAGGGAAGGGAAAGCGGAAAGATAATGAATGAAGAACATAAACACCTGCAGGGAGAAAATGTGAAACTGGTGAATAGGACAAGACCCTACAAACACCAATATGTTGCCAGAGAAGAAGAGATGGTGGCGGTAGGGAGGGGTAGCTAGGAGAAAGAAAGTAGAGTTTAAAAAAAGGGGGGGGGGGTGGAAAACTAAAAAAGTTACAGAAAGCTGAAGATATTGTTAATTCCACCTGGGTGGAGACAGCCAGTCTGGAAATAAGGCGCTGTTTTAGGACCCTCCGAGATTGTACATCAGCAGAACAAGGCGGATCGCACTAACAGAAATGTCTTGTTTTCCCCTGTGATGTTGGCTGGATTCACCGTGAAAACAAAGGACAGAGCAAGTTGGAGAGCCAGTGTAGCCAATCTTTGCTAGGGACATGATGATGATGATGATGATAATGATGATGATGATGATGATGATGATGATGATCCATTCTCCTTAAATAGCACAAAGAGAGAGAGAGAGAGAGAGAGAGAGAGAGCGGACGTGTTAGTCGTTCGTCTAGTGTGTTTGGATTTGTAGCCTTGTTAGAATGTAAGAATAGTTGTCTGCTTGTCCTTTTTAGAACACAGTTGTAGTTTTTATGAAGTCTAGTTAGAATGTAAGAATAGATATCTGCTTGCCCTTTTTTAGAACACAGATGAGAGAATGTTAGACTTGTTATTGTGTAGTGTTTTTTTTCGGATTGGATGAATTCTTGATGTTAGGTCAGTATATCATTTTTTGATATGTGTACATTCCTGTAGCGAAGTAAAATTCGTCGGAATGCTTTTGAGCATTATTGTTTTGTTGATTTCTCATGTCTTGTATTGATGATTCGTTCCCTCATTCATCAGGATTCCATCCTAATTGTTTTTCATATTAAATTTGTTGAAGGATTTTGGTAATCGCTGACTTTGCCTGTTATTTACATTAACGTTTTTCCGTAGTGGTGTTGATTAATTGCTTGGAGCGCTGAATCCCTGGGGCTGTTAGTCGTTCATGTTACCTTCCTTTTGTTGTTGTGTGAACTGAGGAGTTTTCCTTACCTGGATTGAATGCTGTTACTAAATGCTTAACAAAGTAAAGGTTTGCTGCCAAGTACTTGTTACTTGTGTTGCTGTATCACCTACAATGAGTTAGTTTGTGCCTTCACTGTACAAAGCCACTGTTTTATTTGGTGCCGTACAAGGCACAGAAAGATTCCGTTTTATTATCTGTACTGACAAACATTGACATCGTCAGTAGTTATGTCTGCAGTATTTTGACAGATAAACGTTGATGTAGAATATGTACAAATGCTAACATTTAACATCAACAGACAGAGATAACATTTTGGTGTCGGAAATCAACATTTACATCAGCAGTAGCTACCTAATTCTGTCTCTTCACAATTTTGCTATAAGAACCATTTAAACTACTTGAGAGCCAGATATACTACTTATATCTACTACTCACAATCTTGCCATGAGAGTTAGATATACTACTTATATCTACTACTCACAATCTTGCCATGAGAGTTAGATATACTACTTATATCTACTACTCACAATCTTGCCATGAGAGTTAGATATACTACTTATATCTACTACCCACAATCTTGCCGTGAGAGTTAGATATACTACTTATATCTACTACTCACAATCTTGCCGTGAGAGTTAGATATACTACTTATATCTACTACTCACAATCTTGCCGTGAGAGCCAGATATACTACTTATATCTACTTACAATCTTGCCATGAGAGCCAGATATACTACTTATATCTACTTACAATCTTGCCATGAGAGCCAGATATACTACTTATATCTACTTACAATCTTGCCATGAGAGCCAGATATACTACTTATATCTACTTACAATCTTGCCATGAGAGCCAGATATACTACTTATATCTACTCACAATCTTGCCATGAGAGCCAGATATACTACTTATATCTACTACTCACAATCTTGCCATGAGAGCCAGATATACTACTTATATCTACTCACAATCTTGCCATGAGAGCCAGATATACTACTTATATCTACTACTCACAATCTTGCCATTAGAGCCAGATATACTACTTATATCTACTCACAATCTTGCCATGAGAGCCAGATATACTACTTATATCTACTCACAATCTTGCCATGAGAGCCAGATATACTACTTATATCTACTCACAATCTTGCCATGAGAGCCAGATATACTACTTATATCTACTCACAATCTTGCCATGAGAGCCAGATATACTACTTATATCTACTCACAATCTTGCCATGAGAGCCAGATATACTACTTATATCTACTAACAATCTTGCCATGAGAGCCAGATATACTACTTATATCTACTCACAATCTTGCCATGAGAGCCAGATATACTACTTATATCTACTCACAATCTTGCCATGAGAGCCAGATATACTACTTATATCTACTCACAATCTTGCCATGAGAGCCAGATATACTACTTATATCTACTTACAATCTTGCCATGAGAGCCAGATATACTACTTATATCTACTTACAATCTTGCCATGAGAGCCAGATATACAAGGAATCTCGGCTGTTGAGGAAGCTATAGCGTAGTATTCTGAAGGAGCTTTAATCCTGTCTACAAACAAATAAAAAAACATTTTGTTCTTGAAAAATTGATTAACAAACCTTAATCTAATGATTAGTAAAACCTTATCTAATGATTAATAAAACTTAATCTGATGAATAGAAAAATTTAACTTCATGATAAGTTTTCTCCTTTATATTTCTGTAGCAGAAGCCTACAAATTTGTCAACATCGTTCATTTTTTTTACGTGTTCTCTGTGTTGTGTTCTCTGTGTTGTGTTCACTGTGTTGTGTTCTGTGTTATGTGTTGCGTTATGTGTGTTGTATCTTGTATTGTGTTCTCTGAGCTGTGTTCTTGTGTTGTGTTCTTGTGTTATGTTCTCTGTATTGTGTTCTCTGAGTTGTGTTCTCTGTGTTGTGTTCACTGTGTTGTTTTCTTGTGTTGTGTTCTCTGTGTTCTTGTGCTGTGTTCTCTGTGTTCTTGTGTTGTGTTCTCTGTATTGTGTTCACTGTGTTGTTTTCTTGTGTTATGTTCTCTGTGTTCTTGTGTTGTGTTCTCTGTGTTCTTGTGTTGTGTTCTCTGTGTTGTGTTTTCTTTGTTGTGTTCTTGTGTTGTGTTCTCTATGTTGTGTTCTCTGAGTTGTTTTCTCTGTGTTGTGTTCTCTGTGTGTGTTCTCTGTGTTGTGTTCTCTGTGTTGTGTTCACTGTGTTGTGTTCTCTGTGTTGTGTTCACTGTGTTGTTTTCTTGTAATGTGTTCTCTGTGTTCTTGTGTTGTGTTCTTGTGTTATGTTCTCTGTATTGTGTTCTCTGAGTTGTGTTCTCTGTGTTGTGTTCACTGTGTTGTTTTCTTGTGTTGTGTTCTCTGTGTTCTTGTGCTGTGTTCTCTGTGTTCTTGTGTTGTGTTCTCTGTATTGTGTTCACTGTGTTGTTTTCTTGTGTTATGTTCTCTGTGTTCTTGTGTTGTGTTCTCTGTGTTCTTGTGTTGTGTTCTCTGTGTTGTGTTTTCTTTGTTGTGTTCTTGTGTTGTGTTCTCTATGTTGTGTTCTCTGAGTTGTTTTCTCTGTGTTGTGTTCTCTTTGTTGTGTTCTCTGTGTTGTGTTCTCTGAGTTGTTTTCTCTGTATTGTGTTCCGTGTGTTGTGTTCTCTCTGTTGTTTTCTTGTTGTGAGCTCTGTGTGTTGTGTTCACTGTGTTGTGTTCTCTGTGGTGTGTTCTCTGTATTGTGTTCTCTGAGTTGTGTTCTCTGAGCTGTGTTCTGTGTATGTCCTGTGTGAAGTGTTCTGTGTATTGTGTTCTCTGTGTTGTGTTCATGATGTTTCCTGCATGTTGTGTTCTGTGTGTTGTGTTCTATAAGAGGTGTTCTGTATAGTGTGTCCTGCATGTTGTGTTCTGTATTTTGTGTGGTGTATGTTGTGTCATGTGTGTTGTTTTCTGTTGTGTGGTGTATATTGTGTCCTGCATGTTGTTTTCTATTGTCTGCTGTGTGTTGTGTCCTGCTTATTTTGTTCTGTGTTGTGTGTTGCTTTCTGTGTGATGGGTTTCTGCTTGTGTTGTTTTCTCTGTGTGTTCTGTTCTGTGTGTTGTTTTATGTGTGTGTGTTGTTCTGTATGATGTGTCCTGTGTGCTGTGTTCTGTGTTCCGCCACATGTGTTGTGCTCTGTGTGCTATGTTCTGTTCTGTGTGTTGTGCCCTGCGTGATGTGTTCTGTGTTATGTGTTCTGTATGTTTTGCTCTGCATATTGTGCTCTGTGTATTTTTTCCTGTGTGATGTGTTATGTGTTGCGTTATGTGTGTTGTATCTTGTATTGTGTTCTGTGTGTTGTGACTATTGTGTTGTGTTCTGTGTGTTGTGATTCTTGTGTTTTGTGTTGTACCACGTGTGTTGTTTTCTGCGTTTTATGTTTTGTGTGTTGTGTCCTGCGTTTGTGCTCTGTATATCTTGTTCAGTGTGTTGTGTTCCTTTAGAATAAAGACAGGCATGAACTGTGTAATAAAGACAGTTACAACAACAAGAATAAAGACAGGTATGAAAACAGGAATAAAAGACAGGTATGAAAACAGGAATAAAGACAGGTATGCAAACAAGAATAAAGACAGATATGAAAACAGGAATAAAGACAGGTAAGAAAACAAGAATAAAGACAGGTATGAAAACAGGAATAAAGACAGGTATGAAAACAGGAATAAAGACAAGTATGCAAACAAGAATAAAGACAGATATGAAAACAGGAATAAAGACAGGTAAGAAAACAAGAATAAAGACAGGTATGAAAACAGGAATAAAGACAGATATGAAAACAGGAATAAAGACAGGTATGAAAACAAGAATAAAGACATATATGAAAACAGGAATAAAGACAGGTATGAAAACAAGAATAAAGACAGTGACAGCTGAAAACTTGGAATGAACTTGAAAGAAAAACTAAAATGGATTATGGATGAAAAAGTGATCGAACTGTGGATAAAAGCCTAGCATGGATGGTAGCTGAAAAAAAAATGATTGTCGATGAAAGACTTATGTGATCTGGACATGAAAGAGAGTTAGGAACTGTGGGTAACAGACTGCCACGAACTATGACAGAAAATCTTATATAAAAATTGGTGCAAACTATGAAGGAAAGACTGAGCAGAACTGTGAAAGAAAGACTGGCTAGTATTATTAAAGAAAGACTGGATTGAACTAAGAAAGAAAGAATCGGTAGTATTATGAAAGAAAGACTGGGTTGAACTAAGAAAAAAAGACTGGGTTGAACTAAGAAAGACTGGATAGAACTAAGAAAGAAAGAATCGTTATTGTTATGAAAGAAAGACTGGGTTGAAATAAGAAAAAGAGAATGGGTTGAACTAAGAAAGAAAGACTGGGTTGAACTAAGAAAGAAAGACTGAGTTGAATTAAGAAAGAAAGACTGGGTAGAATTATGAAAGAAAGACTGGGTAGAATTATGAAAGAAAGACTGGGTAGAATTATAAAAGAAAGACTGGGTAGAACTATAAAATAAAGACTGAGTAGAACTATGGGGAAAAAATGCATATGAGCTGTGCAGTAATGAAATAGAGACTAAATGAAAGTCTAGCATGAATGGTTTTTCTTTGTATGAAAGATTGTGACTTTTGGATCAGGCTAGTAAGGATTTTCAGAGAAAGACTATGAATGAAGGAAACAATCAACATAAGAGCACATACCGTTGGCCGCAACATAAACCATAAAGAAACACGTGATAAATAAATACAAGCTCCGATCAACAATAAATACATCCATGTTTGTTTGTCACTAAACTCTAAGGTTTTCTCATTTCAGCAGGAACAATCAGTCCGTGCGAAGACTCCCAACCCTTCCAGCAAACACAGATTTGTATAAAACCGGAGAGAACAACAAAAGATTGAGCATCCGTGAGCACACAGCGACGGCTGCAGAATCTGGATAAACAAAAAAGAGATGGTTTATCTAGGTGTACACTTGATACCTGGTCTGCTTTACTGTAAAATCTGGAAGTCTGCGCTTTTTCTCTTGGTCCAGACTCTGCTGTGGAGAATCTGCTTCGGAAATACTTTATCACACTTGAACTTACTTGTTAGTAAAACTAAAGTGTTATTCAAATCTTTTATAGCCGACTTTTAAACGATTATGCATAATTAAAATCTTTTATAGCCGACTTTTGAAAGATTATGCATAATTAAAATCTTTTATAGCCGACTTTTAAACGATTATGCATAATTAAAATCTTTTATAGCCGACAGTTAAACCACTTTTTTATAATTCAAATACTTTATAGCCGACAGTTAAATCATTTTTTAAATATTTTAAATATTTTATACCCGACTTTTAAACTATTTTTTTATAATTCAAATATTTTATAGCCGACAGTTAAACCGTTTTTTTAAATAATTCATATCTATTATTCTCTACGTGGTTAAATAATTTTGATCACTTGAAATATTTCAGTGAATGGTTTACTCAAATCTGGTCATGTATTTCAAATATTTCAGTGAATGGTTTACTCAAATCTGGCCATGTATTTCAAATATTTTAGTGAATGGTTTACTCAAATCTGGTCATGTATTTCAAATATTTTAGTGAATGGTTTACTCAAATCTGGTCATGTATTTCAAATATTTCAGTGAATGGTTTACTCAAATCTGGTCATGTATTTCAAATATTTCAGTGAATGGTTTACTCAGATCTGGTCATATATTTCAAATATTTCAGTGAATGGTTTACTCAAATCTGGTCATGTATTTCAAATATTTCAGTGAATGGTTTACTCAGATCTGGTCATATATTTCAAATATTTCAGTGAATGGTTTACTCAGATCTGGTCATATATTTCAAATATTTCAGTGAATGGTTTACTCAGATCTGGTCATATATTTCAAATATTTCAGTGAATGGTTTACTCAAATCTGGTCATGTATTTACGTGTCGTACACTGTAGACAAGCATTCACACACTTATACTAACAAGGTCGAACGTTTTTAAAGGGACAACTACGCCGGGAGTTTGCAAATAGCTGTTTGTGGCAACAGTTGGTTAGTCTCCATGATTTGTTTCTTGAAAGAAATGAAACCACATAAGACGTTCAGTGTCTTGCCATGGTGTCTTGGGTCAGGAGTGAATTTCTGATTATGTAAATTTTGTTTGTGACAGCAGTTATACCTCATGTTTTGTGTTATAAATGTGGGTGTACTCTTGCTACTTTCCAAGCATAATCACAACAGCAACATCTGTACAGGTTACTGATCACAATAGCAACATCTGTACAAGTTGCTGATCACAACAGCAACATCTGTACAAGTTACTGATCACAACAGCAACATCTGTACAAGTTACTGATCACAACAGCAACATCTGTACAAGTTACTGATCACAACAGCAACATCTGTACAAGTTACTGATCACACCAGCAACATCTGTACAAGTTATTAGTTTCACCATACAACCTATGTTCTCCCCACCCTCTCCCCTCCGTAGTTCGTAACCACAAAAATGTCCAGCTGTTTACATCGTCAAGTATGACTGATTTTAAATAAACACACAATTTCAGAAAGCGAGAAAACTGTCATGACTGATTGTAAATCACTTGTGTAATTCACAGCACCGATCATACAAAATGCTGTATGATCACACAAGTAACATAAACATAACAGGGAGTACCAAATTGTTGGATTTCTACAGTAACCTTTGAACTTTTTCCCACAAAACTCACGTGCGTTTGTCTTTATCTAGCAAACAGAGAAAAGCAGAGGCTTTCTTCCTAGAGTGAGCTCCCCTACATGTTCAAAACTTGACATTTGACATTCCAGACATGGGCGTGTCCTCTCTACACAGACCAGTCTGGTTAAAACCACAATAAAAGACTTGCAGACAAACATAAAGTCACTTTATGTACAAATGCACATCCATTTTATGTACAGACATACACCCACTTGATGTACAGACAAACATACACTCACTTGATGTACAGACAAACATACACTTACTTGATGTACAGACAAACATACACCCACTTGATGTACAAACATACACTCACTTGATGTACAGACACTCATACACCCACTTAATGTATAGACAGGCATACACCCACATGATGTACAGACAAGCATACACCCACATGATGTACAGACAAGCATACACCCACTTGATGTACAGACAAACATACACCCACTTGATGTACAGACAAACATACACTCACTTGATGTACAGACAAACATACACCCACTTGATGTACAGACAAACATACAGCCACTTGATGTACAGACAAGCATACACCCACTTGATGTAAGACAAACATACACCCACTTGATGTACAGACAAACATACACCCACTTGATGTACAGACAAACATACACCCACTTGATGTACAGACAAGCATACACCCACTTGATGTACAGACAAACATACACCCACTTGATGTACAGACAAACATACACCCACTTGATGTACAGACAAACATACACTCACTTGATGTACAGACAAACATACACCCACTTGATGTACAGACAAACATACACCCACTTGATGTACAGACAAACATACACCCACTTGATGTACAGACAAACATACACCCACTTGATGTACAGACAAGCATACACCCATTTGATGTAAGACAAACATACACTCACTTGATGCACAGACAAGCATACACCCACATGATGTAAGACAAACATACACTCACTTGATGCACAGACAAGCATACACCCACATGATGTAAGACAAACATACACCCACTTGATGTAAGACAAATATACACCCACATGATGTAAGACAAATATACACCCACATGATGTAAGACAAACATACACCCACATGATGTAAGACAAACATACACCCACATGATGTAAGACAAACATACACTCACTTGATGCACAGACAAGCATACACCCACATGATGTAAGACAAACATACACCCACATGATGTAAGACAAACATACACCCACATGATGTAAGACAAACATATATATAAATCTGTATTTACCACAAGCAGAATTGTAAAGCTGACGTAATGCTGACTGAGTCCTGAGATTGTTGCTGATAAGGTTCTGTACTGGACAAGAACGTACACTAAACTGATGTACACTATAATACACTGTACACCTGTGTGTACAAGAAATACTTTTCTTATTTTGTTTCCACAAACTGGAGGAAAAGACACGTCCGTTTTGGCAGTCACACACCCACAGCTGACTTGCTAGCGTCAGGGTTTGCTAACCATAGCTGACTTGCTGAGATCAGGGTTTGCTAACCATAGCTGACATGCTGAGATCAGGGTTTGCTAACCATAGCTGACTTGCTGAGATCAGGGTTTGCTAACCATAGCTGACTTGCTGAGATCAGGGTTTGCTAACCATAGCTGACTTGCTGAGATCAGGGTTTGCTAACCATAGCTGACTTGCTGAGATCAGGGTTTGCTAACCATAGCTGACTTGCTGAGATCAGGGTTTGCTAACCATAGCTGACTTGCTGGGGTCAGGGTTTGCTAACCATAGCTGACTTGCTGGGGTCAGGGTTTGCTAACCATAGCTGACATGCTAGCATCAGAGTTTGCTAATCTTAGCTGACATGCTGAGATCACAGTTTGTTAACCACAGTTGACATGCTAGCGTCAGGGTTAGCGAACCATAACTGACCAAGACCCTGTCCCACCTGTCCGTTGATACCCCCAGTAACAGGCCTAGCCTGGCTAACGGGACGTGGGCCGCCACAGACCCCCCCCCCCACATCGGCGGAGTCTGCTGAAGAAATATTGCTCACCCTCTGCTTTTTACTTCTACTCAAGGACTGAAAAAATATCTGCCTTGACCCGCTCCCAATCCGACTTGATGCTGTGCCTCAGTATCTCCACACCATCGGCTGCAAGGAGCACCTGCTCTCGGTTCCAGTGAGGCAGAAGAAGAAGAAGAAGAAGAAGAAGAAACTAACTTTAAGCTACTTTGCTTTAGAATTTTTTTCATTGTTAAACTTGTTTAAAAATGTCATTAGAAACTTGTAATGTTTTCACTGCTAAACGTGAACTTGTATGTCAACATATTCTTAGCCAGTTATCTAACAAGTCCACGTCGTTAGCAGTTTCATCACATATCATATAGATCCCACTTGTGTTTTCCTTAGTCTTCTAGCTTTCAGTGGACTGATCCTTGTAGCTTTCAGTGGAGGCGGTCCTTGTAGTTTTCAGTGGAGGCGGTCCTTGTAGTTTTCAGTGGAGGGGTCCTTGTAGCTTTCAGTGGAGGCGGTCCTTGTAGCTTTCAGTGGAGGCGGTCCTTGTAGCTTTCAGTGGAGGCGATCCTTGTAGCTTTCAGTGGAGGCGATCCTTATAGCTTTCAGTGGAGGCGGTCCTTGTAGTTTTCAGTGGAGTGATCCTCGTAGCTTTCAGTGGAGGCGGTCCTTGTAGCTTTAAGTGGAGGCGGTCCTTGTAGCTTTAAGTGGAGGTGGTCCTTGTAGTTTTCAGTGGAGGCGGTCATTGTAGCTTTCAGTGGAAGTGGTCCTTGTAGCTTTCAGTAGATGCGGTCATTGTAGCTTTCAGTGGAGTGATCCTTGTAGCATTCAGTGGAGGCGGTCCTTGTAGATTTCAGTAGAGGCCGTCCTTGTAACTTTCAGTGGAGTGATCCTTGTAGCATTCAGTGGAGGCGGTCCTTGTAGCTTTCAGTGGAGGCGGTCATTGTATCATTCAGTGGAGACGGTCATTGTAGTTTTCAGTGGAGACGGTTCTTGTAGCTTTCAGTGGAAGCGGTCCTTGTAGCTTTCAGTGGAGTGATCCTTGTAACTTTCAGTGGAGGCGGTCCTTGTAGCTTTCAGTGGAGTGATCCTTGTAGCATTCAGTGGAGTGATCCTTGTAGCTTTCAGTGGAGGCGGTCCTTGTAGTTTTCAGTGGAGGCGGTCCTTGTAGTTTTCAGTGGAGGCGGTCCTTGTAGCTTTCAATGGAGGCGGTCTTTTAATAACTTGAAGAAGTGTCTTCTGTCGCTGATGATTGACATGACTGGCAGTCGTGTGGGCGTGACTTCTCTAAACCGTCAGTAAACTACTGGTTTTGCCACTTTCTTAGTGTTTACTAACCATCTGTTTCACATTCTGATGCAGGACACACGAGACTGGGTGCTGCTGTCTACGAGTCGAAGCGTACCCTGTTGTCTGGTAAACATTTTATTTGTGCAGGAAGAATAATTATAGTAAAGAGAATTTGAAAATTACGCGCTAACTACAGCAGATAGAACCTAACGTAACACAGCTTGTTCGCAATGGCTGACGGGTAGTTCGTACACGCCTCTAGTCCAGTTGATGAGAAAATTCGCATAGAAATAGTGACTGAAAGTACATACAGAAACCAATAACACGGACGCTTATTATGATCATCAAAACAGATGTATTGTAGTTTATAAATATACTGTACCATTACACGTTTGGCAGCCATTCACTATATTGCCATGAGATATGGGAAATGAGACGCGCGTATTCCGTGCGAGAAGTGTGTGGAAATCTGTGTAGCTCGACACGCTCGGTTATGTCCCTTGCGTCCCATTCTTCCACCGGAATTTGTGTACTCTGTTATAACGTTATGGGACCACGTGGGTTATCCGAACGGACGTTATGCGGGTGATACCCGTACTAAACTGAAACACTGTCCAGACCTGAGATTCCAGATCTTCACAATTTGAAGTACGATTCTATGTTTGTTTTATAATGTCACGGGGGGGGGGGGGGTGTCACGGGAGATGATTGTTCTGTAATGTCACGGGAGATACTTGTTCTGTAATGTCACGGGAGATGCTTGTTCTGTAATGTCACGGGAGATGCTTGTTCTGTAATGTCACGGGAGATGCTTGTTCTCTATTGTCACGGGGATGTTTGTTCTGTAATGTCACATGGGATATTTGTTCTCTAATGTCAGGGGGATGTTATACTGTCACGGGGGATGTTCTAATGTCAAATAGGATGTTCTAATGTCACGGAAGAATGCTTGTTCTCTAATGCCATGGGGATGTTCTAATGTTACATGGGATGTTTTAATGTCACGAGGGATATTTGTTCTCTAATGTCACGGGAATTTTCTAATGTCACATGGGGTGTTATAATGCCACGTGGGATGTTTGTCCTTTTATGTAATGTACGAGTATTTGTTCTCTAATGTCTCCGGAGCTGTTTGTTCTCTAATATCTCAAGGGATGCTTGTTCTCTAATGTATAAGGGGATGTTTGTTCTCTAATATCACAGGAAATGTTTGTTCTCTAATGTTTCAGGGAATGTTTATCTTCTAATGTCTCTGGTGATGTTTGTTTTCTAATGTCTCAGGGAATGTTTGTCCTCTAATGTCTCAGGGAATGTTTGTTCTCTTGTCTCAGAGAAGGTTTTTTTTCTCTAATGTCTCAGGAGATGTTTGTTCTCTTGTCTCAGAGAAGGTTTTTTTTCTCTAATGTCTCAGGAGATGTTTGTTCTCTTGTCTCAGAGAAGGTTTTTTTTCTCTAATGTCTCAGGAGATGTTTGTTCTCTTGTCTCAGAGAAGGTTTTTTTTCTCTAATGTCTCAGGAGATGTTTGTTCTCTTGTCTCAGAGAAGGTTTTTTTTCTCTAATGTCTCAGGAGATGTTTGTTCTCTAATGTCATGTGGGATGTTTGATCTTTAATATCACTGGGGGGACGTTTGTTCTCTAATGTCATGTGGGATGTTTGATCTTTAATATCACTGGGGGGACGTTTGTTCTCTAATGTCATGTGGGATGTTTTATCTCTAACATCACTGGGGGGACGTTTGTTCTCTAATGTCATGTGGGATGTTTTATCTCTAACATCACCGGGGGGGGATGTTTGTTATCTAATGTCATGTGGGATGTTTGATCTCTAACATCACTGGGGGGACGTTTGTTCTCTAATGTCATGTGGGATGTTTTATCTCTAACATCACCGGGGGGGGGGGGGATGTTTGTTCTCTAATGTCATGTGGGATGTTTGATCTCTAACATCACTTGGGGATGTTTGTTCTGAAATGGCACCGGGGGGGGGGGAGAATATTTGTTCTGTAATGTCACATGGGATACACGTGAAGTGATGAGGACATCTTGCTCAACATTTCGTCTGTGATGCTGACTTTGTATCGTGGTTCGTTAAAGCCAAATTGAGTGACCTCATTAGATTTATACCTCGCCCAACATTTACGAACACATGAAAACCTTGGTCACCATAACTCATGTAGAAATGTCTGTTCGCCGCTGAGAACGTTACTGACAACAGAACTAGAAAGTATGTGGGCTTCAAGCCCGCGTACGCGATGTGGACAGACCAGAGCAGCTGTCGCATGTACACACAGGCAGTTGTTTCGTGTTGAAGGACTAGAAACAAGCAGAGAAAATATCATAGCACTCTCCAAGATAAAAGTTCACGAATCTCCAGTCCACCTCGTGGTGGAAAGATTTGTCAAAGCTCATAAAATCTGCGAAGTGTGAGAAAATGACCCACAGAATAAGCAGTTTTGTGAATAGGAAAACTCAGAAAATATTGCTCTCGGTGAAAGAGAAATGTTCATTTTCCTGTTCATATTACATGAAGATTTATCTGACATAAGCTGCCCCGGCACAGAAGGGAAGCTCCGCCCCTGGATGCTGGAAGTGTAGTAGTCCTTACATAAACAATTCAGTCTACGCCTTCCTTTTTTTTTCTTCAGTGAGCTCGTATTACCATAACCGAGCCAGTTTTCTCAAGCTTTCTAAGCCAGCTTTGGATTCTGTGTTGTAAGTTTTTTCTTTATTATTGAGTATTATTTCAGAACTCAAGGCTTCACTTGGCACTTTCATCTATTTTTTTTTATTGTATTTATTTGTTTTAGTGATATTTTTACATGTGACATTAAATCAGACACTAAATCAAACACTAAACCAGACATTAAACCAGACACTAACTCATACACTAAATCAGACACTAAATTAGACACTAAACCAGATACTAAATCAGACACTAAACCAGACACTAAATCAGACACTAAATCAGACACTAAATCAGACACTAAACCAGACACTAAATCAGACACTAACTCATACACTAAACCAGGCACTAAATCAGACACCAAACCAGACACTAAATCAGACACCAAACCAGACACTAAACCAGACACTAAATCAGACACTAAACCAGACACTAAATCAGACACTAAACCAAACACTAAATCAGACACTAAACCAGACACTAAATCAGACAACAAACCAGACACTAAATCAGACAACACACCAGACACTAAACCAGACACTAAATCAGACACTAAATCAGACACTAAACCAGACACTAAATAAGACACTAAACCAGACACTAAATCAGACAACAAACCATACACTAAATCAGACAACACACCAGACACTAAACCAGACACTAAATCACGCACCAAACCAGACACTGAATCAGTCACCAAACCAGACACTAAGTCAGGAACTAAGCAAGACACTTTTATTGCCTTTATTTCAATTTCCCTGCAGATTACAGATTAGTCAGGACTGGAGTGGCTCCACCGCCAGCAGCTGCCAGTATGGATAACATTACCTGGTTATTTTCCTCCATATCATCGTCTAGTCTTTCATATGATCAAATATTCTCATCTAAATTAGCATATTCTGGTGTAGCACACTATTTTCTTATCTAAAACACTATCTTCTTATCTAAGACATCATTTGTACTATAAAGCACCATATACTGGTATATAGGTTCTTATCAAAGACACCCATCTTCTGATTACAGAAAAATAACTTCTTATTTAAGATACCATTTTTTATACACAGGGCCATCTGCTCATCTAAGATAAGACACCATCTTCTTTTCTCAGACACAATGTTCTGACCTAATACACAATGTTCTGACCTAAGACACCACTTCTGATCTGACACCATCTTCTTACCAAGACACCACTTCTGACATAAGACATAACTTCTGATCAAAGACACTACTTCTTACCTAAGACACCACTTCTGATCAAGGACAACACTTCTGATCTAAGACACCACTTGCGACCTAATATATCACTTGTGATCTAGGTCATCATGTCTGACCTAAGGTACCACTTCTGACTTAAGACAGTACTTCTGACCTAAGAGAACTCTTCTGGCTTAAGACACCACTTCTGGTCAATGACATCATCTCTTACCTATGACAGCATTTCGTATCTAAGACACTACTTCTGACCTAAGACACCATTTCTGATCAAGGGCACCATCTCTTACCTAAGACAGCACTTAGTATCTCAGACAGCACTTCTGACCTAAGACACCACTTCTTATCTAAGACACTACTTCTGACCTAAGACAGCACTTCTGATGTACGACACCACTTCTGATCTAAGATATGAGATATACAGTATAAACTATTCTGATCCGGAATATTATTTACTGATCTATGGAACAATCATCTACTTTTGCTCACCTTGTCCCATCTACTTTTGCTCAATATGTTCTATTTACTTCGCTCACCATGTTCTATCTATATTTGCTCACTATGTTCTATTCACTTCGCTCACTATGCTCTGTCTGTTTTTGCCCGCTGTGTTCTACTGAAGGATCCATCCATCTCATGCAACTGATGCTCTTCACGCCACGTATTAGTTTCTCTCTCATCTTCTGGCGTAGTAATAGCTGGGAAGATGCAGCATCCTCTCTACCTACTGGCTGAGTGCTTACTTCCCTTCATGTTATGATAACGGCGATATGGTGTGCTTCACCTTGCAGGTTAGCTTTCTCCCTCTTCCGGAATTAGATCCCCAATGAAACGTGTGGAGAAGAGAGTTTTAACAGGTGGGCTGGGTGCATCATGATGTAACAGGTCTGGAACTCGCTACCATCACATCACACAGCCAGCTCTACCGTGCAACCCTCCTCGAGTGATAAACTTGTTTTCTGTTCTTCATTACTTCAGCCCACTCATATTTTCTGATGTTCTTGCAGCATCTTTATCTTACAGAAGTCGTTTGGCTGAACGGTCGGATGACCTTAAATCTCTGCAGAAGATGAACGGTTGGAGTGACCTTAATACATTTCTAGAACATGAACTGTCGGAGTGACCTTAATACATTTCTAGAATATGAACTGTCGGAGTGACCTTAATACATTTCTAGAACATGAACTGTCGGAGTGACCTTAATACATTTCTAGAATATGAACTGTCGGAGTGACCTTAATACATTTCTAGAACATGAACCGTCGGAGTGATCTTAATACATTTCTAGAACATCAACCGTCGAAGTGACCTTAACACATTTCTAGAACATCAATCGTCGGAGTGATCTTAACACATTTCTAGAACATGAACCGTCGGAGTGATCTTAATACATTTCTAGAACATGAACTGTCGGAGTGATCTTAATACATTTCTAGAACATGAACCGTCGGAGTGACCTTAGATCTGCTGTAGAAGTCGTTTGGTTGAACAGTCGGAGCCTGGTAAAAGCCTGGAAAAAAAGATCTCGTACTTTGAGTCATGTCAAAATCAAGTTCACACCCCGTCCCCGGAGTTATTTCAGTCCCGTCACGGATCGCTGCTTCTCTATTGAATATGACACAAACCAAGTTCAGCTACATGGCAAGTTCTACTTGGCTGCAGTTTATGATGACGCTACACGCGAGCCAGATGAAAGTGTTTAAACAGGTTCCCCCCCCCCCCCACACCCCCGGGGGGCCAGTAGTCACGTGCACACAAGACCTAACTTTGGCTTAATTTTGTCTGTGTTCCTCCCAAGCTCAGCTCCGGTGCCCGAGCAGTCTGGAATGTTCTAGAAAGCTTGAATCATCCCCTACTCACTGCTTGGTGTTTTCTTCCCTTGTGTACCCGGATCTCGGTGCGGCATGCGAGAAGTAACAAACAACCTGACCTTTCCCATGATGGGAAAACATGTCCGTGTGGGTACAGCGTTCTACACCCGTCAGCCCTGAACTTAACCAGTGTACCCGGAGAGAAGGAAACTGGTAATTGCTGCATAAATCTGTGAGTAAACATTGCTCAACTTGTCTGAATGTTTTATGTGTGCTTCCTTCTTCTGTTATTATTGTTGCGTATGAATTGATTCAAACAAGTTTTTTTCACTACATTAAAAAAAAACAAATGTATAAACAGAAAACCACACATATAAACTATAATTACACAAATATATTACAGATTACAGGCGTTCAGTTATAGTCATACTATAGACATAACGGCCATACTATAAACATAACAACTGTACTATAAACATAACGGCTATACTATAAACATAACGGCCATACTATAAACATAACAACTGTACTATAAACATAACGGCTATACTATAAACATAACAACTGTACTATAAACATAACGGCTATACTATAAACATAACGGCTATACTATAAACATAACGGCTATACTATAAACATAACAACTGTACTATAAACATAACGGCTATACTATAAACATAACGGCTATACTATAAACATAACAACTGTACTATAAACATAACGGCTATACTATAAACATAACGGCTATACTATAAACATAACGGCTATACTATAAACATAACGGCTATACTATAAACATAACGGCTATACTATAAACATAACGGCTATACTATAAACATAACAACTGTACTATAAACATAACAACTGTACTATAAACATAACGGCTATACTATAAACATAACAACTGTACTATAAACATAACGGAACAACTGTACTATAAACATAACGGCCATACTATAAACATAACAACTGTACTATAAACATAACGGCTATACTATAGACTTTACGGCCATAGTATAGACATAACGGCCATAATATAGACGTAATGGCCATATTAAAGACATAATGTATCAGAGATAAGAAAAATGACAGCTGCTGTAAAACTGGTTCTAGCAATAAAATAGATGAAGGTTTATGGTTCAGTTTTACAACAACAACAAAAAAGAGGAAAATTTACAGAAACAAGAATGATGGAAAATAAGATGAGCACACAGAAAACATGACGTCAGCACCTTATTTCCCAGAGTCGCTGAGGCCCTTCTGTAAACTCAGCTTTCCTTAAACTTCTTTACATTTCTGCTAGACCGACCAATTTTCTTGTCAGTCTCACTCACTTATCTGTCTTAGTCTCACTCACTTATCTGTCTTAGTCTTACTCACTCATCTGTCTTAGTCTCACTCACTTATCTGTCTTAGTCTCACTCACTTCTCTGTCTTAGTCTCACTTACTTCTCTATCTTAGTCTCACTTACTTCTTTGTCTTAGTCTCACTTACTTCTCTGTCTTAGTCTCACTTACTTCTTTGTCTTAGTCTCACTTACTTCTCTATCTTAGTCTCACTTACTTCTTTGTCTTAGTCTCACTTACTTCTCTATCTTAGTCTCACTTACTTCTTTGTCTTAGTCTCACTTACTTCTCTATCTTAGTCTCACTTACTTCTTTGTCTTATTCTCACTTACTTCTCTGTCTTAGTCTCACTCACTTATCTGTCTTAGTCTCACTTACTTCTCTGTCTTAGTCTCACTTACTTCTCTATCTTAGAATCACTTACTTCTTTGTCTTAGTCTCACTCACTTATCTGTCTTAGTCTCACTCACTTATCTGTCTTAGTCTCACTTACTTATCTGTCTTAGTCTCACTCACTTATCTGTCTTAGTCTCACTTACTTATCTGTCTTAGTCTCACTTACTTCTCTGTCTTAGTCTCACTCACTTATCTGTCTTAGTCCCACTCACTTATCTGTCTTAGTCTCACTTACTTATCTGTCTTAGTCTCACTTACTTCTCTGTCTTAGTCTCACTCACTTATCTGTCTTAGTCTCACTTACTTATCTGTCGTAGTCTCACTCGCTTCTCTTTCTTAGTTTCACTTACTTCTCTGTCTTAGCCTCGCTCTGTCTTAGTCTCACTTACTTCTCTGTCTTAGTCTCACTTACTTCTCTGTCTTAGTCCCACTCACTTATCTGTCTTAGTCCCACTCACTTATCTGTCTTAGTCTCACTTACTTATCTGTCTTAGTCTCACTTACTTATCTGTCTTAGTCTCACTCACTTATCTGTCTTAGTCTCACTTACTTATCTGTCGTAGTCTCACTCGCTTCTCTTTCTTAGTTTCACTTACTTCTCTGTCTTAGCCTCGCTCTGTCTTAGTCTCACTTACTTCTCTGTTTTAGCCTCACTTACTTCTCTTTATTTTCTTACTATCGATAAAGGGATGTAAGGTTTATTTTCCAGACCTTTCCTCCTTCTTCTGTAGCCCCTAGTAGACTTCGCTAGATCCCCTGTTTCTTCTGTAGCCCCTAGTAGACTTTGGTAGATCCCCTGTTTCTTCTGTAGCCCCTAGTAGACTTTGGTAGATCCCCTGTTTCTTCTGTAGCCCCTAGTAGACTTTGGTAGATCCCCTGTTTCTTCTGTAGCCCCTAGTAGACTTTGCTAGATCCCCTGTTTCTTCTGTAGCCCCTAGTAGACTTCGCTAGATCCCCTGTTTCTTCTGTAGCCCCTAGTAGACTTCGCTAGATCCCCTGTTTCTTCTGTAGCCCCTAGTAGACTTCGCTAGATCCCCCTCGAGGCATCCTAAGCTAACAGTCTTGTCTTCTCAGTTTTCTCTACTCACTCTGAACCTTTCTTCGTGCACTTTTGTTATCTGCACCATCTAAGATGTTTAGACTACAGCTATCCGATGGAGACAAGCTGGGGCCATCTGGGCCACCATGTTGTTTACCTTGTGGTACCCATTGTCATCTTTCCTTTACCTCATTTCTCAGGCAATCGATGCTTCCGTTTCGTGCTTGTCAACGTCTAACTTGCCGCATTATGTGCCCACCCTTCTTACAAGGAGGATAAAAAAAAACCCTGTGAGTGAGTGAGTGAGTGAGTGAGTGAGTGAGTGAACTTAGATGGCGCTAAATCTACATTTTATGGATAGACTGGGAAGAAATAGATCGCCCCAGCTGTTTCAGGCATTCCCTTGGCATGTACAACCATACTGTATGTCCAAGATCTCGCGACCTCCATGACCGCCAACCCAGATTCTCCCCTCCAAGGATACTGCATGCCAGTTAATTCAGCATCTTACACACATTCATACATCACATCAACGTGAAATACATATTACCAAATAAGCAAATCAATTTACATCCATTTATTTACACTCTCTACATTTATCATAGTGACGCTGCCACAGACATTACATACACAGGACACAAACATGTACCATTATGATAATAACAAGGCATGGCATAAATACAGCATATTATCTCTAAGTATCAACTAAATCAGTGGACCAAAAATGGCCTGGGCTCCTCTGGCCCTACTAAGCAATTATATATTTATCTCAATATTGTGCCGATGCACTGGTAACACGTTTCAGCCGCTGCTGCCATGAATTCCTCATCCCCTATCTCACATAAAATTTCCCTGTGGCAATGCACTGAATAACATATTTCCATTTGTGCTAAATACACTGAATACAATATTTCACTTTTGTGCCTATGCATTGAATAACATATTTCACTTTGTGCCAACGCACTGAATAACATATGGTGGACCTATACGTGCCCATAGAAATATGACAAGACTCAACAGAATCAGCGAAATCTTCACCTACGACGAAAGTGACGAAAATGCAACATCACAGTATGATTACAACGCATCATATAATCCACAGTACAATTGAATCAAACATTGTGAGTTAGGCAGGCTAACCATACGAGACGAAATTAGCTTCCTGCCATATCCTCTGGTTTTCCGCTCTCCTCTCATCTTCATGAAGTTCCAGTAAAATTAACACCATGATGGCATCCTCCGTGTCATTCAGAGAACATTAATCATCATGAATCACCAGTACACACACACACACACACACACATATATATATATATATATATGTCACTATTTAAGGCGGCTGTGGCTAAGTATTTCCGTATCAAACACAGACAAGATCGAACTTGCCCCGACATTTGCTGCTGGCTATGCTTAGTGTGTCCTTTCTCGCACGCTTTTTTTTTCTTTATATAGGTCTTCCACACCCGCATCACGTGAACGGCCATGCTCCGTCCACGACGTACAACAAATGAGCTTCAGTGAGTGAGTGAGTGAGTGAGTGAGTGAGTGAGTCTTATTTCTGTCCACTTTCTTCACTTTTTCTATCTTTTTGTGAAACTGAACCATAACCTCTCTCTACTATAGCATAGCAACCACATAACCTCTCTCTACTATAACATAACAACCACATATAAAAGAAAGAACTTTATTTTTAAAGGGTGAAGAACAGGACACACTGCCTTGTCTAATATTGGGCCATATTCACACACTCAGAAATATCCCACATCAATTTCCTGGAATTTTGTAAGCACGTATGTGAACATACATAGCAGACAAGCTGTCACACATGTGAATACCCATCCTCGCATATACTAAGGTAGCCTGACATTTTTAAACAGACAACCACACATATCAACAGACAGACAGGTCTAGCATGTAAACAGGCGTAGTGATTGGCGATGTCATTACATCCAGGTTAATGGTGTGATTATGGTCATGAATGATGACATGATTAAGGTCGTGACTGGTGATGCATTATGGTCAACGTTAACTGTGTGATTACGGTCGTGAATCACACTATAGTTAAGTTGTGGATGATGCTGTGGTTGATGTCATAGATGATGCTGTTGTTGAGGTCATAGATGATGCTGTTGTTGAGGTCATAGATGATGTTAGTGCTGCGGTCATAGATGATGCTGTTGTTGAGGTCATAGAAGGTGTTAGTGCTGCGGTCATAGATGATGCTGTTGTTGAGGTCATAGATGATGCTGTTGTTGAGGTTATAGGTGATGGATGATTTTGTTGAGGGCTTAGACGATGTTATAGTTGAGGGCATAGACGATGTTATAGTTGAGTGCATAGACGATGTTATAGTTGAGGGCATAGACAATGTTATAGTTGAGGGCATAGACAATGCTATAGTTGAGGGCATAGCCGATGTTATAGTTGAGGGCACAGACAATGTTATAGTTGAGGGCATAGACAATGTTATAGTTGAGGGCATAGACAATGTTATAGTTGAGGGCATAGACAATGTTATAGTTGAGGGCATAGACAATGTTATAGTTGAGGGCATAGACAATGTTATAGTTGAGGGCATAGACGATGTTATAGTTGAGGGCATAGACAATATTATAGTTGAGGGCATAGACGATGATATAGTTGAGGGCATAGACAATGTTATAGTTGAGGGCATAGACGATGTTATAGCTGAGGGCATAGACAATGTTATAGTTGAGGGCATAGAAGATGCTATTGTAGAGGTCAAAGATTATGCTACTGTTGAGGGCAACGATGATGCTATGTTTAAGGTTGTAGGTGATGTATGCTATTGTTGAGGGCATAGACGATATTATGGTTGCGGTCATAGATGATGCTGTTGTTGAGGTCATAGATGATGCTGTTGTTGAGGTTATAGGTGATGGATGATTTTGTTGAGGGCTTAGACGATGTTATAGTTGAGGGCATAGACGATGTTATAGTTGAGTGCATAGACGATGTTATAGTTGAGGGCATAGACAATGTTATAGTTGAGGGCATAGACAATGCTATAGTTGAGGGCATAGCCGATGTTATAGTTGAGGGCACAGACAATGTTATAGTTGAGGGCATAGACAATGTTATAGTTGAGGGCATAGACAATGTTATAGTTGAGGGCATAGACAATGTTATAGTTGAGGGCATAGACAATGTTATAGTTGAGGGCATAGACAATGTTATAGTTGAGGGCATAGACGATGTTATAGTTGAGGGCATAGACAATATTATAGTTGAGGGCATAGACGATGATATAGTTGAGGGCATAGACAATGTTATAGTTGAGGGCATAGACGATGTTATAGCTGAGGGCATAGACAATGTTATAGTTGAGGGCATAGAAGATGCTATTGTAGAGGTCAAAGATTATGCTACTGTTGAGGGCAACGATGATGCTATGTTTAAGGTTGTAGGTGATGTATGCTATTGTTGAGGGCATAGACGATATTATGGTTGGGGGCATAGATGCTGCTATTGTCCAGGTTATAAATGAAGCTATTGTTGAGGTTATAGATGATAGATGCTATTGCTGATGGCATAGATGATGCTGTTGTTGAGGTTATAGGTTATGGACGCTATTGTTGAGGTCATGGATGATGCTATTGTTGAGGTTATAGATGGTGCTATTTTTTGAGGGCATATATGATGCTATTGTTGAAGGTATAGGTGATGCTATTGTTGCGGTCACAGATTACGCAGTTGTTGAGGTTATAGATGATGGATGATTGTTGTTGAGGGCATAAAAGATGCTATGGTTGAGGTCTTGGTTGATGCTGTGGCCTAGGTCGTGGATCATGCTATGGATTAAGGTCAAAGACAATGCTATTATTAAGTCGTAGATGATAATATGGATGAAGTTCTAGATTATGCTGTATGAGGTCTTCAGCTTGAAAAAGTGAAGGTCATTGCTGAGGCTGTGATGAAGACATATAAAAGAAGATATGATGAAGACATATAAAAGAAGATATGATGAAGACATATAAAAGACACTGTGATGAAGACATATAAAAGAAGATATGATGAAGACATATAAAAGAAGATATGATGAAGACATATAAAAGAAGATATGATGAAGACATATAAAAGAAGATATGATGAAGACATATAAAAGACACTGTGATGAAGACATATAAAAGAAGATATGATGAAGACATATAAAAGACACTGTGATGAAGACATGTAAAAGAAGATATGATGAAGACATATAAAAGACACTGTGATGAAGACATGTAAAAGAAGATATGATGAAGACATATAAAAGACACTGTGATGAAGACATGTAAAAGAAGATATGATGAAGACATATAAAAGACACTGTGATGAAGACATATAAAAGAAGATATGATGAAGACATATAAAAGACACTGTGATGAAGACATGTAAAAGAAGATATGATGAAGACATATAAAAGACACTGTGATGAAGACATATAAAAGAAGATATGATGAAGACATAAAAGACACTGTGATGAAGACATATAAAAGAAGATATGATGAAGACATATAAAAGACACTGTGATGAAGACATGTAAAAGAAGATATGATGAAGACATATAAAAGACACTGTGATGAAGACATATAAAAGAAGATATGATGAAGACATATAAAAGACACTGTGATGAAGACATGTAAAAGAAGATATGATGAAGACATATAAAAGACACTGTGATGAAGACATGTAAAAGAAGATATGATGAAGACATATAAAAGAAGATATGATGAAGACATATAAAAGACACTGTGATGAAGACATGTAAAAGAAGATATGATGAAGACATATAAAAGACACTGTGATGAAGACATGTAAAAGAAGATATGATGAAGACATGTAAAAGAAGATATGATGAAGACATATAAAAGACACTGTGATGAAGACATGTAAAAAGAAGCTGTGATGAAGACATATATAAAAGAAGCTGTGATGAAAATATGTAAAAGAAGCTGTGATGAAACATATAAAAGAAGCTATGATGAGAACATGTAAAAGAAGCTGTGATGAAGACATGTATAAAAGAAGATATGATGAAGACATATAAAAGACACTGTGATGAAGACATATAAAAGAAGCTATGATGAGGACATGTAAAAGAAGCTGTGATGAAGACATGTAAAAGAAGCTGTAATGAAGACATATATAAAAGAAGCTGTGATGAAGACATATATAAAAGAAGCTGTGATGAAAATATGTAAAAGAAGCTGTGATGAAACATATAAAAGAAGCTATGATGAGAACATGTAAAAGAAGCTGTGATGAAGACAGTAAATGAAGCTGTGATGAAGACAGACTGAGTCAAAAACTATAGTCAGACAGATTGGGTTTGAGACTTCGCTCAGAATTTCTAAATTTGCAGCCTGAGAATTGATCAGGCAACTTGAATCCTTGTCTGATGTAGGCAGTGTATCCTTCTCTGATGTAGGCAATGTATCCTTGTGTGATGTAGGCAGTGTATCCTTGTTTGATGTAGGCAGTGTATCCTCGTGTGATGTAGGCAGTGTATCCTTGTCTGATGTAGGCAGTGTATCCTTGTCTGATGTAGGCAGTGTATCTTTGTCTGATGTAGGCAGTGTATCCTTGTCTGATGTAGGCAGTGTATCCTTGTTTGATGTAGGCAGTGTATCCTTGTGTGATGTAGGCAGTGTATCCTTGTGTGATGTAGGCAGTGTATCTTTGTGTGATGTAGGCAGTGTATCTTTGTCTGATGTAGGCAGTGTATCCTTGTCTGATGTAGGCAGTGTATCCTTGTCTGATGTAGGCAATGTATCCTTGTGTGATGTAGGCAGTGTATCCTTGTTTGATGCAGTGTCAGTCTCTTGTGTGTTGGCGCTCTCGTCCTGAAGAAGGAAAATTATCTGCTACAGCTCGACCCTGGCATTCGAGACAAGTTTTATAATCTCCCGTACAAACATCTTCTCTGATCTCCCCTTATTAGCCTACAAACATCTTCTCAGATCTCCCCTTATTAGCCTACAAACATCTTCTCAGATCTCCCATTATTAGCCTACAAACATCTTCTCTGATCTCCCCTTGTTAGCTTACAAACATCTTCTCTGATCTCCCCTTGTTAGCTTACAAACATCTTCTCTGATCTCCCCTTATTAGCCTACAAAAATCTTATCTGATCTCCCCCTTTTTAGACTATAAAAATCTTATCTGATCTCCCCTTATTAATTACGCTACAGATATCTTCTCAGATTTCCCTTTTATTCTCTCTCTCTCTCTCTCTCTCTGTCTCTCTCTCTCTCTCTCTCTCTCTCTCTCTGAACCTTAAGTGCCAAGGGCACATGGGGCTTCTGCAAGGGTTTTCCACAAATGCCTGTCCTTTGCCTTTTTTTCTGCTCTTGCCCAGGTGAGCCCTCTATTGCTCAACATCCTTTCTGTTGTTCTTCTCCATGTCTCTTTCGGCCTACCCTTACTTCTGTTCCCCTGTGGTGTCCATCTTAGTGCTATTTTTGGTAGTGAGTTGTCAGTCATTCTGAGCACATGTCCCAACCATCGCCAGTATCTTTCCTCAATAATTGCCGTCAGTGGTTTCATCTGCATTTCTGCTAATAAGATGTTATTTCTTATGGTGTTTGGCCAAAATATTTTTCTAATTCTTCGTAAACATTTAGTCTGGAAAGAATTCAACTTGTTTTTTTTTTAAAATGGTTTTGGAGATTTTCCAGCATTCACTTCCATATAGTCTGCAGCATTACATAAGCCTGGTTTGCTCTAGTAAGTCTGCTGTTGATGTCCTCTGTGCTGTCTCCATTTTCTACTACTCTACTGCCAAGGTATACAAATTCGTTGACCTCCTCCACTAACTTGTTATCTACTCTGAGTACATTTCTGTTGTTCACATTTTGCTTCATTAACTTTGTCTTTCCTACGTTGATCTTTAGTCCTATGTTGTTTGCATTCTGAGTTAGCTTGTTTATTTTATCTTGCATATCTTTGTGGCTGCTTGATAATAGACAAATGTCGTCTGCCTTATCTCTGGTTTCCACGGGCCTAGCCTTATCTCTAGTTTCCACGGGCCTAGCCTTATCTCTGGTTTCCACGGGCCTAGCCTTATCTCTGGTTTCCACAGGCCTAGCCTTATCTCTGTTTACCACGAGCCTAGCCTTATCTCTGTTTACCACGAGCCTATCCTTATCTCTGTTTACCACGAGCCTAGCCTTATCTCTGTTTACCACGAGCCTATCCTTATCTCTGTTTACCACGAGCCTAGCCTTATCTCTGTTTACCACGAGCCTATCCTTATCTCTGTTTACCACGAGCCTAGCCTTATCTCTGGTTGATTGCTTCTCGTCCAAATAAAACATTTAATATCGCCAGAGTTAATGAAGGACGTTTATGTACAGAATAATTATTTGTTAGGGTCATGCTGCCACTGCCGCCATACTGGTGGGTAAGACAGGAAAACGTGAAGTAGCCAGCAGAACATAGTGAAGTTCCGTCACCAGTTACAGGCTATATAGCAACAACCGGGAAAATTGCCTCTTAAATAATCCGATCATCAGTGGTTCTAACCAGCTGACCAAAGTTTAACTAAGATCCGATCATCAGTGGTTCTAACCAGCTGACCAAAGTTTAACTAAGATCCGATCATCAGTGGTTCTAACCAGTTGACCAAAGTTTAAATAATCAAACATATTTTGTACAAGTAGCTCTACCAAAACTTATGCTTGCATAATCGGCCGCCGCTGCAACAGCAATTTTTTTGTTGGCTTGCAAGGATTGGCTTCCTTGAGCTTGCTTTCCCGTAGTTCAAATTTAGCCCTCATTTCCTCCTGGAATGTATGTAGGTCTTCATCTAGCTCTTTCCAGACCTGATGGTTGGCAGACAAATCTCTCATTGATGGTTGGCAGACAAATCTCTCACTGATGGTTGGCAGACAAATCTCTCACTGATGGTTGGCAGACAAATCTCTCACTGATGGTTGGCAGACAAATCTCTCACTGATGGTTGGCAGACAAATCTCTCACTGATGGTTGGCAGACAAATCTCTCACTGATGGTTGGCAGACAAATCTCTCACTGATGGTTGGCAGACAAATCTCTCACTGATGGTTGGCAGACAAATCTCTCACTGACGACTTTTGTGTCCATCCTCAGAGCACCGTCCAGATAAAGCACGAGACTGAGATACTAACAGCTCACCATACTCCTCACACTAGACTGAGATACTAACAGCTCACCATACTCCTCACACTAGACTGAGATACTAACAACTCACCATACTCCTCACACTACTCTGAGATACTAACAGCTCACCATACTCCTCACACTAGACTGAGATACTAACAACTCACCATACTCCTCACACTAGACTGAGATACTAACAACTCACCATACTCCTCACACTAGACTGAGATACTAACAACTCACCATACTCCTCACACTAGACTGAGATACTAACAGTTCACCATACTCCTCACACTACTCTGAGATACTAACAACTCACCATACTCCTCACACTAGACTGAGATACTAACAGCTCACCATACTCCTCACACTAGACTGAGATACTAACAACTCACCATACTCCTCACACTACTCTGAGATACTAACAACTCACCATACTCCTCACACTAGACTGAGATACTAACAACTCACCATACTCCTCACACTACTCTGAGATACTAACAGCTCACCATACTCCTCACACTAGACTGAGATACTAACAGTTCACCATACTCCTCACACTAGACTGAGATACTAACAGTTCACCATACTCCTCACACTAGACTGAGATACTAACAGTTCACCATACTCCTCACACTAGACTGAGATACTAACAGTTCACCATACTCCTCACACTAGACTGAGATACTAACAGTTCACCATACTCCTCACACTAGACTGAGATACTAACAGTTCACCATACTCCTCACACTAGACTGAGATACTAACAACTCACCATACTCCTCACACTACTCTGAGATACTAACAGTTCACCATACTCCTCACACTAGACTGAGATACTAACAACTCACCATACTCCTCACACTAGACTGAGATACTAACAACTCACCATACTCCTCACACTACTCTGAGATACTAACAGTTCACCATACTCCTCACACTAGACTGAGATACTAACAACTCACCATACTCCTCACACTAGACTGAGATACTAACAGTTCACCATACTCCTCACACTAGACTGAGATACTAACAACTCACCATACTCCTCACACTAGACTGAGATACTAACAGCTCAGCTCACGCCAGAGAACTACTTGCAGAAATCTTGGACTGTGTTGTTTCCCCCCCCCCCCCCCCCCGAGTTTTCTATGGGGTATTACTCCCATAGCATGGGACTCCACCCACCAGCCACGAGACCATCAGTTTGACAGGAACTTGATGAACTACTCAACGAGACCATCAGTTTGACAGGAACTTGATGAACTACTCAACGAGACCATCAGTTTGACAGGAACTTGATGAACTACTGAGAATAGTGAAAACTAGAACTGCCGAGACTAATGAAAACTAGAACTGCTGAGACTAATGAAAACTAGAACTACTGAGAATAGTGAAAACTAGAACTGCTGAGACTAATGAAAACTGGAACTACTGAGAATAGTGAAAACTAGAACTACTGAGACTAGGGAAAACTAGAACTGCTGAAACTAGGGAAAACTAGAACTGCTGAGACTAGGGAAAACTAGAACTGCTGAGACTAGGGAAAACTAGAACTGCTGAGAATAGTGAAAACTAGAACTGCTGAGAATAGTGAAAACTAGAACTGCTGAGACTAGGGAAAACTAGAACTGCTGAGACTAGGGAAAACTAGAACTGCTGAGACTAGGGAAAACTAGAACTGCTGAGAATAGTGAAAACTAGAACTGCTGAGAATAGTGAAAACTAGAACTGCTGAGACTAGTGAAAACTAGAATTGCTGAGACTAGGGAAAACTAGAACTGCTGAGACTAGGGAAAACTAGAACTGCTGAGACTAGGGAAAACTAGAACTACTGAGACTAGGGAAAACTAGAACTGCTGAGAATAGTGAAAACTAGAACTGCTGAGACTAGGGAAAACTAGAACTGCTGAGACTAGGGAAAACTAGAACTGCTGAGACTAGGGAAAACTAGAACTGCTGAGACTAGGGAAAACTAGAACTGCTGAGACTAGGGAAAACTAGAACTGCTGAGACTAGGGAAAACTAGAACTTGACGAACTACTCAGCCTAGTGAAAGCTAGAACAAACATTCAAAAAGTTTGTGAAAATTTGTGAGAGGGAATACGAACTAGGCATGTTAAGACAAGAAGAAGAAGAAGATGATGATGATGATGTAAAATGTTAACACGGCACACTGCCCAAGTGTCACACGCGAAGACAGGTGTGGCTTAACTGTAACAAGTGAGGGAGAATGGTGTTATGTAACTGTCGACATAATACACGGTACTGCCACTGTCGGTGTGTACAATAAAGACAGAAGTACAATTCAAGGATATTATAATCACTGGGGGGGGGGGGGTACAGAGAGAGGAGAGAGAGAGAGGAGAGAGAGCAATGTCTTTCCATTTCCGCCAATTCATCTAATCGCGCTGCTTCTGTTTATGAACTGACCGCCATTTACCATCTCTCTCTCTCTCTCTCTCTCTCTCTCTCTCTCTCTCTCTCTCTCACACACACACACACACGCGCGCACACAACACACACGTAGCATTTAATTCACAAACACAAACACAAACAGACTTTGTAGACAAACTCTCCCTGCCTGGAGCCCGGCACTTATTTTCAGACCGGATGTGAGTTGTTATTTTGTGACAGTTTACAGTTGTTAGAAACCAGAACTGCCAGAGAATGTCAGAGTTCGTCTCTCTGTACACGTCAGCTTGTCTAGATCAGGCCCGATAATTACAGAATGAAATGGGGGATGGAGTGTGGTAGTTATAAGAGACCTGGGAGATGTGGAGGGACAAGATCGACGCCTTTACTTGCAGACAACGCACAGGGCTAGTGTATTTACACTGAGAAAGTTTCTCTCGTACCAGAACATCACAGTGGTACAGGCATTTGGTGTACTAGAACAGCACAGTGTTACAAGTAGTTGATGGACTACAACAGCACAGTATTACAAGCAGATGGTGCACAAGAACAGTACAGTGGTACAAGCAGATGGTGCACCAGAAAAGCACAGTGTTACAATCTACCTGGTGCACTAGAACAGCACAGTAGTACAAGCAGGTGGTGCACTAGAACAGCTCAGTGTTACAAGTAGGTGGTGCACCAGAACAGTACATTGTTACAAGTAGTTGATGGACTACAACAGCACTGTATTACAAGCAGATGGTGCACTAGAACAGCACAGTGTTACACGAAGGTGATGCACTAGAACAGCACAGTATTACAAGCAGATGGTGCACTAGAACAGCACAGTGTTACAAGCAGGTGGTGCACTAGAACATCTCATCTAGGGGAGAGAACAAGAATCTTTACCAGAGCAAGGCGAAGAACGGTACAGTTACATTATGCATGTATCCACAAGAACATTACAGTGGCAGTATGTATCTATCCACAAGAACATTGCAGTGGCAGCATGTATAGACACAAGAACATTATAGTGTAGCATGTATCTCTCTCTCTCTCTGAACCTTAAGTGCCCAGGGCACATGGGGCTTCCGCAAGGGTTTTCCACAAATGCCTGTCTTTCGCCTTTTTTTCTGCTCTTGCCCAGGTGAGCCCTCTATTGCTCAACATCCTTTCTGTTGTTCTTCTCCATGTCTCTTTTGGTCTACCCTTACTTCTGCTCCCCTGTGGTGTCCATCTTAGTGCTATTTTTGGCAGTGAGGTAGCATGTATAGACACATAAAAAATATAATCTGGTAGGCAAACATTTTGTAATTATCTGCTTTTACTCTCCATATTTCATTTATTTTGATATTCTTCATCTAAGTGCTGTATGTAGATTAGCTTCTCTTGTTTGAATGCCTTCTTGTTTGTATTGATAAATTACTTTGGTATCTCTACTGTGTTGACAATATTATCGTGATCTGTGTATGTGCCTGTACTGTAACTCTCCTTCTTTGATTCCGAGCTCTAGAACTTTTCTACATTGCTAACATACAGCCATGCACCTACTTAGGCCGCATTTAGGACCTACCTTCGGCCGTGAATCGATCTGGCCGCATATCGGCCGTTTAGGTGGAGTACTTGACTGCCTACTTCTTGATAAGGACAAACTGTACGCATGTGAGTGTGTACGTACATTTCTGTGTGTCATATAAAGTGATTCTTTATTTAATGTGTCTGACTGATATTTTATGTTTAACGTCCACACATTAACTGTGCCAGTTTGTATTCTGTTACTATTTTAAAGCTATGGTAAACATGTCTATTCATCATGTAACCTGCTGTGAGCTATACTTAGTATCTTACCTCTCCTGCAACGGACCTATTTATATAAGTCGATCTGGCCATGTTTCGGTACACTCTACTTATCTTATATATCTTATATCCTTCCCGTGCCGTTAAACGTCACATAGGGCTCGCAAAGTAGTTCGCCAATTTTTCCTGTCTTCGGCGAGTCTTTCAACTTCATCAAAGGATTTTATGCTTGTTAATTTGGCCTCTCTTAACAATGTCCTCTTCAGAGTTTCACGCAGTCTACCTCTTTTTCTTTGGCCTGTTGTGTTCCACTTGATAGCTTGTTTTGGGATTCTCTGATCATTTCTTCTCATCAAGTGACCAACATATGTCCATCTCCTTTTCCTGATCACCCATGAGACTGGTTGTTGTTCAGTCATCTGTCTTATCTCTGCATTGTTCTTGAATTTGTTCCGCTTGATGCCGAGTATTTTCCTTGGGCATTTGTTTTCAAAAGAGTCTAATTTCTTGTCTATTTCTTTAGTTGTTTTCCAGCTTTCACATGCATAAATGAGAGTGGATATTACACTTGAATTGAATAGTCTTAACTTGGTTTTTGTGTTTATAACTTTTGAATTCCATATGTTCTCAAGATTTTTGAAGATTGATGCTGCTTTTGCAATTCTGATCCTAACTTCCTTTCTAGTGTCACTAGTGACACTAGAAAGGACTCTCTACTACTGTATTATTATTTATAAGAAACATGATGGCAGCAAGAACTGAAAGTATTTCCGGAAAACTTCACTAGCGTTATATGTAATACCACGAAGTAAAGGTATGTAGCTGTGTGTTATTGATAATATGTGTATAAGCAAACACAGACTTAACAATCAGGAATAGGAAAATGTTTGAGCAAACATGACTGTGTGTATAAACAGCACTGATAAGTAGACTTCCTGTTTGGAGTGTCAACCAAAAACAGATTTCTTCCACATGCTGATATTGTTGTCATTATTCGTGACTTGGTGCCAAGCTGATATATGGTTTGTTATTGTTGAGGGTGGGAAACTGATATTATGACCACATATTGTGGGGCAAAGGCAGAAAACTGTTATTATGGCCACATATGAAGGAGTAACTTTGGAAATTAATACTTTTGAACCTGCAAATTTACACTTTAACAATGTTGATTCTTGGCAGTATTTTAGCAGCACAGTGATGATACGTTCATTACAAGGACTTAGAGGACTCGTATTATTATCATTTATTTTTGGGTAAAGGTTAGAAACTGATAATATGATTACACACACTGTAGAGTAAAGGTTAGAAACTGATAATATGATTACACACACTGTAGAGTAAAGGTTAGAAACTGATAATGTGATTACACACACTGTAGAGTAAAGGTTAGAAACTGATAATATGATTACACACACTGTAGAGTAAAGGTTAGAAACTGATAATATGATTACACACACTGTAGAGTAAAGGTTAGAAACTGATAATGTGATTACACACACTGTAGAGTAAAGGTTAGAAACTGATAATGTGATTACACACACTGTAGAGTAAAGGTTAGAAACTGATAATGTGATTACACACACTGTAGAGTAAAGGTTAGAAACTGATAATGTGATTACACACACTGTAGAGTAAAGGTTAGAAACTGATAATATGATTACACACACTGTAGAGTAAAGGTTAGAAACTGATAATGTGATTACACACACTGTAGAGTAAAGGTTAGAAACTGATAATGTGATTACACACACTGTAGAGTAAAGGTTAGAAACTGATAATGTGATTACACACACTGTAGAGTAAAGGTTAGAAACTGATAATGTGATTACACACTGTAGAGTAAAGGTTAGAAACTGATAATGTGATTACACACACTGTAGAGTAAAGGTTAGAAACTGATAATGTGATTACACACACTGTAGAGTAAAGGTTAGAAACTGATATTGTGATTACACACACTGTAGAGTAAAGGTTAGAAACTGATAATGTGATTACACACACTGTAGAGTAAAGGTTAGAAACTGATAATGTGATTACACACACTGTAGAGTAAAGGTTAGAAACTGATAATGTGATTACACACACTGTAGAGTAAAGGTTAGAAACTGATAATGTGATTACACACACTGTAGAGTAAAGGTGGAAAACTGATATTGTGGTGGTATATTGTAGAGTGATGGTGGAAAACTGATATTGTGGTGGTATATTCTGGATGAAAAACAAAATATTGTCAGGTATTTTTAAATTGTAATTTAAATATGAATCCGCAACTACATCACAGAAGCATGGATTATTAAATGCTCAGATTTCTGAAGAGAGAGAGAGAGAGAAAGAAAGAAGAAGAAGAAGTACTTATAATGCATAGCTAGTTATTGTTTCTGGAAGAATGAATGAAGTGACTGACTGGATTGTGGATGATTATATCAAAGAACATTTATAACAATACAGCCAGATGCTGTACGACTATATGAACGGAAGATTAATGAGTATACATAGACACCTAGGAAGATTAATGAGTATACATAGACAGTGAGGAAGATGAATGAGTATACATAGACAATGATGAAAATGAATGATTATACATAGCCAGTGAGGACGATTAATGACTATACATAGACACTGATGAAGATTAATGAGTATACATAGACACTGATGGAGATTAATGAGTATACATATTCAGTGAGGAAGATGAATGAGCATGCATAGACAGTGAGGAGGAACATTATACATAGACACTGATGAACATTAATGAGTATATAATGAGTTCTGAGACTGCAGATATTTGATGTACCCCGACCTAACGCCGCCTGATTGAAGACACTTCTTTTTGTTCATCACCATAAAGTTTTTCTTAGCTTGTTCTCCAGTGGCAACAGATTGTTTGTGGGATACACGTACTGCAGCCTCTAGAGAGCAGTTCGTTGACGACATCGTTGTCGTTATCGCTTTCCTTCTCTGCTTTCGCCGTTGTTCACTCGGGCTCTGCGAGTACAGGCTCCGAGAATCTGCTTTCGGGAGAGCAGTAACAATGAGCCCGATGTTTGTTGAGACAAGTTACTAAATGTTACGACAAGCAACTAACGTAAACACAACATTTCTGGGGACAAGTTACTAAATGTTACAACAAGCGACTGACGAAACCACAACATTTCTAGGGACAAGTTACTAAATGTTACAACAAGCGACTGACGAAACCACAACATTTCTAGGGACAAGTTACTAAATGTTACAATAAGCGACTGACGAAACCACAACGTTTCTAGGGACAAGTTACTAAATGTTACAACAAGCGACTGACATAACCACAATATTTCTGTGGACAAGTTAGTAAAGTTACGACAAGCAACTAACGTAAACACAACATTTCTGGGGACAAGTTACTAAATATTACAACAAGCGACTGACGTAACCACAATATTTCTGTGGACAAGTTAGTAAAGTTGCGACAAGCAACTAACGTAAACACAACATTTCTGTGGACAAGTTACTAAATGTTACAATAAGCGACTGACGAAACCACAACATTTCTAGGGACAAGGTACTAAATGTTACAACAAGCGACTGACGTAACCACAATATTTCTGTGGACAAGTTAGTAAAGTTACGACAAGCAACTAACGTAAACACAATGTTTCTGGAGTCTGAAGTTTTCCCAAGAGAGAAAATGTTTACTATCTGCTGTAGGAACTCGTCTTTGTTGTAGATAAAATTTAAGTGTAAAACCTTCGCTGTCTTTTCACCTCCGAGCAGGTGGCCGGCATCCATGAGAAGGTGACGGGTATCTCCAACCAGGTGAAGGGTATCTCTAACCAGGTGACGGGTATCTCCAACTAGGTGGCGGGTATCTCCAACCAGATAGCGGGTCTCTCCAACTAGGTGATGGGTATCTCCAAATAAGTGGCGGGTATCTCCAACCAGATAGCGGATATCTCCAACTAGGTGGCGGGTATCTCCAACTAGATGGCGGGTATCTCCAACCAGATAGCGGGTCTCTCCAACTAGGTGATGGGTATCTCCAAATAGGTGGCGGGTATCTCCAACCAGATAGCGGATATCTCAAACTAGGTGGCGGGTATCTCCAACTAGGTGGCGGGTATCTCCAACCAAGTGACGGGTATCTCCAACCAAGTGACGGGTATCTCCAACTAGGTGACGGGTATCTCCAACCAAGTGATAGGTATCTCCAACTAGGTGATAGGTATCTCCAACTAGGTGGCGGGTATCTCCAATTAGGTAGCGGGTATCTCCAACTAGGTGACGGGTATCTCCAACTAGGTGACGGGTAACTTCAACTAGGTGACGGGTATCTTCAACCAGGTGATTGGTATCTCCAGCTAGGTGATAGGTATCTCCAACCAGGTGACGCGTCTCTCCAAGCAGTTGACTGTTATCTCCAACATTGGTAACAGGTATCTCCGAACAGGTGCCGCGTATCTTCAAATAGGTGGCGGGTATCTCCAACCTGGTAACGGGTATCTCCAACCAGACAATTGTTTAGACGTTGGTTATATTCTGAGCAAGATTTAAACACTGACCATAAATATGGCGGAGCATTCTGTGGCTGAATTTTATGAACTAATTTGCCTTTGCTGAAAATGTGTATTTTTGATGAACTGCTTGTATTAATTTGTAGTCTGTGTTGATCTGTAGTCTGTGCTGATCTGTAGTCTACACTGGATCCCTGTCATAAATAAAATGTACTGCTGGTTTTGAAAGTGAGTAAAACCTTTTTATGTTAGACACTAAGTGAGCAGCCATCCCTGATCTTTGAGCGGTAGTCTATGTGTGTTTGTATGTGTAATATTTGTCTTCCTTGTGCTTTGGGCAATCCGATAAGATGATACATCTCTCTATACTTGCATGATGTTCTACAAGAAGACTAACTAGTTGTAACTGTTTATCATATGACGGGAGAAGAAACTACAATATAATTTTTGACTTCTTATCAATACACTTTTATAAACACATTTTCGTCTCTCAGTAATTTGCCGTCAAGAAGATACATAAAAAAACTGTTCAATACTATCAGAAGAAGGCTACTTCGGCGCATGTGAAAACGTTCATTCAGCCAGAGGGAAAGTAACTACATAGTTCTTATCTGTAATGAGAGGAGAAGTAAGCACATATTTCTTATCTGTAATCAAAGGGGAATTAAGTACATATTTCTTATCTGTAATCTGAGAAAAAGCGGGCACATAGTTCTTATATGTAATCTGAGGGGAAGTAAGCATATAATTCTTATCTGTAATTTGAGGGGAAGTAAGCACATAGTTCTTATCGTAATAAGCACACTGATAGTTCGTATAATAAGAGGGGAAATAACTACACAGATATTTCTTCTCTATAATCAGAGGGTAAGGTAGCACATGGATAGCTCTTACTTATAATCAGAGGGGAAAGTAGCACATGGATAGCTCTTACTTATAATCAGAGGGGAAGGTAGCACATGGATAGCTCTTACTTATAATCAGAGGGTAAGGTAGCACATGGATAGCTCTTACTTATAATCAGAGGGGAAGGTAGCACATGGATAGCTCTTACTTATAATCAGAGGGTAAGGTAGCACATGGATAGCTCTTACTTATAATCAGAGGGGAAGGTAGCAATGGATAGTTCTTACTTATAATCAGAGGGGAAGATAGCACATGGATAGCTCTTAATTATAATCAGAGGGGAAAGTAGCACATGGATAGCTCTTACTTATAATCAGAGGGGAAAGTAGCACATGGATAGCTCTTACTTATAATCAGAGGGGAAAGTAGCACATGGATAGCTCTTACTTATAATCAGAGGGGAAGGTAGCACATGTATAGCTCTTACTTATAATCAGAGGGGAAGGTAGCACATGGATAGCTCTTACTTATAATCAGAGGGTAAGGTAGCACATGGATAGCTCTTACTTATAATCAGAGGGGAAAGTAGCACATGGATAGCTCTTACTTATAATCAGAGGGGAAGGTAGCACATGGATAGCTCTTACTTATAATCAGAGGGTAAGGTAGCACATGGATAGCTCTTACTTATAATCAGAGGGGAAGGTAGCACATGGATAGCTCTTACTTATAATCAGAGGGTAAGGTAGCACATGGATAGCTCTTACTTATAATCAGAGGGGAAGGTAGCAATGGATAGTTCTTACTTATAATCAGAGGGGAAGATAGCACATGGATAGCTCTTAATTATAATCAGAGGGGAAAGTAGCACATGGATAGCTCTTACTTATAATCAGAGGGGAAAGTAGCACATGGATAGCTCTTACTTATAATCAGAGGGGAAAGTAGCACATGGATAGCTCTTACTTATAATCAGAGGGGAAGGTAGCACATGTATAGCTCTTACTTATAATCAGAGGGGAAGGTAGCACATGGATAGCTCTTACTTATAATCAGAGGGGAAGGTAGCACATGGATAGCTCTTACTTATAATCAGAGGGGAAAGTAGCACATGGATAGCTCTTACTTATAATCAGAGGGGAAAGTAGCACATGGATAGCTCTTACTTATAATCAGAGGGGAAGTAGCACATGGATAGCTCTTACTTATAATCAGAGGGGAAGTAGCACATGGATAGCTCTTACTTATAATCAGAGGGGAAGGTAGCACATGGATAGCTCTTACTTATAATCAGAGGGGAAGTAGCACATGGATAGCTCTTACTTATAATCAGATGGGAAGGTAGCACATGGATAGCTCTTGTAATTTACCGCGATTTACTTGTGAAGACACAAACCGTTTGATAAGATTTTGTTTATATTAATTAACTTAGACTGGGCCTGTGGATAAATAAAAATCTTGCAACCAATTATAAAAATTTAATGATCACGACAACAACGAAAACGTTTCTTTACATGCAAAGTACACTTGTGGACGCCCGTGGGGAGAAGATGTATAATGTTGAACTCAATACTGAAAGTGCACAAATTAACTTGCTTGAAATCCCGAATCTAATGTGTTATTATATTCACAAAGTAACACTCTGTATGTGTCTATGCATGCCTAGTTTCTTCAGGCATCGGTGATGATATAGGCCTTTATTTCTTGACGTCACAAGCGGGACCTAAGTTTAGGGTGTGTTCGCAAGTAATCTGCGCATGCTAAAGTTTGGGCAAATAAATGGTTCACGTGACATCATTGGGGATACAGAGATGGGATCAGTTTGTGTAGCGAAGCATACAAACACATGCAGTAATATCCTGCAGGTAAAAGTCCGTGCAAACTTAAGAAAACATTTTAAAGAGAAAAAAGTCAAAGGTGTCTAAAATATGCCAGGGGAATTTGTTTTCTTTAGCAACACGAGCTAACTGTAAGAACTTAATTAAATGAAGGACTTAAACTTATTGGGAGATGGCTAATGGCAGGATAAACAGAGATGCCAACAGTTGTCAGCTATATATTAAATAATAAAATAAGAGACTTAGAGAGAGAGAGAGAGAGAGAGAGAGAGATCATTCACGGTTTTAAGCACGTTCGCTGTCAATGAAACTAAGAGAGCCTACCAGCTACCTCGCTGTTTATGTGACTAGCCAAGGAAAATTACTGGGTCACTTAACAACAATTCCAAATATCTGTGTTTATAAAACACGTGGCCTTATTTTCTGCTGCGTAATTGAACAAACATTAGATTCTGTGACATGTCACATGTATGAAACAAATCTTGAACAAACATTAGATTATGTGACATGTCACATGTATGAAACAAATCTTGAACAAACATTAGATTCTGTGACATGTCACGTGTATGAAATAAATCTTGAACAAACATTAGATTCTGTGACATGTCACATGTGTGAAACAAATCTTGAACAAACACTAGATTCTGTGACATGATACACGTAAGAAACAGATACCAACAAATTTCCTCATTCATAGTTTAATAAATGCTAATATAAACAGTTATGTGACAGACAAATGCTAACATATGACAACAGTTATGTGACAGACAAATGCTAACATATGACAACAGTTATGTGACAGACAAATGTAACATATGACAACGGTTATGTGACAGACAAATGTAACATATGACAACAGTTATGTGACAGACAAATGTAACATATGACAACAGTTATGTGACAGACAAATGTAACATATGACAACAGTTATGTGACAGACAAATGTAACATATGACAACAGTTGTGTGACAGACAAATGCTAACATATGACAACAGTTATGTGACATACAAATGCTAACATATGACAACGGTTATGTGACATACAAATGCTAAAATATGACAACAGTTATGTGACAGACAAATGCTGACTTATGACAATAGTTATGTGACATACACATGCTAACATATGACTACAGTTATGTGACATACAAATGCTGACGTATGACAATAGTTATGTGACATACAAATGCTAACATATGACACCGGTTATGCGCAGACAAATGCTAACATATGACAACAGTTATGTGACAGACAAATGCTTACTTATGACAAGAGTTATGTGACATACAAATGCTAACATATGACAACAGTTACGCAACATTCAAACACAGACAGAGAAACCCCGGCAGAGCTGACATGTTGTGTACACAGCACTGAGATAAGGAATTCTTGAATCAGAAACAGAACAACAGTACATGTCGTTTCTTGGATATCTCATGTGCTGTCAGGTGTACAGCGTTTCATGATGTCACCCACGCATGTATTGATTTAGCAGACTATTGTAGGTATACACAGTCTATGGATATCTTGTGTTTTGTAAGGCCTTCTATCTCGGTGTTTGGATGTGACTGTGAACAGACTCAAATATTCATGTAAGTCTTTATCTGTATTTCATAGCTCCTTGTCCTTGCCTGTTTGGTTATTATTATTTAATCTTATGTGTTGAAAATATGGTACAAATTGTGTTGTTGTTGTTGTTGTTGTTGTTGTTACTGTTGATGTTTGGCTCGTTGCGTGTTCTTTGCACCAAGATTTATTTTTTGTCTTTGAACTTGAAAGGTTTTCTTTTTGTTATAGCTTTATTGCTGATCAGCTGCTACCAGTTCAACTATTGACCAACTCAACTACCAACAAAGTCAACAACTGACCATATCAACAACTAACCAGTTCAAGTATTGACCAAGTCAACTAACATCTAAATGAAGTGCTGACCAAGTCAGATATTGAATATGTCAAGTACACACTGAGTCAAGTAAACACCAAATCAACTGCCAACTAAATCAAGTACACAAGAAGTCAACTGCTAACTAAATCAAGTACACAAGAAGTCAACTGCTAACTAAATCAAGTACACAAGAAGTCAACTACTAACTAAATCAGGTCAGCTGCTTATGAAGCCAACTACTTACTGAATAAACTCCTTACCAAATGAAATAGCCAAGTCAACTCCTGATCAGTCAATTACTTACCAAGTCAAATACCAACTATATCAAGTACACAATAAGTCAGCTACCAACTAAATCAAGTATACAGCAAGTCAACCACTAATTAAATTAAGTACACAGCAAATCAACAACTGACCAGGTCAACAACTTTATGAGGACAACTACTTACTGGTTAAACTCCTTAGCAAGTGAACTATTGACCAAACCAATTACTTGCTAAGTCAAAAATACCAATCAGTTGCTGTCAAGTTAACTAGCAGTGAGTTGCCAGCCAAACTTACAAGCAGTCAAGTTATTGCTGAACAACTTGCCCACCATCCAAGTCGATGGCTGTAGTGTGTGTTTACAACGTCTGAAGTGAGCCAGATCAGAGACATGCCAGGTCAGAAACAACCATCGCCCTCTTCCAGTTCCACTGATCCTTTCATCCACGGAACTGCTATCCCTCCTCCTCCTCTGCAGTTCAGTGAAAGATCCCAGAGTCTCAGAGACTTTACCTTGAACCATTCCCTGCCCAGGTAAGAAGTGAATACTCTACTCTACATCAAAACATGACAGCACAGTAATAAACAATACAGACACTACAGTAATAAACAGTACAAACACCACAGTAACGGACAGTATAGACACCACAGTTATAGACAGTATGGACACCAAAGTTATAAACAATATGGACACCATAGTTATGGACAGTATAGACACCACATTAATGGACAGTGTAGATACCACAGTTATGGACAGTATAGACACCACAGTTATGGACATTATAAATACCAATGTTATGGACAGTATAGGCACCACAGTAATGATCGGTATAGACACCACAGTAATGAACAGTATAGACACCACAGTAATGAACAGTACAGACAATACAGTAATGAACAGTATAGACACTACAGTAATGAACAGTATAGACACCACAGTAATGAACAGTATAGACACCACAGTAATGAACAGTATAGACACTACAGTAATGAACAGTATAGACACAACAATAATGAACAGTCTAGACACCACAGTTATGGACAGTGGACAGTATAGACACCATAGTTATGGACAGTGTAGACACCACAGTTATGGACAGTATAGACACCACAGTAATGGACACTATGGACACCATAGTTATGGATAGTTTATAAAAGGACCAGTGTGTCTTCATTCTATCCTCTGTCCAGACAGGCTGCTTATAATGAATGTATATCATCCTGTCATGACACCTAGACAAAGTGAGATATATATCATCCTGTCATGACACTTGGACAAAGTGAGATGTATATCATCCTCTCATGACATCTAGACAAAGTGAGATATATATCATCCTGTTATGACACCTAGACAAAGTGAGATATATATCATCCTGTCATGACACCTAGACAAAGTGAGATATATATCATCCTGTCATGACACCTAGACAAAGTGAGATGTATATCATCCTGTCATGACATCTAGACAAAGTGAGATATATATCATCCTGTCATGACACTTGGACAAAGTGAGATATATATCATCCTGTCATGACACCTAGACAAAGTGAGATATATATCATCCTGTCATGACACCTAGACAAAGTGAGATATATATCATCCTGTCATGACACCTAGACAAAGTGAGATATATATCATCCTGTCATGACACCTAGACAAAGTGAGATATATATCATCCTGTCATGACACCTAGACAAAGTGAGATATATATCATCCTCTCATGACACCTAGACAAAGTGAGATATATATCATCCTGTCATGACACCTAGACAAAGTGAGATATATATCATCCTGTCATAACACCTAGACAAAGTGAGATATATATCATCCTGTCATGACACCTAGACAGAGTGAGATATATATCATCCTGTCATGATACCTAGACAAAGTGAGATGTATATCATCCTGTCATGACACCTAGACAAAGTGAAATATATATCATCCTGTCATAACACCTAGACAAAGTGAGATATATATCATCCTGTCATGACACCTAGACAAAGTGAGATATATATCATCCTGTCATGACACCTAGACAAAGTGAGATACATATCATCCTGTCATGACACCTAGACAAAGTGAGATATATATCATCCTGTCATGACACCTAGACAAAGTGAGATATATATCATCCTGTCATGACACCTAGACAAAGTGAGATATATATCATCCTGTCATGACACTTGGACAAAGTGAGATGTATATCATCCTGTCATGACACCTAGACAAAGTGAGATATATATCATCCTGTCATGACACCTAGACAGAGTGAGATATATATCATCCTGTCATGACACTTGGACAAAGTGAGATATATATCATCCTGTCATGACACTTGGACAAAGTGAGATATATATCATCCTGTCATGACACTTGGACTCATTATATTATTTTACTTCTTGATTGGCCCACAATACATTAGTACCCTGGATTGTATGTTTTCCATTATTTACATTTTCATGTGTTCTTTTTTTTAAATTTTGTTTCTATCCATGAAACTCATCCCATTCTTCAGCCTACCCATGATTCAAGGAGTTCAGTTTTCCTTTCATAAATGCTGACAATGTGATCACTCACTTGTGTGAGTGTGTGTGCTCACAGAAATGCATATCCTCTGTACTCCCAACGGAGCATAAGACATCAACAAAGCTTCTCCAGCTGGACCTGTCTTGATCAAGTCAAGACACCTCAAAGTATGTCTTTCTTGCTTCCTTTTAGCTCTTCCTGTCTTGTGTGTCTCCGTGTCCCCATTGGCCTGCCCCTCTTTGTTTTCTTGTCTGAGTCAAGGCAGTACTGGGGGGGGGGGGGGTCTAGTTCTTTCCATTCGTAGCATGTGGCCCAGACATTCGTAGCATGTGGCCCAGACATTCGTAGCATGTGGCCCAGACATTCGTAGCATGTGGCCCAGCTATTTCCATCTTCTTCTTTTGACCTCTTTAGTCATGTTCTCAGAGCCTGTTCGTTTGATTAGTTCCTCACTTGTCACCTGTTCGTCCCAGAGTATTCTTAAAATATTTCTGAGGCATCTTCCTTCACATCCTCTCAGTCTGCCTTCAGTTCTTTGACTGGTTCTCCATGTTTTGACTGCATATAATAAAATGGAGTGGACACTGTATGTATAGATCCTGAGCTTGAGGCTGGTATGAAGAATGGGAGATTCCCACATGTTTGCTAATTTGGTAGAGGCCCGAGGTGCCCGTTCAGTTTTTGTAGATATTTCCTTCTCAGTGTCTCTGTCTGCTGAAATGAGACTTCCGAGATACTTAAAGTGTTGTACTTCTTCAACTTCTCTTATCCCAAATGAATTCTCCTTCATGACAATGCCAGACAACATACAGCTCGGTTAACCCAAGAGAAAATTAGCCAGTTGGGTTGGGAAGTTCTTGAACATCCACCCTATAGTCCTGACTTAGCTCCAAGCGATTTTCACCTGTTTTGTCCATTTATAAAACACCTTGGCGGGAGAAGATTCTCGAGTGACGAAAAGGTGGAAACAGAAATAAAAAATGGTTCAGAAATCGGACTCCCAATTTGTACGCCATGGGTATTGCATCACTGATTACATGATGAGACAAATGTATCAATGTTGGTGGCCATTACGTTGAGAAATAGGGGAATAACGTAGGTTCAAACATTAAAAATGTTCAAACTACTGTCGCATTCAGATTTTTTTTCTTAACAGGCATTTGCGAATTACTTAGTGACTTCCCCTCGCATATTTCATAATATTTATGATTTTTTTTCAACGAGTCCATAGGCCGGCAACATCTTCCGAAGGGAAGGATGATGGATACTATCAAAGGCCTTCTTGAAGTCCACAAAGTTTAAAGTTTATGTACAGTGGGGTGTTCCATTCTAGTGCCTGTTCAATAATTGTTCTGATGAAGAATATTTGGTCTGTACATGATCTCTCCTTCTTGAATCCTGTCTGTTCTTCTCTAAGTATTTTGTCCACGCTGCCCTTGATTCTTTGTAAAAGTACCCTACAGAAGATTTTGCTTGGCACCAATAGGAAGTTGATTCCACTCCAGTTCTCATATTTTGTGAGTTCACTTTTCTTGGAGATTTTAACAATGACACATCTTCTCCATGATTCTGGCACTTCCTCTTCTTCCCACGCTTTGTTGAAAAGGTCTTCCAGGATCTTAGCACTAAGGAGAATACTACCTTTAGCATATCTGCTGTGATTCTGTCTTTGCCTGGAGTCTTGTTGCTTTTGCTTTGTTGGATGGCTATCTCAGTTTCCTGACATGGAATTCTACACTTCCTGACCTCGAGTTGCAAGCCTGGTGCTGGTATGTCAGCTTCTAGTTCTGGGTCTGGTCTTTTGAGTGTTTCTCGGAAGTGTTTTCCCCTGCTGTTAAGTTGTTCTTGCTCTTTCCAAAGAGGGGTCCCATGCTTGCTCTGTACAATGGTGGTTCTGCTGGTAAAACCGCTGGTCAGATCTTGGTAATTTGGTGTATTGTTCTAGAATCTCCTTTGTTTGCTGCTTCTTGAGTTTCTTCCGCTAGGGTGTCTATATACTGTCTCTTGTCTCTTCTCACCTTCTTCTGTTAGTGTGTCTATATACTGTCTCTTGTCTCTTCTCACCTTCTTATGCTAGTGTGTCTATATATTGTTTCTTGTCTCTTCTCACCTTCTTCTGCTATTGTGTCTATATATTGTCTCTTGTCTCTTCTCACCTTCTTCTGTTAGTGTGTCTATATATTGTCTCTTGTCTCTTCTCATCTTCTTCTGTTAGTGTGTCTATATATTGTCTCTTGTCTCTTCTCACCTTCTTATGCTAGTGTGTCTATATATTGTCTTTTATCTCTTCTCACCTTTTTCTGCTATTGTGTCTATATATTGTCTCTTCTCACCTTCTTCTGTTAGTGTGTCTATATATTGTCTCTTCTCATCTTCTTCTGCTAGTGTGTCTATATATTGTCTCTTCTCATCTTCTTCTGCTCACCTGATCAATCCAACTCCTCACCTGATCTATCCAACTCATCACCTGGTCTATCCAGCTCCTCACCTGGTCTATCCAACTCCACACCTAATTTACCCAACAGCTCACCTGGTCTATCCAACTCCTCACCTAGTTTATCCAGCAGTTCACCTGGTCTACCCAGTAGCACAAACTCCTTACCTGGTGTACTCAACTACTCACTTAGTGAGGTATGTTTTTCTTGCAGAGTGATCAAGTGTGACAAAGCCACTTGTCCCAGTAAAGATGAACTGAAATCAAACCTGGATATCAATCAGCCACTGTTGGCATTCACAACAAGGTCTGTGAGAAAAGTCAGTGCTCACAGCCTCATATATGATGACAAACAAAGTGAGTTCATAACTGTAGGAAATGGCCTTCTCATACCTGAGGACTATCCAGGTAAGCACTAGGAGAGAACCAATACATGTTGTAGTCATTTGTTAGTGTCAGTTTTACAAATGAACATTTATAAATGAGCCATTAGTTTGAGCAGCAAGACTTCATCATAGAGGAGAACATGTCAGCCCAACACTGAGGCCAAGAATCAAGTCGGTCAAAGAATGATTAAAAATCTGTGATGCAAAATGTAATATTGTGGTAGTTTATAATCAGAATTTCCACTCTTGGTTTTCTGTTCTTGCTCCACTGTGCACGTGTTCAACACTGAGAGAATAGCCTTGACAAAATTATGATGGATAACATGACAGTTCTCTCTATGTCTTGAGGCATATTCATGACACAGAGATGTGAAGTGTTAGTGCCTTCACATTTATAAATCAATACAGCATTTGAGGTAAGGATATGTATAGATAACTTGAAAAATTCATGATTATTAACATAAATCATGACAGAGAATTTCAAAATCAATACATTTAAGAAGTACACATGAGGAAGACAGATGAGCTAAGTGAGAGAACCTGACTCTTCTACTGGTTACAAAATGTTGTTCTCAGATTGTGGATCTGTTCTGTATAGGATCAAATTGTCGATTCTGGAGGCGACCATTATGTAACTATTGGAATTCTTCTGTTTTGAAACATGATGTGGTTTCTTTCATTCACATAATGAATGATTGTCCTCATCACACACAGTGTTCATTCTCACTCACACTTGAGTACAGATTGAATGATGGTACTCACTCACATACAGAATGACTGTCCTCACTCACACAATGAATAATTCCCTTCATTCACACACTGAATGACTTTCAGTCATCTTCTTCTTCAGCTTTCTGAGCCATTAAGGCTCAATGCTGGGAATAAAGTTGCCTCCATTTCTCTCTGTTCATAATCTTCTCTCTCCAGTTGGTGACATCAATTTCTTTTATATCCTCTTCTATGTTGTCTTTCCATCTCTGTCTTGGTTTACCCCCTTGGTCTTGCTTCCTTCATCTCTTGTGCATACATCATTTTCATTTGTCTGTTCTCTTCCACTCTTTCTACATGCCCCAGCCAGTGTAGTCTGTTCAGTTTCAAGACATTTATAATTTGTTGGGATTTAAATAAGTTGTTCAGTTCAGTGTTCTTTCTAGCTCTCCATTCTCCAAAGCCAGTATCCTTTATGGGCCCAAAGATTCTTCTCAGTATCTTGTTCTCACAGATCTGCAATTGTTGTTCATCTTTCTTTGTTGTACTCCATGTTTCTGATCCATACATGACAGCTGGTCTTATTATAGTTTTCTAGATTATTATTTTGGTGTTTTGGGACAGGATTTTGGATTTTTAACAGGTGCTGCAAGGCAAAGTATATTTTATTCCCTATCTGCACTCTGCTTTTAATATCCTCGCTTACTATATTGCTTCTGTTCAAGGTTGTGCCTAAAAATATCTCTCTGTTTCTGCTTTCCTAATAATCATATCTCCAACATTTATATAATCTGGATCATTCTGCCTCTGGTCTCTTGATATCTTCATATACTCTGTCTTATCTTAGTTAATACTTTGTATGCTCTGTCTTATCTTAGTTAATACTTTGTATGCTCTGTCTTATCTTAGTTAATACTTTGTATGCTCTGTCTTATCTTAGTTAATACTTTGTATGCTCTGTCTTATCTTAGTTAATACTTTGTATACTCTGTCTTATCTTAGTTAATACTTTGTATGCTCTGTCTTATCTTAGTTAATACTTTGTATGCTCTGTCTTATCTTAGTTAATACTTTGTATGCTCTGTCTTATCTTAGTTAATACTTTGTATGCTCTGTCTTATCTTAGTTAATACTTTGTATGCTCTGTCTTATCTTAGTTAATACTTTGTATGCTCTGTCTTATCTTAGTTAATGGTCAAGCCCAGTTTTAGTGCCATATCTCTCAGGTGTATGCAGGTATTGATGACCTCTTGCATAGTTTCCTCCACTAGGTCCATGTCATCAGTGTATCCTAGTATTTTACTTGACTCATTGTTTCACTCATACAGTAATTGTCTTCACTCAAACCTTGAATGATTTTCCTCACTCACATACATTGAATGATTGTCCTCATTCAGACACACACTGAATGATTATCCTCACCCACACACACCTTGAATGATTTCCTCACTCTCACACACACACCTTGAATGATTGTCCTCACTCTCACATACACACCTTGAATGATTGTCCTCACTCACACACACACACCTTGAATGATTGTCCTCACTCTCACACACACACCTTGAATGATTGTCCTCACTCACACATACACACCTTGAATGATTGTCCTCACTCACACACACACACCTTGAATGATTGTCCTCACTCACACACACCTAGAATGATTGTCCTCACTCATACACACACACCTTGAATGATTTTCCTCACTCACACATACATTGAATGATTGTCCTCATTCAGACACAGACTGAATGATTATCCTCACCCACACACACCTTGAATGATTGTCCTCACTCACACACACACTGAATGATTGTCCTCACTCACACACACCTTGAATGATTGTCCTCACTCACACACACACTGAATGATTGTCCTCACTCACACACACACTGAATGATTGTCCTCACTCACACACACACTGAATGATTGTCCTCACTCACACACACACACTGAATGATTGTCCTCACTCACACACACACTGAATGATTGTCCTCACTCACACACACACTGAATGATTGTCCTCACTCACACACACACACCTTGAATGATTGTCCTCACTCACACACACACTGAATGTTTGTCCTCACTCACACACACACACACTGAATGATTGTCCTCACTCACACACACTGAATGATTGTCCTCACTCACACACACACTGAATGATTGTCCTCACTCACAGAAAGCTGTCCGTCTTGAGCATGTCCAACTGTCGACAGTTTCTGGTTGCTGGGAGTGTGCCAATCCAAGGGCTGATGGTAGGAGAATGTCCAGATTATCACTGTATTGTCTTTCTTCCTCTCACTGTACATACAGCACACGCGGATGCTTACGTTAGTTCCTGATATTATCGTTTTCCCAGAAACAAATAAGATAGACAGAGGTGTATGGTGTAGTTTCCCAGAAACAAATAAGGTAGACAGAGGTGTATGGTGTAGTTTCCCAGAAACAAATAAGATAGACAGAGGTGTATGGTGTAGTTTCCCAGAAACAAATAAGGTAGACAGAGGTGTATGGTGTAGTTTCACAGAAACAAATAAGATAGACAGAGGTGTATGGTGTAGTTTCCCAGAAACAAATAAGATAGACAGAGGTGTATGGTGTAGTTTCACGGAAACAAATAAGATAGACAGAGGTGTATGGTGTAGTTTCCCAGAAACAAATAAGATAGACAGATTTGTATGGTGTAGTTTCCCAGAAACAAATAAGGTAGACAGAGGTGTATGGTGTAGTTTCCCAGAAACAAATAAGGTAGACAGAGGTGTATGGTGTAGTTTCCCAGAAACAAATAAGGTAGACAGAGGTGTATGGTGTAGTTTCCCAGAAACAAATAAGGTAGACAGAGGTGTATGGTGCAGTTTCACAGAAACAAATAAGGTAGACAGAGGTGTATGGTGTAGTTTCCCAGAAACAAATAAGGTAGACAGAGGTGTATGGTGTAGTTTCCCAGAAACAAATAAGGTAGACAGAGGTGTATGGTGCAGTTTCACAGAAACAAGATTGATCTGCAGTTTTTTAGTTTTGTCTTCTCTGTTTGATCTACTTAAAACTGTGGCGTTGTCTGCAACAGATGCTGTGGTGGGTGTGATGCTGTTTGTGGTACTGTCTGTGGCTGATGCTGTGGTACTGTCTGTGGCTGATGCTGTGGTACTGTCTGTGGCTGATGCTGTTGTACTGTCTGTGATGCTGTATGTGGCTGATGCTCTGGTGGCTGTGGTGCTGTCTGTGGCTGATGCTATGGTACTATCTGTTGCTGATGCTGTGATACTGTCTGTGATGTTGTCTGTGGCTGATACTCTGGTGGCTGTGATACTGTCTGTGATGTTGTCTGTGGCTGATACTCTGGTGGCTGTGGTACTGTCTGTGATGTTGTCTGTGGCTGATACTCTGGTGGCTGTGGTACTGTCTGTGATGTTGTCTGTGGCTGATACTCTGGTGGCTGTGGTACTGTCTGTGATGTTGTCTGTGGCTGATGCTCTGATGGCTGTGGTACTATCTGTGGCTGATGCTGTGGTACTGTCTGTGATGATGTCTGTGGCTGATACTCTGGTGGCTGTGGTACTGTCTGTGATGCTGTCTGTGGCTGATGCTCTGATGGCTGTGGTACTATCTGTGGCTGATGCTGTGGTACTGTCTGTGATGCTGTCTGTGGCTGATACTCTGGTGGCTGTGGTACTGTCTGTGATGCTGTCTGTGGCTGATACTCTGGTGGCTGTGGTACTGTCTGTGATGCTGTCTGTGGCTGATACTCTGGTGGCTGTGGTACTGTCTGTGATGTTGTCTGTGGCTGATACTCTGGTGGCTGTGGTACTGTCTGTGATGCTGTCTGTGGCTGATACTCTGGTGGCTGTGGTGCTGTCTGTGGCTGAAGCTGTGGTGATCTTGAGGTCAGGTATCATGTTAAGTGGGGAATACGTTACATTGGCTTGTTTGAAGTTCCAGGATGCGCTCATGAATCCTGCTCCTCAGCAGACTGCACTACGAGGAGGCTTACCCAGTCCTGCTGGTCAGACTGCAGGGGCACATCAGCCTCTAACTAAAAACTCACATACACTGAAAAAGCAGGATAGAGTTTTGGCCAGCAATAGTTCACTGAGTAGCTCTAGTTCACTGGTCAGCACTAGTTCACTGGCTAGCTCTAAATCACTGGTCAGCACTAGTTAACTGGTTAACTCTAATTCACTGGCTAGCTCTAATTTACTGGCTATCTCCAGTTCACTGGCTAGCTCTAGTTTACTGCCTAGCTCTAATTCATTGGTCAGCACTAGTTAACTGGTTAACTCTAGTTCACTGGCTAGCTCTAATTTACTGGCTAGCTCTAGTTCACTGGCTAGCCCTAGTTCACTGGCCAGCTCTAGATCACTGGCTAGCTCTAGTTCACTGGCTAGCTCTAGTTCACTGGCCAGCTCTAGATCACTGGCTAGCTCTAGTTCACTGGCTAGCTCTAGTTCACTGGCTATAACAAATGTGCCATCTTTGCAAAACAGTCATCAATGGCCCTGGCTGACATGGTGAGAAGCCATTTTTCATTCCAGGCAATTTTAACTTAGAAACATATCTGATTGTCAGTTGTACTTTGAAGTAACTGTCTGTCTGTGTCAGTTGTACCTTGAAGTACCTGTCTGTCTGTGTCAGTTGTACCTTGAAGTACCTGTCTGTCTGTGTCAGTTGTACCTTGAAGTACCTGTCTGTCTGTGTTAGTTGTACCTTGAAGTACCTGTCTGTCTGTGTTAGTTGTACCTTGAAGTATCTGTCTGTCTGTGTCAGTTGTACCTTGAAGTACCTGTCTGTCTGTGTTAGTTGTACCTTGAAGTACCTGTCTGTCTGTGTTAGTTGTACCTTGAAGTACCTGTCTGTCTGTGTCAGTTGTACCTTGAGGTACCTTCCCCTCTACAGAGTACCTCCACAGTACATGCAATTGTTCATGGTAAAAAGCTGAAAAAGATATTTAACAAAGTGTGAACTAGACCACAACAGATCCATATCAACAGAAATAAGATTCTGAGTACTTAAATGTTACATCGAGCCAGTTTTGTTTTATGGATGTGAAGCATGGTCTATGAATAAGAGAGTACAGCGAGAAATGGAGGCCATGGGAATGTGGTTCGTAAGAAGGATGTTGAAGGTAACATGGACAGCCAAGTAAACCAGTGAAGAAGTCTTAAGAGAGGCTGGAGTTAAAAAGAAAATTACAGCAGAGGCAGACAAGCGAGATTTGTAGGACATTTCCTGAGAAGAGGAAAACTGGAACACACTGTGGCAACTGGAAAAATTGAAGGAAGAAGAGACAGGGGAAGACAGAGAGAGAAGTTACTGGATGGGCTGTCAGCGTGGCTAGGAAGAAAGTCCCCGGCGGATCTCATAATCAAGTCTAAAGACAGGGAATTGTGGAGAGAAATGATCGCCTACGCCACACGGCACGGCACTTGAATTTAGCTAAAGTACATCAACCGCTGTGTTTAAACTAGAGACCCTTCCTCTGTGGCTGAGCTGTACCACTGGCCGGTGATTGATTGGATTAGTTTTCTGCTTATTTTCTTTCTAATTCTGTTTTTATTTCCAGACATTTTATCAACGTACAGTATTCCACAGCTTTTCTCATCTACTCTGTTGAACTTGAAACTGAACCAAGAAACTCAAAGAAGATGAATGCAAGAAACTCTCTACTGTAGAGAGCGTAACAACAACACAACTCCTTCAGATCATCAGAGGAAGTTACCCCCCTCAGACAAGTGTTTCGGCCCTATTAAATTGCTGACACTCTGGGGGGGGGGGGGGGGCCTCTATCTGAGAACATGGCCGATCCTAACCTCTCAAAGCTGGACAAGTACAATAAAAAAAAATTCTGGAAATAGAAACATGATTAGAAAGAACATTTGCAGAAAACAAGTACAGTTCTGTGGTCCCTATATGGTTCAAGTAAAGTGACAAAATAATGCTGAATTCTGTGCATGTATTTACATGGTGAACTTCAAAGCAAGCCCATGTCACATCCACCATTGATATATCTACTTTATATAACAGATTCAACAAGACCACACGGGTTTGGCAAAGAATATACTCTGCCCGGTTCTGGCAGGAACTGTCCTACGTAATGCAGGTTTGTATCAAGGAAAGAACCTTGAGACGAAGGGAAAGAACCTTGTGACGAAGGGAAAGAACCTTGTGACGAAGGGAAAGAACCTTGTGACGAAGGGAAAGAAGAAGGAATGTGAATTTCTGAAGTGCTATGATGAGCAAGATAGGGAAATATTTCTATACACACGACAGACGGGAGTGTTTTACATCATATCTAAGGATGGAGTTACACCCTCCTGTCAGATTGTGCAGATGAAGGATATCATTACAAGGTTTGTAAATACTGAACCTTTATCTTATTCATCAACTACATATATAAACATTCATTCTTGTAATCATAAAAATAAGGGTTGAATATCTTATCTGGTCATTAGGATCTGGCTAAGATCAAAGTGGCTGAGGTCAAAGTGTCCTCTTAGCAGGTACCCTGATCAACATGCCCTTTGGTTAACAAAAGCGTCGTTATTTTTTTAACTAAACGAGATGCCCGAGGCCTGCCCTGCACATTGAATGCCGGGGGTATGGTCCACATCTCTTTACGGGTGGACCCGGTTTGCAGTACCACCGGGTCACGGCCTGTTGTTTTCGTTGTCTTAAAAAAAAAAAATACAGTGAAAAGTCAAAAACTCCTGCCAGACTTTATCTTTGGTCAATTAGAATGGATCCTTCTGTCCTTTTCTCGGCCATGACTTGCAGCTAGATCTGTACCATGTGATGTGCTGATTCTGCCATGACTTGCAGCTAGATCTGTACCATGTGATGTGCTGATTCTGCCACAACTTGCAGCTAGATCTGTACCATGTGATGTGCTGATTCTGCCACAACTTGCAGCTAGATCTGTACCATGTGATGTGCTAATTCTTCCACAACTTGCAGCTAGATCTGTACCATGTACTGTGCTGATTCTGCCATGACTTGCAGCTAGATCTGTACCATGTGATGTGCTGATTCTGCCACAACTTGCAGCTAGATCTGTACCATGTGATGTGCTGATTCTGCCACAACTTGCAGCTAGATCTGTACCATGTGATGTGCTAATTCTTCCACAACTTGCAGCTAGATCTGTACCATGTACTGTGCTGATTCTGCCATGACTTGCAGCTAGATCTGTACCATGTGATGTGCTGATTCTTCCACAACTTGCAGCTAGATCTGTACCATGTGATGTGCTGATTCTGCCACAACTTGCAGCTAGATCTGTACCATGTGATGTGCTGATTCTGCCACAACTTGCAGCTAGATCTGTACCATGTACTGTGCTGATTCTGCCATGACTTGCAGCTAGATCTGTACCATGTGATGTGCTGATTCTTCCACAACTTGCAGCTAGATCTGTACCATGTGATGTGCTGATTCTGCCACAACTTGCAGCTAGATCTGTACCATGTACTGTGCTGATTCTGCCATGACATCTGACATTCTGCCCTTCATCACTGATCGTTCATTCTTACCACACATTCGATAAGCATATGAAAAATGAGTGCGAAAGAAAAAATGTCAAACAAAACATTGTTGATCAGAAATTCCTGAAAGAGGATGCTGTAGAATATGCAAAACAGCGTCATAAATCAGACCATAAGTGACGGTTATCATTATATTTAACACAGACATAACCAGAGCCAACATCAAGGACAATTTTATTTTATTTTTGTAAAATAAGCACAACAGAGCAGTTTTTGAGATAAATGTTAAATTTAAAAAACAAAAACTTTTAACAGATAAAATAACACATTAAGAAGACAACAGAAAAACTAACAAAGAAAATAAGTAATTTCAGTATAAAAGAAAAGAAAATTTACAAACAAAAATCAGTATTTATTGAATAAACAAGATGCCATGAAAAATAATGGCAGAAATGCTGGTATATATGCAGTGTGATATCAAACATAGAACGGAAGTAACAGTAGATCTTATTTTGAAAATGCTTTTGAAGTTCAAGGGTTGTAAAGTAACTTTAACACTCAATCAGTAGAAACAGCAGATATTTTTGGTGATATTTCTTACTGGGAGTTCATAACAGATGCACAATGAAGGAGTGAAAAGTCAGATGAATATCGTTGTAATGAAAGAGTGAAATGCCTTATTAATCTAAATGTTAGATGATGAAAGGCAAAATCCAAGCAGTCACTGCATGTGGAGGAGCAAGATCACCATAAAAGCAAGTGTTGGTGTTAGAGGTTAGGGTTGAGGTGTGAAAAATCAGAGATGAGGTCATTTATAATAACTTTTAGATATTATTTATCTGATTTTTCACTTTGAAACATTTATCTAATGATCATTTCTGTCACTCCTTCATTATGATATTCATTCCTTTGTTACTTACTTCCTCTAAGCTTACCTATTACTAGTTATTTTTTTTAATCATGTATCACGTAAGTGTTTTATTTTACAGGTTTGAACTTCCACTTGTTGTCAAACTTATTTATGGACGAGTACCCACAACTCCCTGCGCTTTCACTCAAGTTCTGTTACTGACCGACTGTGCCAGTAGTGAGACGCTGATTGCCTCCACTTTGTTATACTTTCATAACATTAATTTCGAGTTGCCTCTAGGTAAGTCCACTGTGCCAACAAGTGACAGAAAAATGGGGTGTGAACATGTGATATATTCTGTGTAAAATAGTGGTACATTGTGTGTGTGAATATGTGACAGTTTATATAGTGAATAGTGATATACAAACTTTTGAAACATCACTCAAATAAAATGTGATGTATAATTTGCACAATAATATCACACTTGTGTGTGTAAGCAAACAACAAACTGTCTCATGGGTGATCAGAATAAGGACATATGTAAGTCATGTGATGAGAAGAAACAATCAGAGAATACCAAAATAAGTTATCATGTGGAGCACAACAGGCCAAAGAAAAATAGGTTGACCACGTGAAACTCTAAAGAGGACATTGAGAAGTCAGTTTAGTGGGCATAAAATCCCTTTGATGAGGTTGAAAGACTCGCGGAAAACTTGGCCAACAACTATGCTAGCCCTATGCGACTATTAACGGCACATGAAGGGTGTAAGATGTGTGCTACTAATTAATGTTTGCTCCTGCTATCTGCATACACAGGCTACTCTCTAAAGAATTGTTACTATCCCTGTCCCATATGATGGACAAAGAGGAGAGAACTGAATGTTTTATTTTTCCTCCAGGAAGTAAAATGTTGTTCCATGTTGCAAAGAACACTCCCGGCCTGTTAGAAAGCGCAGCTTACAGAAGAGCTCTAGCGGCATGCCAGGATAAAACTCCTGGCTATGTCAAAGACATGAAGGTAATATCTTCTCTTTACATTTAAATCAACCTTATTTGAACTTTTGGTGTGGTACCATGGTCACCAACTTCTAGTTTTTTTTTTTTTTTTGCTTAAGTACTCAATTTCATGGCAATGACTTTAACATGATAATGTCCTATTTGTTCATTTCTGCAACAGTCAAGTTTAATCAACTGGGCCATATCCTGCAGAAAATGTTCTGTTGTCAGAAGTATGCAGGAAACTCTCTACCGTAGAGAGCGGAACAACAACACAACTCCTTCAGATCATCAGAGGAAGTACCCCCCCCCCTCAGACAAGTGTTTCGGCCCTTTAAACTCCTGACACTCTAAAGGGGGTGGGGCCCCTCTGGGTCATGACTCCCAGAGGTCTTGTGAGTTGTTGCTTTTTTTCCCGGTCTCGGGATCGAACCCATGGTCTTCCAGTTGCCACTGCACTTTTTTTTTTTTTTTTTGAAGTGCGTCTTTAGCGATTTAGGCACGGAGGACTGGTATTGGTTGTGGCAAATGAAATTACTTATGTTCCCAATGCTTGTTTCGCATACTCCACAGCCAGCATGAGGCCTTTTCTGCTGTTTCTGAAGTAACATTACCTAAGTTGGATAATGAAGATTGTTATCATTTCGTTTTTAAAAAAAGTGCGGAAAAGCATCTTCTACAAAAGTTGAGGTCTCTTCCAACAAATCTACATCGTCTTGTCACTGCCGGTTGTTTCCGTGGATCTCAGCAGATTTACAGCCCCTGAACAGTTCATCTTTCTTCATTTATCTCTCTCTCATTGTTGACCTACACCATGAGTGCTCAATCTTTTGGAAACGGTGGGCCAGTTTGAAACTTTGGTACACATTGTGGGCCACACCAGAGACAGGTCTTAAATATAGCATTTTGACTCAGTGCAGAAGCAACAATTGGGGGGGGGGGGGGAGATTTGTTGAGTAAAAACACTTAAAACTAACTGTACTGTTGTTCCACTCAATTTACTACCAGGGTTATACCAAAAGTCGTGAGCAAAAATTATTTTCAAAAATCAGAATTTACAGATAAGAGAAAATATAAATGTATCACCTTAATCTGCACCCTTTTTCTTAACTTTTCAACATAATCTCCATTTCTCTACACACATTTTCCCCATCGCTCTGTGAGTTTGAAAATACCCTCCCGGTAGAATTCCGTTCCAGCTGACCGACGGCATAGACGCACTGCTTTCTGGGCGTTCTCTCCTGTGGGACCCAGCGGGCACAAACTTTTCTGTAGCCTAGGGTTTAATCATTTCCTGTACTGCATTGTCCTATTCCAAGATTTACAGCAATTTCAGAAACTGTGACACGCCTGTCTTCTTTAATGATGTCAACCCTTTCCATGTTGTGTTCAGTGGAGGCAGTTCAAGGGCGACCGCTGCGATGCATGTCTTGGATGCTCGTGTTTCTATCTTTGAAATGTTTCACCCACCCCCTAACACTGCTAGTACCCATACATACATCTCCATAAGCAAGTTGAAGTCTTTAGCATCAGGGATTTCCTCTTTAACGAGGAACTCAATAACAGCACGCTGACGAAACAAAACTTCAGCACTCGCCATTTTGTTTAGTCTCGTGGTTACACGACACATGGTGACGTCATTTGACCCCTACATGAAGGTGATGCATTTATATTTTCTCAATCTATAAATTCTGATTTTTAAAAAAAATTTTGCTCACGACTTTCAGTATGACCCTCGTATAATGTGCTTTTTTGTGCCTTTGTTCCATTCAGTTTACTGTGGTTTTAAAATAATGACTTTTTTTCCCCTAGTGGAAAATATTTCCTCTAAGAGTTGTTTAGTGCCACAGTGGTGTAGGGGATGGTGCAGTTGCCTGCTGATCACAAGGTCCCTGGTTTGATTTCACACTTGGGTAGAATTTGTTTTTGGACTGACCAGCACAGAGGTCAACCCAGCCTCACACACAAAAAAAAAAAAAAGAAATTCTGTGGCTGGGGTTTCCTTGGGAAAACAGGCAGCAAGGACAGGTGCTGGCATGTCTACCTCAGATACAGTGGCGGCCTAGAATTGTCCTGCATTACTGGATTTCTCTACCAATCTACATATAATCTACTAACATCAGTTTTCTCATCAATATGACACTCATCTCTCATATTTTAGAGCTTAACTCCCAAGTATCTCACAACACTCATCTCTCATACTTTAGAGTTTAACTCCCAAGTATCTCACAACACTCATCTCTCATACTTTAGAGTTTAACTCCCAAGTATCTCACAACACTCATCTCTCATACTTTAGAGTTTAACTCCCAAGTATCTCACAACACTCATCTCTCATACTTTAGAGCTTAACTCCCAAGTATCTCACAACACTCATCTCACATACATCAGAGCTTAACTCCCAAGTATCTCACAACAACACTCATCTCTCATACTTTAGAACTTAACTCATAAGTGTCTCTCACAACAGAACTCACCTCTCATACTTCAGAGCTTAACCCCTAAGTATATCTCAACAACACTCATCTCTCATACTTCAGAGCTTAACTCCCAAGTATCTCACAACAACAGTCAACTCTCATACTTCAGAGCTTAACTCCTAAGTGTCTCTCACAACAACACTCATCTCTTATACTTCAGAGCTAACCTAGCCTAGTCTCCATGGTCTAGATCAGGGTCAGAAGTTACAGAACTCTGAGAAAGTTATGATATAAAACACTGAAGAAACAGAACCCCAACATACTGCATGACCAGGATGTCACTGCTTCTTGGTATACACCTGCATTTATGAAATATCAGTTTCTTTCATTGTCAAGAATTCTGTATGTTTATTTTTCATGTCAATTTTTGCCTAATCTACTTTCTTGATGGAATTGGGGACTCTTTTCTTATTTCTGTATGGAAATACTGACAAAGATGTCATATCCTGTTTGGAAATACTGACAAAGATGTCTTATATTCTGTATGGAAATACTGACAAAGATGTCTTATATTTCTATATGGAAATACTGACAAAGATATGAACCATTTCCTTATGTCAAACATTAGAAAATATGATGATTCAATTGTTTAATGAGAAATCGTTTCCTGCCATTATAAACATTTTCAGGTGGTGTTTGGAGATTCCCAGCTTGGCCATGGCCTTTCATCCACAGGAACTGCCAGCACAAAAGAAGAGAAGGAAGTGAAAAGACAATCAGATGCCGCACCTGACCAACCCACACTTCCAGAAAGTTCCCCAGGTGCAACCACAACATCAGCCAAGGATGAGCCTCCATGCGAGCATGTACCAAAGCGTCCTGCAAGCATCATGTCTCGGACCTCTTACCTGTCAGATATGTCAAAACGTATCGCCATACACGCTGACAGTCTGATACTAACTGATCAGCCAGCTGTGTCCACTTCGTCACCTTGTGTGTCGCCAGATGAAACAACTCCAGAAACACAAGACGCTGACATAACTGATATAGTAAATATGTCACCGATTACAAAATACAAGCCCCCGCAGCCAAGTGTGATATCTGGAAGAAAATGTTCTCCCATGGTTAGAAGAAGATTGGTAGGCGAGCAAGATTTGCTGTGTGAAACAGGACCTGTTTACGATAATGCACCCATTGTAAATGTCAATCAAGAATGTTCTCGGGGAGGTATCGCTGAAAATCAAGACAGTTCCACATATGGCCACTCTACGTTGATAAAAAATCGCAGTCCTAGCATAACCTTGGATATTCTTGAACAGGGAGATGTTCAGAACAGTGACTACATTGGCCCATCACATGTAGGTTACCCACATAGTGTGCAGCCATGTGTGGATGAGACACGTGTCAGTACGGACCCAGGTCACTATTCACTACCTGATGAGGGTGAAAGACCCAGTGGTGGTGACAGCAGCAACGATGACCTTGACTCTGACAACAGTCATCCCAGTGGCTCATCACAAAACAGCCCAGCTGTGGATGATGCAATAGTTCCTGCACCACCTACATTCTGTCTTGCTAGCAAGGAAATGCTAATTGAAGAACTTAGAAAAGCTGGAATCACACCAACTACAGAGATTGCTTTGCGTGGATTACAATTGGCGGACATCATTAATCTCATGGACAAGCCTGATGAATTTGACGATGATTTAGTTGCTCTTTTACCTCAAATAGGTAACTTGGACTTTAGACAAATTGCAATATGCTTTAAAGGGATGAAACTAAGGACATAGAGAATTGTTTGAGGACAAAACTTTCACTGGTTGTAGCTGATTGAGGACAAAATTTTCAATGGTTGTATCTGTTTGAGGACAAAATTTTCAATGGTTGTATCTGTTTGAGGACAAAACTTTCACTGGTTGTAGCTGATCGAGGACAAAACTTTCACTGGTTGTAGCTGATCGAGGACAAAACCTTCACTGGTTGTAGCTGATCGAGGACAAAACTTTCACTGGTTGTAGCTGTTTGAGGACAAAACCTTCACTGGTTGTAGCTGTTTGATTTCTTGAAATCGTCTCCAAAGGCGACTAATGGTGCTTCTAGCCACATTAAATTGTCTGGCCACTACACTTTGTGACTGTCCAGTCTGTAAATGACCAATGATGATGAGTTGTTCTGTAGTGAGATGAGCCATACTTGCGCATTGAATTTTCAAATGAATTGATTCGAGGAGTGTCAATTTTTTATAGGCATTCAATAACATGGTCAGTGAGTTTTGTGTTCAGTAAGTTTCATGGGATTCTCATGAACCTGTCATGAGTTATTGTCAAAAATGCTGTCTCAACTAGTGTTGCTTTTCTGTGCTCATGAATCATCTGCTTAGTACAATTCAGGTCAGCACGTGAAGCTATGTCCAAGTGAACGTTTGGCAAACTTCAGTTTAAATCGCAACATCGTATTTGTTGCGTTTCTTTTTTTTTTTAACAGTACAGAAAAAGCCAGGAAAGTGGGCAGAAAGTAAGACGAGCACGTATAAATGAAGAACATACAACAATAAATTATTTTAGCAAAAGTCAACAGTTTGAAATATTGGATTGTTGAATGTTCTTCCTTTGTATGTGCTCGTCTTGCTTTTTTCTATTGTTTCTGCCCGTTTTCCTCACTCTTTCTATCTTTCTGTGAGACTAATGTGACATGGCCTGACAGAGATTAAAAGACTGCAGGAAATCATAGAATGAACATGGCCTGACAGAGATTAAAAGACTGCAGGAAATCATAGAATGAACATGGCCTGACAGAGATTAAAAGACTGCAGGAAATCATAGAATGAACATGGCCTGACAGAGATTAAAAGATTACAGGAAATCACAGAATGAACATGGGCTAACAGAGATTAAAAGATTACAGGAAATCATAGAATGAAGATTCAGAAAGGTGAGACAAGCTTAAAGGGGAAAGTGAGAATGGCTGGAATCATTTATAAAAAAGAATGTAGAGCAAGTAACACAGTGGCAGCCATCATATAGACTAACATTAATGAAAAGCCAATATGTTGAGCTCTAATAAACAAGTTTCTCATGAAAAGTTTTCTACAGTCCGTTCTGTATCACGAAACAGAACTCAGTTATTACAGTGACAGCCATGTTATGTGTCGTCAAAATGATCAAGTCCGTAATTCAGCAAATTTTTTTTTAAAAGGGACCTTAAATGGAATTAGCTCCAAACTCAGTTAAAGAATGATGTGTTAGTTTTTTAAAAAAAGTAACAAAAATGTTTCATGTCAGAGGTCATTTCATTTTTTTGTCAGATTTCATCTACATTCAGCAGACATCAACTACATGTCACATGTACTGTGATGATGTGACAGCCAACTCACATGTAGTGTGGCGATGCAACAGACAATTCACATGTAGTGTGACGATGTGACAGACAAGTCATATATTGCCATCAAATAACAAAAATTAACATCCACAGAAATCATTTTAAAAAACTGGAATTTAAAAAAAATGAATTAGACCTTACTGCAAGAACTTTTTTTTTTTAAATAGTAAAGCCATTTTCCATGTGAATATTTTCAAAACTTCATCACTTTAGAAAACACAAAGGAAAAGAATTCATACCAACCCACACAAAGTACTTTTTCCTGGATTTAACACCAGCTGATGATCATGTCCGTAGCTGGCTATAATCCAACAACCAATCATGTTAATGGTATTTGCTGGCTATAATCCAACAACCGATATGTTAATGGCATTTGCTGGCTATAATCCAACAACCGATCATGTTAATGGCATTTGCTGGCTATAATCCAACAACCAATCATGTTAATGGTATCTGCTGGCCATATCCAACGACCAATCATTTTAATGGCAGTTGTGTGTACTTTTGTAACTGGTACCTTCTGGAACACAAAAAAGTTTTCAACGGCAAACAGAATAAATAAAAATAAGAGAAAAACAAAATGATCAGATGTGGAGGCAAAGTGAGACCCAGGCAGTATTATAACAAGTTTAAATCGGCTCTCAGGGCATACATAATATCATCTTGGCTTATGTTGAGACGTAACCGCATGCTGAGGTCACGACAGCCCGGTTCAGTCAGAAGCAGACGCATGCTGCCCAAGCGGTAACACATGGCAGACAGCTCGGTCATTGTTGGAACATGGATACCTATAAAAGTTTAAAAATTCTCATAAAAATGATAAAAAGTGTCACAGACAAGAATAAAGTGAACTGCAACTAAATTTATCACAGAGGCTACGTGGAATTTTAAACAATGATTTCTCACAAACTACAAACATTAAAATAGTTTGGAAACTGTAAAGCTCTTGCACTAAGAGCAGCCTATACTCCTCGTCACCATCATCATGTGCAATGCCTGGAATCGTCAACAACCATGACCCTCCACAATTTTCATTCTCATGCTATTCATCAATTCTGTTGTGCCTCTCTCACGCCATTCTGTCAAGCCATCTAAGATTTCCTCTCCTGGTCTACCTCTCCCTTTCCTACCTCCAATTTTCCCTGCTGTCACAATATTTTCAGTCCCTCCTCTTCTCATTATATGGCCAATAAACCTTGACCGTCTCCCCCGTCGTGTGTTTATTAATGTTTGTTTCTCACCGGCTCTTCTAAGGCATTTTCTATACTGGTTTACAGAAGAAAAGACATCACCATCATTCTTTCCCAGAAATCGTCAATCCAGATACTTACAACTTCATTTGCCAGTTTGCTTTCATTTACATGTCACTGCTCTGAGTGCTGTGTGGAGTTTACTGAGTGCTGTGTGGAGTTTACTGAGTGTTGTGTGGAGTTTACTGAGTGCTGTGTGATCTAAAAACTAATATAAATGAGCTTTTATTTTTTCTCTTCTTGTATCACTAACAAAATATTTCCCTTTGAGCTGTGTGTCCAAGATGACTTTGACACAATTTTTGACAAGCAACAGGAATGGGTTAACAGCAGTTTTGCCAGATGCTGACAAAATCAGCTAGAGATGATCGACATAATCAGATATCCCCAAGTTTGCTGACAAAATCAGCTAGAGATGACTGACATAATCAGATATCCCCAAGTTTGCTGACAAAATCAGCTAGAGATGACTGACATAATCAGATATCCCCAAGTTTGCTGACAAAATCAGCTAGAGATGACTGACATAATCAGATATCCCCAAGTTTGCTGACAAAATCAGCTAGAGATGACTGACATAATCAGATATCCCCAAGTTTGCTGACAAAATCAGCTAGAGATGACTGACATAATCAGATATCCCCAAGTTTGCTGACAAAATCAGCTAGAGATGACTGACATAATCAGATATCCCCAAGTTTGCTGACAAAATCAGCTAGAGATGACTGACATAATCAGATATCCCCAAGTTTGCTGACTAATAGCAGTCAAAATAAAGAAGGAGTGATAAGCAGAGAAAGCAAAGAAGTGACCACAAGAGTACTTAGAGGATTTGTGCTGAAGAATCTTAACAACAGCTCGGCTCTCACCTTCAAATCTGCATAAAGCTCTATGCTGGTCGTAGAGCTTAACATATTCAACCTCCTCAACCCCTGACCTCTGAAATTCCGCCACTATAGCCTTCAGCAACAACTGTTCTTGCACGGATACGTTTCTGTTTGAGCATAGATCAGATAGCATAGAATCACTCAAAATTATCTATAGAACGGTCAGGGAAAAAAAAACATGAGAAATAATCACACTTAGTTCTGATGTGTAAGATGATGTCAATGGTTGGGACATGTGCTCCGGATGACTGATAACTCACTACCAAAAATAGTACTAAGATGACATTAGGAGAACAGAATTAAGGGTAGACCAAAGGAGACATGGAGAAAAACAACATAGAGGATGTCAAGCAATAGAGGACTCACCTGGGCAAGAGTGGAAAAAAAAGCAAAGGATATGCATTTGTGGAAAACCTTTGCGGAAGCCCCACGTGCCCTGGGCATTTAAGACTGAGAGAGAGAGAGGGTTCTGATGTGTATCTCATGTAGCGAAAGGAACTGAGGCTTCAGTCACACAATATGTTGTTGCATTTTTGAGGTGACAGCACACAGAAAGTTCTGTTATGTGCTTTATAAACATGTTATACATTTTATTCATATGCTTTATATAAATGTTATAAATTATATACATAAGTATATACATGTTATACATTTTATTCATATGCTTTATATAAATGTTATAAATTATATACATAAGCTTTATATACATGTTATAAACTTTATATTTAATATGAAAAATAAATTAGCTTTTAAAAAAAAAGTCAAAGAATAATCACTGAAAAGACACATTAGATTTTAAGCTTTTGAAAGGGTTTGAAACAAATTAATTTCAAACTAAATATATTGAGAATGAAATTAATATCAAACTAAAACTATTTCAACATTATACCCATTATTTTTTCTGTGTGCAAAAAAAAAAAAGCTGGAAAAGCTGTTGCTGATAAAGCTGACAGTTACAGATAACGATGGAGGAATAACATCCAATCATTTATACAGAGGTGTGGATCAGTTTATTGCAGAAAAAATACAAACTTTCACAAATTAGAAGCAGTTTCCTAAATGCTAAAGTGAGAAAAGATGTGGAAATTATCTGATTAACCCTAAATGCTACATAAAATCAGTGCTACATAAAATCAATGCTAACTCTCAGGCAAACAACATCTTCTGGGCCCTTGATATGGAACTCTCCAAATTCTCTCCTGTGATCCATTGGCTGCAGCTGTTAATCTTGTATCTGTCTTTTTCTTATTTTGTTCACTTCTGCTTTCTGTAGTTGTATGTTATCCAAGCTGCTGATTCACAGATGTTTTTCAATTCAGCGAATTCAATTTCAATGTTTGTTTTTTTTTTTTTAAATCTTTTTATTTTGTTTCTGTAACAATTTAGAAATTAAGAATTTTCTGTGGAATCCAAATAATTTACATCCTTAATGCAAATTTTGATTTATTTGAATGTTTAAAAAAAAAAAAAACCTTGTACATGAATTAAGAATCTGTCCCTACATGTAAATAATAATACATGATTTCCCCAACATTAGTGCTTGTCTAAATAAAACTTTGACACCAAAGCTGGTCTAAGAAAGCTTTGACAATGGGCAGGAAACAGTCAACTGCTTGTCAAAGTTGTGTCAATTATTCCAGCTGTCTCTTTAGATACATGTATTACTAGCGCTAAAATCACCAAAACCATAGAAAACAAGTTGAATTCTTTCCAGACTAAATGTTTACGAAGAATTAGGAAAATATTCTGGCCAAACACCATAAGAAATAACATCTTATTGGCAGAAATGCAGATGAAGCCACTGACAACAATTATTGAGGAAAGACACTGGCGATGGTTGGGACATGTGCTCCGAATGACTGACAACTCACTACCAAAAATAGCACTAAGATGGACACCACAGGGGAACAGAAGTAAGGGTAGACCAAAAGAGACATGGAGAAGAACAACAGAAAGGATGTTGAGCGATAGAGGGCTCACCTGGGCAAGAGCAGAAAAAAAGGTGAAGGACAGGCATTTGTGGAAAACCCTTGCGGACGCCCCATGTGCCCTGGGCACTTAAGGTTCAGAGAGAGAGAGATTACTAGCGCTGTGACATATACTAAATGTAATCCTTGTCAAAGTTGTGTCAATTATTCCAGCTGTCTCTTTAGATGCATGTATTACTAGCACTGTGACATATACTAAATGTAATCCTTGTCAAAGTTGTGTCAATTATTCCAGCTGTCTCTTTAGATGCACGTATTACTAGCACTGTGACATATACTAAATGTAATCCTTGTCAAAGTTGTGTCAATTATTCCAGCTGTCTCTTTATATGCATGTATTACTAGCACTGTGACATATACTAAATGTAATCCTTGTCAAAGTTGTGTCAATTAAGCTGTCTCTTTAGATGCATGTATTACTAGTGATGTGACATATACTAAATGTTAGTCTTGTTTAACAGTGACAGCAGACAACACTAACTGTTCTCCTCATTGCTGCCATGAGCAGATGAGACATCCTTGTCAACTTATTCACTTCCCAATGCTGCTCCTGTTACCAGACAGCAGTTTAGAACATATCAAGCATATAAGGGAAGTTTCTGTCCAGTCAAGTTGACATGGATCACAGCGGGAAGCTCAACACAATATACCGAGCTGAAACAGGATGTTCTGGACTGCAAAGAGTTTAATCATGACACAGCGTAACCAACGCTTTCTTGGGGGCTGACGCGAAAGAAGAGCAGCTTGAAATTATCTAGGATATGTTTGATACAGAAAAACTATCACACAATAATTAGTGTATAAGTATACAACTATACACCAAGCACTGTATAGAAAAACTATCATACAATAATTAGTGTATAAGTATACAACTATACACCAAGCACTGTATAGAAAAACTATCATACAATAATTAGTGTATAAGTATACAACTATACACCAAGCACTGTATAGAAAAACTATCATACAATAATTAGTGTATCAGTATACAACTATACACCAAGCACTGTATAGAAAAACTATCACACAACAATTAGTGTATCAGTATACAACTATACACCAAGCACTGTATAGAAAAACTATCATACAATAATTAGTGTATAAGTATACAACTATACACTAAGCACTGTATAGAAAAACTATCATACAATAATTAGTGTATAAGTATACAACTATACATGAAGCACTGCACAGAAAAACTATCAGTGTTTTATTTCTGAGAAAACGGGAAACTCTAACCTCCCCAGCAGGACGTTGCCAGTGACAAGAAAAAAACCTTACTGAAAACTCTGCTTAGATGCGAAGATGATTCCATTCACTCATTAACATTAATTAATGAGTTCCTATAATTAATAATAACTAAGATTATTCAATTCAAATGTAATATCCGCCCTCATTTATGCATGTGAAACATAACTAAAGAAATAGACAAGAAATTAGACTCTCTTGAAAACAAATGCCTAAGGAAAATACTCGGTATGAAGTGGAGTGAATTCAAGAATGCACAGAGATAAATCAGGAAAAGGAGATGGACATCTGTTGGTCATGTCACGAGAAGAAATAGTCAGAGAATCCCAAAACAAACTATCAAGTGGAACACAACAGGCCAAGGAAAAAGAGGCAGACAACATGAAACTCTAAAAAGAACAGTGATGAGAGAGGCCAAATTAGTAGGCATAAAATCCCCTGATGAGGCTGAAAAGCTACTGAAAACTTGGCGAACTACTATGTGAGCCCTATGTGGAGTTTAAAGATGTGAGAAGGATGTAAAATGATATTTTTAGAAGCTTGACCTCATTTCATTCACTACACAGCAACACAATACTACCTTGGGCATAATTCTGTTTATGGGGTCAAAACAAGGCTAGCTCATATAATGTACAGGCCTAACAATTTTAGCATTGAAAAACAAGCCCATATAACATATGGTAAATGAAAAAAAGGGGGACTCTGACCTTATGGCCAGAATCTTGGGGGAACAAAACATTTCTTCCACTGCTGCGTTAATGTCTGACATGCTGACCATCACTACTGTTTGTCCTCCTTCATTTCGTGTTTCTGCAATCTCTGTTGACCTGCGGCAGATGTCCAGGGCACGTCGGGCGTCACCTGACACAGCAGCTACCTGTTGTTACATGAGAAAATTCATTAACACTGACAGCCTACCTACAGAGTGTGAGAATATAACCATCTAAGTACCTCACCTACCTACAGAGTGTGACAATATAACCATCTAAGTACCTCACCTACCTACAGAGTGTGACAATATAACCATCTAAGTACCTCACCTACCTACAGAGTGTGACAATATAACCATCTAAGTACCTCATGTACCTACAGAGTGTGACAATATAACCATCTAAGTACCTCACCTACCTACAGAGTGTGACAATATAACCATCTAAGTACCTCATCTACCTACAGAGTGTGACAATATAACCATCTAAGTACCTCACCTACCTACAGAGTGTGATAATATAACCACCTAAGTACCTCACCTACCTACAGAGTGTGACAATATAACCACCTAAGTACCTCACCTACCTACAGAGTGTGAGAATATAACCACCTAAGTACCTCACCTACCTACAGAGTGTGACAATATATACATGTTCCATCTACGTACCTCAAAAATGGCGTGTACAATATTACAAAATATTTTATATTGTAATAGTGGAAACATTTCATTTTATTCCACACAAAAGAAACTGTTTGTAAAAACAAATCTTCAATCTTAAAATTTTTTGAACATTTTTACGTCAAGCAGCAAGCAATAAAACTAATATGATAGTATAAAGACATAAAACAAACATGATAGTATAAAGACATAAAACTAACATGATAGTATAAAGACATAACTAACATGATAGTATAATGACATAAAACAAACATGATAGTATAAAGACATAAAACAAACATGACAGTATAAAGACATAAAACAAACATGATAGTATAAAGACATAAAACTAACATGATAGTATAAAGACATAAAACTAACATGATAGTATAAAGACATAACTAACATGATAGTATAAAGACATAAAACTAACATGATAATATAAAGACATAAAACTAACATGATATTATAAAGACATAAAAGTAACATGATAGTATAAAGACATAAAAGTAACATGATAGTATAAAGACATAAAAGTAACATGATAGTATAAAGACATAAAACTAACATGATAATATAAAGACATAAAACTAACATGATAGTATAAAGACATAAAAGTAACATGATAATATAAAGACATAAAACTAACATGACAGTATAAAGACATAAAACTAACATGACAGTATGACATAAAACTAACATGATAGTATGACATAAAATTAGCATGATAGTATAAAGACATAAAACTAACATGATAATATAAAGACATAAAACTAACATGATAGTATAAAGACACAACAGAAAGCATAAAGACATAAAACAGAAGGCATAAAGACAATAAAGACATAAAACAGAAAGCATAAAGACAATCTATAGTGTATTCTGAAAGGAAAATCAATATCTGAAAAATATAGAACTGAACATTATATAAAAGTTGAGCAATGAGAGGGACCGAGACACAATACAACAGCGGAGAAAGGAGGAGTTCTTGTTACCTATCATCATCATCATCATCATCATAAATGGCACAAGAAGGAGACAGATTTTGTTTATACAAAATTTTGGATAACATAAACCATTAACTCCCAGATCTGACATACACTGAAAGGAAATGTCTGCAGCAGAAATAAATAACCCAGCTTTGATAAACAACCTTCCATCACTTTTCTGTCATGTTCATTGTTACACATCAGTCATTTACCAGATTTATTATTGAATCAAAATTTATAATGGGGAACGTGTGGAGGGAGGGAACAAATGAATGATCTTTATTTTTAAAGGGGGAAGAATTGGGCACGCAGGCCTGTCTTACATTCTGCCCTTCATCACTCCATCTTTCATTCTTCTCACACACTTGATTTAATAATGTATAAAAAATGTATACACAATTACATGAATATATAGGGAGAGAGACAGAGAGAACATGTAGGTATGTGTGATTCTAAATTCAGATACATTAAAACAACAAAATATACCTTCCTCATCATCACTAACACACATCAAAAACTTACCTTCCTCATCATCACTAACACACATCAAAAACTTACCTTCCTCATCATCACTAACACACATCAAAAACTTACCTTCCTCATCATCACTAACACACATCAAAAACTTACCTTCCTCATCATCATTAACATACATCAAAAACTTACTTTCCTCATCATCACTAACACACATCAAAAACTTACTTTCCTCATCATCACTAACACACATCAAAAACTTACTTTCTTCATCATCATTAACACACATCAAAAACTTACCTTCCTCATCATCATTAACACACATCAAAAACTTACTTTCCTCATCATCACTAACACACATCAAAAACTTACTTTCCTCATCATCACTAACACACATCAAAAACTTACTTTCTTCATCATCACTAACACACATCAAAAACTTACTTTCTTCATCATCACTAACACACATCAAAAACTTACTTTCTTCATCATCACTAACATACATCAAAAACTTACTTTCTTCATCATCACTAACACACATCAAAAACGTACCTTCCTCGCTGCCAGTTGAACAGCATCACCCTCAAATACCTGCAGACCTCTCAACCGAGAAGCCACAATCTCTTCTAGCTGACGGAACGTATAAGGCTGAAATGTCATTCGAGTTAAACCCTGAAATACAAATATCAACGTAACATGTTACAGACAATGTTCTCATTTGCACGTGAACTATGAACTCAACTTTTCTAAAACAAAACTGAAATTATGCTGTATTTTATTAAATTATGGATCAAAATATCAACACAACAAAATTCATGTCCAGTTTTCATTTGCACATGCGCGAGCATGTGTTTGTATCAATACATAAACTATTCTAGAAATAACAGATATGATGATGCTGGTGGATATCCCTATCACTGCGATCTTTTGGCAGCTGATACTAAAGTAAAGAACTTGGCCACCTTTGGTAGTTGCTCTGTACTGCAGTACAAACAGTTCATAGTTGTTACTGCATGTCATGTGAGCAGAAATAATGTCCATAATATTACATTAATTATATATGCTATTACAACTTGTGTTTGTGCCAAAACTGCTATTTATATCACAAAAGACAAAATAAATTACGAAATAAATAAAATTATGCCATTGCCAACTTGTTAGTAGGCACTTTTCAACTGACAGATAACATTTATTAGGCATCTTCTGACTGATGGATAACATTTATTAGGCATCTTCTGACTGATGGATAACATTTATTAGGCATCTTCTGACTGTTGGCTACAAATACTGAAAGACAAAGGGCTGCTAAATGAAGGTAAAAACATATTTCTTCAATAACCTACCAGGCGACTGGCAACTCTCTTTATCATCATCCTTTCTGGCAAGTCCATGGTGTTTGCTACAGCCAAAACAATCAGTTTTGCTCTGTCTTTCGTTGGCCAATCAAATATGTTATACATAACATCTTGTTTACGAGTCCACAACAGGTCAAGCTGTTCAATTTTAATGAAACAAAATTAACTACTGCCATTTTACGGAACTACATGAAGAGTTAATTTTAGTAAATAGACAAGTTATAAATAATTCTTCTTACAAAATCCCACATCATCAACCAGTTATAAACTTTCCTAAATCATACAACAGCTTTATTAAGTGGCTCTATTTTCACCAAGAAAGAATATAATGAAGAAGGCAACATAGCAAGTGTTTACAGAAGCTGCCTAGCATTATTTTGCTGAGCAAGTCCTCTCACTGGTTGAGCCTATGACATTTGATTGATATAATAAGCCACAGTAACAACAAACTGCTTTTATCTCAAGCTCCAAGCCCTCTACACCTGGGACTCATGTTTCTATGTTTGGCATTCCATGTCCTCCTCAGATGATGTACAATCATCTTCCTTGTCCTACAGCCACTTTCCAGTTCTAATTCACGTACCTCGTGGCTTTCTTCTGGAATATGAACAGATTATTTGCTTGGGTATGTCATAAAAAAAATTGTTTATAATGTAAAAAAATAATCCTTATCGAATCAGAACATGAGATCAATATTTAGTGCTGGATTAAAAGCTCGACAAATATGAAAGAAATATTTCTAGAAAACATGAAACTCGTACCTCATCAACTAGTAGAACAACAGGGCTGGACCTCGGTGTTGAGACCGTGAACATTTTGTTGAGAATACCAGCAGCGTGATCTGCAGTTACTTTCCTTCCTGTCAGGTTCTGTCACAAACAGGAACAACAAAAACTCAGCAATTTCAGATGACACGATACTTTGAGGAAAGCTTTAAAATAAAATTTATGATTTTAAAAAAATGACAGAAGAATTGATAGTTCATGGATTACGTCAACACTGTTTCACATATGAGCCTGACAGTCGTGAAAACACATCCACTAAACAAACACATCCACTAAACAAACACATTCATGCCAGCATAAACAGCCTGCTATCTAACCTGCTTCACTGTAAGACTTGACGGCTTCCTTCTCTAGTTCCTTTACAATCTTCCTGAACGCAAAGCTAAATATTCTAGGTAGATGAGACCATGATCTGGACATTTTAGGCAGATAAGGCCATGATCTGGACATTCTAGGCAACAGATGAAGCCATGATGTGGACATTTTAGGCAACAGATGAGGCCAAGATAAAGACTTTTTAAACAAAGGCATAACATCAGGTGATTTATCAGATGTCTTGAGTTTCCTTCATTCCTAGGACAACTCTGGCACCATCACCACTAGGAACACATCAATTTTGATCTCAGCTGCCAGGTATCACTGCCACCTGTCACCAGGTGTTGCACATGGAAGTAGTACCAGCTTCATTTACTTACTGTGACAATGATGATAGCCCTGATACAATCATCACACCTCCAAGTTTTAACTTCAATCATCACACCTCCAAGTTTTAACTTCAATCATCTCACCTCCAAGTTTTAACTTCAATCATCACACCTCAAAGTTTTAACTTCAATCATCACACCTCCAAGTTTTAACTTCAATCATCACACCTCCAAGTTTTAACTTCAATCATCACACCTCCAAGTTTTAACTTCAATCATCACACCTCCAAGTTTTAACTTCAATCATCCCACCTCCAAGTTTTAACTTCAATTCTCTACATACAGCCATAAAGACGTATTTTTCTCATGCATTAACAAGTGTTAAATGTGCTCATGTCCACAGATATCAGGCAATATCCACTGATCATAAAGAACTACATTTTAACCATTAGAAGCACACTTCACAAATATATGCTAGGAAGCTGACTTTCACTACACACATTGACATGTTACTTTTCACACATCATTTTTAGCCAGAAGTCAAAACTTGGGGTTAAAGTTCACAAATAAAACCAAAGAAAATGGTAATCACATAATTAAAACATTAACCACAGATCATGCCTTCTTCTTCCTCTTCTGTTTCCCAGTGCTGAGATGTTTAAAAAATTGGTTTCACTTATATGTTGTACTGAATAAAATAAGAATTACGTACAGTCGTGGTGTCTGAGTGGCAAGGTGGTTAACGCACTGGTCACTCATGGCTACAGTCAGGGGGGTTCAAATCTGGCTGAAGGCAACCCAGTCACCCAGATGCAGAAATGGGTACCTGACTTCTTCTGGAGTTGGGGAAGGAAAGATGGCCATCATCACTCTCTGGTGTGCCGATAGGTCAAGGAAAATATGGGCACTAACATCATATCTCTGGGCACCTACAAGAAATTACAGGGTTATTTTTTTTTTTTTTAGTCTTTAAGGCATGACAGGGTTACCTTTGCATTTACCTGCCTACATACAGAGAGACATGCTGATAAAAAAAAAAAAAGGAGAGACATCCTGATAGAAAAGAAAAATGTGAAAAAGACTCCAATGAGTTTCACTTCAATGTAAACAAGACAGAGTCACAGAAAGCCACATACAAAACTGTGCTCTCTAAATGGCTTTAACTTCTAACAGATGAATACTACACCAACAATGAACATCAATCAGTTATGAGAGATTTCTGTTAACCAGAAATACAGGAGAACATGTCACATGTTCTGGATACTGACATTTTCATGAAATCCTTACTTTTAACAACTCCACATAAGCTTGTCTTGGTTCTGTGAGCTTCATGCCATTAATTTCTACAAATCTGAAATCTGGCAAGTTCCCATCATCTCGTTCTGCTTCCAGAACTTTCATCACTTCTTTCACGGTGGCTGTCTTCCCAGTTCCAGGAACTCCAGAGATATACATGCACCTGGACAGAATATTTAGGTCACAACATTCACTCTCTAATAGTTTACATATGTCATGACCAACTTGTGCATATATATATATATGTATCTTAAATCTTACATCCTTCCCGTGCTGCTAAATGTCACATAGGGCCCGCATGGTAGTTCGCCAAGATGTCCTGTCTTCTGTTAACAATGTCCTCTTTAGAGTTTCATGTGGTTGATCTCTTTTTCTTCTGCCTGTTGTGTTCCATTTGATAGTTTGTTTAGGGATTCTCTGACTGTTTCTTCTCATCACAAGACTGATATAAGCCTATCTTCTTCTAATCAACCATGAGACGGGTTGTTGTTTGCTCATCTGTCTGATCTCTGTGGTGTTCTTGAATTCATTCCACTTTATACCGAGTATCTTCCTTAGGCATTTGTTTTCGAAAGAGTATAATTTCCTGTCTATTTCGTTTTCCAGCTTTCACATGCATAAATGAGGGTGAATAGATTGAATAATCTTAACCTGGTTTTTGTGCTTACAACCTCTGAATGCCATATGTTCTCAAGATTCTTGAAGATCAATGCTGCTTTGGCAATTCGAATTCTAACTTCTTTTCTGGTGTCACCATTGTGATCTATATAGCTGCCGAGATATGCAAAATGGTTTACTTCTTCAACAGCTGTTCCTTCTATGTACATTTGTCCTTCGTCGTCATTGAGAACCTTCATTATTTTTAGTTTATCCTAGTTAATTTCAAGTCCTATTTTACTAGCCATTGAAGACAGGGTATCTGTTTCTACTTGCACTGATTTCATATTGTCACTGATAAGAGTTATGTCATCTGCAAAATCAAGATTTTCCAGTTGGTTCTCACGTACCCAATTCATGCCATGTCGGTGTTATCTTTACTTACTTTGGTGTTAAAATCTCCCATGACAACTAAGATGTCATGTTAAGGAACTTTGTTAATAAATTGTTGCAGTTGGTCATAGAAAGTGTCTTATATTTCGTCATCTGCATCATTCGTGGGTGCATAGCATTGTATGTTTGTCATTCTTCCATGTCTTATTTGGAATCGTGCTCTTAATATACGACTGTTCACTGGTTCCCATTCTGTAAGGCTTTTTGTTGCCACAGTTGACATAATTATACCTTCTCCTTTGTGATATTTCCCATCGTCTCTGCCTGAATGTATGATTAACTTGCGGTTTTCTGCCCATCTTTTCCTGCTTATGGCCATCGCATTTCACTGATGCCCAGGTGGTGTCTCTCCATTTCTTGGATTGCCTGGTGTGCGTGCGTGTGTGTGTGTGTGGGGGGGGGGGGGCAGATGGTGAAAGTCCTTCAGATACGGAGGATCCCTGTGAATAAGGATTTACCCAAATAAGCAGGCGCGGACCAACTGGCGGTAGACTCAGAGAGCATAGTGGGGTAGTAGGTGGCTCTACTACTCCTATAAAGTACTTCAGGTGCTCAGTGAAAGGAATACAAGGCGGGTAAGAGGCGCCTTATAACCTCTCGCTCCCGCTGCCTTGCGGGTAGGACAGGGAGTCCAAAGGCTAATGGAGAGTCGGTACACAAACCGGCAGAAGGCAACAGGAAACCACTGTTGTAGCTCCCAAGAACAATTATGCTTATTCAGAGTAACAGATTTGTCATGAATGACGTTAATGGATGTTCCTCTGGAACAACCCTGTCCAGTAGGGCAGCTCACGAGCCACAGGTGAGGCCAGATCGTCATCAAGCTACTGGTGGCAAAACTAACAAGTTCAAAATAGCAACATGGAATGTTAGAAGTCTATTCCAGGCTGGAAAATTTGAAAATGTAAAGAGGGAAATGGAAAGGGTGAAGATCAACATATTAGGAATGAGTGAAGTTAGACATACAAGTGCAGGGAAGATAAACTCAGATAAATATACAATAATATATTCAGGAAGTGAGAAACATGAACGAGGAGTAGGAATAATATTTGACAAACAAACAGCAACGACAATTGTAGGATATTTGAACATCTCGGGCCGAGTCCTGCTAGCCCAACTGAAAGAACGACCAATAAACTTAAATATTATACAAGTGTATGCTCCAACATCCGAAAGTTCTGACGAAGATGTACAGCTATTTTATAATGACATAGAGACAGCCCTAAAACACACAAAGTCACATGAAGTTACTATAGTGATGGGAGATTTTAATGACAAAGTTGGCAAAGGAAGAACTTCAGACATCGCTGGTGACTATGAACTGGGGGAGAGGAATGACAGAGGTAGTAAATTAATTGAATGGACAAGAATACACAGCATGGTTGTAGGAAAAACCTGGTTTAAACAACATCCCTGAAGACTGGCAACGTGGTGTAGCACAGACAAAAAGACTTTTAACCAGATAGACTACGTATTAATCAACAAACAATTCCGCAATGCATTACTGACAACAAAAACCATGCCAGGAGTCGACTGCAATAGTGACTATGACCCACTCTGTGGAAAAATTAGAATAAAGCTAAAGAAAGCATGCAGGAAAGTGAGAAACATCAAACTGAATACAGAACTCCTTAAAAATGACCAAGAACTGCGAGAACAATACAAAGTTATTATAAGAAAAAGATACAATGCAATAGCAAAGATAAATAGCATAGATGAACAATGGGAAATGTTAAGAGATTCTATCCACCAAACTGTTAAGGAGATAATATCACCGAAAAAAGAAGCCCCTAAAAATAAATGGATGATAGACAACATCTTAGGACTGATGGACAAGAGGAGGAGGAGTAAAAATAACCAAGAAAAATACAGCAAGATAAATAAAGAAATAAGACGAAAATGCAGAGAAGCAAAGGAAGTGTGGTTAAATGAACAGTGCAGACAGATAGAGGACTCTCATAATAAAGACAGCAAAAACATGCACAAATGAATTAGTGAACTCACAGGCAGGAAGACAAAATATACCACAGGATGCTTGAAATCAAAAGAAGTTAAAATGTTAATGGGAAAAGAAGACATTGCGGACAGGTGGACAGGGTACATCGGTGAGCTATATGAAGGAGAAAGACCAGAATTAACACCAGATACTGAAAACTGTGATGTACCACCAATACTTGAAGATGAAATCATAGATGCCATCAAACACATGAAGAAAGGAAAAGCGACTGGGCCTGACAGTATAACAATAGAAGAAACAGAGTCGCTAGTGGAGATAGGAATACAAATAATAACCAAGTTACTGAATGACATTTACAATAGTGGTTATATTCCCAGTGACCTGATTAAATCCACGTTTATAGCACTACCAAAGAAACCAGGTGCAAAGGAATGTGATGATCACCGGACTATCAGCCTCTCACGTCACATAAAAAAGCTACTTCTGAGAATCATTGTGAGAAGAACAAGGAAAAAAGATAAAAATGGAAATAGATGAAGAGTTTGGATTTGTTGAAGGAAAGGGAACACACAACGCCATTTATGCTTTACTAACACTAACAGAAAGAGCTTTACAGTACAGAAAGATCTCTACTTATGCTTCATTGATTACACCAAGGCATTCGACAAGGTGAAACATAATGAAATTATTAAAATGCTTGAAGACATCAATATAGATGGCAAAGACCTGAGGATTGTAAAACATCTATACTGGCAGCAAGAAGCAGCAATTCAAGTTGAAAATAGAATTGGAAAATATCAACCTATAAAACAAAGAGTACGACAAGGATGTGTACTATCTCCAGACTTTTTTTCTCTGTACAGCAAGAATATTCTAAGAACAATCATCACAGAACCAGGCATAAAAATTGGAGGATACAATATTAACAACCTTCGGTATGCTGACGACACAGTACTGATAGCTGAGAACCAACAAGACCTGCAAAATCTCTTGGATAAAGTCGCCAAAGAAAGTGAACAGAAAGGCCTTACTTTGAACATCAAAGACAAAGACTATGGTTATATCTAAGAAACAGAATCCACCAACATGCAGTGTAAAATTAAGCTGAACTATTCTAAAGAAGGTGCAGAAATTCAAATACCTTGGAGCAGTAATGACTTCAGATGAGAAATGCTGAACAGAAATTAGGAACAGAATAGGCCAAGCAAAGACTGCATTTCAGAGAATGAGAAACATATTATCCAACATATCCTTATCAATGAATGTTAGAAAACGAGTCCTAAAATGCTATATTGAACCTATCTTGTTATATGGAAGTGAATCATGGACAATAGGCAGGTCTGCACAAAAATCAGTGGAAGCAGCAGAAATGTGGTTTATTAGAAGAATGTTGCAAATCCACTGGACAGCAAAAAATAACTAATGAAGAATGTATGAGAAGAGCTGGAGAGACAAAAAACCTTGTCAAAAAGATAAGAGAGAGACAATGTACTTTCATAGGACATGCAATGAGAAGAGGGGGCATTGAAAATATTATAACAACAGGAAAGATAGAAGGAAGAAGATCAAGAGGAAGACCAAGAGAAATGATACTGGACAGTCTGATGGGATGGTGTGAGAGGAGATCACCAACTGAGCTGATTGCCTGCATGAAGGATCGTGTACTCTGGAGAAGCATAATAGCCAAAGCCAGTCGGCACAGCACCTGATGATATATATATATATATATATATATATATATATATGAGTGGTGAAGTGGTTAGTGCACTGGTCTCTCATGATGAAGGTCAGGGGTTCGAATCTGGCTGGAGGCAAACCAGTCACCCAACTGTAGAAATGGGTACCTGACTTCTTTTGAAGTTGGGGAAGGAAGGGCAGCCAGGCATGATACTGACCATATCACCCTCTAGTGTGCTGATAGGTCAAGAAAAATATGGGCACTAACACCAAATCCCTATGAGGCATGACAGGATTACCTTTACCGTTATAGAAATGGCGCAGAATGGACTGAGCATCATAGACAAAAGCAGGCTACTGGGTAAGTTCAAAATATGGTGCCTCCAGTTCATGCTGATTCCAAAACTGATGTGGCCACTACTCATTTACGATGTAAGTACCAGCACAGTAGAGGCAGTCGAAAGAAAGATAAATAAAGCCATAAGAAAGTGGCTGGGCATACCACCAGGATTAACTGATGTAGCGCTGTAATGCAAGAAGAGCAAACTGCAGCTGCCATTCAAATCTGTGGTTGAAAAATACAAGGTAGGAAAAACAAGACTTGCAATGATGCTACAAGAATCTACAAATCCGGTGGTACGAGAAGTGCAGCCAACATTTAAAACTGGACAAAAATGGGAAGTAGGTGAGGAAGTGACCACAGCCAGGGAAACGCAGGAGCTGAAAGAAGTAATAGGATACACCCAGACCAACAGAAGGGGATTTGGTCATGGCGAAATCAAATGGTGGTCAAAGGCCTCCTGCAAGGAAAGAAGGGATATGATCATCAGCGAAGTAAGGAATTCAGAGGATGACCAAGCGGGTCCAGAAGGCAGTCCAACAATCACAACAAGGGCAATGGATAACATGGGAGGAAGTCCTGCAGAGATCACTAACATGGAATGACATCCGGAAAATGGCACCCTTGAGGCTCAGCTTCATCATCAGAGCTACTTATGACCTTCTGCTTACAGGCTCCAACCTATACAAATGGGGTGTATCAGAAGTGCCCTCTCTGCAACGAAAGGCAAACACTGGAACGTGCTGTCAGCATGTAGAGTGTCTTTAGGGCAAGGACGGTACACCTGGCGGCACAACAGAGTGTTGCAGGAACTAGTAGCCATCGTAGACAGGGCAAAAGATAAAGCAAATAACAGCAAAAGAGTTGAGGTCCCACCTAAATACTTCATAGGTGCTGGTATGACATCAAATATTGAAATCAGGGACATTCCCTTACCATCACTGCTAGATGGTACAAATGACTGGGAAGTGACAGCGGACCTTCCAGAAAGAAGAGAATACCCGACTGCCATCAAGAACACTGGAATGCGACCGGACATTGTAGTGTACTCCACAGAAAAACAGGAATTAATAATGATCGAGCTTATGGTCCCATATGAAACTAGAATAGAGGAAAAGCATTTACTCAAGTTGGAGAAGTACAATGATCTGGTCAAGCAACTGAGGCAGGGGGCAGGAATCAGGGCAAAAGTGATAGCTGTAAAAAAACTATCAGACTCCAGAATTGATACATGTCCTGTAGTAATTCTCACAGATGCAAGATCAGTACTGGAGGCTCTTCAGTGCAACAAACTACCAGACCTTAAGGATGCCTTGTCAAAAATTGGCTTACAACATGGAGTCACTTTGCAGTGGATTCCCTCCCACTGTGGGATACCAGGCAATGAGAAAGCTGACCATCTGGCCAAAGAGGGCACTGAAATGGAGCAACCAGACATACCAGTCACCTATAATCAGAAGAAAAGCATGATAAAAACCTACAGGAAGCCACAAACACCACCACATGATGACTATCACATGCTAAACAGAAAGGAACAAGTCACCATCTTCCGTCTCCGAACAGGACACAGCCGACTCCGAAGTCATATGTATACAAAGTTTAAGGTTGGTACTACTAATCTATGTACATGTGCCCAGGTGCCCCAAACCATGGAACATATCCTCCAGAACTGCATCAACTACGAGACACTGAAAAATAATTACTGGCCCAGTGAAACCACTAAAGAAGATAAGCTCTACGGTTCCATACATGAGTTACAAAAAACAGTGAAATTTATCCAAGAGACAGGACTGCAGATATAGATAGACAGTGCGAACGAAGAAGAAGAAGATAGCTGTAGAAGTGGGAGCAAGAGGATTCGTAGCAACATCAGCATATGACCTATGTAAGCAACTGGGCATAAAGGGACAAGCAAGAGCAAGGGCATTGAGAAGCCTTTCAGAAACAGCAGAAAAGGCCTCATGCTGGCTGTGGAGTATGAGAAACAAGCATTGGGAACATAAGTAATTTCATTTGCCACAACCAATACCAGTCCTCTGTAGCTAAATCGCTTAAGACGCACTTCATAAAGTGCAGTGCCAACTGGAAGACCATGGGTTCGATCCCGGGACCGGAAAAAAAAAAAGCAACAACTCACAAGACCTCTGGGAGTCATGACCCAGAGGGGCCCACCCCCATTAGAGTGTCAGGAGTTTAAAGGGCCGAAACACTTGTCTGAGGGGGGGTACTTCCTCTGATGATCTGAAGGAGTTGTGTTGTTGTTCCGCTCTCTATGATAGAGAGTTTCCTGCATATAACGTTATATATATATATATATATATATATATTTATATATCACACACAAACATCAAAATGTTTGCAGTTTCAATATTAAAATGGTTCACAACTATGCAACATCAGAGCATGGAAGTGGTACAGCCACTAGGAAACTAACTTTTCATACAAGACAATGGCTTGGAGATCACTGTGTCCCAATTATTTCAGCAACACAATTCCCACTAATTGACTTTCTTTTACTCTATTTCTACCATAACATTATTAATCAGCTTTTTTTAATTCTATTTCTATCACAACATTATTAATCAGCTTTCTTTTATTCTATTTCTATCACAACATTATTAATCAGCTTTCTTTTATTCTATTTCTATCACAACATTATTAATCAGCTTTCTTTTATTCTATTTCTATCACAACATTATTAATCAGCTTTCTTTTATTCTATTTCTATCACAACATTACCAGCTGCTTCTTCTCACAAATATATTTACACCACATCACTCAAAGTAAATATTTTATGTTATTTTCTTCTGACTTCTTGTCTCACACAGATTAAGCTACCAGAAATCTTTCCTGATATTTTTTTAAAAAATATATATATATAACAATACAGACCCGCCAGTGCCATCTTGAATCTTGCTCTCAACAAATCCAATAATATCAGAAAATTCCTTCTCTCGACATGGAAGCGAGTGTGGTATAGCAGACACATGTAGCCTGACAGAGATAGAAAACACACGAGATAAGTGCATCTTTAGCATGACACATTATGAAATGTAAAAAAATCTTAACTGGGGGGGGGGGGAATGAAGTGAAAGAAACTTGAGAATGAATCAAGATATGATTATATGTGATTATACGTAATGCAGAATGTCAAGCTACATCTATGTCTCTGACTGACTGATAATTGTAGGATAGTTCTGTTTGACCTGCCATCTTCCCCACTCAGCAACACATCTATGGTGTGCTAGGATTGTTTTGCTAAAAGCTAAAGTGAAACATCATCAATCAGGCTACGAGATATTTTCTGAAACATGCCATGTCTCTACATGTTTTCTGTCTCGACACATGTTTTCATACCTTGCTCTAGCTTCTTCCAAGTCATTTCTGGGTGGTGACTTTGATCCAATGCGAGATGGTAAGTTTGGAACTGCTTTATGAGGTCTACACTTTGACGGCTGTGGAAACATACAAAAAAGACTTGCAAACAACATTCATTATACATCAGTGACTTCTTACATCTTTCCTGTTCGTCACATATGACCTGCGTGGTAGTTCGCCAAGATTTCCTGTCCTCGGCAAGATTTTCAATCTCATCAAGGGATGTTATGCCCACTGAACTGGCGTCTCTCAACAATGTCCTCTTTAGAGTTTCACATGGTAGACATTTTTCTTTGGCCTGTTGCATTCCACTTGACAGTTTGTTTAGGGATTCTCTGACTGTTTCTTCTAATCATGTGACTGGCATACATCCATCTTCTTTTTCTGATCACACATGAAACAGGTTGTTACTTGCTCATCTGTCTATCTCTGTTGTTCTTGAATTCGTTCCACTTTAATACCAAGTATTTTCCTTAGGCATTTGTTTTCAAAAGAGTCTAATTTCTTTATTTCTTTAGTTGTTTTCCAGCTTTCACATGCATAAATGAAGGTGGATATTACATTTGAATTGAATAATCTTAACTTGCTTTTTGAGCTTGTAACTTTTGAACGCCATGTTCTCAAGATTCTTGAAGCTCAATGCTGCTTTTGCAATTCAAATTCTAACTTCCTTTCTGGTGTCACCATCCTGGTCTATGTAGCTGCCGAGTTATGCTATAGAACCAATATTCTGTCATTCTCAAAAATGTCAGCAGATTTATGTTTCTGAAATGTTCAACATTTGATAATGAGACTTCCAAGTCAGCTCTTATTTATCATCATCATCATCATGTGCCATCTTCAGTGTGAAGGTGGGGGTAATGAATCTCTAGCGTCTTCTCTCCCATGCCTTGATGCTGCACTCTGCCAGACTATCTCTGCCCAGTCTCGTATATTATCTTAACATTTATATCTCTGCCTACCTCTTTCTTTCAACCTTTTCCCTCCAGTATGGTCTTCAGTATGCTGCTATATTTTTTGATGTGACCAAAATATTTTGTTTTATTGATCCTCATTTCTCTGAAAAGTTCACACTGTAAATGTAATACTTGCACATCCGCTATCTTCACTTTCCATGATGTGTGGCATACTTTCCTGCCGATCCACATTTCTGGTACATTTATAATTCTTTCTGGACAGATTCCTGGACAACAAAGTTGCCTTCATGGACTTCAGCACTAGCTCTTATAAAATCTACATTGTCTGACCTAAACAGTGAGAAAACTATTACTGAAAGCAATTTGATTTCACTGATTATTTCCCTTCAGTTGTTTCTGGCTACAGAGTTATGATCCCTGGAAACAGAAACCTTTCATTTACATTTGAAACTGTGTCTCTTTGTGTGATCTTACATTTGCCTCATGTGCTACTTTCTTATTTCTGAATAGAATGACTTAAGATACATTTCCACTTGCGATGACCTGCAGCACTGTGCTCCTAGAATGTTAGGTTAATGTATCTCATCAGCTCATATATGTCAACCATAATTTTAGGTGCCCACATGTTACCTGCAAGTTCTCTGTCATGAATATCTCTACAGATGCATCCATGCTCTAAATTAAGGATATGTTCAAACCATCAAACAATGTATGTGGCTGAAACATTTCTATCTAAAACCATCAAACAATGTAAAAGACAGCAAAAAGGCAGAGAGGTGGTTTGGTGGTTAGTGCTCCCACCTGCTGACAAGAAGGTTCAGTTCTCATGCTAACCAGCACTGGGGGTCAACCTAGCCTCAGGGAATAGGTACCAGGTTTCTCTGGTAAAGTACAGATAGTGAGGACAGATGGTAACCTGAAAGTATTATCACATCAAACCCTTGCACCATGCTGATACCATCATTATTTTTTTTAAATGTATTTATAAGCACAGATAATTCTTCCATCAATCAGTTCTGTGCATAGCCTAATGATTCCATCAATCAGTTCTGTGCATAGCCTAATGACTCCATCAATCAGTTCTGTGCATAGCCTAATGACTCCATCAATCAGTTCTGTGCATAGCCTAATGATTCCATCAATCAGTTCTGTGCATAGACTAATGATTCCATCAATCAGTTCTGTGCACAGACTAATGATTCCATCAATCAGTTCTGTCCACAGACGAATGACTAATTTTTTCATATGGTAGCGAAAAAAAAAAACTGCTTTTGCCTTCTTTAATGTTTGTTCCTGAAATTTGACTTTCTGCTGTTGTAGGTCAGGTAATCAATCTGGCATGACCTGGGCAGGTCTTTTACCTCCAGTCCTGAAGATTTTTGCATTCAGAATGTTTTTTCATGTCCCAGAATCCTGTTTTCACTTGGCATATTCCATCTCTTTTTTTTTTTTTTTAACTACTTGTGGTATATTTTGGATCCTAAGTTATCAATTAATGAGTACAAATATTTACACTAATGCACTTAGTATCACTATCGACTGAAAAAAAAAAAAGAAAATTTACCTGAGGTGTTGTGACTTTTTTAGAAGTATCTTTTCTCGATCTGATCCTCTGTGTCCTACACTCCTTCCTGGCATTATCAAAGTCACCATCACTGTCTTCGCTCTGTTCGGCGTGACAATCTTTGTCCACATCATAGTCTTCATCTGCATCACTGTCATCACCACCATATTCCATGAATCTAGCAATGAAAGATAACAACTGCCATCTTTGTTGTACATATCACACTCTCTAACTGCTTTCTGAAAAACTAAATGTTGAAATAACAAGAAGAAAAAGTGCCAAAACAGAGAGATAACTCAAAAAAAGAACTTTAAACCAGCATCTGCATGATCTCCCCTGTGCTTGGCAAGAAACAGAAATAAAACCTATGGCTGTGAATTGTCTTCCAAAGTAACCACACAACTCTCATAACCACTGATCAAGTTCAGCATTGTTGGGCATGATTCTTACATGATATCCTCAGTTCTCTTATTGTCCTCACATATAGGTATGCTTATGTTTTCACAGAGGCAGTTTCCCCAAAACTAGTCTCATGTACCCATTTTTACAGCTTTATGCTGGTAGGAAGCCTGTCTCCAATTCATAACCTTCACACGAATGGCAGCCCGCTATTACTCCTACACTGATTACGTTATTTTTTTGACAGCTTTGTATTTTTGGTTTCAATTAACACAACTGGTTAGAAGAACTAAGCACACATTAGAATCAAGACTTACATGCTTACCTTTTCTTTGGTGTGGAAAGATATAACCTTGGGTTGGCAGACGTCTGTCTAAACTTTCTGGTATTCTTCACAGCTGAAGCTTCTTGATCGTCATCTGACTGATCCAGCTCTGCGTAGGACATTTTCTTCAGTGAAGCAGCCCGTTTTGGGGCTCGCCGCTCTGAAGTTCTGATGTTGCTGAATGTCTTTTCTGGCGTGCTTGCCACTTCTTTTTTAAATACTGAATTTGTTTTTGGTGAATAAACTTGGCCAGTCGGACATATTCTTGGCGACTGACAATGAGAACTTGCTCTAACAACAGTGTGGGGACTGTCTCGTTCTGGCGTAAATCGCTGTGGCTTGTTACGACTTCGACTACTAGAACGTCTAGGACTTGACTCTAGGTGAACACTCATTAATTTTTTTGAAGTAACATTTGCGAACATCTCGTCATCAGAGAGATCTTCACTTTCTGTAAACTTCAGAACAGTTTTTGCTAAAGAACTAGAAATGTCCTTGGTTTTTATAGAACATTTTGGAGTTTCAGCTCCAGTACCATCAAAAAGCAGTGATGAAGATGAGCCAAGCTTACCAAAAAGATTAACAGATAATCGTCTTCTGCCAGCATCTAAACTCTCTGGTGTTTTATCTGAGCCCTTTCTTTTGGCTTCAGGTGTTTTCATAATCTTTTCACATTCGGGGGCTTCAAAGATTGATTTTCGTATGCATGGTGACACAGCAGCAGATGTTAAAACGCGAGCAGAACTCAAACAAGTTGACGAAACATCTTGGCTTGTGGGTGAACGCTGGCTCATAGATGACTGTTTATCTATTGTTTTTGTATTATTTTTTACTTGCCCATGAATTTGCTTTTCAGGTAACAGCTTAGAATCATCAATATGACATGGCCGTTTCAGGACAACCACAGGTGACCGTTTCATAACTTCCACTTGTTTCTGACTGAAAGATTTATCTTCCGTTTTCTTAACCCTATTTTTACCGTCTCTATTACCTTCAACTTTGTCGAGAACTACCTTCATTCTTTTCGAGGCAGTTGGATGACTGCAGACATCACTGTTCAAGTCAAGCTCACTACAGTCATCTCGCTGCCGCTTTGAATGTTTAATTTTGACCAAATGTGATGGTCTGTTGGGGACTTCTTTGGCTCTACATTTCTCCACAGTATGCTCGACTGGCCTGACAGAATTACCATCATCACTATCAGTGTCATCACTGCTGTCATGCAGCAGCATGTTGACTACTGTCTTCTGATTCAGTCGAGCCATCCTCTCAAGGGGAGATAACAAAGCTGTGGGTAAACAAATTTACCAAATATTAGCAGTAAACAGTTTGTTTTTATTTTTGGTTTATCCAATGGTGAAAAAAATAAACTGGAAACTGCTTTAAGCTGTCCCCTTTTCAAACCATCTTCAGATAATTTCCCTCACAATACAAACATACAATTACTGGCCCCCACTTTCAAACCATCTTCAGGTAAGTTTTTCACACAACATAAACATATATTTATTTATATATATATTTTTTTTTATGTCACTGAACATGGAGTGTAACCTAATGATGCATCTCCTATCTTAAATGAGTAACTGACAGCTGAGAATACAGTGACCCTGGTGGGAAGTAGCCATCGTGATCTTATTCTGACCTCGATAACAAATACAGTCTGCTGGAATCAACATAGCAGACACTGCACAGAAGCCAACCTGGCAAGTAAATTTCATTGAGAAATAATACAACCCAGCTCTGAGTGATATGAAATCTGACCAATACCAGCCCCAAATTTCTGCAAGCTAGACAGCCAAACTAATCTTCTTCTTCTTCTTCGTTCGCATTGTCTGTCTATATCTGCAGTCCTGTCTCTTGGATAAATTTCACTGTTTTTTATAACTCATGTATGGAACCGTAGAGCTTATCTTCTTTAGTGGTTTCACTGGGCCAGTAATTATTTCTCAGTGTCTCGTAGTTGATGCAGTTCTGGAGGAGCCAAACTAATAAATCTGGAAGCTAGACAGCCAAACTGTAATAAATCTGTAAACTAGACAGCCAAACTGTAATAAATCTGGAAACTAGATAGCCAAACTGTAATAAATCTAGAAGCTGGACAGCCAAACTGTAATAAATCTGGAAACTAGACAGCCAAACTGTAATAAATCTGTAAACTGGACAGCCAAACTGTAATAAATCTGGAAAGTGGACAGCCAAACTGTAATAAATCTGGAAGCTGGACAGTAATAAATCTGGAAAGTGGACAGGCAAACTGTAATAAATCTGGAAGCTGGACAGCCAAACTGTAATAAATCTGGAAGCTAGACAGCCAAACTGTAATAAATCTGGAAGCTAGACAGCCAAACTGTAATAAATCTAGAAGCTAGACAGCCAAACTTAATAAATCTGGAAACTGGACAGCCAAACTGTAATAAATCTGAAAGCTAGACAGCCAAACTGTAATAAACCTGGAAGCTAGACAGCCAAACTGTAATAAATCTGGAAGCTAGACAGCCAAACTGTAATAAATCTGGAAACTGAACAGCCAAACTGTAATAAATCTGGAAGCTAGACAGCCAAACTGTAATAAATCTGGAAGCTAGACGCCAAACTGTAATAAATCTGCAAGCTGGACAGCCAACTGTAATAAATCTAGAAGCTAGACACTCAAATCTAAGATTCATATCTGTTGGTCACCTACTTTGAACCAACTTAAGCATCCATTACCTGAATGCAGCTTTGACAAAAGTGACAAGATCATTCAAAGTGATGTGAGACATAAAAGAAATGACAACTGAGGTAAAACTTGTTCTAGTAATCTTCTTCTTCTTCGTTCGCTTCTACCACCAAAACCACCCCATGATCCTAGTGAAGTTTCTCCCATGGTCCCCGAAAGGACCAGGATCAGAGTATCGCAGAGCTTGAGCCTGTATTTTTGGTGGGTCTCAGAAGCAGGACTGCATGACACTGGTTTCTGTTGCACCAGTTTAATCCAGAGTTGGACTTTCTCACCTGAAAACCTCAATGTGTTTTGAGATACCCGTGTATCTTTGCCAGGTGAGAGGTGGTTGCCCATTCAGTCCAGCGTTAGACTTTCTCACCGGAAAATCTCAGCGTGATTAGGATATGCATACATCCCCGCCGGGTGAGAGGTGGTTGCCTATCTAGACTGCCCTGGTCCAGTGTCTCCGACTTCAGCATTTTGTGGTCGTGGCCACTGCTCTTCCTAGCTGTGACCAGGACGGAGCTTTTGTCCAGGAGGACGAATCCTCGCCACTAGTAAGTTTCACCCCTGGGTTGAGCCGGTTTAGGCATATATCCCAGTATGGGCATGTTTAGGACATGACCGACCTCTAGAGCGGAGGTTCCATGACATGATTAGCCATCAAGTTTCACCCCTGGTTTAAGCCAGTTTAGGCATATTCTACCAGTATGGGTGTAGAACGGACGTCGCTTGCCTCTAGAGCAGAGGTGCCATGGTATGAGAAGCTCTCGCCTAGAGACTACTGGACATACTGATTAAGCTTCACTTTATCCTTTCCATCACCTCTTCACATCGGAGCCGCACAGCAACCCCGATTCATTTTCCTCATTTTCTTCATTGGCTGGGAGGAGTTTCACTCCACATGCGGCATTTGAAGAGTCTCGCCAGCAGCGTCTTAATGCCTGGGTTAAGTCAGTTCAGGCAATTCGTCCAGTACGATTGTACGTGGGACGTGGCCGACCTCCAGAGCTGCGGTGCCGTTATTTGAGCAGTCCTGACCTCAAGACTACTTCACTTACTCCTTTCTTTCACCTTTTCCAAAGTGCCACACGGCAACCCATAATCACACCTTTCTTCATTGGCCGGGAGGACCCCCACTCCATGCACGGCAGCTGAAGAATCTCACCAGCAGCGGTAGATGAGCTACCAAACAAGACTCTCATCTACCCACAACGTCTGGTTTTCAGGTGCCAGATATTCACCTTCACCCCTTCTTCTGTCAGTTTAAACTGTTCTGCCACAAGAAGGCCAGGAGCTGGACTTGACTGTCAGATTCTACTTCAGACACACACCAGTGGAGTAGAGAGCATATCCTCCACCCCACCTCCAGCAATAACAGAACCGAATCTAGTAATGAAAATTGATGGGTGTATGGTAGTTTTACAAAAAGAAATAGACAGAGTGAGGAAAGTGGCCAGAAACAGGAATGGCAGAAAGCAAGATGAGTACATACAAATGAAGGACATACAACAAATCCAATATTTCGGCAAAAGCCTTTTTCAAGGACCACATACAAAAACAACAACAGATAAAAACATGAAAAATGTATGAAAAATGTGTACAATATAAATACAGTATGGAAGAAAGATTACAGAGAAATAGAAAAAATAGACAGAATGTGACAAGTCAATGAAAACACAAAAATCTATGTCACAGTGTTGCAGTTTGGTACCTAAAATCTTGTCTCTAGAACCTGCTGAACCACACAAGAACTTACTGGACTTGTAACTAGAACTCGATGCAACTCGCTGCAAACAAATCAATGGTGATGCCTCCATGGGAACATCTGAATCCATAACCGTGTGCTCTGATGATCTACTACATGGAGATGCCTGCATAAAGAGCATATGATGCTAAAAATGAATATTTATTTGTCTGTCTTGTAACAGAACACTCAAAAAACATCATTTAAGTGATGTCAAATGTCACTGATTATGTGAATAAATGACACCCATCAAGCAGGACCAACACTGAGGTGATCACGCTGCAGGGGCTGGCCATGTACACAGCAGACCTCACAGAAAACTACTTGACCATACACTTGTTAAACTTGGTACACAGCAGACCTCACAGAAAACTACTTGACCATACACTTGTTAAACTTGGTACACAGCAGACCTCACAGAAAACTACTTGACCATACACTTGTTAAACTTGGTACACAGCAGACCTCACAGAAAACTACTTGACCATACACTTGTTAAACTTGGTACACAGCAGACCTCACAGAAAACTACTTGACCATACACTTGTTAAACTTGGTACACAGCAGACCTCACAGAAAACTACTTGACCATACACTTGTTAAACTTGGTACACAGCAGACCTCACAGAAAACTACTCGACCATACACTTGTTAAACTTGGTACACAGCAGACCTCACAGAAAACTACTTGACCATACACTTGTTAAACTTGGTACACAGCAGACCTCACAGAAAACTACTCGACCATACACTTGTTAAACTTGGTACACAGCAGACCTCACAGATAACAACTTGACCATACACTTGTTAAACTTGGTACACAGCAGACCTCACAGAAAACTACTTGACTATAAATCTGGTACACAGCTTCAAAACAAAACCAAGAATTCATTTGTTCTTAACTCTTTCCATGCGTATGGTCGATATATCGACACCGGAAGTGTCCCTAAGCTACCATATGGTCGATGTAGTGACAATTGTTTGTTTCATTAAAACAAGCAGTGTAACATTTAGATTGTAAATATTTCATCCGCGATTCCGGTGACACTTTCAAAATGGAGAATGCATGCCTAGTTACGAGCGAGAACAAGGACGCGAAGCATGGAAATTTTTCAATTTTTGACGATGTAGATAGGGGTATGGACATAGCCTATGGCCACCCCACTGCTCTTGAATGTATCCCAAGTAGATCTAGACTTATTTAGACGACTGGAGAAGTAGTCAGGAGTAGTTAGGAGGTTAGTTCAGACATTCATTCAGCAAGAATGCAATACAGAATCACAATACGAGATCGACAAGTAGATCTACACATCTCAGATGGTAAGTAAGGGTAAGTAGCGCAGATCTAGACCTAGCCGATGGTAAGCTGGCCACAGTCAGTGTCTAAAAACATCACATTATTTCTTTTTTCCTAAAAAACTCTACATTTATGAAATTTTCATTCATTTAGCTATACTTTGAAACATATTAAGTATACGGAAGTACATGGAACTACTGTTTTCCACTCCATTTTACAACTAGACCCACCTACAGACAAGACCCGCGTTTTTACTCCCGCACCCCAAGACACGTCCGTGTTTCTTCCTCCAGCACGGAAAGAGTTAATGGTTATCGTTACTCCTGAGACCGACACAGAAGTAACAAATTATGTCAGGACAGTAAGGTCATTAGACATATTCCAGGCCCCAATGCAGTGAGATCTTTACTGTGTGCACATCTTCTTTGATCAGATACTAACTTCTACACTTCTGAAGCAAACGCTGGTCAGCTGGAGCTTGTGTACATCCCCGATAAGCTTCTCTTGAACTGATCTAGACACTGGCCACATATGTTTCCTCTGCATCCTGTATGTTGGGCACTCCTGCAGAATATGTTCTCCTGTCATCCAGCTAGTGCCTCACGGACTGTGGACAGTAAGTATATCCTCCTGGTCGCTGTACACTCTTTTTATTGTGTTTCACCATAGAGAGGAGGAATGGAAACTGATGCAGTATGATATTGCCAAGGCAGTAAGCCTAGCTGGCAAATAAAGCTACAGTACTATCAACAGTCTCTGTGGCCTTGTCATGGCAGGGCAGCTTGTGTGCCCTTACATTCCCAAGAGCTACGTCAGCTGGGGACCAGCGCCCCTGGCAGGTTCAACCAAGTTGGCATCAAATCCTCTGATGAGACTGAAAAGCTCAATGAGAATAGACACTCATGGCAAGACACACTGCATGCCCTATGTGATGCTTGACAGCATGAAAAGGATGTAAGACTATCAGCGTTAGGACCAACAACCAATAAAGATTTAATATTTTCTTTGGATCTCAAAGCCAACTCCCAAATTTACAAGCCAAATAAAAGCTTAAAAGTTTCCTACAATTTTAGGCATCAATGTTATCAGGTTATATTACAACCTGGTATCAGGTTACATGACAACCTGTTATCAGGTTATATGACAACCTGGTATCATGTTATATGACAACCTGGTATCAGGTTTATGACAACCTGTTATCAGGTTACACGACAACCTGGTATCTAAAACTTCTGTTCACATCTCTCATTTCATCTTTTCTGTGCTCCTTTAATCCTGGTTTTCATAAAGTGCTTTTACTTGACCCCTAACTGAAACAATTTGCTTTCACATACAAACACAAACAAACACTTTAAACAGTTTTTTAAAAAATACAACAGTCAAAAAAAAAAAAAACCAGTGTTATACTCTCTTCTGCATGTACAAATCTGATTGGTTAAAAAAAAAACATCATTTTTTAAAAATCTTAACTCTTTTTGAATAATGACAAATACAACACACAGCACACAAAACACATTACACACAATACTTGCCTTCATAATCTCTCTCCTTACAGAAGAATTTCTGGCCTGAACGTTGTTTTTGTGTGCCTTGCTGTTACCAGAAATATCTAGCCTAGGTCTGCTGCTACCACTAACAGAAGATCCATTTGGAGTTATCTCCTGCTGGTGACAGCCTTGATGTCGTCTGTTGCTTCGTGGAGTTTTTGGGGTGACTGGTTTGTGCTCTTCACTCTCTTTTCCACTTATAGGCTCGAACCCCTTCCCATTATAAGCCCTCCTGGAGAAGAAAGTCTCAACGTCGTCACTGTTATTGTTTTCCTCGATGACCGCCGATGGTAGAGCTGCATCATCTTCAATATGCAGAACCTAATGTCAAAATGTAATAAATTCAATATGTTCAATAATAAGCTCAAAATATCACTTTAAAAATGATGACAATGACAATGACAAAGATGTATGAGTGGCAATGAGTTCAGACTTACAAGTTCTTGTTTTTTTTTTTTTTTATACTAGTGCAAAATAGGGAGACCTTGGGGTATTTTTTAGATATCCCCTACCTCTGCAGAGCATGTGGGTGCTGGAGTTATGTTAGCAGATCTTTCCTAGAGATCTTGTTGCTCAGATAATGTTGCAGTTTCCTCTTTTTATCTGCTGCAATGTCTGCCACTTGTTGCTCCATGTGTTTTCTCAAGTATGGTATGCCATTCGTTACAAGAATAGCATTCAGTGGTCTGTGTGGCCTAGGTTGGTCATGCTGTTCTGTGGGTTACGGTATGCAAGCATTTAAGAATCTAGCAATGTCTGCAGTTCATTCAATACCATCTGAAACTGTTCAGCCATTAGGTCCATAAACTGCTCTCTCCAATTATTTTCTAGGACCCAGTGGGACATTAAATGCTGCATGCAATTACTGTAGAACCCAGTGGTTCATCCACTCCTGTCTGTGATCACTGTAAGACCCAGTGGTTCATCCACTCCTGTCTGTGATCACTGCAGGACCCAAATCCACACGTAACTACCACAACTGTGAACTTCAGTAACACATATGCTGCTGTCTGCAATGATTATAGATAATATATTTGAAAGATTCTGTACTAGTTATGCAACATACAAAAAATAAAATAATGAACAATAAATTTTCTTAAAAAAAAAAAACAAAAGTTCTAGAATCAAAATAATTGAACCTTGCACTTTCCAACCACAGTCTCCAGATCAATATCCCTCTCAAAATTGTTTGTCAGATCCAGAATGACTTCATTCTCCTCCATGTCATAACCTTTCAACAATTTCCGCAGATGACTAGCAGCTTCTTGTTTCTGCCAGTACCACCGTACTTCCGCAAACCTTTGCACTTCTGCTCTGTTGTATACTAGCTCTGAAATGAAAACAACACATTTTATGATTTATCACACAAAAATATAAGTTAACATGCAATGCTTATGTAAATTTTAACATAATGATTCTGTTATGTAGTTATATATTTCAAACAGTAAAGTTGGTGAATCCTATCTGGCACAAAGACTTGGCATACTGGTGAAGAAAGTATTGTGATGTTAATGGCACATGTTACTGTAGTGGAACTTAAAGTGTCATTAAAAATGCTAAATTAAGCTATTATGATTTTATTCTATTCATTCTACATATAAACATTCCTGACTGGCCCTCACATTGATCATATGACATCTACACATCTGTCTGTACAATAGTGGCTTGGCTCCCACACTCACCACATGCTATCCTCTGTATAACAGTGGCTTGGCTCCCACATTAAACACATTCTATCCTCTGTATAACAGTGGCTTGATCCCACACTCACCACATGCTATCCTCTGTATAACAGTGGCTTGGCTCCCACACTAAGCACATGCTATCTTCTGTACAACAGTGGCTTGGCTCCCACACTCAAAACATGCTATCTTCTGTACAACAGTGGCTCACCACATGCTATCTTCTGTACAACAGTGGCCTGGCTCCCACACTCAAAACATGCTATCTTCTGTACAACAGTGGCTGGCTCCCACACTAAGCACATGCTATCTTCTGTACAATAGTGGGTTGGCTCCCACACTCACCACATGCTATCTTTTGTACAACAGTGGCTTGGCTCCCACACTAAGCACATGCTATCTTCTGTACAACAGTGGCCTGGCTCCCACATTAAGCACATGCTATCTTCTGTACAACAGTGGCTTGGCTCCCACACTCAAAACATGCTATCTTCTGAACAAGAGTGGCTTGGCTCCCACACTAAGCACATGCTATCTTTTGTACAACAGTGGCTTGGCTCCCACACTAAGCACATGCTATCTTCTGTACAACAGTGGCTTGGCTCCCACACTCACCACATGCTATCTTGTGCGCAACAGTGGCTTGGCTCCCACACTCACCACATGCTATCTTCTGTACAACAGTGGCTTGGCTCCCACACTAAGCACATGCTATCTTCTGTACAACAGTGGCTTGGCTCCCACACTCAAAACATGCTATCTTCTGTACAACAGTGGCTCACCACATGCTATCTTCTGTACAACAGTGGCCTGGCTCCCACACTCAAAACATGCTATCTTCTGTACAACAGTGGCTGGCTCCCACACTAAGCACATGCTATCTTCTGTACAATAGTGGGTTGGCTCCCACACTCACCACATGCTATCTTTTGTACAACAGTGGCTTGGCTCCCACACTAAGCACATGCTATCTTCTGTACAACAGTGGCCTGGCTCCCACATTAAGCACATGCTATCTTCTGTACAACAGTGGCTTGGCTCCCACACTCAAAACATGCTATCTTCTGAACAAGAGTGGCTTGGCTCCCACACTAAGCACATGCTATCTTTTGTACAACAGTGGCTTGGCTCCCACACTAAGCACATGCTATCTTCTGTACAACAGTGGCTTGGCTCCCACACTCACCACATGCTATCTTGTGCGCAACAGTGGCTTGGCTCCCACACTCACCACATGCTATCTTCTGTACAACAGTGGCTTGGCTCCCACAATAAGCACATGCTATCTTCTGTACAACAGGGGCTTGGCTCCCACACTCAAAACATGCTATCTTCTGTACAACAGTGGCTCACCACATGCTATCTTCTGTACAACAGTGGCCTGGCTCCCACACTCAAAACATGCTATCTTCTGTACATCAGTGGCTGGCTCCCACACTAAGCACATGCTATCTTCTGTACAACAGTGGGTTGGCTCCCACACTCACCACATGCCATCTTTTGTACAACAGTGGCTTGGCTCCCACACTCACCACATGCTATCTTCTGTACAACAGTGGCCTGGCTCCCACATTAAGCACATGCTATCTTCTGTACAACAGTAGCTTAGCTCCCACACTAAGCACATGCTATCTTCTGTACAACAGTGGCTTGGCTCCCACACTCACCACATGCTATCTTTTGTACAACAGTGGCTTGGCTCCCACACTAAGCACATGCTATCTTCTGTACAACAGTGGCTTGGCTCCCACACTCAAAACATGCTATCTTCTGTACAACAGTGGCCTGGCTCCCACATTAAGCACATGCTATCTTCTGTACAACAGTGGCTTGGCTCCCACACTAAGCACATGCTATCTTCTGTACAACAGTGACTCAACACATGCTATCTTCTGAACAACAGTGGCTTGGCTCCCACACTAAGCACATGCTATCTTCTGTACAACAGTGGCTTGGCTCCCACACTAAGCACATGCTATCTTCTGTACAACAGTGACTCAACACATGCTATCTTCTGAACAACAGTGGCTTGGCTCCCACACTAAGCATATGCTATCTTTTGTACAACAGTGGCTTGGCTCCCACACTAAGCACATGCTATCTTCTGTACAACAGTGGCTTGGCTCCCACACTAAGCACATGCTATCTTCTGTACAACAGTGGCTTGGCTCCCACACTAAGCACATGCTATCTTCTGTACAGCAGTGGCTTAGCTCCCACACTCACCACATGCTATCTCCTGTACAACCGTGGCCTGGCTCCTCTCACACCATCCTGTCAGACTGAACAGTATCATTTCTCTTGGTCTTCCTCTTGATCTTCTTCCTTCTATTTTTCCTGTTGTTATAATATTTTCAATGCCCCCTCTTCTCATTGAATGTCCTATGAAAGTACATTGTCTCTCTTTTATCTTTTTGACAAGGTTTTTTGTCTCTCCAGCTCTTCTCATACATTCTTCATTAGTTATTTTTGCTGTCCAGGGGATTCGCAACATTCTTCTAATAAACCACATTTCTGCTGCTTCCAATGATTTTTGTACAGACTTGCCTACTGTCCATGATTCACTTCCATATAACAAGATAGGTTCAATATAGCATTTTAGGACTCGTTTTCTAACATTCACTGATAAAGATGTGTTAGCTAATATGTTTCTCATTCTCTGAAATGCAGTCTTTGCTTGGCCTATTCTGTTCCTAATTTCTGTTCTGCATTCCTCATCTGAAGTCATTACTGCTCCAAGGTATTTGAATTTCTGCATCTGCTTTAGAATAGTTCCATTTAATTTAATACTGCATGCTGGTGGATTCTGTTTCTTAGATATAACCACAGTCTCTGTCTTTTTGATGTTCAAAGTAAGGCCTTTCTGTTCCCTTTCTTTGGCGACTTTATCCAAGAGATTTTGCAGGTCTTGTTGGTTCTCAGCTATCAGTACTGTGTCGTCAGCATACCGAAGGTTGTTAATATTGTATCCTCCAATTTTTATGCCTGGTTCTGTGATGATTGTTCTTAGAATATTCTCGCTATACAGAGAAAAAAGGTCTGGAGATAGTACACATCCTTGTCGCACCCCTTGTTTTATAGGTTGATATTTTCCAGTTCTATTTTCAACTCAAATTGCTGCTTCTTGCTGCCAGTATAGATGTTTTACAATCCTCAAGTCTTTGCCATCTATATTGATGTCTTCAAGAATTTTAATAATTTCATTATGTTTCACCTTGTCAAATGCCTTGGTGTAATCAATGAAGCATAAGTAGAGATCTTTCTGTACTTCTAAAACTCTTTCTGTTAGTGTTCGTAAAGCATAAATGGCATTGTGTGTTCCCTTTCCTTCAACAAATCCAAACTGTTCATCTGCTATTTCCATTTTTATCTTTTTCCTTGATCTTCTCATAATTATTCTCAGAAGTAGCTTCGTTATGTGACATGAGAGGCTGATAGTCCGGTGGTAATCACATTCCTTTGCATCTGGTTTCTTTGGTAGTGCTATAAACATGGATTTAATCAGGTCACTGGGAATATAACCACTGTTGTAAATGTCATTCAGTAACTTGGTTATTATTTTTATTCCTGTCTCCTCTAGTGCCTCTATTTCTTCTATTGTTAAATTATCAGGCCCAGTCGCTTTTCCTTTCTTCATGTGTTTGATGGCATCTATGATTTCATCTTCAAGTACTGGTGGTCCCTCACAGTTTTCAGTATCTGGTGTTAATTCTGGTCTTTCTCCTCCATATAGCTCACCGATATACTCTGTCCACAATGTCTTCTTTTCCCATTAACATTTTACCTTCTTTCGATTTCAGGCATCCTGTGGTATATTTTGTTTTCCTGTCTGTGAGTTCATTAATTTGTTTGTGCATGTTTTTGCTGTCTTTAATATGAGAGTCCTCTATCTGTCTGCACTGTTCATTTAACCACACTTCTTTTGCTTCTCTGCATTTGCGTCTTATTTCTTTATTTATCTTGCTATATTTTTCCTCGTTATTTTTACTCCTCCTCCTCTTGTCCATCAGTCCTAAGATGTCGTCTGTCATCCATTTATTTTTAGAGGCTTCTTTTTTTGGTGGTGTTATCTCCTTAACAGTTTGGTGGATAGAATCTCTTAACATTTCCCATTGTTCATCTATACCATTTATCTTTGCTATTGCATTGTATCTATTTGTTATAATAACTTTGTATTGTTCTCACAGTTCTTGGTCATTTTTAAGAAGTTCTGTATTCAGTTTGATGTTTCTCACTTTTCTGCCTGCTTTCTTTAGTTTTATTCTGACTTTTCCACAGAGTGGATCATGGTCACTATTGCAGTCAGTTCCTGGCATGGTTTTTGTTATCAGTAATGCACTGCGGAATCGTTTGTTGATTAATGTGTAGTCTATCTGGTTAAAAGTCTTTTGTCTGGGCTGCACCACGTTGCCAGTCTTCGAGGATGTTGTTTAAACCATGCTGTGTATTCTTGCCCATTCAATTAATTTATAACCTCTGTCATTCCTCTCCCCCAGTCCATAGTCACCATCAAAGTCTGAAGTTCTTCCTAACATACTGGAGATACAGAGTAGCAAATGCAACCAAGGAAAAAACTAGTTCTCTGCAGTGCTCCTAGAAACTACATGCTGTGCCACCATGTATCTGACTGATACATCTACTATGAGAACACAAGAAAGTCTCTGCAATCCTTACTGTATGACTCCTTGCCTGTTTCACACTGACTGCTACAAGGTGATGCCACAAAATTCTGCTTATCCAATCTTTTGAATGCAAAAATACGTTATTTTATCAGCCCTTATGTTTGTTTCATTAAGTTACTGTCAAAACATATAACAGCAAACACAAACAACTTGACACAGCAATATACACAATGGAGCCATATTTATACATCTATCATTTTTTTGACTGTAAAACATGTGATAGCAACAACAAACAAATCCCTGAAAACTGCTAGTTAACCATAAAGCCTAAAGTGTACTTACAAAGGAGGAAACAAAAAAAGAGAAATTGTCACCTTTTTCATAAAGATCTGTCATTCGGGCCACATAGCAATCCTCTTTTGCACACGACTCAGAAATATTTTCTTGGCGGGAGATCAAAATACAGTCTCCTATACAGAACTCTTCACCTCCAAGAGAGAATTTTCTGTGAGAAATAAGAATATGTAAAATACTGAGAGCTAATAACATAATATGTAACATTCTGAGAGGCAATAACACAAGATGTAACAATCTAAGAACAGATAACAAAAAATGTAACATTCTGAGAACAGATACAAAAAGATGTAACATTTTGAGAATAGATAGTAAAAGATGCAAAGATCACTAAGGGTATCAAACCATTTTCTTAGAAGAACAGTATTACGGACAGCTAAGTTGACAAACAGGACATGCAATCATAAGTGGAGGGTTTGAAAACATAACAATAGGAAGGATAAACTGCAAGAGTGGCAGGGAAAGACCAACAGAAAAAAAAAATTGTTAACAGTCTAACACAAAGGCACAATAAAAAAAAAAAAAAAAGCCGTCATCTGAGCTGATGATAAATATCAAGAACTGAGATCTATAAAGAAACATGACTGCTACCACATACCTGCACAGTACTTGCTGATAATGGTAATAAGCAAAAAGCATATATTACAACTACACAAGCCATTTAGAGCTGTGATACACATCTGAACAGTGGCTATACATAAGACATTAGCAGCAATGCTACAAACCTAAGTTGTAAATACATATAAGATATTTAGTGCTATGGTTGTGATTGCATGTAAGATATTTATAGTGGCAACCTAAGTTGTGGCTATATACAAGACATTTACAGCAGTATTATAAACCCAAGTTTGAGTAAAGATTAAAAACAACCATAGCAGTTCTGGCACTCAATGTTTGGCAAAGACCTGGATCCAAACTCCATCCAACTTTTCTCAAGCTTCTAGCACCTGCAGGTGACTCTTTAGAGAACCTGCCGATTCTATCAACGTGTAACCGGCATTACCAGAATTCAAGAACAATGCAGAGATGAGACAGATGACTGACTGACTGATTGATCTTTATTTCAAAAGGGTTAAGAATTGGGCGCGCAGGCCCGTCTGACATTCTGCCCTTTATCATACATCTTTCACTCTATTCCAGACATTCTACAAATATGCTGTTCATATAACAAACATAACTAACATTGAAGCTGAGAGACATAAAATAAAATATAACATTTACGTTTCGCTCTTAAACATTCACTCAGTATAGAAGTAACTACATACATTATAAATGACTATCTACTAAACAAAATTTTGGGGACTATTCAAAAAACAATTAATTGTATTCGGTGTCTGTAAGAGCAGTTTAAGATAACTTTTAAGTTTTATAATTCATGGAGGCATGTAGTCGACATCAAATAGATATTGGGAAAGCTTGTAATTGTAGGAAGGAGTATAATTTATATTTTTTATATAGGATGGGAGGGTATTCCAAAGATGAGCAGCAGAATAACTAAAGCTTTTCTTGTAAAGATCAAGTCTAGGTTTTGGAAGACATATGTTGTTCAAGCGTTGGCTGCACTTTGGGCTAAATTTAAACAGGTTCCATAGATATGGCGGGGCATGCCGTGAAAGAATTTGATGTACTAACTTGGCTTTGTTGACGAGGAACCTGTTCTTAAGAGGTAGTATTTTGATACGTTTGTGCTGGTTAGTTGTTTGTGCTTGATCTTTGTCACTAATAAGCTTTACTGCTCGCTTTTGGAGTGAGCAAAGCCTCTTTGTATTTGACACTGAGCAACCATCCCAAACTGTTGAGCAATAGTCTAAATGTGTTTGTATATGAGATATGTAGTATGTCTTCCTAGTGTCTTGATCGATGAAGTGCTTAATTTTAGCTAATTAGTATACTTTTTGTGCGATGAGTTTTGTTAGACATTACACATGAGAGTTCCAGGTCAGATGTTGGTCAATAATAAGACCTAGTGTTTTGTGCTTGCTAACGTTTTCTAACTAAACAACAACCAGCCTCATGGGTGATCAGGAAAAGGAGATGGACATATGTTGGTCATGTGATGAGAAGAAACGATCAGAGAATCCCAAAACAAGCTATAAAATGTAACACAACAGGCCAAAGAAAAAGAGGCAGACCGTGTGAAACTCTGACGAGGACACTGCTAAGAGAGGCCAAATCAATAGGCATAAAATCCCTTGATGAGGCTGAAAGACTTGCCGAAGACAGGAAAAATTGGCGAACTACCTTGCGAGCCTTATGTGACGTTTAACGGCACGGGAAGGATATAAAATATAAGATTACCAGCACAGTAGTTGCAAATGTTTGTGCTCTAGGGTGTAATATCTTCACACTTACACTTAGTTTAACTTGATTTCTCATGAAAAGATGCAATGCCCTGCACACTTCCACTATCTGTGCATCATCTGTTTTGTATTTTTTAGTCCGTGTAACTGATGAAAAGTTTGATTTTGGATGCCTTACAAGTGCCTTACATCCCATGCTGTCATGTGTCACGTACGACTCACAGCATGTCTCGCCTCGAGTCTCTATTCTCAGTGACTAACATGTATCCTTGCATCAAAATTTGATCTGCTCCTGCCAGTGACAACCTGTACTGAGTGACAATTCATGTTTGTCAATGACGGGCTGTCTGACAGTTCGTGATATGATATATACTCCCTTTAAGCTGGACTTCAGCAAATAGTGCCGGATAGAAAATGGCTCCATTGTTCTAATAAATTCTAATTTCGTTTTAAAAATATCAAATTAACGCCTATGTAAAAATACTTTCAGTGACTGCAAGTCGAGAAAAACACATAATCAAAACTTCACAGCATCTGACATAAATAACTAACTCTTCGGCGTGGCAACTGGTGCCTCACCTGAAATGTCTGCTTATTCCTCGCCGGCCACTGGGAACTCCTTCTCCCAGCCACCTCACGATGGGTGCTGCAAACATACTGGCTGCTGATGGCACAGGCATGATGATCGATAGTCACTGTTAAAGTTGGGCTGTTTTGTAAACAAGAACTGATCACTGTCAGCCCTAGCTACACATCGTCCACGCATGAAATTGTACCCCTTTGTTTGGCGCCATGTGACGTCATATCCGGCCATCTTGTTCAATGATCGCCAGATTTTTCATCACAATAGGTATTAGGTTCAGGCAGCGGTCACCAAACTATTCCAAACTGTGGCCCACGTGGTAACACAAATTTCTGTCGTGGCACACATTTGTTCTTAATGTATATTTTTACCATTTTCAAAGAGATTTCGTTTATTATCTTATCACAAAAGTTATTCGCTCACTCATTCATTCATTCAATAGCCTTCCTAACAGCTCTCTTGAAAACCTCTCAGTTGTAAGCATCGTCCCCAGCAAGTGTTTTATACACAAAGTACAAAACAATTTTTTTTAAAATTAAGGACTTTATTTGGAAATTTAAAATTGTTACAACAGTGCGACACTTAAGTTTGATATAGCTTGCAACTGAGACTGAGACACGTGCAGATGCAACTACGATGTGACAGATAAAAGAGATAACGGCTGCAGTAAAACTGGTTCTAGTAATCTTATATTATCTTATATCCTTCCCGTGCCGTTAAACGTCACATAGGGCTCGCAAAGTAGTTCGCCAATTTTTCCTGTCTTCGGCGAGTCTTTCAACCTTATCAAAGGATTTTATGCCTGTTAATTTGGCCTCTCTTAATAATGTCCTCTTCAGAGTTTCACGCGGTCTGCCTCTTTTTCTTCGGCCTGTTGTGTTCCACTTGATAGCTTGTTTTGGGATTCTCTGATCATTTCCTCTCATCATATGACCAACATATGTCCATCTCCAGAATCGACTTTATGCCGCCATCTTGTGACCTGACTCTCAAACGGCTGGAGTAGAAGATGACCATCACGAAACAAATGTCGTCTGTTATGTGCTTCCATCTAGTGCCCATATTAAAAAAGCTAAAACAATACAGGGGAACAGAAGAAGTAATAGATGTCTACAACGAAATGGAGTTTTGGCAGCTTAGAATGGATCAGATAAAAGGGATGGCGATTGCAGTAAAACTGGTTCTAATAATAAAGGTAGATAGAGGTGTATTGAGGTATACTGATGATGTTGATTTCTAAGATCAAGGCCATAAAATGCTAGACTTCTTTCGTCAGTGCTGCTATCCAGAACATGTTCTCTCGTCATCTTGGAACCGCATTAGCCATATATCGTGGCAACAAGCCCTCACTCCTAAACCGCACTGTAGCTCGGACAGAGTTAAACTGGTACTCATGCACCACCCTCATAGTTTGGCAGTTAAAAACATACTGTTTCGCCATCTCCATCTCCTCCAGACCGAGCCTGATACCCGTGAACCTTTAGGGAACTCCTATTGGTGGACTACGGACTGGACAAGAACCTCATGGACCTTTTAGTTCAAAGTCGCCTTAAGACAGATGACATTTTTTTATGGTACCAGATGTTGCGGACGCCATAGATGCAATACTTGCCAGTTTGTTGTCGAGGCTAGACAGATCTCCTTCCCTAAGTTCACGTTATCAGTTCAGGAGGGTTTCACCTGCACTTCACTCACTGTTTTTTATGCTATTATGTGCAAAAGTTGTGGTATGAAGTATATAGGGGAGACTAGTTTACGCTTAGGGGATCGTTTTCTCCAACATCTTATTGATATTTCTAAGAGGGCTTGGACACCTATGGCTAAACATTTTTGCCTTAGCAACCACAGGGGAAAACAGGACATTTCTGTTAGTGCGATCAGCTCTTGTTCTGCTGATGTACGATCTCGTAGGGTACTAGAACAGCGCCTTATTTGAACAGTGTCTTCAGCTTCCTTTAAGTTCTTTAGCTTTCCACACCCCACCCCCCTTTTGTATTTATACTCTACTTTCTAGTTTTTTTCTCCAAGCTCCCCCTCCCTACGGCCACTTTCTCTTCTTCTCTGGCGACATATTGAATAATTAGTGTATAAGTATACAACTATACACGAAGCACTGCAGTAAAGCCAGAATGTATCAAATAGGAAAAAAGTAGGAGCAGCTTTATTACTTAACGGTTACAAAGTTGTGACGTTTCGGCGTAAGACTTAATCATACAAAAACATACAAGACGAAGAAATAGAGAGAGGAGATAAAGTATAGATTCACATGAATACTATTTTTTTTTAAAATTTTTTAAGAGTACTTAGCTGTAAATTGTAAGGTGTGGCTTGTCCGGCGGTGTGTGTTAGGAATGGATTTAGTAGGACGTGGAGACTGTTTAAATAGAGACCTGTGACATGTGGTCGGTGGGTTGTAACTGGGAGTGGTGGATGGGGAACCGGGGAGGGGAGAGAGAGTGATGCAATATTGACCTAGCTAGGAGAAATTGAAACAGATGATTGGGGAAGAGGGGTTGCAGAGTGATGCTGTGAGGAAGTTTGAAAAGTAAGAAGGGGTGGACTTAGTAGAGAGGTACTATAATGATTGAAGAAGATGATGTTACGTGTAACTAAACAGCGAGTTTAACCTATGTGGTTCCAGCTTCCCATAATTTTGAATGCAGTGTTTCTCACGTGCCAGGCGGCTTGTGTCATCTGCGTGACATTGTTTAATGGCTGTTGCCAGAAAATCAGATTTGCCTCTGTGGTTGGGGCCATTGAAATGATTTGGGACTGGTTTCGAAGCATGCTGGGCGATGTCGTACAGATGTTTTTGCATGCGGTCCCCTAATCTGAGGCCAGTCTCACGAATATATGTTATCCTGCATCTTTTGCAAACGATGACATATATCACATTACGGGACTCGCATGTAAATCCCTCATGAAGAGTGAGGATAGTTCTGGGAAAGGTGATTGTTTTCGTTTCCCAAACTACAGGCCAGGAAACGCAGCGGGGGCGGTTACATTTTCTGGTGCCAACATATGTAAGGCTCTGCTTCAAGTGGCTGTGGACGAGGATGTCCTTAAGGTTTGGCTCACGTTTGTATGTCAATAGGGGTGGATCAGAGAAAATGTCACGAGTGTCGGAGTCGAGTTGGATTATCGGCAGATGACGATAAAGAATTTTCTTAACCATCTGACCGTGCGGGTGGAAAGGCAGTACTAACTTAATTCTGTCAGATGGAGTAACAGGCTTTTTCCTGAATACTTCTTTGCGGCTCACTAGTTGGATACGGTTGAAGGCTTTATGAAGGACCTTTTCTGGGTAGTGGCGATAACAGAAAAATTCTAATAACTTGTTGGACTGATCTATAAAGTCCAAATTATCCTGACATATGCGGCGAAGACGGAGGAGTTGGGAATATGGTATGGAGTTCTTACAGGCTTCAGGATGGGAGGAGGTATAAAGCAAATAGGTGTGGCTGTAGGTGGGCTTGTAAAATACAGAGGTGACAAGCCTGTTTGTGCCAATAGAAATTTTAATGTCTAAAAAGTTAACAGACTTGTCAGAAATTTCATAAGTGAATTTTATGTTATTATTGAGTGTATTGGCGAATTCAATAAATTTGTTAAGGTCTTCATGTGGCATACTTGTGATTCCAATGCCATCATCGATGTATCTTTTATAGAATTCTGGAAATCTGCCAGTGTAGGTTTCCCATAATTTGACTTCCGGAAAGCCCATAAATAGACATGCATAACTGGGACCCATTTTCGTTCCCATGGCAACACCATTGATTTGCTCGGAGTATTCGCTGTTGAATTCGAAAGAGTTTAGGTTTAGTGCTAGCTGTGTAAGTCTGATTATGGTGTCAGTTGTGGGGTGAGGGTCTTTGTCGAGAAAATAGCTGAGTGCTAAAAGTCCATCCTCATGGGGATAGAAGTGTATAGGGAGCAGACATTAAGGAGAAAGGTGTGATAGGTGTGGTGTTGAGAGAGTGTGATCGTATCAAAAGTTGTTAATGCGTTGTTGGTATCTTTCAAAAATACATTCTGGCGATATATTGGTGTTTATAGGGTCCTGTTCTATTCATCAGTTTCACATTTTCTCCCTGCAAGTGTTTATGTTCTTCATTCATTATTTCTCCGCTTCCCCTCCCCCACCTTCTCTTCTAGCGGCTATCATGTTCCTATTTCCCTTCCCCAACTTTGTTTTCCCACTTCTTCTTTACGATTGGCTCTATCGGCTTATCCTTTGTTTGGCCCCGTGTGTTCTCTATGCCTCGTCTAGTGGACACGCATTTCTCGGTGTTTCTTACTTTTGGAGGATGCCGCATTAAGATAAGTTTTTCGCTTAGTTATACGTTTTTGTCTCGTTTGTGTATGTAATCCTTGAAAAAAGACTCGCGCCGAAATATCAGATGCTGTATGTTTTTCATTTATACATTATCATCTCGCTCTCATACTTTCTATTCGTTTTATTTTCTCACTTTACTCACTCCCTCTGTCACCTTGTAAAACTGCACCGTACATCTCTATCTGCCTAGAATGAATCAGATACTGACTGGAGTGCGATGATACTTAAAGTGCGATTAAAGTTCTGGTAATCCTGGCTTAAACAACAAAAACGTAACAAATAAAACAACCTCAGTGCCTCGGGTTTCAATTTCTTTCAAACAACTTTGTATCAGTGGGAAAGGAATCTAGTAACTCATTTCGTTCAACAATTTCGTTCCCTTTAGAAAAAAAAATATGTAGCAGACAGAGACAAATTCTTGAAATTCATAGAAAGAGCTGAAAACTGTTGGGTCAATTAATTAGTTAGTCAGTCCATTCATCGTCTCTGAAATTTGGGCACCTCCTTAGCTGAGCATATCTTCTCTTTAGTATCTCCATCAGCGTGCAGTAACGTCTGCCCTGTGTTGAGTGACCATATTTCTCCTACTTTTAATTAACTGTTTGTGTTTTGCTACACAAAGTTTCTCCCCGAGATTTTTTTTCTTGACACGGATCCTGATTCCAGTTGTCATTCTCTTGACTAGCCAGTCTCTTTTATAGCACCCATGGCACAGATTCGATCCATTACCTTGCTCTCGTCTACAGTCGCTGAGTCAGCCAGTTTATTTGCTCTGTCATTTCTTCTGATGCCTGCGTAGCTTGATGCGAAACTGAAGTCCAGTGACGGGATCTGTGATATCTAGGAGGATTCTAGCCATTGGTGCCTTTGACAGTCAGTTTTAACTTTCTTTTTTGCATATTCACAAAGTAACTCAAAATACATCTTGTCCTATCTGGTCTTGTCATGTCTGGTCTTGTCTTGTCTTGTCCTGTCTGGTCTTGTCTTGTCTCCTTCCTCATTACCTTTCGGTCTTGAAGGGACAAACAGACGTCTTGGTAGGGTTCGATGATTTGTTTCTTATAGTGGGATATTTAATGCTTATATAATTTTCACTCTCCATCTCTAGTGTAGGCGGCCTCTTCCTCTATTATCTACAACATCTCTAGCGTAGGCGGCCTCTTCCTCTATTATCTACAAATCTTAGTGTGAATATTTTCTGTGATACACTGTTTGGTGGTAACCGTGTAACATGGCCAAACCATTTGACTTGCTGTGTCTGGATATAATGTAATACTGGTCTTACTCCAACCTTTCCCCTGATGGTGTCATTTCTTATTTGGTCTCTTCTTGTCACATTTAGTTTTCCCCTAAAACATCTTTTTTTTTCTGTTGATTTTCTTTTTGTTTTTGCCTGTTATTGTCCATGTTTGACATTGATAGCATAGAGTTGAGAGGAAAATTGTGTTCTACAGTGCTTTTTGTTTCAGTTGTGATGTATTTGTCTTTCAGTAAAGGAGTCATTTGTCCAATAAATTGATAAGTGTTATTGCATCTGTTCTCAATCCAAACGTTAATTGTCACCCTGAGGATGATATTATACTACCTAGATATTTGAAATGCTTCACTTGTTTCACGGGCTGGTTGTCTAGGAAGATCTTTGTTCGGATTCCTTCTCTTGCTATGGTCATGACTTTTTTCCCTTAAATTTCAGAAGTGGTCTTCAAGTTGTGGCTGTTACATGCCCTTATCCACGGTCCTTTGCAGGTCTTTATCTGATGTGGCTATAAGTGCTTGCTCGTCAGCAAAAAGGAATTCATTTATGGTCCACTTTTTGGGGTATGTTTTCTGGAAGTTGTGAGTTTCTTGGCTTTCTTTCTGGGGTTGGGCAGTTTTGTGGTGGAATTTTTCCTATGTATGTTAGCTTCTTTGCAGATGTTGTCAATGTATGGTATGAATAGTAAGGGAGATAGTACACAGCCGTGCCTCACTCCAGATTTTATGATGAATAGTTTGGAGCGTCCCGCAATTGTTCCAGCTGTACACTGATTATTTTCATATAGGTTGATATTTGGAGATACATGCTTGGGTGTAATCTTGAGACTTTAACCAGCTCAGAACTTTTGTCACAGCCATGGTTTCCACTCAGAGACTATTTTTTTTTTTTGCAATAAAAGTACCACTGGCTTGACTGTTCTGCCATTTGAGTAGACAATAAAATCCCAGTAACACCTTTTGGCACTAAGCACTGATCCATCTGTATAAATAACGGCGTCACCATTTCTTGTGTTTTCACTGATTAACTGTTTGACGTCAGCATCTAATACAGTAGGAATATGTCTTCTGTAACCTCTGTCATGTGTAATGTGAACAGAAAGAGCCACTTTGAAGCTTGCTTGCACAGGTACCCATTACAAACCAAGTTACTCTCATGAAGTGTCAGACAGATGACAGAAGCCGCCTAGCTCTTGAGAACCGTTACATTCAGGAACATGGGACGCTGGAACTACATGGTTTGAACTCGTTATTCAGCTACACTTAACATTCTCCTTTTCCACAATCATAATCCCTCCACACTAAGTTCCACTTCCTTCTCACTTGTTACACATAGTTCAGAACCTCCTCACAGCATCACATTACAACCCCTCTACCCCAACTATAATCACTTATTTCACCTTCTCCCGGCTAGGTTAACATTGTATAACTCTCTCCGCTCCACGGTTTCCCCATCCATCACCCCCAGTTACGACCCACCTATCACATATCACAGGTCTCCATTTAAATATTTTCTACACTCTACCATGCGCATTTCTGAACATAGCGTCTGATAATCCTCAGCTTCTTACAAGTTGCAGCTAAGTGCCCTATTTATTTATTTATTACACAGCATTGATGTGAATTTATACTTCATCTCATCTCTCGTGTGTTTTTGTATGACTAAGGCCTACGCCGAAACGTCACAACTGTGCACTCGTTAAGTAATAAAGCTGTCCCTACTCCCCCCCCCCCCCCCCAGTTTATACATTCTGGTATCACATCTTCATTGCAGTGGCCTCGTGTATAGTTATGTACTTATCTTATATCTTATATCCTTCCCGTGCCGTTAGACGTCACATAGGGCTCGCAAAGTAGTTCGCCAATTTTTCCTGTCTTCGGCGAGTCTTTCAACCTCATCAAAGGATTTTATGCCTGTTAACTTGGCCTCTCTTAATAATGTTCTCTTCAGAGTTTCACGCGGTCTGCCCCTTTTTCTTCGGCCTGTTGTGTTCCACTTGATAGCTTGTTTTGGGATTCTCTGCTCATTTCTTCTCATCAAGTGGCCAACATATGTCCATCTCCTTTTCCTGATCACCCGTGAGACTGGTTGTTGTTCAGTCATCTGTCTTATCTCTGCATTGTTCTTGAATTCATTCCACTTGATGCCGAGTATTTTCCTTAGGCATTTGTTTTCAAAAGAGTCTAATTTCTTTTCTATTTCTTTAGTTGTTTTCCAGCTTTCGCATGCATAAATGAGGGTGGATATTACATTTGAATTGAATAGTCTTAACTTGGTTTTTGTGCTTACAACTTTTGAATTCCATATGTTCTCAAGATTCTTGAAGATTGATGCTGCTTTTGCAATTCTGATCCTAACTTCCTTTCTAGTGTCACCATCCTGGTCTATGTAGCTGCCAAGGTATGCAAATTGATTGACTTCTATGTGTATTTTTCCATTTTGATTGATGGGAATTTTCATTATTTTTGTTTTGTCCTTGTTAATTTCAAGTCCTATTTTGCTAGCCAGTGAAGATAGGCTATCTGTTTTTTCTTGCATGGAATTCACATTATTACTGACAAGAGTTATGTCATCAGCAAAATCAAGATCTTCTAGTTGGGTCCCATGTACCCAGTCAATACCTGTGTTACCTGTGCAGCATTTTTTCATTATGAAAATGTTATGTACTAGACACTAATTATTGTCATGAAGACATCGGCCACTTGGCAAAAGGAAGAGGGAATACCATTTACCCCCAGTCTCTCCTTTTGCAACGTTCAATTACAAAATTTACGGGAACCTTGCAAATGCTACGAAAATCATTGCTGCTAAGAGGAAAAAAAAATCCATGGTGATTTATATCTAAATATGTTGACAAAGAAAAAAAGTCACCTAAACTGAATTTTTTGTTTTGTTTTGTTTTTAAACTGAACCAAGAAGTTGGCACCTTTTCTATTCAGTGCGGTACTGAACAAAATGGCGAACCGTACAGTGAAAGATGCCCACTCCGTGAAAGGAACGAATCCACAGTATCTTGTGGAAAAAATTATCAGAACAAGGATATACGAGTGCAGATACTGGAAAGAAGAATGCTTTGCTTTAACAGGTTAATATATGTGTGTGTGTATATATATGTTTCATAATTGCTTTTGCATAAAAAAATCACATAAACCTGTTTTCGATATGAGGTTTAATATGGAATGAATGTTACAAAAGTTTTTACAAGAGAAGTAGCTTTCTCGCCAAGTTTTTGTATTTTAGGTCATCAGATTGTTGCTGTGTCAGAGGGCGACATTTAAAATTTTGAGTAAATGCTGATAAGAAAAGAGTCTCTCTGTCTGAAGTCAGGAAATGTTTGTCATATTGACTCCGCAGTTTGTCATACTAATTCTATGGCCCTGACAGAAACTTTCATAGACTTATTACAAGTCACCTCCATCAGTGTTAATAATACATGTAGACCACATCACAGCTGAAGCTAAGAAAGGATTAGATGCAGTAAAAATCATGGTAGTGGCAAACATTAAACAGTGGCTGCTAGTTCTCTTATATCAGGGCTTGGTCCCCTCTGTAATAGAGTATACACTGGTAATTATAATGCTCAGCCCCACACAGACTAGGCAGGCTTGAGGGAATGGAGACAAAGGCAATGCTTATTATTCAAGGATGCACCAAAGACACATCCTGCAAGGCCATGAAGTATGTGCTAGACTTTCCAACCACAGACAGCAGAATAAAATGAGCTAGGGCACAGTCCTACCTCAGAATAAGTGACAAGGCACTCCACAGTGAAATAGTAAGAGTAATAGGAAAGAGGCTGAAGAGAGGCAAGATGTGGATGGGCCATGCAGAAGATGTAATCCTTGAGATGTAGCCCCCCTGAGAATATAGGTCCTGGACAGGAATGGGTACCTGCACTGCCAAATTTCTAAAAGGCTCTGTCTTTTCATACTACATTTGACAGAAGATGCAGAGAACTGTGCAGTAGATGCTGAGTTCAAAGAACTAATCAGTGGAAGCATGGTGTCAGTGAAAACATTGTGACACTCAGTGATGCTGAGGTCAGAGAACTAATCAGTGGAAGCATGGTGTCAATGAAAACATTGTGACACTCAGTGATGCTGAGGTCAAAGAACTAATCAGTGGAAGCATGGTGTCAATGAAGACATTGTGACACTCAGTGATGCTGAGGTCAAAGAACTAATCAGTGGAAGCATGGTGTCAATGAAAACATTGTGACACTCAGTGATGCTGAGGTCAAAGAACTAATCAGTGGAAGCATGGTGTCAGTGAAAACACTGTGACACTCAGTGATGCTGAGGTCAAAGAACTAATCAGTGGAAGCATGGTGTCAATGAAAACATTGTGACACTCAGTGATGCTGAGGTCAAAGAACTAATCAGTGAAAACATCGTGACACTCAGTGATGCTGAGGTCAAAGAACTAATCAATGAAAACATTGTGACGCTCAGTGATGCTGAGGTCAAAGAACTAATCAGTGAAAACATTGTGACACTCAGTGATGCTGAGGTCAAAGAACTAATCAGTGAAAACATTGTGACACTCAATGATGCTGAGGCTGTTATTTATACAGCAGTTCAGGACAAAAGATGTGCCTAATCCTTCTCAGCCGACTCTAAGGGCAGAACAGTGAAAGAAACCACCCATGCTTTTGTTGGAAATCATGGCTTTGACGCAAGCTCAGAGCTGGCTACAGTCACAAAACTGCACACAAGTCTACATCTTGAGTGACTCGATGAATGTGCTAAAGAAAATTCAGGGTGGCTGTCTAAGGCATCAGATCCATCAACTGACATTCATTTTTGTACCAGGCTGTGCAGGTGTTAGGAGAAATCAAAGAGCAGATCAGTTAGCTGACTCAGCTGTCATAGAGAAAGGGCAGGCAGTGGTTCAAGCAGACTATAAGACAAACCAGTCGAACAAAAGACTTCACTGACAACTGTGAATCAGCGTTGTCAAGTTGGTGAAATTTGAGGTGACGAAAAGTGAAAAATTCAACAAGACTCTAGATGGATGGTCAGCCAGCACAGAAAGGGTGTCATGAGTTACTGTACACTGAAGGAGATACTGAAGAGGAGATCAGAGCATCCGTGAGCATGTCCTTAGTGCATGGATGATAGTCTTTCCTAACTAAGCAGCATTGCTAACTTGGCAAAGGTTGTTATTGTGTGGTCACATGTATCTGGACTGTTCTTTCTTCCCTAGCTGTGAGCATGTCCTTAGTGCATGGATGATAGTCTTTCCTAACTAAGCAGCATTGCTAACTTGGCAAGGGTTGTTATTGTGTGGTCACATGTATCTGGACTGTTCTTTCTTCCCTAGCTGCCCTGTTGGTGGACAAGGCCATGGAGCTGAAGTATGTTGGGGGAGTGTTTGGGGGAAACATCAAGCCAATTCCTTTCATCTGTCTGCTGCTAAAAATGTTGCAGATTCAACCAGAGAAGGACATCATTGTTGAGTTCATCAAGAATGAAGATTTCAAGTTAGTATGTTGTATCTCAAATGGAAAAAAAAAATCTAGAACTTTTGTTAACATTTCAGTCCAGTTGTGGATTGCTACAATCTCTAGCTTGCTTATGTTTAGTGACCTGTCTACTCTCTCAACATGTCTGTGCTCCCTGTGATCTGTCTGTTCTCTCTCTCTTATCTGTTCTGTCTCAACCTCATCTTTCAGCATCTGTTCTCTCTCCCAGTCTATTAAATCTCAACTTCATTTCTCGGCCACTCTGTTCACTCTCTCAACCATTCTATCTCAAATTCATCTTTCAGCCACTCTGTTCTCTCTCTCTCAGCCATTCTATCTCAGCCTCATCTCTCAGCCACTCTGTTCTCTCTCTCAACCATTCTATCTTAGCCTCATCTCTCAGCCACTCTGTTCTCTCTCTCAACCATTCTATCTTAGCCTCATCTCTCAGCCACTCTGTTCTCTCTCTCAACCATTCTATCTCAGCCTCATCTCTCAGCCACTCTGTTCTCTCTCTCAACCATTCTATCTCAGCCTCATCTCTCAGCCACTCTGTTCTCTCTCTCTCAACCATTCTATCTCAGCCTCATCTCTCAGCCACTCTATTCTCTCTCTCAACCTGCAGCCAGTCTTATCCTCTCTTCTCACCCTGGCTGTGTTGTTGCTGATGTGTCCCTGGTGTCCCAGACTGACCAGACATTTAGTTTCTTTCACAAGAATTGTATTCATTGTTTAATGGACATACACTTGGATCTGTCCCGAGTGGAAATATATCCTAGGTTATCATTTTGAGGAAGATGAAGAGACAAGTGAGCTCACAAAGAAAAAAGATTATAAAGCAAATATTGTGTTGTATAATTTATGCAAGGCAAGAAAGTGAAAAATGACTGAAGGGATCACATTTTTTGTTTCCTTAAATTTTGTTATCTTCTTCTTCTTCTTTGTTCACATTGTCTGTCTATACCTGCAGGCCTGTCTCTTGGATAAATTTCACTGTTTTTTGTAATTCATGTATGGAACCGTAGAGCTTATTTTCTTTAGTGGTTTCACTGGGCCAGTAATTATTTCTCAGTGTCTCATAGTTGGTGCAGTTCTGGAGGATATGTTCCACAGTTTGGGGCACCTGGGCACATGTACATAGATTAGTAGTACCAACCTTAAACTTTGTATACATATGACTTTGGAGTCGGGTGTGTCCTGTTCGGAGACGGAAGATGGTGACTTGTTCCTTTCTGTTTAGCATGTGATAGTCATCATGTGGTGGTGTTTGTGGCTTCCTGTAGGTTTTTATCATGCTTTTCTTCTGATTATAGGTGATTGGTATGTCTGGTTGCTCCATTTCAGTGCCATCTTTGGCCAGATGGTCAGCTTTCTCATTGCCTGGTATCCCACAGTGGGAGGGAATCCATTGCAAAGTGACTCCATGTTGTAAGCCAATTTTTGACAAGGCATCCTTAAGGTCTGATAGTTTGTTGCACTGAAGAGCTTCCAGTACTGATCTTGCATTTGTGAGAATTACTACAGGACATGTATCATTTCTGGAGTCTGATAGTTTTTCAACTGCAGCAATAATTGCCCTAACTTCTGCATCATAGTTGTTGCAGTATTTTCCAGTGGGTATGGAAATCTTGTCAATGGTGTTGTTTGGATATTCAATATATGCTCCTGCCCCTCCATTCTTTATGGCATTATGTGCAGATCTGTCTGTATACACACGTATCCAGGTGTCACATGGATATTTGTCATCTAGCACACTAAGTGTGGCTGTTGACCTTACAAGGCTGCTTTGCATCTCACCATTCTGCACACCTTTCACTTCAGTCTGAATAGTTATTTGTGTATAATCTGCTTCTTTCCATGGTGTATGCTCTGGTACAGATGATAATGGAGTGACTACAGTTGGAAGGTCAGGTATCAGCTTACGCATACGCTTGGCCTGGTGAATGAAGCTGCTTCTTTTAAGCCGGCTTAATGCCAAGTTATTGAATCTCTCCTTCAGAGCTAAGGAATTTCTCTCCCAAAATTTTGTGATGATTCATGTTTTCATTTGTATCCTGTAGCAGTATGAGGCTGGAATCTGGTTGCCAGAAACTTAAGCAGAAGTAGCTATGTAAACAGATATCAATCTGAAACAGGACATTCACTTTGAAAATATCCACCACATTGAGAATATTTTGTAAATTTGGCAGGTATGTCAGAGCCCTCGGAGCCATATACATGCGGCTGACAGGGACTTCTGTTGACTGTTACAAATACTTGGAGCCATTGTATTATGATTACAGGAAGTTGAAGCGTGTTGACAGGAATGGAGGTAATACTGTGTTAGTGATAGTAATGGAGGTAATACTTTGTTAGTGATAGTAATGGAGGTAATACTTTGTTAGTGATAGTAATGGAGGTAATACTTTGTTAGTGATAGTATTGGAACTAACACCTTCTTTGTGGTAGGAATAGTAATATGTTTCAGCTTGTTTTATACTTATCTGTCATGTAAAACAGTGGTTCCCAACCTTTTACACCCAAGGACCACCTTTTCAACAACATGAAAGTTACAGACCACCATCTAATATGCAATATAATTATTCTGTGAGCCCTTGTTTGTTTTCGTACAGTGGATGGCACTTTATACCACTTTGATAACACAGCTGCACACCATCTGATAATGCTCTGATGAAGACTTATGGTTCCCAAGACCACAATTTGGGAACCTCTGATGTAGAGGATAAATAAGTAAACTAAAGCTGAATTAATGAAAAATAGGTCCAGTTTTTTAAAACTGAAACAAAACAGTTTTGAATGTGGGGGTATAATTGGAATGTGTTTATTTGTGTTGTTTGATACAGAAAAATTATTATGTTTATTGTTATTGATCTTGTGCAAGAGTTAATATTTGTAGTTGATTGTTTAAGTTTTGTGTGCAAGATTTAACATTTGAAGTTGATTGTTTCTAAATATGTTTCTGCAGTTGATCCATCCATGTACATAAACGTTTTCTGTGTTGATAAATTCTGACATTGTGATTATTTCATATTTAGCATTCCACATTGTTCACATGGATGAGTTTATAGATGAGCTATTGAGAGAGGAGAGAGCCTGTGATATCATCCTGCCAAGAATACAGGTAACTTTTTATCTATAACATGGTGCCATTTGTTCAGAAGTCTGTGCTAGCTGTGTATATGAGAGTACTTTAACAAGCATACATTCTTTGCAAATGATAAAGAATTAAGAACACTGGTATGTCCTTCATCTCTCATCTTCTACACTCACATACACTACACATTAGTTAGTACCAGTGTGCTACACATGTAACAATCACTGCACATCAGTTTAGTAATAGCTATACATGTAACAAACATGAATAAAAGTTAACAAACCTTTTATCTGCTATTGACATACACATGTTCAGCAACAAATCTGTTTCGTTCATCTCCAGTTTACACTTGCTCAGTGATGTAAATGAAAAAAGTGTCTGAAATAAACTGAATGAGAGAAGGAGTGAGAAAGACTGTTTGATCTGTATGATCATTTTAATCACCATAAGATGCATAAACAACTACATTAAAAAGTACAACTATCTCTCTCTCTAAGTGCCTAGGGCACATGGAGCTCCCACAGAGGTTTTCCACAAATGCTTGTCCTTTGCCTTTTTTTCCCGCTCTTCCCAGGTGAGCCCTCTTTTGCCCAACATCCTTTCTGTTGTTCTTCTCCATATCTCTTTTGGTCTACCCTTACTTCTGTTCCCCTGTGGTGTCCATCATAGTGCTATTTTTGGTAGTGAGTTGTCAGTCATTCGAAGCACATGTCCCAACCATCGTCTTTCCTCAATATTTGCTGTCAGTAGCTTCATCTGCATTTCTGCCAACAAGATGTTATTTCTTATGGTGTTTGGTCAAAATATTTTTCTAATTCATCATAAACATTTAGTCTGGAAAGAATTCAACTTGTTTTCAATGGTTTTAGTGATTTTCCAGCATTCACTTCCATAGAGTAGTACACTTAGAACATTACTCTTAAATATCCTGATTTTCATTTTCATGCATAGTTTTTTTTGTTATGTTTTTTAGATTTCCATATAATCTGCAGCATTGCAAAAGCCTGGTTTGCTCTAGTAAGTCTGCTGTTGATGTCCTCTGTGCTGTCTCCATTTTCTACTACTCTGCTGCCAAGGTATACAAATTCGTTGAGCTCCTCCACTAACTTGCTATCTACTCTGAGTACATTTCTGTTGTTCACATTTTGATTCTTTAACTTTGTCTTTCCTGTGTTGATCTTTAATCCTTGCATATCTTTGTGGCTGCTTGATAGTAGACAGATGTTGTCTGCAAAGTCAAGGTTATCCAGCACTGTGTCATGGGTCCATTATGATCCTAAAAAGTGAAACTACATAAGAAATATATTTATTTTGGAGAGCATTAAAAGTGTTCTGCTGATTATGTATGTATTGATGTTTCATTTGGTCACAGTTGTATTACAGAGGGTTTTTTTAATAATAAACTCATTTTGTGAAAAGAGTTGTTTGTAAGTGTCAAGTTTTTGTGGTTCCAGAAACGCAGCGTTTTGGAGGAAACTAATATCCTAGAGCCGAGAGTCAGTGCCATTGAAGAGGACATTGAGGAGGCAGAATCTGAAGAGGAAGATGAGTACACAAAGGTAAGTATGACCATAAACAAGTGCTTTGGTGAGGAGGCAAGAAGGTCATAAACAAGTGCTTCAGTGAGGAGGCAAGAAGGTCATAAACAAGTGCTTCAGTGAGGAGGCAGGAAGGTCATAAACAAGTGCTTCAGTGAGGAGGCAGGAAGGTCATAAACAAGTGCTTCAGTGAGGAAGCAGGAAGGTCATAAACAAGTGCTTCAGTGAGGCGGCAAGAAGGTCATAAACAAGTGCTTCAGTGAGGAGGCAGGAAGGTCATAAACGTGCTTCAGTGAGGAGGCAGGAAGGTCATAAACAAGTGCTTCAGTGAGGAGGCAAGAAGGTCATAAACAAGTGCTTCAGCTTGACTGATGCTTGAAAGCCAAGCTTTTCTTTCAAAACATGAGATAATACTAGTGAAGTTCTCTCAAAACATGAGAGAATACTAGTGAAGTTCTCTCAAAACTTGAGATAATACTAGTGAAGTTCTCTCAAAACATGAGATAATACTAGTGAAGTTCTCTCAAAACTTGAGATAATACTAGTGAAGTTCTCTCAAAACTTGAGATAATACTAGTGAAGTTCTCTCAAAACTTGAGATAATACTAGTGAAGTTCTCTCAAAACTTGAGATAATACTAGTGAAGTTCTCTCAAAACTTGAGATAATATTAGTGAAGTTCTCTCAAAACTTGAGATAATATTAGTGAAGTTCTCTCAAAACTTGAGATAATTTTAGTGAAGTTCTCAGCTGTTATGTTCAATGGGATATTCTGACTTTCATTTTATAAGTTCTCAGGACAGCGTGATACTTTGATTTTTTAAGACTTAATTTTCCACATATCAGTGTCACATAATATTTTACAACGTTGTTTCCTATGATCTTTTCTGCCTACACTATGTCACACAGTAAGTTACAACTTTGTCTCCCGTGATCTTTTCTGCATACACTGTTATGTCACATAATAAGTTAAAACTTTGTCTCCCATGATCTTTTCTGGGTCATGACCTCAAAAGGTCTGTGTTTGTTGGTTGATACAATTTTTTTTTGTCCAGTAAATACACATTACTTTATCTTCCACCAGATTTGACCATGTAACTTCCACCTACCACCTACCACAAAATCTAACCATGTAACTTACAACCACATTCTTTCACAAGATCTAACCATGTAACTTCATTCTTTCACCAGATCTAACCATGAAACTTCTACCCACATTCTTTCACAATATCTAACCATGTAACTTCCACCTACATTCTTTCACAAGATCTAACCATGTAACTTCCACCTACATTCTTTCACAATATCTAACCATGTAACTTCCACCTACATTCTTTCACAAGATCTAACCATGTAACTTCCACATACATTCTTTCACCAGATCTAACCATGTAACTTCCACCTACATTCTTTCACCAGATTTAACCATATAACTTCTACCTACATTCTTTCACCAGATCTAACCATGAAACTTCCACCTACAGTACTGTGTGACTAAACCATTATCACGTAACTTCAAAGCGATGATTTCTTTTATTTTAGGAACTGAAAAAAGCTGCACCACCTCCTCCAGAAAGAAAGGTGAGGAAGTCCCCCACATCTCATGGCAGAAGACAGAGCAGTCCGCACAGAAAGTGAGTCGCTCTACAAGTGTTACTTGGATGTTCTTTCTTTCTTTGCTTTCTCCATATCTTGGGGTTTCTTTCTTTGCTTTCCTTATATCTGTTTCCCTATATCTCAATATTTCTTTCTTTCTTTGGTTTCCTTGTATCTTGGTCATTTTTTTTTTTTTTTTTGCTGTCTATGCTTTGTAAGTGATATATGATATATAAATTTGGATGCCAACTGAACATGTGTTATGTAAAGTGCCACTTTAAGAGTTTCCGGTTACAGTTCTTGTTACATTATGCTTCGAAAGATGGATTGCTGCCATTAACAGCAACTCATATATAGGGGAGGGTGTCTGAGTAGTTAGTGCACTGGTCTCTTATGGTGAACTGTCAGGGGTTCGAATCTGGCCGAAGGCACCCCAGTCACCCAGCTGTAGAAATGGGTACACCAACTTCTTCTGGAGTTGGGGAAGGAAAGGCTGCCAGGCATGATACTGACCATATCACCCTCTAGTGTGCTGACATGTCAAGGAAAATATGGGCACTAACACCATATCCCTATGTGCCTCTAAGGCATGACAGGGTTACCTTTACCTTTTTTTTTTGACTAGATATAGGGGAGGGAGGAATCTGGTTTACTTGATACAAATGTTGACCTACTTTGTGGATGTTACATCTTTGTTGCCAGAGTTCTGTATACAGGAGTTTTCATGACTAGTAGTTAGAAATGCAGAAAATCCCCTGAAGGATAGATTCAATAACTTGGCATTAGGACGGCTTAAAAGAAGCAGCTTCATTCATCAGGCCAAGCTTATGCGTAAGCTGATACCGACCTTCCAACTGTAGTTGCTCCATTATCATCTGTACCAGAGCATACACCATGGAAAGAAGCAGATTATACACAAATAACTATTCAGACTGAAGTGAAAGGTGTGCAGAATGGTGAGATGCAGAGCAGTCTTGTAAGATCAACAGCCATACTTAGTGTTCTAGATGACAAATATCCATGTGACACCTGGATACATGTGTATACAGATGGATCTGCACATAATACCATAAAGAATGGAGGGGCAGGAGCATATATTGAATATCCAAACAACACCATTGACAAGATTTCCATACCCACTGGTAAATACTGCAACAACTTTGATGCAGAAGTTAGGGCAATTATTGCTGCAGTTGAAAAACTATCAGACTCCAGAATTGATACATGTCCTGTAGTAATTCTCACAGATGCAAGATCAGTACTGGAAGCTCTTCAAAGCAACAAACTACCAGACCTTAAAGATGCCTTGTCAAAAATTGGCTTACAACATGGAGTCACTTTGCAATGGATTCCCTCCCACTGTGAGATACCAGGCAATGAGAAAGCTGACCATCTGGCTAAAGAGGGCACTGAAATGGAGCAACCAGACATACCAATCACCTATAATCAGAAGAAAAGCATGATAAAAACCTACAGGAAGCCACAAACACCACCACATGATGACTATCACATGCTAAACAGAAAGGAACAAGTTACCATCTTCCGTCTCCAAACAGGACACAGCCGACTCTGAAGTCATATGTGTACAAAGTTTAAGGTTGGTACTACTAATCTATGTACATGTGCCCAGGTGCCCCAAACTGTGGAACATATCCTCCAGAACTGCACCAACTATGAGACACTGAGAAATAATTACTGGCCCAGTGAAATCACTAAAGAAGATAAGCTCTACGGTTCCATACATGAGTTACAAAAAACAGTGAAATTTATCCAAGAGACAGGACTGCAGATATAGACAGACAATGCGAACGAAGAAGAAGAAGAAGATGACTAGTAGTTCTGATATCGTGGGATCTGGGTGGTTAGAGTGGAGGTCATATCCAGGGATCTGGATAATTAGAGTAGAGGTCATATCCTGGAATCTGGGTAGTTAGAGTGGAGGTCATATCCTAGGAGCTGGGTAGTTAGAGTGGAGGTTATATCTTGGGATCTGGATAATTAGAGTAGAGGTCATATCCTGGGATCTGGGTAATTAGAGTGGAGGTCATATCCTAGAATCTGGGTAGTGACAGTGACAGTCATATCCTGGGATGTGGGTTGTGACACTAGGATCTGGATAGAGTGGAGGTCATATCATTGATCAAATCTTTGAAAATTGAGACTATCTATCAGCAACCTAAATTACACTAGAGAACATAGTACACAGGATTATTGGTGTGTCCAGGGTAAGCATATACTGAAGTAAAGAGCAGGCCAGACTATCCGTCTGTAGTAAACAAGATTTATTTAAACTATCTGTACGTAGTAAACAAGATTAATTTGTCCCTCCATCAGAGACAACCATCGACACACGAGTCCAGTGAAGAGGAGGTCAAGGTCACGTGACAGAGGAGATAAACGTCACAGAGATCAAGGTAAGAAGTGTGCGTAGGTCTGAGAGATGGGCAGTTAAGAAACACATTGTGGACATTAGAAACAGCAGGAATACAGTCATTTCTAAACACAGCAGCCTACAGCGAAAACAGGCTCGGCGTCTCCTGGTATAAAATGTTTTGTTTTTGTGGTTTATTTCTTACTTTCTGCGTGATCACAGGACGTTTCTTACACACACATGCATTATTCATCTTCCCTATTCTCTCTTGTATTGTGTCTTTCTTTAATTTGTAATTGTTTTCTGGGAGTGTATTTTACTTCATACGAATTTAGATTAAGAATACAGAACTTGAGATTGCATGTAGTAGTACATGGAAGTCTGGGGCTGTGACAGAGTAGTTATCCTTGCCTACAAAAAGTTTCAGCTATAATGCTGGTAAACACCCCCCCACTTATATTACACAAAATATTGGAGAGTGGTAAGATTGGTCCACCCCTACTTTTTACACATACCCAGGGTTGTCTATGCCCCGTCACCACCAGCAAACCCCCTCCCCCCCCCCAAAAAAAAACAAACTAAACGAGCATCATTTGTTAATCCACACCATGCACATAAAGACAGCTTATTTAACACCCCTCTACCACAGCTGCTGTTGTGCCACCTCCTGCCCTAAGCTGGAGCAGGTGAACTCCTCAGTATTCTCCCATACAGTGCCAGCCACAGAGCTTAGCGGAGCCATGTTTAAGCCAGGGACATGTGTTGGATCTATCTGTTGGTATAAACACCTCTAATAGAAACACTAAGAGAGACTTGGAGGTTATCTCCCAGATCTATCTGTTGGTATAAACACCTCTAATAGAAACACTGAGAGAGACTTGGAGGTTATCTCCCAGATCTATCTGTTGGTATAAACACCTCTAATAGAAACACTAAGAGAGACTTGGAGGTTATCTCCCAGATCTATCTGTTGGTATAAACACCTCTAATAGAAACACTAAGAGAGACTTGGAGGTTATCTCCCAGATCTATCTGTTGGTATAAACACCTCTAATAGAAACACTGAGAGAGACTTGGAGGTTATCTCCCTGCCATCTTGGCTAGGGGCCACGCTAGGAGGGCTACGCTGAGCAGCAGCCTGCTGTATAAATATAACACAATTCATGTAAAATAGATATTAAGCTGGGGCCCCAAACCGACTGCACCAGATCCAGCCTTCCATATGCTACATGTAGTCTCAGGGTGTTCAGATTTCATGCATTCTTGTGGAATCTGTTAGCATTTATGCCTGGTTAGTTAACACATCAGTCAATAAATTTATTCGTATAGCTTGTGTGATGATGATGTGACACTTTCAGTTCTGTCATCAGTGTTCACATGACTCTTAGATCTTTCAGTTCTGATATCAATGTCCACATGATTTGAAGATCTTTCAGTTCTGTCATCAATGTTCATATGACTCCTAGGTCTTTGAGTTCTTCCTCAGCTTTAAATAGTGCTTTGGCATTGACTGATTGAACTAAAGTAAAAATAAATTATTCAACAGCATTGTGATGTTAGTAACTACAGCAATGTGATATTAGTAATAACAGTAATGTAATAATAATGCAGCATTACTTATTGTGATATTACAGCTAATACTAGCAAAAAAGCTGAGAAGTATTATCACCAGCTACCCTTCTAGCATGTTTTGCTGCTGGACCAAAAAAAAAACATCCTAATCCTTTGAATCAGCGCCATGTGGGTCAGAAAATTCACAATCTCTACTACTGCATTCTCTTCACCACAGTCTAGACATTTTAAAATTAAATTCTGAGCTTGTAATGCAGAAATACGGTGCTCTGGACGAAAGAAACTAGCACTGGAAGCCGTATTTGTTGATAAACAAAAGCCTAACGACGATAAAAAATGAGTTAGATTAACACAAAGCCGCTCCGTTTTCACCTCAAACACGCGCCTCGTGTCCACAAATGAAATCCGGAAGGCAGTCCAACCACTGGTTTTAAGTATACTTTGATTATTTTCAAAATTAGAGAGCTACAAACCATCATCGCACTGCGCGAAGATTGGTATTACTGAACAGGGATACAACCACGCAGGACATGTCTCAGAGTATACAAAGAGTTAATATCAATTGATAATTATAGTATATATATATAGTATATATATATATTATTTAACACTGGGGAAGAGTGTGAGGCAGAGGTCGGTACTAGTAATTGTGATGACGGACAAAATCCTGACGGTGTTACCAAGGAAAACCCCTGTATCAAACTAAAAAGAAAAATAAGAGTAGGAACATGGAATGTAAGAAGTATGTATGAGGGAAAATATCAAGTAATAAGTGACGAGATGAAAAGAACGCGGATACACATTTTGGGAATCTGCGAACATCGATGGAAAGGATCAGGACACTTTACGAGCGAGAATGATAATATATTTATATATTCTGGCGGAGAAGTAGGAGGAAAGAATGGAGTGGCTTTTTATTTGGACAAATCAACATCAAAAGCATTACTAGGCTACAATCCAGTAAGTGATAGAATCCTAACAATCAGACTTAAGGGCATTCCTAGAAATGTAACAGTCATCCAGGTATATGCCCCTACATCAGCAGCAGAAGAAGATGAAGTAGAACATTTTTATAACACACTGCAGACGACAATGGACCAGGTACGGAAAAATGATATTGTATTTATAATGGGTGATTTTAATGCAAAAATTGGTACAGAAAGAGCAGAAGATGAAGGACATGTTGTAGGGAAATTTAGCATAGGACACAGAAATGAGGCAGGTGACAATCTAATGGCGTTTTGTATGGAAAATGAGCTAATGATTGCTAACACACTTTTTAAACAACATCCAAGAAGACTTTACACATGGACATCACCTGATGGAAAAACCAGGAATCAAATAGATTACATTTTAGTGCAGAGAAGGTGGAGGTCAAGCATAACATCAGCAAAAACTTTACCAGGTGCTTATTGTGACACGGACCATGAGTTATTAATAGCAGACATGAAGATAAAGATAAAAAAGATAGTTATGGGATCAAGACCACTCCGCTTTGACCTTACAAATATACCAGAACAATACGGTATAGAAGTGAAGAACCGTTTCGAAATCCTGATGGCTGTACAGGAAGAGATGACACCAGATGAATTGGCTACGCAGGCCAAAGATATCTTAGTAGCAACAGCTAAAGACATGGTTCCAGTAAAGAAAACACAAAGGAATAGATGGATCACAGCAGGTACACTAGAACTGATAAAACAATGTAGAGAAATGAAGACGCAATGGAGAGTGACAAACAACAACAAAGATAAATATAAAACTTTAACAAAAGAAGTACGAAGAAACATAAGAAAAGACAAAAAACAATACATACAAGATTGTTGTGAAAGAATAGAAGAACATCAGAGGTGTGGAAGAGATAGTGAAATGTTTAAAGAAATGAAGACATTGACGAGAAATGTCACACCTAAGCTAAATGTAATTTGTGATGAGATGGGGAATACCCTGACAGAGACAGAGGAAATTCTGGAAAGATGGAAGGAATATTGCAAAAGAATGTATGAAACAACCGACTGTGGAAGCAGATATCAACAGTGTGAATTATTATTGGAGGAGAAAGAACCCGAGCCGACAATGGAAGAAGTTTTATGGGCAATAAAGAGTCTGAAAAATGGTAAATCACCAGGATGTGATGAGATAACCGCTGAATTTATTAAAGCAGGAGGAAAGGAGTGTGCAACAATCTATCATGCACTATGTAAAAAGATATGGCATTCAGGTATTTGGCCAAAAGATTGGAAAAGAACTGTATTCATACCACTGCCAAAAAAGGGTAACCTGAAATTATGCACCAACTACAGAACTGTTGCCCTGATTAGTCATGCCAGTAAAATTCTGTTAAAAATCATAATGGGTAGACTTCGAAAGAAAATAGAAGAAGAAGTCAATATGGTCCAAGCTGGCTTCAGGCAAGGACGAGGATCAAGAGATCATATATTCAATCTAAGATTAATAATAGAGAAATGCAGGGAGTTTAATGTGAATCTATATTTATCCTTTATAGACTACTCAAAGGCATTTGATTGTGTACAACACCAGAAACTTTGGGAAATAATGGAAAAAATGGGATTTCCAACACATTTGATACAATTAACATCACTGCTGTATTTAGACCAACAAGCAGCAGTAAGAATAAATGGTGAAACAACAAGTTGGTTTGACATAAAACAAGGGGTCCGTCAGGGGTGCATATTGTCACCCTACTTATTTAACTTGTATACTGAAAATATAATGAGGAATGTTAGAGAAGATGTAGACAAAGAATATTACGATGCCATAACAGTTGGAGGTTATGAAATACCAGAGATTAGATATGCTGATGACACAGTATTGCTGTCCACAACACAAGAAGGAATGGAAAAACTAATTATGTCAGTCCGCAAGAACAGCGAAGAGCAGAACCTCTATCTTAATGCAAAGAAAACTAAAGTGATGACAACTGACAAAACAAACAAGGCAACTGAAATATGTATCAATGAGGAAAAACTGGAAGAAGTGGAGAGTTTTGAATATCTTGGATCACTACTAACTAATAATGGAGATACAATGAGGGAAATTAAACGGAGGACATCTATTGCTCTTCAGAAAGTAAAACAAATAAAGAATCTGTGGAGAGGAGCAGACAGAACCACAAAAATAAGATTTTTAAGGGCATGCATCTTTCCTATCGCAACATATGCCTGTGAGACCTGGACACTTAACAAAACAGCTGAGAAGCACATAAATGCCTTTGAATGTAAATGCTATAGAAGAGTTCTCCAGATATCGTGGACACAAAAAAGAACAAATATATCTATACTACAAGAGCTTAATATTGAAGAGGGCTGGCTAGTAAAGAGGATTAAAGAGAGAAAACTTAAATATTTTGGACACATTAAACGTCATGATACTTTAGAGAAGACCGTATTGGAAGGATACATAATGGGAAAAAGAAAAAGAGGAAGACCGAAACGAAGATGGCTGCAAGACATCGTTGATGATCTGGAAATGGATGCAGCAGCAGCAGGCCATCTTGCTCACAACCGAGAGGCCTACAGGAGTGCTGTTTGGGAGGCAAAGTTCCGCAAGGGACATGCAAAGGAATGAATGAATATATTATAGTAATTATAGTATTCGATCCCGGGACTAAAAAAGCAACAACTCACAAGACCTCTGGGAGTCATGACCCAGAGGGGCCCACCCCCCTTAGAGTGTCAGGAGTTTAAAGGGCCGAAACACTTGTCTGAGGGGGGGTACTTCCTCTGATGATCTGAAGGAGTTGTGTTGTTGTTCCGCTCTCTACGGTAGAGAGTTTCCTGCATATTGGTTAATACTGGCCTGTCTATAGTTTAAGGGGATGGGAGTAACTAGGTTAAGATTGACCTATCATTTGTCTTAGTGGAGAAGGGTTGCTAGGTCTATTATTTGTCTTAGTGGAGAAGGGTTGCTAGGCCTATTATTTGTCTTAGTGGAGAAGGGTTGCTAGTCCTATCATTTGTCTTAGTGGAGAAGTGTTGCTAGTCCTATCATTTGTCTTAGTGGAGAAGGGTTGCTAAGTTAACTCTTCCCGTGTCTTTGGTCACTTTAGTGACATTTCCGGTTTCCCGATGCTTACCAGTGGTCACTTTAGTGATCATTGGTTTGTTTCAATAAAACAACCGGTGTAACATTTAGATTGTACATATTTCATCTGCGATTCCGGTGACACTTTTCAAAATGACGAAAGAGTGCCTAGTTACGAGTGATGCCAAGTGAGAAAAAGGAAGAGAAAGACCGAAATTTTTCAATTTTTGATGCGCTTTTACTCTGGCACCTAACTGAATGTCCGCTTTTCTTACTGTGGCACGGGAAGAGTTAAGTCTGACTTATCTGTAGACCAAACTTTTTTATTCTCAACAGAACACAGACATAGAGAAGATGACCGCCACAAACGGACCAGCAAGAAGAGTCGCCATGAACGGGAAGATGAAAGACATCGAGGTCGTCACAGTGACAGAGATCGGCGTCGCAGAGACAGGGACAGAGAACAGAAAAGTCACAGAGATGAGAGGAGGGGAGGAGGAGGTAGGGAAGAGAGGAGTGGAAAGAGTAGAGGCAGCACAGACCAGGAAATCAGGGAGGCCAATGAGATGAGGGCTAAACTAGGACTAGCACCTCTTAGGTTGTAACAAGCAGTTCTCACATTGAAGGTGTCATCCATAGTTTTCATGACTCGCCCATCCAATTCACGAACTCGGCCATGCATTGACAGAATTGAGATTTTCATGTTTATAGTTTGCATCAGATAGTGTTTGCTTTGTTGAGTAAAAACCTTTCTTTCTCCAGTGGAGGTCTCTCTAGTTTCTGATTGTCCACAGTGTGTGCGTGTGTGGCTGGTACAAGTACTGAATATAAACACAGTCTTCTTTGGTGTTCACCCTCAGAAGGCCATTGACTGCTGTGTGTCCGTCGTGCATTTTGTGATTCAACACATCTGTGTTGTAGGACCATATTCTTCCCAATTCCACCTCTATTAACTTGACCAGACTTGTCTGGTACACAAGTGCCACTGGAGGCAGTACAGTATTACTTGGCTGTCATCAACCCTGACACAAGCAGTCGGAGATGGGTCACTTGTTAGCTTAAGTGCTGCATCTTTGTCATCTGATGCTTCACAGTGCTTGTTTATGTGTGGTCTTTGCAAAGAGTGGTCATTTTGGTGACCAACTCATTTTAGCTTATTTCATAATAATGGAAATATTCTGTGGAGAAGTATATCACAAAATGCTCCACCTTATGTCTGCTGTTCAGAACAACAGTATTCTCCTAAAAGTGGTTTACTCTGCAGATCAATTTTGGAACACCCTTCCATACCACTTAAAGTAATATTCCATTTTTCAGCTTAGAAGTTTTTCAGCGTGTGCTTGAATTTGACCATATGACCCCCTCAAGACATGTGGTCTCCTCTCAGCTACGGACTACAGTTTCTTGTAATGACTGACCAGTCAAGGAAATCATGCATACAGACTGGCTGCATTGTTGGGCCATGAGTAAGACAGGAAGAAAGGGCTTCAAAGACATGGCAAGCTCCAACCTAAACAATAACATACATTACTTCATGTGTAAGCTGACTACAGGTCTAAACAATAAAAGAAACATATTTTGTGTATCAGCCACCGGCACACAATCACAAGAACTGCATGGTTTTTCCAGCTATTCACAATGTCAGGACTGCTATGGCCCTCTGTTTTGTGGTTCTTGTACAAAATTTTCAGCCTGTATGCAAACATTCTTTTTAAAAAAAAATTGTCTTGTAATATTAAATTACAAAGTGTAAAGTTCTCATAGAAAAAAATACTACAGAGCAAAGAAATCAAGAAAACAAACTCATGTAGTGCTATTATATTTTTCTTCAGCACTGCCATACCACATTTTAGCATCTAGAAATTGGAAAATAAATGTATGAATTTTGTTTTTGCACAGCATATTTTTGTGTGTGTATGTGTGCACATATTAGAGAAAACATTGGTCAGACTAACTTGCTTGTCTCTGCTGTAGTCATATTTGTGTGTATATGTGCATACTGTAGTCATTAGTATATGTATGTGTGCTTGTGCTAGTCATATTAGTATATGTATGTGTGTGCTGTAGTCATATATATGTGTGTGTGTGTATGTGCTGTAGTCATTAGAACAAGATCCGACAATTAAGTAATGAGACTAATTCCATAAAAAATAAACAACATATGAGGACATAACCTGTATTTTATTCAAAGTAAGATCCTTGTGCATTGATACAGCGAGTGGCACGATCTAACAAACACTGGAATGACCTCTGCAGTTATTCTGTTGGTATGGCCCTTAAACTCGATGTTACGGCCTTTTGGATGTCATCAGTATCATCAAAGAAGTGTCCTTTTAATGGTAACTTTAATTTTGGGAATAGAAAATAATCGCAGGGAGAAAAATCTGGGTACAGGATGGATGGTTGAGAATGCACACTGGTTTTTGGGCAGAATATTCCTGTACAACTACCACCCGGTGAGCCGGTGCATTATGAAGAAGGAAAAAACTGCCAGGTGTTGAATACTCGGAGAATCCTTTTCAATAGGCGTTTCAGAAATAAACTTTGGCAGTGACAGTCTGTCCCTTTGAAATAAAATCTTTGTGAATAACTCCTTTGCTGTCGTAGAATCACACCAACATTGTCTTCACTTTTGACTTTTGAAGACGAATTTTTTTGCCTTTTGGTGATGATGATGACTTCTACTGAGCACTTTGGCGTTTAGCTGTGGGATCATAACAGAGAACCCATGTTTCATCCTCTGCAACAGTTCAATTTAATAAATGTTTTATTTCTACGACATGTTTTGATGATGTCTTTTGTGTACTCAACACGCTGATGGTTTTGGTCATTGGACAATGAATGTGGTACAAACTGGCAAGCAGCTTTTTTTCTTGCCCAAATCTTCCACTAAAATTTTACAAATGGTCTCTCGGTTAACACCAAATTCATCTGCCATCATCCTCACAGTCAAACAACGATCTTCTTGTATCTGTTCTCCGATTTTTGCAGTGAGTTCCTCTAGCTGCATTTGTAATCATTTCCACACCACTTTTGAATCATGAATACCACCTGAATATCTGTGAACAAGATGAACAGTTATCCCCATAAACTTATCGTATCAATTCAGCTGTTTCAGTGACACATTTTCCAAGTTTTATTGCAGAATTTAATGTTAGCTTTGTGCTCCGTGCTGTTTACATAACGATGCACCTCTGGCTAGGTCAACAAAATGGCGGCTTATCAGGCAGTGATGAAAAGTTGCCAGATCATAGATAAAGATTGCCTCTTTAGATTCCATGCCTTGCTTCATAGATAGCATTTTTGTATTGCCCATAATAAAATCAGTCTCATTACTTAATTGTCGGACCTTGTATATGTATGCTGTGTGTCCTATAGTAATATTAGTATGTGTATGTGTGCTATGTATCTAAGAAACAGAATCCACCAGCATGCAGTATAAAATTAAATGGAACTATTCTAAAGCAGGTGCAGAAATTCAAATACCTTGGAGCAGTAATAACTTCAGATGGGAAATGCAGAACAGAAATTAGGAACAGAACAGGCCAAGCAAAGACTGCATTTCAGAGAATAAGAAACACATTATCCAACACATCCTTATCAATGAATGTTAGAAAAAGAGTCCTAAAATACTATATTGAACCTATCTTGTTATATGGAAGTGAATCATGGACAATAGGCAAGTCTGCACAAAAATCATTGGAAGCAGCAGAAATGTGGTTTATTAGAAGAATGTTGCGAATCCCCTGGACAGCAAAAATAACTAATGAAGAATGTATGAGAAGAGCTGGAGAGACAAAAAAACCTTGTCAAAAAGATAAGAGAGAGACAATGTACTTTCATAGGACATGCAATGAGAAGAGGAGGCATTGAAAATATTATAACAACAGGAAAAATGGAAGAAGATCAAGAGGAAGACCAAGAGAAATGATACTGGACAGTCTGACAGGATGGTGTGAGAGGAGATCACCAACTGAACTGATGGCCTGCATGAAGGATAGTGTACTCTGGAGAACATAATAGCCAACGCCAGTCGGCACGGCACCTAATGATGATGATGATGTGTGGTATTGTCATATCAGTACATGTACGCTGTGTCCAGATTTTAGAGGCTCCTTTTCTCTAGCTGTATTCCCAGCTTCAGTACCCACACAACTTCTACACTTTCACGCCCGAACATAAAATACAGAGGAAATATAAACAATATACAATGTCTTTATTTGTATCTGCATCAGCAAATATTCTACACCAACCAAAGATTACTGCAGTCAATCATCTTCTCTTAGCTCACACTCAAACAGCCTGTATTCTGACATATTACTGCTGCAACATAAACATGTATGGTGATATACAGTGTACTGATAAACTACCAAACATAAAAGTCTTACAGTACAACAAGTGTTCCACTAAAAGGGGGGGGGGGCGCTCATTTTCATATTTTTTATATGACAAACTCATTCCCTGACATCATCATTTCACAGCTTTCACTACCTTGTTCCTGTGGGGTCACCATCATACACACATGGCTAAATGTCACACAAACATTTGTTACAGCAGACTATTTTATTCTCCATTTTTTAATGGTATGCTGGTCTGGTTCTTGCTGGTTTTCACGTTTGTAGTTCTCAATGTCATAACCTTCAGGGCTGTGGAGGTAAAAAAATAAACAGCAGTATTACATGACAGCCTGGGGAGGAGGGGATGGTGATAATGAAGACAGATATTTATTTGGCATGCAGGATAATGAATAAAACAATTTGTAGGAAGTAAGATAAACATCATCATCATCATGCCCATTTCTGGGCTGAAAGCTGGCTGTTGGTTCACAGTGTCTCTCTACCTGCTGCTAAATGACACATATTTCTGACCTACATGCACCAATGTCATTTCCAAGCTCCAAACTTTCCTTTCAACATGGTTTCTGTGTACTGATCTGGTTGTGTAAGATACAGTTTGATGATGGCTTTAGTATGTGTCCGTGATGACCTTTTTTGTTCACTGAATTCCTTTCAGTTGTTACAACTGGGTCATTATCCGTACAAGTCACATCTTATGAAAAGATTAATCAAAGAATGGATAGTCACGGACATGTGATATGACAACATCCCAGAAGAAGACAGACAAGTGACATGACAACATCCCAGAAGAAGACAGACAAGTGACATGACAATCAAGAAGAAGACAGACAAGTGGCATGACAATCAAGAAGAAAACAGACAAGTGACATGACAACATCCCAGGAGAAGACAGACAAGTGACATGACAATCAAGAAGAAGACAGACAAGTGACATGACAATCAAGAAGAAGACAGACAAGTGACATGACAATCAAGAAGAAGACAGACAACTGACATGACAATCCAGAACAAGACAGACAAGGGACATGATAATCTAGGAGAAGACAGGCAAGTAACCTGTTATGGAATCAACATAAGTTTCCATGGTATTCATCTTTCCCTCATGAACTTATAGCCTTTTGTGTACAGAGCAGCTTCATCTACCAGCAGATATTGTGCGTGTGAGATATTCATGCTTACAGCTGTGTGTATCTCGGTACTGATCACAGGTCACTTCTGACTTCTCTAAGAAGCTGCGTCTGTCTGCTTTATGAAATTTTCAGACACTTATCCTCAAAGCTGAACACACGCAGTAAACTTAAGAGATCTACTCTAGCATTCAAAGTCAGCTAACAGCTGACAAAAATAACACTGGGGATAAAGATGACTGTCAAGCCTTGTCTGTAGACTGGCTCCAGTTCCCACAGCCTGGCTTGGGCTCTTTAAGGGTTGGCCCACTTCTGGAGGGCCTGTAATGGGTGAAAATATAACCATGATGCCTGTGGCAAGATCTCCAAGCTGACAAACATAAGGTGATGTTACCATGAGAAAATCATCAAACTCACAGCTCAAACAGTCGTGGAAAACTGTCAATCTCTTCCTGTGTGTAATCCTGCAGTCTCTTTGGTACAACCTGAACTTGTTGTATCTGGTCTGTGATGTTGCTGAGAATATCTTCTGGTACATCCTGACATTGAGACAAACAAAAACAAATATCTTATAGTATTTTCCATGACATTGTGACAAAAACTAGCAGCGTCAAGAAAGGCAGTACATCATGATACTGACAGGATGATGATGATGTATCTTAAGAAAACTAGCCTATCTACAATTGTGAAGTTATAACAGCCCCACTGGGGGTCAGGGCAAGCTCAAGCTCACAGGAAGAGATGGGATCAAGTGCTCAAACAAGTCAAGGCCTGCTACAACTATCATGGATATAGACAGTCAGATAGGAACATATGGTACAAATCTCCACAATGTTCTGGGCATAGCCAGTCAGATAGGAACATACGATACAAATCTCCACAATGTTCGCACGTGAACAAACTTCTTACTTCCTCAGGAAACAGGTGAAGTCGACACATCATGGCTTTCCTGTCCTCTAGACCTGCCAGACGGCCATAGACGGCCCTCTCTAAAACCTGGAATGTTGGAAATTGTGATCAATTATCAGCACAAAGTGAATAATCAATAGTACAAAGTGAACAAACAATAAAATGACTGATTCCGTCTTATCATTCATAAGATACAAGATATGTGTGCAACTTGCCAAATATTAATTTATTCAGCAGCTTCTCCACTCACTTGAAAAAAAATCTGGCATAATCAATCACAACAGCTACTACAAACTTTATTAGTGCCATTTATTTACACCTATGTCCTCAGTTTTTACACCTCATTTCCTACTCACAACTTTCCTTGACATTTGTACCAAATACTTGGCTAACTTTCCTTGACATCTGTACCAAATACTTGGCTAACTTTCCTTGACATCTGTACCAAATACTTGGCTAACTTTCCTTGACATCTGTACCAAATACTTGGCTAACTTTCCTTGACATTTGTATCAAATACTTGGCTAACTTTCCTTAACATTTGTATCAAATACTTGGCTAACTTTCCTTGACATCTGTACCAAATACTTGGCTAACTTTCCTTGACATCTGTACCAAATACTTGGCTAACTTTCCTTAACATTTGTATCAAATACTTGGCTAACTTTCCTTAACATTTGTATCAAATACTTGGCTAACTTTCCTTAACATTTGTATCAAATACTTGGCTAACTTGAGGTTGCTGGTGTGTTCTACAAGGGGTGATTGATAAGTTCTCGGCATAAGGTACAAATACTTGAAACAGTTTCTCCTTCTTCTTTGTTTGCTTCTACCACCAAGACCGCCCCATGATCCTACTGAACTATTTTGTGGTCCTCAATAGGTCCAGTGGTCCCCAAAAGGACCACAAGATATTCAGAGTATCGCAGAGCTTGAGCTTGTATTCTCGGTGGGTCTCAGAAGCAGGATTGCGTGACACCATGGTTTTCGTTGCACCAGTTTGATCTAGAGTTGGGCTTTCTCACTGGGAAAACCTCAGCGTGTTTTGGATATCAGTATATCCCCACTGGGTGAGAGGTGGTAGCCCATCCAGGCTAAAGTTGGACCTTCTCACCGGAAAACCTCGATGTGTTTTGAGATACCCGTGTATCACCGCCGGGTGAGAGGGTGGTTGCCATCCAGTCCAGAGTTGGACTTTCTCACTGGAAAACCCTAGCATGATCAGGATATGCATAAATCCCCGCTGGGTGAGAGGTAGTTGCCTATCTAGACTGCCCTGGTCCAGTGTCTCTGACTTCAGCATTTTGTGGTCGTGGCCGCTACCCTTCCTAGTTGTGACCAGGATGGAGCTTTTGTCCAGTTTTGTTGATTTGAGGCTGCTGGTATGTTCTAGCCTTGTTGATTTGAGGCTGATGTTGTGTTCTAGCTTTGTTGATTTGAGGCTAATGTTGTGTTCTAGCTTTGTTGATTTGAGGCTGCTGGTATGTTCTAGCATTGTTGATTTGAGGCTGATGTTGTGTTCTAGCTTTGTTGATTTGAGGCTAATGTTGTGTTCTAGCTTTGTTGATTTGCGGCTGCTGGTATGTTCTAGCCTTGTTGATTTGAGGCTGATGTTGTGTTCTAGCTTTGTTGATTTGAGGCTGCTGGTATGTTCTAGCCTTGTTGATTTGAGGCTAATGTTGTGTTCTAGCTTTGTTGATTTGAGGCTGCTGGTATGTTCTAGCCTTGTTGATTTGAGGCTAATGTTGCGTTCTAGCTTTGTTGATTTGAGGCTGCTGGTATGTTCTAGCCTTGTTGATTTGAGGCTTCTGTTGTGTTCTAGCTTTGTTGATTTGAGGCTGATGTTGTGTTCTAGCTTTGTTGATTTGAGGCTAATGTTGTGTTCTAGCTATGTTGATTTGAGGCTGATGTTGTGTTCTAGCTTTGTTGATTTGAGGCTGATGTGTTCTAGCTTTGTTGATTTGAGGCTGATGTTGTGTTCTAGCTTTGTTGACTTGAGGCTGATGTTGTGTTCTAGCTTTGTTGACTTGAGGCTTCTGGTGTGTTTGAGTTTGGCTGACTTGATTTCATATGTGCATGACTAAGTAGATGAATACAGTTCTGTGGCATAAACTTCAAGTTACCTAGACCTGTATCAGTACATAGCCTTGTAGGATCCACCTCATAAACTACAAGGTACAGAGACCTGTATCAGTACATAGCCTTGTAGGATCCACCTCATAAACTACAAGTTACAGAGACCTGTATCAGTACATAGCCTTGTAGGATCCACCTAATAAACTACAAGTTACAGAGACCTATACCAGTACATAGCCTTGTAGGATCCACCTCATAAACTACAAGTTACAGAGACCTATACCAGTACATAGCCTTGTAGGATCCACCTCATAAACTACAAGTTACAGAGACCTGTATCAGTACATAGCTTTGTAGGATCCACCTCATAAACTACAAGTTACAGAGACCTGTATCAGTACATAGCCTTGTAGGATCCACCTCATAAACTACAAGTTACAGAGACCTGTATCAGTACATAGCTTTGTAGGATCCACCTCATAAACTACAAGTTACAGAGACCTATACCAGTACATAGCCTTGTAGGATCCACCTCATAAACTACAAGTTACAGAGACCTGTATCAGTACATAGCTTTGTAGGATCCACCTCATAAACTACAAGTTACAGAGACCTATACCAGTACATAGCCTTGTAGGATCCACCTCATAAACTACAAGGTACAGAGACCTGTATCAGTACATACCCTTGTAGGATCCATCTCATGAACTCTCCAAGCAGAAGCTCGTGAGAACCCACCAGCGTATCTGTACAAAGCAATATATAGCACACTGTGTCAAGCATAAGAAATATAGAGCACAATGTGTCAAACATAAGAAATATATAGCACACTGTGTCAAGCATAAGAAATATAGAGCACAATGTGTCAAGCATAAGAAATATAGAGCACAATGTGTCAAGCATAAGAAATATATAGCACACTGTGTCAAGCATAAGAAATATATAGCACACTGTGTCAAGCATAAGATATATAGCACACTGTGTCAAGCATAAGAAATATATAGCACACTTTGTCAAGCATAAGAAATATAGAGCACACTGTGTCAAGCATAAGAAATATAGAGCACAATGTGTCAAACATAAGAAATATATAGCACACTGTGTCAAGCATAAGAAATATAGAGCACACTGTGTCAAGCATAAGAAATATAGAGCACACTGTGGCAAGCATAAGAAATATAGAGCACACTGTGTCAAGCATAAGAAATATATAGCACACTGTGTCAAGCATAAGAAATATAGAGCACACTGTGTCAAGCATAAGAAATATATAGCACACTGTGTCAAGCATAAGGAATATAGAGCACAATGTGTCAAACATAAGAAATATATAGCACACTGTCAAAAATAAGAAATATATAGCACACAGTGTCAAACACGAGAGGATAATATTTGTAGCTGAACTCTATTATATCAGGGTGCACTGTATAACTGTGTAATATCCAAATTAATAAAGACAAATTTTTTATTTACAATTTAATGGAAAGTTTAAAAAAAAACGTTACTTTCAAAGTTAATGACTTTTTTGTTGGTGAAATGAAAATAAATTCAGCACATAGAAGGGAACAATGGCTGGCATACACATGGTATTAAACATGCTAGTGTCATACCTGGTATGATGGAAATGCTTATATGTTCTCCACCTAGGACCTTTCATGGCAATATGTTGGGTGTTGTATACAACAACATGGTCACCAACTTCACCTGCATACATTAAAATACAAAGAAATAAGTACAAAGATACATGAAAACAAAAAGAACAAGCAGCCTTACAATAGGAGAAATGTAACCCATGAGAATAAAAACTGAACTGATTTTGCAATCTAGACATGGACAGCCAAGAAGTCAAGACAATACCTGGACAGCCAGGAGGTCAAGACAATACCTGGATGACCATGGGGTGGAGACAGCACTACTGTCAGGTAAATGGAGAAACTTTTCAAACTGGGAGGCAAAGTGGGAAAGGAGATAGATCAAAGACCAGACAGCTCCCCTTCTCCCCCCCCAACCCCATTACTACAAGGTTCGATGAGGTTTCTGCCTTTGTCAGATGTGTCCAGACATACTGTAATGTCACAGTAGACTGCGTCAATCATGAACCAAGTTTCTCATTTCTTACTGCTCCCTGACAGGCCCTTCACTCACCTGTCCTTCACCTTGTTTACTCCCTCAACCACTAAATCTGATCACAAATATAAGACCAAGTTATCATACAAATCACAGATATAAGATCAAGTTATCATACAAATCACAGATATAAGATCAAGTTATCATACAAATCAGAGATTTAAGACTAAGTTATCATACAAATCACAGATATAAGATCAAGTTATCATACAAATCACAGATATAAGATCAAGTTATCATACAAATCACAGATATAAGATCAAGTTATCATACAAATCACAGATATAAGACCAATTTATCATACAAATCACAGATATAAGATCAAGTTATCATACAAATCACAGATATAAGATCAAGTTATCATACAAATCACAGATATAAGATCAAGTTATCATACAAATCAGAGATTTAAGACTAAGTTATCATACAAATCACAGATATAAAATCAAGTTATCATACAAATCACAGATATAAGATCAAGTTATCATATTAATATAATGAGAGAAACCTAAAATAAACTCAAGTTGAGACTACAACATGAATAATCAACAATATGCAGATGATACAGGGCTAATATCCAAAATTTTTAAAAAAACCTGCAGAAGTTATTAGATATAGCAGTAAAAGAAAGGACTCGCCCCAAACAGCAAGAAAACAGAAACAATGGTTATATTCTGGAAGAAGAACTCACCTAAATGCAGTGTTAAAGTACAAGAAACAGCGCTGAGACACACGCATACAATTAAAAACATGAGCACTCTAACATAGACAGGAAGTCCACCTCTGGAATCAAGACTGGAATATACCAAGCCATAACAGCTTTCCAATAAATGAGACAAGCCAAAACAGCTTTCAGACAAGTGAAAAACAGCTTTCTAACAAGAGAGAAACAGCTTTCTAATAAATGAGACAAGCCATAACAACATTCAGACAAGTGAGAAACTTCTTTCAGACAAGTGAGAAACATCTTTCTAACAAGTGATAAACAGCTTTCTAACAAACAAGACAAGCCAAAACAGCTTTCAGACAAGTGAGAAACATCTTGTGGAATGCATCTCTATCAATGAATATCAGAAAGAGAGCTATAACATGTAACACTGAGCTTATCCTACTTGATATGAGTGAGTAATTTACAATGAACAGATCACTGCAAAGATCACTTGAGTAACAGAGATGTGCTTTCTTAGTACAATGTTAAGAATATCATGGATGGCCAAGATGACAAACAGGGAATGTCTAACAAAAGCAAATGTAGAAGGGAATCTGATTACATCCATACAAAAATGACACCCATCATTCACTGCAATATATTGAGAAGAGGGTGGCTATAAAACATCAGGAAAGATAAATGGGAAGAGAAGCAGAGTAAGGCCAAGAGAACAAAATCATAGGCAGTCTAATGCATTGGCACAATAAAAAGTCAGCAGCTTGGGCTGTTGGAAAATACCAACAACTGAAATTTCTAGTAAAGCATGAATGCCTGATAACAACAATGACACTAATCACAAATATAAAATCAGTCATAACAATATTCATACCTCCTCCAAAATATACAGGTTTGTGCATGCCTTGTAAGTATGTAACAATTCTGTAGGCAGATCTGAAGGGGCACTGATATTTGGCGTCGTACAACCACCATGTTCGTGCCAGACTCGACCATTGCTGGAGAAAGACAAATTTTTCTACTCACTCAGGATTTTACTGTCACTTGCTCATCATCAAGTGTTTCAATGCAGAAATACAGTGTCAGCACATCACATGATTTAACTAATCTAAATAAAAACTAAATAGAATCTGCCAGGCATCCACTTAATGTTTAATTATGATTTTACTAACTTCAGATATGCTCTTAAAATTAAGCTGAGATATTGGAGCGAAACGACTTGAACAGTTTAGTTGCTCATTAAATGAAAAGGTTGACCCAGGCTCTAAAAATGGGCATCAGAGAAATCTGGGAAGGTAAATGCGGCCAGGCGTGGTACTGACCATATCAGACTTTCATGTGTCGAAAGTCCTGGAAATGGGGCCTAACACCGTGTCCCAGTAAGTCTTAGTGGCATGGAAACGGAAAGTTTACCTTTTATGAAATAAGGTATTGTGACTGCACCTGACAAAACAAATTACTGTACAGGGAAATTTGTATGTAAATCTTACAGCAAATAATAAGTGAATCTGTGCTACTATTATGATCTATGCAGTTATCCTGAACGTAGAGAGCTACACTACAACTCTGCCGGTCACCTTCATCACCTACCACAACTCTGTTCCTCGACATGATGGTCCAATATGTCTGACTGTCACTTCCGGTGGGAGAATTCATTGTTAAAATAAGATAATTTGCTTTTCGATCAAATAATTTATGTGCACACTCGGAGATGGAGAGAGAGATATATGAAATGTATTTTTAACATGTGCTTGCTGGCTGTTATACTGCTTATGAAATACGGAATGAGCTCAGACTGATATGAAGAAAATAAATCAAAACAACTATGCTGTTCAGTTATTTGCATGCCCTCGCGGAACTTTGCCTCCCTAACAGCTCTCCTGTAGGCCTCTCAGTTGTGAGCAAGATGTCCTACTCATGATGCATCCATTTGCAGATCATCAACGATGTCTTGCAGCCATCCTCGCTTTTGTCTTCCTCTCTTTCTTTTTCCCATTATGTACCCTTCCAATACGGTCTTCATCAAATTATCATGACGTTTAATGTGTCCAAAATATTTAAGTTTTCTCTATCTAAATCCTCTTTACCAGCCAGTCTTCTTCAGTAATAAGTTCTTGTAGTATGGATATCTCTCTCTCTGAACCTCAAGTGCCCAGGGCACATGGGGCTTCCGCAAGGATTTTCCACAAATGCCTGTCCTTTGCCTTTTTTTCTGCTCTTGCCCAGGTGAGCCCTCTATTGCTCAACATCCTTTCTGTTGTTCTTCTCCATGTCTCTTTTGGTCTACCCTTACTTCTGTTCCCCTGTGGTGTCCATCTTAGTGCTATTTTTGGTAGTGAGTTATCAGTCATTCAGAATACATGTCCCAACCATCGCCAGCATCTTTCCTTAATAATTGTTGTCAGTGGTTTCATCTGCATTTCTGCCAATAAGATGTTATTTCTTATGGTGTTTGGCCAAAATATTTTTCTAATTCTTCGTAAACATTTAGTCTGGAAAGAATTCAACTTGTTTTCTATGGTTTTGGTGATTTTCCAGCATTCACTTCCATAGAGTAGTACACTTAGAACACTACTCTTAAATATCCTGATTTTCATATTTATGCTTAGTTTTTTGGATTTCCATATATTCTGCAGCATTGCAAAAGCCTGGTTTGCTCTAGTAAGTCTGCTGTTGATGTCCTCTGTGCTGTCTCCATTTTCTACTACTTTGCTGCCAAGATATACAAATTCGTTGACCTCCTCCACTAACTTGCTATCTACTCTGAGTACATTTCTGTTGTTCACATTTTGCTTCATTAACTTTGTCTTTCCTACGTTGATCTTTAGTCCTATGTTGTTTGCATTCTGAGTTAGCTTGTTTATTTTATCTTGCATATCTTTGTGACTGCTTGATAATAGACAAATGTCGTCCGCAAAGTCAAGGTCCTCCAGCACTGTGTCAAGGGTCCATTGTAATCCTCTACGTTTGTCTGATGTTGCCTCCTTCATTAACCAGTCTGCTGCCAAGATAAATAATGTTGGTGATAGTACACATCTCTGCTTCACTCCTGTTTGTACTCTAAAGCTGCTGGAGGTATGTTCTCCACAGATCACTTTGCACTGAAAACCCTCGTATAGGGCTTTGATTACATTAACTATCTTATGGGGGAGGCCATGCCATCTTAGGATTTTCCACAGTGCATCTCTGTTGACACTGTCAAAGGCTTTCTCAAAATCTATGAATAATGCATATGTTGTGCTATGCCACTCATTTGCCTGTTCTAATATTTGTCTAAGTACAAATATGTGATCTATGCATGATCTTCCTTTCCTAAATCCTGCCTGCTCTTTTTGAAGTTTTTCCTCAAGTGTTGGTACAATTCTGTTGATGATTATTCTGCAAAATACTTTACTGGTGAGTGGCAGGAGGGTAATGCCTCTCCAGTTCCCACAATCTCTGAGGTCACCCTTCTTTGGTAGTTTTACTATAAGCCCAGTTTTCCACTCATCTGGGGCTTTTTCTAGATCCCAAATTTGTTGTAATATCTGGCAAAGTTGTTTTGGTGTTTCTGTTTCTTCTGCTTTCAACATCTCAGCAGTCACTTCATCTTCACCTGGTGCCCTGTCTGATTTTAGCTTCTTTATTGCCTCCTTTACTTCACTTATTGTTATTGGTCCTGTATTGATGTTTAGTTCCATTTTTGCTTCAGGTATGTCTATTGTTTGTGCTGCTTGTGTTCTGTTTAGTAGGGTGTTCCCTCCATCTTTCAATTTTTTCTCTTTCTCCACTGACCAGCTGTCCATTTTGTGTCCTTACTGCACTTTCACATCTTGTGTTGAAGTTACCTGTCATCTGCTTTGTGATGTTATATATGGTTTTCATGTCATTTGTAAATGCTGCTTTCTCTGCTGTTTCTGCTAAGTTGTCATAATATTGACGTTTATCTTGGCGGCATGATTCCTTCACTTCTTTGTCTTTTTGCGCATAATTACTTAAAACTTGTTCTTTAAGCCGTTGTGATTTGGTGTTCAGTAATTTTTTCTTGATTTCTTTTCTTTGCTCTATCTTTTCCCATGTGGTCTTGCTTATCCATTCCTCTTTTCTCCGTTTCTGATATCCCAGCACCTCTTTTGCTGTTTCCTGTAGTGTTTTATTGAACTCTAGTATGGACATTTCTTCTTCGTCTTGTAGGACACTGAAGTGGTTCTTAAGTACTATTGAGAATTCATTTCTTGTTTGCTGGTCTTTTAGTTTTCTTGTATCAAAATGTATCTTTCTGTGTTCTCCGATTTTGGCTTTCCTTAATTTTAGTTTTATTTTTGGTACCAGAAGGTTGTGATCACTTCCTACATCTGCTCCTTTCCTTGCTCGCACATCTTGTAGTGACCGTTTCCACTTGTTGTTTATCAGTATGTGATCGATTTGGTTTTCTGTGGTTTTATCTGGTGACCTCCAAGTCACCTTATGGATGTTTTTGTGTTGGAAAATTGTCCCTCCGATGGTCATCATGTTTTCTTCACAGAAACTGCACAGTCTTTCTCCATTTTCATTTATTTCTCCAATTCCTTCTCTTCCTATGATTATTCTTCTATCTTCACTTCCTTCACCTACTTTTGCATTGAAGTCACCCAAGATGAGTAGCATATCATGCTTGGGTATTGTTTCTACTGTGGCTTGGAGGCTGTTGTAAAAATCTTCTTTTACTTCCTCTTCAGCTGCTTCTGTTGGTGCATAACAAACAATAATAGACAGCTTCGTGAATCTTGAGTTGATGCGTGCATATAATAATCTCTCATTTATTGGGGTCCATTTCAGCAATGCTCTTGATGCTTCTTTTGTTATAATTAATGCTACTCCTCCTTCATGAAGATCTTCTTTACCTGACCATATTATTGTATCTTCTGTGTGCTGTGTTGTTAATTTCCTTCTGCCTTGTCCTGTCCATCTTGCTTCTTGTATTCCTAGTATGTCTAGTTTGTATCTGTGCATTTCCTTGATGGTTTGTGCTAGTTTTCCAGTCTGGTTAAGTGTTCTTACATTCCAGCTGCCTATTTGCATCTTGTGTTTAGGTTCCAGGAGGTCTGCAGTCGGGCTGGGGACTTCCAGTGGCTGGCTTTCATCCACAACCTTCATGGGCTCAGTTTCCTGATAAGCATTTCTCCTTCCACCTACATTTGTTTTTTCCCTTGCTTCTGTTTCTGTAGCAGTCTGATAGTGTTTTTTACCAGATAGGGTTGCTGGCCCTATGCCGAACCCTCCTTAGTCGCCTTTTACGATCATGCATGGTAGGGTACAGTGGTCCTATTCTTTGCAGATCCTGGGTACCACACTGGGGGTAGTATGGATATATTTGTTCTTTTTTTGTGTCCATGATATTTAAGAACTCTTCTGTAGCATTTACATTCAAATGCATTTATGTGTTTCTCAGCTGTTTTGTTAAGTGTCCAAATCTCAAAGGCATATGGGAAAGATGGATGCCTTTAAAAATCTTATTTTTGTAGTTCTGTCTGCTCCTCTCCACAGATTCTTTATTTGTTTTACTTTCTGAAGAGCAATAGATGTCCTCCTTTTAATTTCCCTCATTGTATCTCCATTATTAGTTAGTAATGATCCAGGATGTTTAAAAACTCTCCACTTCTTCCAACTTTTTCTCATTGATACATATTTCAGCTATCTTTTTTGTTTTGTCATTTGTCATCAATTTAGTTTTCTTTGCATTAAGATAGAAGTTTTGCTCTTCGCTGTTCTTACGGACTGACATAATTAGTTTTTCCATTACTTTTTGTGTTGTGGACAGTAATACTGTGTCATCAGCATATCTAATCTCTGCTATTTCATAACCTCCAATCTTTATGGCATCATAATATTCTTTGTCTACATCTTCTCTAACATTCCTCATTATATTTTCAGTATACAAGTTAAATAAGTAGGGTGACAATATGCACACCTGACGGACCCCTTGTTTTATGTCAAACCAAGTTGTTGTTTCACCATTTATTCTTACTGCTGCTTGTTGGTCTAGATACAACAGTGATGTTAATTGTATCAAATGTGTTGGAAATCCCATTTTTTCCATTATTTCCCAAAGTTTCTGGTGTTGTACACAATCATATGCCTTTGGGTAGTCTATAAAGGATAAATATAGATTCACATTAAACTCTCTGTATTTCTCTATTATTAATCTTATATTGAATATATGATCTCTTGATCCTCTTCCTTGTCTAAAACTAGCTGGACCATGTTGACTACTTCTTTTATTTCCTTACGAAGTCTACCCATTATGATTTTTAACAGAATTTTACTGGCATGACTAATCAGAGCAACAGTTCTGTAGTTTGTGCATAATTTCAGGTTACCCTTTTTTGGCAGTGGTATGAATATAGTTCTTTTCCATTGTTTTGGCCAAATACCTGAATGCCATATCTTTTTACATAGTGCATGATAGATTGTTGCACATTCCTTTCCTCCTGCTTTAATAAGTTCAGCTGTTATCTCATCACATCCTGGTGATTTACCATTTTTCAGATTCTTTATTGGCCATAAAACTTCTATTGTCGGTTCAGCTTCTTTCTCCTCCAATAATAATTCACATTGTTGACTTCTGCTTTCACATTTGGTTGTTTCATACATTCCTCTGCAATATTCCTTCCATCTTTCCAGAATTTCCTCTGTCTCTAAAAAGGTATTTCCCATCTCGTCACAAATTACATTTAGCTTAGGTGTGACATTTCTCGTCAATGTCTTCATTTCTTTAAACATTTCACTATCTCTTCCACGCTTCTGATGTTCTTCTATTCTTTCACAACAACCTTGTATGTATATATTTTGTCGTTTCTTATGTTTCTTCGTACTTCTTCTGTTAAAGATTTATATTCCTCTTTGTTGTTGTTTGTCACTTTGTGGGCCTTTTTTTTGATTGAGATTGCAATTTTACTCGCTTTTAAAAGGATAAAATCTCCAGTTAAAATCTGATCATGTTCCCTGACAGTTTTTGTTGTTCTCACCTTGTTCAACGTGGCGCGAGGAGAGGAAGGTCGAGCCGGCTGGATCAGAGCACGACAGCAAGGGATGGAGGTGTCTCGAGGTTGTGTGCTGGGATGACTTTCTGGTACCCTACCAAAGACATCATCTTCTTTTACGACGAAGAAAGATATAATTTATTGTCTGCCGCAGGATGAGCTGCATTTGTATTTATTATTTTACATTTATTATTATTATTTTTTCCCCACTTTGTTTCAGGGAGCTTAACTTTTGTTCATCTTGTGGCAAGAGTTATGTTTCTTGGATGAGACTTTTTTCACCAGAAGATTTTTTTTCCTTCTTCTATGCCTCTTTCTTGAGGTCTGTCTTGTGGATTTGATGCTCTTTCTTGAGGTCTATCCTGTGGATTTGATGCTCTTTCTTGAGGTCTATCCTGTGGATTTGATGCTCTTTCTTGAGGTCTATCTTGTGGATTTGATGCTCTTTCTTGAGGTCTATCCTGTGGATTTGATGCTCTTTCTTGAGGTCTATCTTGTGGATTTGATGCTCTTTCTTGAGGTCTATCCTGTGGATTTGATGCTTTTTCTTGAGGTCTGTCTTGTGGATTTGATGCTCTTTCTTGAGGTCTGTCTTGTGGATTTGATGCTCTTTCTTGAGGTCTGTCTTGTGGATTTGATGCTCTTTCTTGAGGTCTGTCTTGTGGATTTGATGCTCTTTCTAGAGATCTATCTTGTGGATTTGACTCTGGTCTTTGAGATCTGTCTTGTGGATTTGATGGCTCTTTCTTGAGATCTATCGTGTGGATTTGACTCTGGTCTTTGAGATCTGTCTTGTGGATTTGATGACTCTTTCTTGAGATCTATCTTGTGGATTTGACTCTAGTCTTTGAGATCTGTCTTGTGGATTTGATGACTCTTTCTAGAGATCTATCTTGTGGATTTGACTCTGGTCTTTGAGATCTGTCTTGTGGATTTGATGACTCTTTCTTGAGATCTATCTTGTGGATTTGACTCTGGTCTTTGAGGTCTGTCTTGTGGATTTGATGACTCTTTCTTGAGATCTATCGTGTGGATTTGACTCTGGTCTTTGAGATCTGGATTTGATGCTCTTGCATGAGATCTGTCTTTAGGATTTGACACTTTTGCTTGAGATATGTCTTGATGATTTTGACACTCTTGCGTGAGATCTGTCTTGAAGATTTGACACTTGTGCTTGAGGTATGTCTTTAGGATTTGACACTTGTGCTTGAGGTATGTCTTTAGGATTTGACACTTTTGCTTGAGGTATGTCTTTAGGATTTGACACTCTTGCTTGAGATCTGTCTTGAGGATTTGACACTCTTGCTTGAGGTCTATTTTGTAGATTTGTCTGACGTGCTTAAAATTTCCCTCAATATGTGAACAGTCTAAATACTTTGATATACCTCCCATTGCTCACATCACCCATTTGTTTGGTTGGCTTGTATCAGATCACACAAGTCAGGGGATCAGAACAAATTACGACATTGCTTTTATCAGATCACACAAGTCAGGGGATCATGACACCATCAGATCCCACAAGTCAGGGGATTATGACAGCATCAGATCCCACGAAGCAGGAGATCAGGACAGTATCAAATCCCACAAATCAGGAGATCAGGACAGCATCAGATCCCAAGAGGCAGGAGATCAGGACAGTATCATATCCAAAAAATCAGGAGATCAGGACAGCATCAGATCCCACGAGGCAGGAGATCAGGACAGTATCAAATCCCACAAATCAGAAGATCAGGACAGCATCAGATCCCACAAGTCAGGGGATCGAAACATAATAAACACACTCTCTGGGAAAACGAATGGTTTAAGTCACACAAATGTTAATGTTTTTTATCTCAACGTATGATCGGCAGTGCAAGATTTTAGTAAACTACAGATTGGGAAAACAGTCAGAGCTTATCAACTGCTATTTCTTTCTTTGTAAAAAAAGGTTTTTTTTAAAGGATAAACAAGGGTGTGACTAGATTTGGAAGCAGCGCAGTCAATAGTGGCTCATATTCTCATCTTGTTTTGTGCTATCTCCTTGTACTATCTCCCTGCAACTGCGAGCTGATGTTCTTTGCAGCCGATGCTGTGAAGGTGTTGAGGACACAACATCGTTTCGGCGTGGGAGCGGGTTATGGCAGCTAATTCTTTTAGTACAGCTAAAAACCAGGAGGCGTTGAGTGCTTCTTTAGCAGACTCCACCACCATGGGGACTATGGCGATCCCTGCCCCGTTAGCCAGGCTAGTTCTGTTACTGGGGTACCAACGGAGAGTTGGGAGACTTGGTCAGCTATGGTTTGTTAACCCTGACACTAACATGTGAATTCGGACGGCGAATTCACCCCAGGTATGTTCTCATATCTTATCTTATATCTTATATCCTTCCCGTGCCGTTAAACGTCACATAGGGCTCGCAAAGTAGTTCGCCAATTTTTCCTGTCTTCAGCGAGTCTTTCAACCTCATCAAAGGATTCTATGCCTGTTAACTTGGCCTCTCTTAATAATGTCCTCTTCAGAGTTTCATGCGGTCTGCCTCTTTTTCTTTGGCCTGTTGTGTTCCACTTGATAGCTTGTTTTGGGATTCTCTGATCATTTCTTCTCATCAAGTGACCAACATATGACCATCTCCTTTTCCCTATCACCCATGAGACTGGTTGTTGTTCAGTCATCTGTCTTATCTCTGCATTGTTCTTGAATTCGTTCCACTTGATGCCGAGTATTTTCCTTAGGCATTTGTTTTCAAAAGAGTCTAATTTCTTTTCTATTTCTTTAGTTGTTTTCCAGCTTTCACATGCATAAATGAGGGTGGATATTACTTTTGAATTGAATAGTCTTAACTTGGTTTTTGTGCTTATAACTTTTGAATTCCATATGTTCTCAAGATTCTTGAAGATTGATGCTGCTTTTGCAATTCTGATCCTAACTTCCTTTCTAGTGTCACCATCCTGGTCTATGTAGCTGCCAAGGTATGCAAATTGATTGACTTCTTCAATATCTGTCCCTTCTATGTGTATTTTTCCATTTTGATTGATGGGAATTTTCTTTATTTTTGTTTTGTCCTTGTTAATTTCAAGTCCTATTTTGCTCGCCAGTGAAGACAGGCTATCTGTTTAGGTATGTTCTCATAGGGCGAGTGTAATTTGGATACGAAGTACTGCCATGTTAACCCATCTATAAAACTAGGTGTTATGGGAAGTGTATACGCAAACTATGAGTGCCATCTTGCAGAGCGAGGTACACCAGAATATTCTACACTCAGCCATCAGAGCATAAAAGATATACAGTAGTATGCAGAAACCATTGTGGACGCATTCACTATGGTTACTGAGGCATCTATATGGGCAGCTACTCTGTGTTACTTGTAGAACATAGTTTTTATTGGTAATATCCCTTTGACTCATCTTATATCTTACGTTAAACGTCACATAGGGCTCGCAAAGTAGTTCGCCAATTTTTCTTGACTTCGGCGAGTCTTTCAATCTCATCAAGGGATTTTACGCCTGTTAATTTGGCCTCTCTTAATAATGTCCTCTTCAGAGTTTCACGCGGTCTGCCTCTTTTTCTTTGGCCTGTTGTGTTCCACTTGATAGCTTGCTTTAGGATTCTCTGATCTCTTCTCATCACGTGACCAACATATGTCCATCTCCTTTTCCTGATCACCCATGAGACTGGTTGTTGTTCAGTCATCTGTCTTATCTCTGCATTGTTCTTGAATTCGTTCTACTTGATGCCGAGTATTTTCCTTAGGCATTTGTTGTCAAAAGAGTCTAATTTCTTTTCTATTTCTTTAGTTGTTTTCCAGCTTTCCCATGCATAAATGAGGGTGGATATTACATTTGAATTGAATAGTCTTAACTTGGTTTTTGTGCTTATAACTTTTGAATTCCATATGTTCTCAAGATTCTTGAAGATAGATGCTGCTTTTGCAATTCTGATTCTAACTTCCTTTCTAGTGTCACCATCCTGGTCTATGTAGCTGCCAAGGTATGCAAATTGATTGACTTCTTCCTTTGACTATCTTAACAAAATGCATTAGCAGGACCATGAATTGCCTTTGAAAGTAGAAACAAATTCGATCAATCACATATTGGCTAGGCGGTTGCTTATACTATCAAAGACAGCGGTTCAAGTCATCCTCATTCTCTCACGTATAATAGGTTCTTCAGAGGCTAATCACTTACATTATTCTTTCCCTTGTCACACTCTGGAGACTGGCGTCAATGTTTCGTTCAGAAAAGTCCTCGGGAATTTTTTTGTGTGTGTCTGTCAGCTCAAGAAAGAATATCAAAATAATTTTGCTTCAAGAGAAGTCAAATGATAAATGTGAGACTTGATGCTTGATGCCCACAGAATGAGAAGCTGTTCAAAAATCGCTTGTGTCAGACAGCGCTAGTGTCAGACTGTATCTCATCATCATCATCATGTGCCGTGCCGACTGGCGTTGGCTATTATGCTTCTCCAGAGTACACGATCCTTCATGCAGGCAATCAGCTCAGTTGGTGATCTCCTCTCACACCATCCCGTCAGACTGTCCAGTATCATTTCTCTTGGTCTTCCTCTTGATCTTCTTCCTTCTGTTTTTCCTGTTGTTATAATATTTTCAATGCCCCCTCTTCTCATTGCATGTCCTATGAAAGTACATTGTCTCTCTCTTATCTTTTTGATAAGGTTTTTTGTCTCTCCAGCTCTTCTCCTACATTCCTCATTAGTTATTTTTGCTGTCCAGGGGATTCGCAACATTCTTCTAATAAACCACATTTCTGCTGTTTCCAATGATTTTTGTGCAGACTTGCCTATTGTCCATGATTCACTTCCATATAACAAGATAGGTTCAGTATAGCATTTTAGGACTCGTTTTCTAACATTCATTGATAAGGATGTGTTAGCTAATATGTTTCTCATTCTCTGAAATGCATTCTTTGCTTGGCCTATTCTGTTCCTAATTTCTGTCCTGCATTTCCCATCTGAAGTTATTACTGCTCCAAGTTATTTGAATTTCTGCACCTGCTTTAGAATAGTTCCGTTTAACTTAATACTGCATGCTGGTGGATTCTGTTTCTTAGATATAACCATAGTCTCTGTCTTTTTGATGTTCAAAGTAAGGCCTTTCTGTTCACTTTCTTTGGCGACTTTATTCAAGAGATTTTGCAGGTCTTGTTGGTTCTCAGCTATCTGTACTGTGTTGTCAGCATACCGAAGGTTGTTAATATTGTATCCTCCAATTTTTATGCCTGGTTCTGTGATGATTGTTCTTAGAATATTCTCGCTATACAGAGAAAAAAGGTCTGGAGATAGTACACATCCTTGTCGCACCCCTTGTTTTATAGGTTGATATTATATATTATTATGATATTATGATTATGATTGGTTGACTGTATCTATGTTAATCAATACCTATGTCAAACAGCGCTTGTGTCAGACTGTACTTATGTTAATCAATATCTGTGTCAGACAGCGCTAGTGTCAGACTGTACTTATGTTAATCAATACCTATGTCAAACAGCGCTTGTGTCAGACTGTACCTATGTTAATCAATACCTGTGTCAAACAGCGCTTGTGTCAGACTGTACTTATGTTAATCAGTACCTATGTCAAACAGCGCTTGTGTCAGACTGTACCTATGTTAATCAATATCTGTGTCAGACAGCGCTAGTGTCAGACTGTACTTATGTTAATCAATACCTATGTCAAACAGCGCTTGTGTCAGACTGTACTTATGTTAATCAATACCTATGTCAAACAGCGCTTGTGTCAGACTGTACTTATGTTAATCAATACCTGTGTCAGACAGCGCTTGAATATATGATCTTTTGATCCTCTTCCTTGTCTAAAACTAGCTGGACCATGTTGACTTCTTTTTCTATTTCCTTACGAAGTCTACCCATTATGATTTTTAACAGAATTTTACTGGCATGACTAATCAGGGCAACAGTTCTATAGTTTGTGCATAATTTCAGGTTACCCTTTTACATAGACTGTACCTATGTTAATCAATACCTGTGTCAGACAGCGCTAGCGTCAGACTGTGGCTGTATCAGACGACTGTTTTCTTCATTCTTTGTTTTGATACACACTCACACACACACACACACACACACACACTGGTATTAACAAAACAATGATTTCCAGAGAAGATGAGACATAAAAGAAATGACAGCTGCGGTAAAACTGGTTCTGGTAATGAAAAGATTGGGCACTTCAGGCTGGAAATTTCAAAAGCTTTAATCAGAGAATCGAAATTGGATACACATGTTATATGTTCTGTAGTCAAGAAGTGATAGCAAACTTTCTCTCCGAAGCAAAATATGCTAGTTTTTGATTGTTAAAATCAGTTGACTTTTCTGAAGTTGGATCTTTAGACAAGTAACCACATTTTCATGTCAGTATTTGTTGGTTTTTTTACTATCCATGAAGCAGACATTTTCTGAAATACTCTTTGTGTGTGTGTGTGTGTGTGTGCTTTATTTGCTTCTCCTACCCCACCCCAACCCCACCTCACCTCACCTCACCTCAACCCACCCCACCCCACCTCACCTCACCTCACCTCATCTCACCCCCAAACCCTCTTGCTTTTTTGTCTTCTTTTACAAAGATCTTTGACCTTTGACCTTGATATTACTGCAACAACCGGTTTCTGTTTCACATTATATTTCTTTCTCAAGTTGTCTGGTCTGGTCTGACCTGATCTGGTCTGTTATCATATCATTAAGTGAACCCTGGACATACACATACAAAAGTAGCCAAAAACACGTAAGACTTGATTCATGATAACCCTCACATACAGATTTACAGCACAGAAGTCACAGGCTTACACGCACATATATACACAGATTTACATCGTGGTTTAAACACATATATACACAGATTTACATCGTGGTTTAAACACATATATACGCAGATTTATAGCACAGATGTCACAGGCTTACACGCACATATATACACAGATTTACATCGTGGTTTATACACATATATACACAGATTTACAGCACAGGTATCATTGCTTTATACACAAATATATACACATAGATTTACAGCAAGGGTATCATCACCTTATACACACATATATACACAGATTTACAGCACAGGTATCATTGGTTTATACACACATATATACACATTTACAGCAAGAGTATTATCACCTTATACACACATATATACATAGATTTACAGCACGGGGCAGACACCAACCAACAGAAGTTAAAAAAAAAACAAAGCACGCTTAATGATAAGAGATTTTAATATTTGTTAACAAATGAATGTTGCCCAGTATAGCTTCCATCAAGTTAAAACTAGCAAGATAAACACAAATGACTGCTGCAGTTGAAGTAAACAACAAATGAAGACAGACCTTTTACCTGTGTCCACTATTATCAGCGAATAATTAGCCCACAATGGTACTTTACCATTATATCTATTTTACCCATTTTAACTCCTGTCTGTTCTTGTGTCTAGAAAAAAAAACTAGACATAATTGATAAGTTCCTGTGTTTTTGTTTTTTTTTTGCCATCATTTTTGAATTGAGCAATTTTAAAATGAGTTTTTGTGATTTTGGACGCCAAAAATGAAAAAAAAAAAAAATGTCTTCCGCAGGTCCTGAGCCTACAAATAATTTTAGATTTTGAGATTCCACATTAAAAAAAATTGGTATGAAAAGATCTTCAAAAATATATCACTATTTTCTTTCGGGAAACTTATCATCTTTTGCTGCGCGGAGTTCTGGCTGTCTTCCAATGTTTTTCTTGGCAACATTTTGTCCTAAAAAATCTTACAGCATTTTGTGTTTTTCTGATAACATTCTATGTGTGTCACGCATGAGTGAGCATCAGGTTTCTATGTGTATGTTTAAGTAGGTCAGTTTGATCTGGTAAAGAGATCTACGATGAATCACATGAATCCCATTATATAAGCTTGTGGTGAATCATATAGCAGAATGTGAATGTGTGCAGTCAAGCATGACTGAAACTATGTAATGAAGTGTAAAGCTGACTTTAAAACAAAGATGTTAACAAATCTCTGATCAAAATGAGAAATATAAACATGATTTAAAGATAAAAATTAAGTAAGAAAAATGTTAAGTAACAGATCTCCCACAGTAACTAAGCTACGACAGATAAACATCATCATCTTCAAGCTAACTTTGACATTTTTCATCTCTGTCGCTGTGACACCCCAACAAAAGTCAGTCACATGACTCGTGCTGTAAAGCTAAGTCACATGACTCATGCTGTAAAGCTAAATCATATGACTCTAAAAATAAATTATATACTCAGTCTATACAGCTAATTCACATATAAAAACAACCATAAATTCAAATCACATAACTCTATTTTGGAGCTAAATCACACAACTGTGATTTTAATTTACAAAACATGATTTAGTTACACATTATACTGAGACCAGAATTGGATATAAGAATGGTAGAAAAGCTCTTTTCTTCATAATCTGACGTGTACATAAATGATAGCAGGATATAGATTTGAGAAGTTGATATAAAACTCTACATGCTAATTATACATGAACTGTGGAGATGACAGCATGGTGCACCTGCATTGAACGTCCATTTTATCACAAAAAGCTTGACTAAAGTGTATGCACACATTTACCAAGAAGAGTTTGGACAATGTCTCCTAGCATAAAGATGATATACGCAATCACATGGCAATTCTGATTTATGAAGCAAATAAATTAAACATTTATATGGGTGCAGCAAGCTAGAAAGTTACATTTTTCAACAAGCATTTTGGGTACATTTACAAAAAACAGTTGCCATCATTATCTGGCAAACATGTACAGCTAGAAACTGTAGGTCAAAACAGATTATGAATGGCGAATATTAAAAGTCAGCATACAATGCTGACCCCAAATGACTCATATATAAATAAATTCTGCGTTTCTTTGTATCCAAAGTTTAGATTAGGAAAGTTTAGTTTTGCTACTGTTTGAGAAAGAAAACTAAATGAGAAGGAATATCAACTCAGTTCAAATACACAGCTCATGACATTACAAAATAAGGTGACATGTGATATTAAAATTGTTATATTCTTAAAAACATGGATCAGCAGAAGCACAGGAAACAAAACAAATTTTGACACACAAACAACATTGAGAATATACTACTAAAAAGATTCTTGTACAGTTTTTGTAAAAACTTGAACCAAGGAAATGACAACACAAATAAAAATCAGTCACTGAATAAATATTTCCAGTACATACTGATGAGATTTCACAAAACAAAAGATCTCAAATTTTAACTAAAGCATGGGATATTATACATAGTTCTCAGACTGTCAGGTTCAGAATTAGAGTAATCTCCTTTACAACAAGCAAACTGTGACTAAACGTTTCTGTTGACAAGATCTATCAAAACATCAAGTTTGTTTTTAATGATCTTGGATGTTTTGATCAGCCATCATCAAATACATGATCTTATTTTTTTTTTTAAATTTCACTCACCTACAGAAAGTGAAATAGTTTAGTTATCACTATACGAAAGTACTTGTTATCATATATGAAGCATTTTTTATCATCTAATAAAGATATCTGACTATCATGTGAAGGTATCACTTTTTGTTATGGAAAGATATCAGTTATCACTAAATGAGGATTTCAGTTCTCACTGTGTAAACATACACATTATCACTATGTGTTGGTGTCTGTGATCACTGTTTCAAAGTTCATAGTACTAAAGTTACAAGCACAAGAAAACTTTTCCTACAGACTGATGCTGTATGCGGCACAGAATGAGGAGCTCATGCTGTATGCGGCACAGAATGAGGAGCTCATGCTGTATGTGGCACAGAATGAGGAGCTCATGCTGTATGCGGCACAGAATGAGGAGCTCATGCTGTATGCGGCACAGAATGAGAAGCTGGAATCTGTAGTGACCACATCTTTTAGGGGACTCAGTACAAGAAAATCTGTAATATTTACTTAATAAGAGTACACCCTAACAGCACAGGAATTTTCTACATCATCATCATCATCAAGTGCCACGCTGAAAGTCTTCTTCTTACATCTTCCATCCTTCCCGTGCCGTTAAACATCACATAGGGCACGCATGGTAGTTTGCCAAGATGTCCTGTTTTCGGCGAGCTTTTCAATCTCATCAAGGGATGTTGTGCCCACTAAACTGGCCTCTCTTAACAATGTCCTCTTTAGAGTTTCACGTGGTCGATCTCTTTTCCTTCGGCCTTTTGTGTTCCATTTGATAGCTTGAAAGTCTTGGTCAGCCATATTTCTCAACTCTGTGTGGTCTTTAGCACTCCTATTGTATCAGCTGCCTTATTTCTATTCTTGTTCCAATGCCAGTTTTGATGACCTAAACGTTAAAAAGTCAGCGTTCAAATCACACCTGGCAAACGCAATTCTTTTTTAAGTGTTTGGTTAACTTGGAAACATCATGCTTGTCTCTGATATCTCCTAAGTTGAAAAAAAATGTGTGTCTCTTGATATCTCTTGGGTAGAGAAAATGTGTATCTCTAAAAAATATGTTATCTGTCTGTAAGGTAAGAGGAACTGTATGCTATCTGGTACGCAGTAGCTTATTCTGTGAATGATTCAGATCACTTTACAGATAAGTTCACAGATCAGCGCAGATCTTTACTGAGAAAACATTCCTGATTGTTCTGACAAATTTCTTGACTTGAAATCTGTGGATGACATTGGTACAGGCTAACAGAAAACATGGTGAGGCAGGTCTATCTCAGCATGATTCAAGTGTCGAGAAACAACTGGCTGCAGATCCACAACTGTCAATGTGGAGATGGACTTGATGGACATTTGAAGACTAGTTACCTAAATAACAGACTGTTGTCCACATATTGCCTGAAGTATCAGTAAAAGAGTTTTTGAAAATATTACCCAAAAAAAAAATTGAGACGGGGGGGGGGGGGGGAAAGGGAAGTAGAAGGCTGGGGTTAGAAGGCTGGGGTTAGAAGGCTGGGCTTAGAAGGCTGGGGTTAGAAGGCTGGGCTTAGAAGGCTGGGGTTAGAAGGCTGGGGTTAGAAGGCTGGGGTTAGAAGGCTGGGGTTAGAAGGCTGGGCTTAGAAGGCTGGGCTTAGAAGGCTGGGGTTAGAAGGCTGGGGTTAGAAGGCTGGGCTTAGAAGGCTGGGGTTAGAAGGCTGGGGTTAGAAGGCTGGGGTTAGAAGGCTGGGCTGGACCAGTGACAGTAAATCTTTAAACTGACAGAGGTCACCACCATAGAGCACAGCCAATCAGGCATCAGAGAAGTGAAGTAATTGGTCAGTAGACCTGACACGTGCACTGTCAAAGTAAAGGTAATTCTTTCACCTGGTTTTATCAATGTTGACAGGTTGTGGACATCATTTCACAATCCAAGTTAGTGTATACACTCCAACAACCATTAACAAGTTTGCTGTATCTAAGACACCCATCAAGAAGTTTTCTTCATCTAATACAACCACGAACAAGTTTTATGTCCCTAAGACTGAAAAGTTCACTGCCCAGCGTGAAGAAAGTGATACATCACATCTACTGGAAGAAGGACAAAGCTATGAACACATACAGACAAATGTCTCTGTATCTTCAGGAACACAACTGGCACTGTTATATATGATACGATTTTGACACATAATATGGATGTAACAACATCCATCATACTGATAAGATAAAACAAAAATAGAAACACTCAAACAAAAACTAAACTACGTAATAACCCTTAGACCAACAAAAGATTATAATCAAGTTTTGGATTAAAAAAAACATCACATACACTTGGCTGGTAAAGACACGTACAATACAGCTTGAGAAAACTTTATGTTCTCGCTACATATCATCATTCAAAACTAAAAGTAATAGGAAATATTAACAACAACAACAACAACAACAACAACAACAACAACTCTTTTCTTTTAGAAGATGGCTTTGTAAAACTCGAAGACGCTAACAAACAAGGTGAAGGTCACAGCATACCCAAGGCGAACAGAAGGTTATAATTTCTGCTACATCAGGCAACATAATGATGATGCTGTTATAAGTACAACACTGCTGAGGTCAGCTGACCAGGATTAATATTACTCCTTCTTGTCCTGCTGCAGCTGGTTATTTGCCACATTCGCTTATTGGCATGAAGAAGTGGTGTAACTTTGACATTGTCGTTAAACAGTGTGTGCCGTATAAAGGAATTCTACATTATAGAGCAGCAACTTTTTCGCTTCTTTTTGTCCAAATCGTGAACCTGCAAATCCCCGCCCCCAGGGGGTTGAGCAGCCCCGCCCCCCGCCCCAGGTTGGCTTGTGGCCGGTGACTGCGTTTCGCCGTCTGGAACTGTCAGTTTGTCACTGTCTGGTGAGATGGCAGCGTCCTTGACCTTGCCATTCTCCCTAGGCTGGTGCTGGCGAGCGTCGCCACCGTTAGGGGAAGAGACAGGAGCTGCCGCGGCCGTGTTAGCCAAGGACTGGGCCGAGACCCTCTCCTCCACAGCTTCGGTGGATGAAGAGGAGGACAAAGGGCGGCCCGATGTGTGGATATGATCATCCAGCTGATCCACGATCTGGACATGCTTGACTCCACGCTCCTGCTGCTGCTGCTGCTGCTCCCTCAGCGCGCGTTTCTCCTCCTCGTGGAGGTAAAAGTGGTCCCGGATGATGGTGGCACGTGACAGCAAGGCCTCGGCCTCACGGGACAGCTCACCTCCTGGAACAAAAGGGTTGTCCCGACTCTCCAGACTGGAACAAAAGAAAATAGAAGATGTCAGAACATAGAACATTTATAAAACCAGAGCACAGAACATTTACAAATGTTATCAGATAGAAGGTAGCACTTCAAAGAACAAAAGAAAATAGAAGATGTCAGAATATAGAACATTTATAAACCAGAACACAGAACATTTACAAATGTCATCAGATAGAAGGCAGCACTTCAAAGAAAAGAACTATTCTTTTCATATTTAAGATCTATGTATTTCAGGTCAGATTCTCGAGATATTTCACATCATCATGATTAATTCTCGCCACTCTCAGATAAATATAAAGCATAAATGAAAACTCTCCATTCAACCTGGTCTTGGTCCTACAACCTCCTGTTGTTTGTTTCCGTCCGTGTATCAGAAGTGACTGGTTTTTATGTCCAGTTCTCTGCCCTTGGAAAACCTTCAATTAAAAGGAGATAGTGGCGCTATATCAGCGCACAGAACTCCAGACACCCCCAACCAGTCTCCAGACTGATTAGACAGACAGAAACTATGTACACAGGGGTTACGACTGATTAGACAGACAGAAACTATGTACACAGGGGTTACGGCTGATTAGACAGACAGAAACTATGTACACAGGGTTACGACTGATTAGAGAGACAGAAACTATGTACACAGGGGTTACGACTGATTAGACAGACAGAAACTATGTACACAGGGGTTACGACTGATTAGAGAGACAGAAACTATGTACACAGAGTTACGACTGATTAGACAGACAGAAACTATGTACACAGGGGTTACGGCTGATTAGACAGACAGAAACTATGTACACAGGGTTACGACTGATTAGACAGACAGAAACTATGTACACAGGGGTTACGGCTGATTAGACAGACAGAAACTATGTACACAGGGGTTACGGCTGATTAGACAGACAGAAACTATGTACACAGGGGTTACGGCTGATTAGACAGACAGAAACTATGTACACAGGGGTTACGGCTGATTAGAGAGACAGATGTACACAGGGGTTACGACTGATTAGACAGACAGAAACTATGTACACAAGGGTTACGACTGATTAGAGAGACAGAAACTATGTACACAAGGGTTACGACTGATTAGACAGACAGAAACTATGTACACAGGGGTTACGACTGATTAGAGAGACAGAAACTATGTACACAGGGGTTACGGGTGATTAGACAGACAGAAACTATGTACACAGGGGTTACGACTGATTAGAGAGACAGATGTACATAGGGGTTACGGGTGATTAGACAGACAGAAACTATGTACACAGGGGTTACGACTGATTAGACAGACAGAAACTATGTACACAGGGGTTACGACTGATTAGAGAGACAGATGTACACAGGGGTTACGGCTGATTAGAGATACGTACTATGTACACAGAGTTTATGGGTGATTAGAGAGACAGAAATTATGTTCATATGTATTATATCTTATTGGAGAGACAGAAACTACGTGGGTTATATCTGATTGGAGAGACAGAAATTATGTACACATGGATTGTATCTGATTAGAGAGACAGAAACTATCAGTGTGTACACGCTATACTTTTGTAACTAAGAAGGTTATAAAAGTGCAAGGTCAAATTTATTGAATATATAAAAATATATAAAATTATAATATACTAAATTATGTGTATGTATGTATATATGTATGTATGTGTGTATGCATATATGCATGTATGTGTGTATATATGCATGCATGTGAGTATGTATGCGTGTATGTATACATGTATGTATGTATGCACGTGTGTATGTATGTATGCATGCGTGTATGTATGTATGTGTGCATGTATGTATGTATGTGTGTATGCACGTGTGTATGTATGTATGCCTGCATGTATATATGTATGTATGTTTGTATGTGTGTATGTATGTGTGTATATTTATATATATGTATGTATGCATGCATGCCGGCATTTCTAGAGCTAGCACAGCAGTATCGATCTACTCGTCTCACCAGATACGGATCGATGATACTCCAAATATAAGCCGGCATTTCTAGAGCTGTGGACTCTCTTCTCAGAGCCTGAGAACAGCTGTGGACTCCCTTCCCAGAGCCTGAGAACAGCTGTGGACTTTCTTCCCCCTTCCCAGAGCCTGAGAACAGCTGTGGATTTTCTTCCCTCTTCCCAGAGCCTGAGAACAGCTGTGGACTTTCTTCCCCCTTCCCAGAGCCCGAGAACAGCTGTGGACTTTCTTCCCTCTTCCCAGAGCCTGAGAACAGCTGTGGATTTTCTTCCCTCTTCCCAGAGCCTGAGAACAGCTGTGGACTTTCTTCCCTCTTCCCAGAGCCTGAGAACAGCTGTGGACTTTCTTCCCTCTTCCCAGAGCCTGAGAACAGCTGTGGATTTTCTTCCCTCTTCCCAGAGCCTGAGAACAGCTGTGGACTTTCTTCCCCCTTCCCAGAGCCTGAGAACAGCTGTGGATTTTCTTCCCTCTTCCCAGAGCCTGAGAACAGCTGTGGACTTTCTTCCCCCTTCCCAGAGCCTGAGAACAGCTGTGGACTTTCTTCCCCCTTCCCAGAGCCCGAGAACAGCTGTGTGGGACCCCCCCCCCCACCCTAGAACAGCTATGGACCTTTTATGATATATACGTTTAAGTGTGTGTGTGTGTATGTGTGCGCGCGTGCATGTGTCTGGATCCAGCAGTCTCTAATCATCAGAACTGGCAACAGAATCAAGAAAACATGTTTCCCTGACCTTTTTGCTGACAGTAAAATCTTTGATTAATGGCCTACAAACATTCGTACTTGACTGTTTCTCATTTTGTCTCCACAGTGGCCTCCCTACTACGTCCCTCACTTGATGGTCATTTCTCTGTCTCCTTTGTGTTGATGGAAGCTGCCAAGAAGTTATCTCCAGTCCTGACCATAAACTTACTGCAACATGACCTCGCCATGTCTTGTCTTTTCACATCAACTACATCAGATAGATTGGTCACACAGATAACCAGATAGACTGATCACACACATGACAGGTAGACTGATCACACAGACAGCCAGAAGGATTGATCACACAGACAGCCAGATGGATTGATCACACAGACAGCCAGATGGATTGATCACACAGACAGCCAGATGGATTGATCACACAGACAGCCAGATGGATTGATCACACAGACAGCCAGATGGATTGATCACACAGGCAGCCAGATGGATTGATCACACAGGCAGCCAACTAGATAGATCACACAGATAACCAGGAAAAAAGGAGAACCAGACAGGCTTAGCTTCACATCCCAAGATGATGTTTCTAACAACCAGCAGAGAGGCCTAATCACGATAGCAACAACTCAAGTCTTACGTATTCATTCAGTCAGCTCGTATCGATCCCTTATAAATATGCATTTCTATGGAGTTGGACGGTCTGTGGTAATTTATCTAACACGATACGGCTACACATTGTATCGATTATTCCCGGCCTGAAACTACACAAAAACCTGTTCACAAAGCGACGGCCATGTTTTGTACAAGGCGTGACCTGACCTCGGGCTACTGCCACACCGATACAACAGGGTTTGTTTGCTGAGACCCAGGGACACCATCTATCCAGGGACAACATCTATCCAAGGACAACATCTAAACAGGGACACCATCTACCCAGGGACACCATCTATCCAGGGACAACATCTAAACAGGGACACCATCTACCCAGGGACACCATCTATCCAGGGACAACATCTATCCAGGGACAACATCTATCCAGGGACAACATCTATCCAGGGACAACATCTATCCAGGGACAACATCTATCCAGGGACAACATCTAAACAGGGACACCATCTATCCAGGGACAACATCTAAACAGGGACACCATCTATCCAGGGACAACATCTACCCAGGGACACCATCTATCCAGGGACAACATCTATCCAGGGATACCATCTAAACAGAGACACCATCTATCCAGGGACACCATCTAAACAGGGACACCATCTATCCAGGGACAACATCTAAACAGGGACACCATCTATCCAGGGACACCATCTATTCAGGGACACCATCTACCCAGGGACACCATCTATCTAGGGACACCATCTAACCAGAGACACCATCTAACCAGAGACACCATCTATCCAGGGACACCATCTACCAAGGATCAGGAACTAACATACTAACCGTGACCTGAATATAGCAGAGTTCATGTCAGATTTGATACTTGCATACAAACATCGCAACATCCACACAACATACTTGCATACAAACATTGCAACATCCACACAATATACTTGCATACAAACATCACAACATCCACACAACATACTTGCATACAAACATTGCAACATCCACACAACATACTTGCATACAAACATCACAACATCCACACAACATACTTGCATACAAACATAGCAACAACCACACAGCATAATTGCATACAAACATCGCAACATCCATACAACATACTTGCATACAAACATAGCAACAACCACACAGCATAATTGCATACAAACATCGCAACATCCATACAACATACTTGCATACAGAGATCGCAACATCTACAGAACATACTTGCATACAAACATCGCAACATCCATAAAACATACTTGCATACAAACATAGCAACATCCACACAACATACTTCATTATAAACACTGCAACATCCACCCAACATACTTACATACAAACATCGCAACACTATCATAACTCACACATACATATGTATATAAACATTCCAGTACTTTACAAACATTCGCACATGCATAATGTATACAAGCATTCCAAAACTGTACAGACACATACTCAGGAGCATGAAAGCGCAAAATTAACTACACACAAATATCTAAACCTACACACACAAATATCTAAACCTACACATAAAAATATTAAAACCTACACACATAAATATCTAAACCTACACACACAAATATCTAAACCTACACACACAAATATCTAAACCTACACACACACATATCTAAACATACACATACAAATGTCTAAACATACACACACAAATATCTAAACCTACACACACAAATATCTAAACCTACACACACAAACACTTCATTTTACAAAACATAGTCAACGGAACGGTAACCTTTTTTTTAACCTAGAAATATGAGTAGCTGTGAATTAGTGCCAGACTCGCCACAATAATAAACATATTAAAACTATACAGGTCTAGAATCTTGAGGACTAGAACGATTGTGATGCTGTTACGCCCATTACCTCACATAAAAACAGATGAAGAAAAATAGTCTGCAAAATCTTGGGTGTCTTGTGTTATGTGTCTCCTTGCTAAGATAGCAGACAGGTCAAGTCTAGAAAGCTGAGACATCACACAGGCTAAGTCTAGAGAGCTTAGACATCACAGAGAGCTGAGATATCACACAGGTCAAGTCTAGAGAGCTTAGACATCACAGAGAGCAGAGATATCACACAGGTCAAGTCTAGAGAGCTTAGACATCACAGAGAGCTGAGATATCATACAGGTCAAGTCTAGAGAGCTTAGACATCACAGAGAGCAGAGATATCACACAGGTCAAGTCTAGAGAGCTTAGACATCACAGAGAGCAGAGATATCACACAGGTCAAGTCTAGAGAGCTTAGACATCACAGAGAGCAGAGATATCACACAGGTCAAATCTAGAGAGCTGAGACATCACACAGGTCAAGTCTAGAGAGCTGAGACATCACACAGTCCTTGCAGAGACAACAAAACTCCTTGTAGAATCAGCACACAGTCCTTGTGGAGACAGCTTGTAACAGTGTACTGGAAAATGTTATTGTTACGATGGCTTGTTCCTTGTCAAAGGGATAGAATCCATGGTATTTTTAATATTTTGACTTGTTGATTAAAGCCCTTGGTATTTTTCTTGTAGAAGAGTTCAAGGAAAGATGAGGTATGACACACTAAATTCAACGAGATGTTTGATTATTTTTATGAATTTATCCTTGACATGTTTGTAACAGAAAAGCTAAATTCGGAATGTTCAGATAGTTTTTTTCTGAAGGTCATAGACAAGTAGAATCACGGGTTTGTGATTCTCGGGATAGAATATTCGGGAAGATTTAGGGAGAAATAGTTAGCATATATTTAAGGAGTGAGAGACGAGAAATTAGGGAGAGATTAGAATGAGAATGAATTATGTCTCGGTTGAGATTGTGTTAGAATCGTTGTTAGGCATGATTAGTTGAGAATGTGATTTTTCTAGCCTATAGTGCACTGTGTTAATGATTTTTCTAGCCTACAGTGCACTGTGTTAGTGATTTTTCTAGTCTATAGAGCACTGTGTTAGTGATTTTTCTAGCATATAGTGCCTTGTGTTAGTGATTTTTCTAGCCTATAGTGCACTGTGTTAGTGATTTCTCTAGCCTATAGTGCACTGTGTTAGTGATTTTTCTAGCATATAGTGCACTGTGTTAGTGATTTTTCTAGCCTATAATGCACTGTGTTAGTAGTTTTTGTCATGTAGCTGACTTGTAAATAAAATACTCATTTTGGAGACATTATGAGATTATTTCCTATTATGATTTCAGCAAAGAGGTAGTTGTTAATGACATAATGTCAAGCATTTGTTTTCCTGTCAGAATTTTGCTGAACCAAAGAATGTAAAATTAGTTCCTTTTCGGGATTTTTTTTATAGGCCTTTGGGTCTAGAGATTTTCTGTGATGGTTGTGTGAATACTGTACTTATATTCTGATGCAGTAAATGTTGCACTCTTTGTTGTACTTGCATTTTGTATACTTGCTGCTTTTATATGGCAAACAAGTTCTTGCCGGGGAGAGGACTAGCCTGTTTTCTTCTGCTGTATTGAACGTTATCAACTTCCTCTCAACCTCACGTTATCATCACTCATCTTTTCCATCAATAAAGTGTGAGTTTATGTCCACACCAGTTGTTATTTAGTTCACACTGTTCACTATATGTGTGGTTCTTGTTATTACTTATAGTTAGTTAAAGGAATTACTGTCAAAACTGACACCGTGATTTGCAGCTGGCGGTCATGTTACAATAATCTATGAATATGAGCGAAAATAGAGAAACGGTTATACAGCTGAGACAGCACAAAGCCCTTATAGAGACAGCACATAGCCCTTGTAGAGACAGCTGAGACAGCACAAAGTCCTTGTAGAGACAGCTGAGACAGCATACAGTCCTTGTAGAGACAGCTGAGACAGCACACAGTACTTGTAGAGACAGCTGAGACAGCACATAGTCCTTGTAGAGACAGATGAGACAGCACACAGTCCTTGTAGAGACAGCTGAGACAGCACACAGTCCTTGTAGAGACAGCACATAGTCCTTGTAGAGAGCTGAAACAGCACACAGTCCTTGTAGAGACAGCACACAGTGAGACAGCTGAGACAGCACAAAGTCCTTGTATAGACAGCTGAGACAGCACAAAGTCCTCGTAGAGACAGCTGAGACAGGATACAGGTGAAATCGTGACAGCAACTATGTTAACAGACCAGACTGGTGTTATACCTACCAGTTTATGAAAACGGCCTGGTCGCAGTGACCTGACTTCTGTGTGGCATGTAAATGGCAGAGACGGAGATATTTGTGCTAATGTCTGTTAGCAGTGGAGGTCGGGGGGAGGTGGAGGGTCATGAGGTCAAGTAATGTTAAAGTTAGTACAAACGCCTGCACCTTTCGTTTATGCCAGTACTGTGTATGTGTGGGGGTGTATGTGTGTAGGTGATGCCAGGTGTAGGGGTGTAGGTATGTGGGAATATGTGTGTGATCCAGGGAGAGAAGGATACTATGTGTGTGATCCAGGGAGAGAAGGATACTATGTGTGTGATCCAGGCAGAGAAGAAGGGTAATATGTGTGTGATCCAGGGAGAGAAGGATACTATGTGTGTGATCCAGGGAGAGAAGAAGGATACTATGTGTGTGATCCAGGGAGAGAAGAAGGGTAATATGTTTACAGATATCTTACATGAAAAAGATGAGGGCATGTTTACAGACATCTTACATGAAAAAAAATGAGGACATGTTTACAAATATCTTACATGAAACAGATGAGGAGATGTTGACAGATAGTCTTCGGTGAGTCTTTCAATCTTATCAAGGGATTTTATGCCTATTAATTTGGCCTCTCTTAATAATGTCCTCTTCGGAGTTTCACGCGGTCTGCCTCTTTTTCTTTGGCCTGTTGTGTTCCACTTGATAGCTTGTTTTGGGATTCTCTGATCATTTCTTCTCATCAAATGACCAACATATGTCCATCTCCCTTTCCTGATCACCCATGAGACTGGTTGTTGTTCAGTCATCTGTCTTATCTCTGCATTGTTCTCGAATTCGTTTCACTAGATGCGAGTATTTTCTTTATGCATTTGTTTTCAAGAGTCTAATTTGTTGTCTATTTATTTAGTTGTTTCCCAGTTTTCACATGCATAAATGAGGGTGGATATTACATTTGAATTGAATAGTCTTAACTTGGTTTTTGTGCTTATAATTTTTGAATGCCATATGTTCTCAAGATTCATGAAGATCAATGCTGCTTTTGCAATTCTAATTCTAACTTCTTTTCTTGTGTCACCATCCTGGTCTATGTAGCTGCCAAGGTATGCAAATTGATTGATTTCTTCAATATCTGACCCTTCTATGTGTATTTTTCCATTTTGATTAATGGGAATTTTCATTATTTTTGTTTTGTCCTTGTTAATTTCAAGTCCTATTTTGCTAGCCAGTGAAGACAAGCTATCTGTTTTTTCTTGCATGTAATTCACATTGTTACTGATAAGAGTTATGTCAGCAAAATCAAGATCTAATTGGGTCCCATGTACCCAGTCAATATCTGTGTTACCTGTGCAGCATTTTTTCATTAAGAAGTCCATTGCAATTCAAAAAAGTAAAGGAGACAGTATACATCCTTGTTTCACATCTGTTTCAATCTGGAACCATTCGCTCATCCCTTCTTCTGTTTTGACTGCACAAACATATCCATTGTAGAAGTCCTTAATGATGTTGACAGTTTTATATGGTATTCCATATAGACTTAAAATTCTCCACAATGAAGCTCTGTGTACTCTATCAAATACTTTTTTAAAGTCCATGAAGTTCAGGATTAATAGTGTTTCTGCTTTTCAATATGTTCTTCAAGTATTATTCTTAGAGTAAAGATCTGGTCGAGACAGCTTCTCCCTTTTTGAAATCCTGCTTGTTCTTCTCTGATTGTAGTATCCACTATATCTTTAAGTCTATTCAAAATGACCTTGCAAAATACTTTTGACACAACTGATACTAAGGTTACTCTTCTCCAATTATTGCAGTCGCTAAGGTTGTCTTTTTTGGTATTTTAACAATGATTACTTTTTTTCCACTTAAAAGGGACCTATTCTTCTTTCCAAATCTTAATAAACATTCTCTGTACTTGTCTCATGTTGTCACTATTGATAGCTTTTAATATTTCGGGTGTTATTTCATCTTCACCTGCAGCTTTGTTGTTAGCCATTAAATTCACTGCTGTTTCATTTTCATGCAATGTAATTTCATCTAGGTTGACATTTAGTTGTCGGGCTAGTAAGTTGGTTTCAAGGTTTAACAATTCTTTTGGGTGTGGTTGATTAAGTATTTCTTGGAAGTGTTCAGCCCATCTTTACTTTTGGTCTTTACTTGATGTTAATAGGGTTCCAGTTTTGCTAAGGATTTGTCTTTCTTTAGATGTAATAGTACCTGTTAGCCTATTTTGTATACTATAAAACGTTTTGCTGTCTCCTGTTTTTGCTGCTTTCTCTGCCTCTTTCACCATAATGTCTATGTATTCTCTTTTATCCCTTCTAGCTGAACTTTTTACTTTATTGTCTATTTCTTTGTATGTTGCTTTCGCCAGATCTTTTTCAAGATCTGTTTTTACATTCAGTTGTGGTCAGTATGGTAGAGCTCATCACTGACTTTATCTATGACCTAGTCTGACAAGTCAGTCGTGGTCAGTATGGTAGAGCTCATCACTGACTTTATCTATGACCTAGTCTGACAAGTCAGTCGTGGTCAGTATGGTAGAGCTCATCACTGACTTTATCTATGACCTAGTCTGACAAGTCAGTCGTGGTCAGTACAGCAGAACTCAGTGACCCTACCTGACCACAAGTCTGTTGTGGACTGTACTGGTTTATTCAAAGTTAGGAGATAGGAGTTAGTGTAAGATAAAATGCAAGAACAAAACACTATAAATAATAGTAAAATACTTTGTTGTTGTTGTTGTTGTTTTGTATAAAAATAAGCGCTATTCTGAACCGGCGGAAATAAAGGGCTTACATGCATCCACACACACAAAAAAGTGACAACAAGGAGAAAGAATGGAGAAGAGAATAAAACAAGCGTAGATATTCCGACAAATAATGAACACAGAGAGCAGTATGTCAGGACAGCCTAACACACAACAATAATTATGTGGTACGAAATCCTTATACATAAAAATTATCCTCTTTTTAACAAGAAAGCTAAAGCAAGCAGACGGTGGAGATGAGATTTTCAATGGCAGCGGTAAATCAGTCTTAGCAGAACAAAAGCGCTGCCCCAGGGAAATCTCCACAAACAATACGCAAATTTCGATGACGTCATCACGAAGCCATTGTTCCACTGTTTAAAAATGTCTGATCAGAATGTGCCATGGAATGAAAATATCGCTCTGTGGATGATAGCCGGACATGTTATCGATAATAGCTCTTGTCCTAAAAGGCGGTTCTGGTGCAAATTGATGTTAATCGTTTATAGAACTTGTCTGGCATCCGTTATATTGGGATCACTCTCTCTCTCTCTCTCTCTCTCCTCTCTCTCTCTCTCTCTCTCTCTTGGCTGTTTTAGCCAACATTTGACCAGCATGATCTGCCATAAGAACAATTAACCATTTTCTATTTTCACAGTTCAATCTCCAGGCCCTGGTATTTTCTGTCTTTAGCTGTGGCCCTTGTTTCCTTGAAATAAGGCCATCAGACGCGGCACTTTCGATAGCACCTCACGGTTTGATTCTATGTATCGATATAGCTATCATGATATAACTTTATAAATATCTTTGTATCTCAGTATCTATGTAGCTCATGATATAACTCTACAGATATCCATGTATCTATGTAGCTTATGATCTAATTCTACAAATATCCTTATATCTTAGTATCTATGTAGCTCATGATATAACTCTACAGATATCCATGTATCTATGTAGCTTATGATCTAATTCTACAAATATCCTTATATCTTAGTATCTATGTAGCTCATGATATAACTCTATCCTTGTATCTATGTAGCTCATCAACTCTACGGATATGCTTATATCTCAGTATCTATGTAGCTCATGATATAACTCTACAGATATTCTTGTATCTATGTAGCTCGTGATATAACTCTACAGATATTCTTGTATCTGTGTAGCTCATGATATAACTGTACAGATATCACTGTATCTATGTAGCTCATGATATAACTTGTTATGGATAAATAAAATGAAAATATCAAAGAAGGGAATACCAATCGAAACATTTAATTTTGACTGGTACAACCAGACAAAGTTCACATTCTGGACAATCAAGAACATGTTTGATGCTTTTGTGTTTCTTAATGGCTGATTGTTGGCTTTTACATACAATTAAATCTTACACAAACATAAGCATCCATAAATCCACCACACAGTGAGCGAGACCAGAATGTACTTTAATATATCTCGGACACTCCAATGTTAAGTTAGTGTGTTACAGGTCGTGTGTAGTGCCATACAGATGTTAAGTTAGTGTGTTACAGGTCGTGTGTAGTGCCATACAGATGTTAAGTTAGTGTGTTGCAGGTCGTGTGTAGTGACATACAAATGTTAAGTTAGTGTGTTGCAGGCCGTGTGTAGTGACATACAAATGCTAAGTTAGTGTGTTGCAGGCTGTATGTAGGGACATACAAATGTTAAGTTAGTGTGTTGCAGGCTGTATGTAGGGACATACAAATGTTAAGTTAGTGTGTTGCAGGCTGTATGTAGGGACATACAAATGTTAAGTTAGTGTGTTGCAGGATGTATGTAGGGACATACAAATGTTAAGTTAGTGTGTTGCAGGCTGTATGTAGGGACATACAAATGTTAAGTTAGTGTGTTACAGGTCGTGTGTAGTGACATACAAATGTTAAGTTAGTGTGTTGCAGGCTGTATGTAGGGACATACAAATGTTGACATACAAATGTTAAGTTAGTGTGTTGCAGGCTGTATGTAGGGACATACAAATGTTAAGTTAGTGTGTTGCAGGCTGTATGTAGTGACATACAAATGTTAAGTTAGTGTGTTGCAGGCTGTATGTAGGGACATACAAATGTTAAGTTAGTGTGTTGCAGGCTGTATGTAGGGACATACAAATGTTAAGTTAGTGTGTTGCAGGCTGTATGTAGGGACATACAAATGTTAAGTTAGTGTGTTGCAGGCTGTATGTAGGGACATACAACTGTTAAGTTAGTGTGTTGCTGGCTGCGTGTAGGGGCATACAGGAACAGACAAGATACACATAAATGATTATAAAATTTTGGTGAAAACTTTTCTGCCACTGAATGACATGCACTTCGATTAAGTTAATTTCTCTGCAACTGAAACTTCTGTAAACAACAACAACAAAAAATAGCCCGATATAAAATGGGCCAGATTTCTAAAGCCATTTAAATCAGAAAGAGTATTAAGTGCGTAGTTTGTCAGTGTTTGAGATGTGCTGCTTTGATACAGCCGTACAAACAGGCACTAACCAGAGACATCTGGCCAGGGGTTGGACGAAACTCCTGGTTACACAGATGTAAATGTCAGACCTGGCAGGGAGAAGTCTGTGTCTGTGTTTGTGTCTGTGTCTGTGTTTGTGTGCACATTCTGCGGAGGCGGCTTCCAGTATGTGCGTGTACATTTGACATTTGTGGGGCGTTTCTGGCAGAACAATTTCATAACATATACATGTCTGTGTATAATGTACGAGTCAACTTGCACATATATAAACATTTCAATATGTGCAAGTATGTAACCTCACACTGGTTGTCTCCAAGCTGAGACTGGCTGGTCTTGCTGGTTGTCTCCAAGCTGAGACTGGCTGGTCTTGCTGGTTGTCTCCAAGCTGAGACTGGCTGGTCTTGCTGGTTGTCTCCAAGCTGAGACTGGCTGGTCTTGCTGGTTGTCTCCAAGCTGAGACTGGCTGGTCTTGCTGGTTGTCTCCAAGCTGAGACTGGCTGGTCTTGCTGGTTGTCTCCAAGCTGAGACTGGCTGGTCTTGCTGGTTGTCTCCAAGATCAGGCTGGCTGGTCTTGCTGGTTGTCTCCAAGATCAGGCTGGCTGGTCTTGCTGGTTGTCTCCAAGCTGAGACTGGCTGGTCTTGACATAGTGGGTTTATATGTGTACATTTGTACACGAACAGCACAAGGACAGGCATACTGGACTGAGAGACAGGAAAGACAGATAGACAGCCTGGCTGACAGCAAAGACAGATAGACAGCCTGGCTGACAGCAAAGACAGATAGACAGCCTGGCTGACAGCAAAGACAGATAGACAGCCTGGCTGACAGCAAAGACAGATAGACAGCCTGGCTGACAGTAAAGACAGATAGACAGCCTGGCTGACAGCAAAGACAGATAGACAGGCTGGCAGACAATGACAGACAGACAGTCCAGCAGACAGTGACAGATATTCAGACAGACAGTCAGGGAGACACTGGCAGACAGACACTGGCAGACAGACAGACAGAGAGAATGAATGAACGAACAAAGGGTAAAAAAATTGAGAATGCAGAACCCATCTGGTATTCTGTCCTGTGTCTGTCAAGTTTCTCTCCATCACCGAACCTCTGATACATAGACACAGTCAGATACAGAGACAGACACACTCTGATACATAGACACAGTCAGATACAGAGACAAACACACTCTGATACATAGACACAGTCAGATACAGAGACAGACAAACTCTGATACATAGACACAGTCAGATACAGAGACAGACAAACTCTGATACATAGACACAGTCAGATACAGAGACAGACACACTCTGATACATAGACACAGTCAGATACAGAGACAGACAAACTCTGATACATAGACACAGTCAGATACAGAGACAGACACACTCTGATACATAGAGTTGTAAACAACAACAGCAGCAACATCAGCAGCAGAAACAACAGCAGCAGCAACAAGAACAGCAGCAGCAGAAAAATAGGAGTAGCAGCAACAAGAATAACAGCAGCAGCATCTAGAACAGCAGCAGCAACAACAAGAACAAAAACAGCAGCAGAAACAGCAGCAGCAACAAGAACAAGACCAACAGCACCAGCAGCAACAAGAACAGCAGCAGCAGAAACAGCAGCAGTAACAAGAACAACAGCAGTAGAAACAGCAGCAGAAACAAGAACAACAGCAACAACAACAACAACAGCAACACTATCATTGCTTGTCCAGTTGTTTTGCTGCAACCATCACTGACAGAACACATCTACAATTATCACACAATGCCCGGTTGGGCTACCACTCTACAACAGCACAGCCTTATCTCATACGTGTTCTTGCATATTGTATGTGTGCTTTTTTTTCTCACGAGGTTGTCCCAGAGGGTAGATAACAACCACGTGAACCGTGAAATTAACAAAATAACAGAACACTCAAACGGAGAAGGCTGTCTCACCTTTAACCTTTACGTCACGTGACAGCATGGGCCCGATTGTACAGGAAGCGGGAAGAAAGAGGTATGGAAGAAGGTATCAGAAAAAAAAAACATGGACGCTGTTGATTCTCTACGCGGTGCTGTGGTTGTATAGATGGCTTGCTTCCTTCTTGCTCTCACAAACCTGCTTCAGATAGACGGTGCCATGGTGACCTTGAAGCAAAACTTCGATGAACGCTGGGTAAAGATAAGCATCACATGTTGGCAGCATGTTGAGTCAGTGTGTTGTTGGCAGCATGTTGAATCAGTGTGTTGTTGGCAGCATGCTGAGTCAGTGTGTTGCTGGCAGCATGTTGAATCAGTGTGTTGTTGGCAGCATGTTGAATCAGTGTGTTGTTGGCAGCATGTTGAGTCAGTGTGTTGCTGGCAGCATGTTGAGTCAGTGTGTTGTTGGCAGCATGCTGAGTCAGTGTGTTGTTGGCAACATGCTGAGTCAGTGTGTTGTTGGCAGCATGTTGAATCAGTGTGTTGTTGGCAACATGTTGAGTCAGTGTGTTGTTGGCAGCATGTTGAGTCAGTGTGTTGTTGGCAGCATGTTGAGTCAGTGTGTTGTTGGCAGCATGCTGAGTCAGTGTGTTGTTGGCAACATGCTGAGTCAGTGTGTTGTTGGCAGCATGTTGAATCAGTGTGTTGTTGGCAGCATGTTGAGTCAGTGTGTTGTTGGCAGCATGTTGAGTCAGTGTGTTGTTGGCAGCATGTTGAGTCAGTGTGTTGGCAGCATGTTGAATCAGTGTGTTGTTGGCAGCATGTTGAGTCAGTGTGTTGCTGGCAGCATGTTGAGTCAGTGTGTTGTTGGCAGCATGCTGAGTCAGTGTGTTGTTGGCAACATGCTGAGTCAGTGTGTTGTTGGCAGCATGTTGAATCAGTGTGTTGTTGGCAACATGTTGAGTCAGTGTGTTGTTGGCAGCATGTTGAGTCAGTGTGTTGTTGGCAGCATGTTGAGTCAGTGTGTTGTTGGCAGCATGCTGAGTCAGTGTGTTGTTGGCAACATGCTGAGTCAGTGTGTTGTTGGCAGCATGTTGAATCAGTGTGTTGTTGGCAGCATGTTGAGTCAGTGTGTTGTTGGCAGCATGTTGAGTCAGTGTGTTGTTGGCAGCATGTTGAGTCAGTGTGTTGTTGGCAGCATGTTGAGTCAGTGTGTTGTTGGCAGCATGTTGAGTCAGTGTGTTGTTGGCAGCATGTTGAGTCAGTGTGTTGTTGGCAGCATGTTGAATCAGTGTGTTGTTGGCAGCATGTTGAGTCAGTGTGTTGTTGGCAGCATGCTGAGTCAGTGTGTTGTTGGCAGCATGCTGAGTCAGTGTGTTGTTGGCAGCATGTTGAATCAGTGTGTTGTTGGCAACATGTTGAGTCAGTGTGTTGTTGGCAGCATGTTGAGTCAGTGTGTTGTTGGCAGCATGTTGAGTCAGTGTGTTGTTGGCAGCATGTTGAATCAGTGTGTTGTTGGCAGCATGTTGAGTCAGTGTGTTGTTGGCAGCATGTTGAATCAGTGTGTTGTTGGCAACATGTTGAGTCAGTGTGTTGTTGGCAGCATGTTGAGTCAGTGTGTTGTTGGCAGCATGTTGAGTCAGTGTGTTGTTGGCAGCATGTTGAATCAGTGTATTGCTGGCAGCATGTTGAATCAGTGTGTTGCTGGCAGCATGTTGAATCAGTGTGTTGCTGGCAGCATGTTAAGTCAGTGTGTTGCTGGCAGCATGTTGAATCAGTGTGTTGCTGGCAACATGCTGAATCAGTGTGTTGTTGGCAGCATGTTGAATCATTGTACTGCTGGCAGCATGCTGAATCAGTGTACTGCTGGCGGAATGTTGAGTCAGTGTGTTGCTGGCAGCATGTTGAATCAGCGTATTGCTGCAGAATGTTGAGTTATTGTACTGTTGGCAGCATGTTGAGTTATTGTACTGTTGGCAGCATGTTGAGTTATTGTACTGTTGGCAGCATGTTGAGTTATTGTACTGTTGGCAGCATGTTGAGTTATTGTACTGTTGGCAGCATGTTAAGTTGTGTGTTGCATGTTTGAATCTGCAGGTGGGATATAAAAAGCTGCTATCCTGCGGACCGCATGTTGGATATTGTGAGCTGCTTTTAGAATCTTGTTAATAAGACGTCAGATATCTCCAGCCCGCGGACCGCATGTTGGATATTGTGAGCTGCTGTTAGAATCTTGTTAATAAGACGTCAGATATCTCCAGCCCGCGGACCGCATGTTGGATATTGTGAGCTGCTGTTAGAATCTTGTTAATAAGACGTCAGATATCTCCAGCCCGCGGACCGCATGTTGGATATTGTGAGCTGCTGTTAGAATCTTGTTAATAAGACGTCAGATATCTCCAGCCCGCGGACCGCACCTGGCATGGTCAACCACACACTACCTAGACACCCGGCACATCACAATCCCAAGATGTTGGGTCAGTCATGGCCATGCAGTCACCGTCACAGTCAGTCACGTGACTAAGCTGATGGTACATGCTGACACCACGTGACCACAAAGTCTCAGTACACATTCTCTACAAGGTCGACCTGTGACTGAAACATGTCCAGTCTAGAACAAAGTGAAGAAAATAGATCCAGTGTGACCCAGCCCCTCCTTTCTCGCTCTTTCTCTCTCTTTGTAATATCTGAGCTGATGAGATCGATAATGTGGATGTGCACAGACAGACGCTGATCTAGGTGCTAGAATATCTCTCACTCTCTCTCTCTCTCACTCTCTCTCTCTCTCTCTCTCACTCTCTCTCTCACATACACACATAAACACACTCTGAGAGAGACACACTGTCAGATATACCCCTCCTGTGTGACACAAAATGACTGGTTTTCTACACAACCAGAGAACACAAAAGACTCCAGGATAAAGTAAACATCTACAATCTATTTTAAACTGTGTTCGGAACATGACCGGCCGTCTTAGCTCTAAAAATAGTTTTACTTTCTACAGTCAGCCCCATTTAGGGCGCCAAAGGACAAATCCTACACACACACCAGGATCTATCTCTGCTCACAGAACTTTTCATTATGTCATATTGTGAGGTAACATTACACCACAGGTGGTGATGTAACACATCACACGACAGGCGGTGACATAACACATTACACTACAGGTGGTGATGTAACACATCGCACGATAGGCGGTGAGATAACACGTTACACAACAGGCGGTGACATAACACATTACACTACAGGTGGTGATGTAATACATTTCTTGATAGGCGGTGACATAACACATTACACAATAGGTGGTGATGTAACACACTACACGACAGGTGGTGATGTAACACATTACACGACAGGTGGTGATGTAACACATTACACGACAGGTGGTGATGTAACACATTAAAGAGAGGTGATGAGAATTCATTACGGACATCTGGTGAGGTAAGACATGACAAGTGGTGAGGTAACTGATGAAGGACAGGTAATGAGATAGTACATGTGACAGGTAGTGAGGTAACTCATTATCTTATGTATATAACATGACATCTCTGTATGACATGTATTAAACATCTCTATATGACATGTCATGAAATATCAACATTTAATGTATATATAACGAACACGTGTCCGATAGTTTATCACAGATCCAGTAAAAGATAAAAAGTAATAAAAACAGAGGTAAAACTGAAAAGCAATAGGTTATGATGATATTTCTGGTGTCCTTGACAAAGGCGTACTGCCGAAATATTTATTTAATAATGTTTGCTAAAAACAGAACTTACTATTCGATTTTTCATTCTATCGACAGCTGGACTTAGATAAATGATTGAACTTTAATTTGTTATGTTGTAGCCCGTCTATTTCTGCAAACACCAGCCTTAATGTTTGTATTGTCTGATTACTTGCTTGTTTTTCGAAAATAAAACGTGTTACATTTAACAATCTTGTATGGGGCCAAATAAAAAAAATTGTTGTGTTTTCACTGTTAACATTATATACTCACGGAAAAAAAGTAAGTATACAATGGTGTCAAGAGCACCAATCGCGTTGTCATGACTGGAATGAAATTTGACACGAAGTTTTGTCTGAGTGTTGTCCACTTCCCCGTGCTGCTCGAAGTTTTGTCTGAGTGTTGTCCACTTCCCCGTGCTGCTCGAAGTTTTGTCTGAGTGTTGTCCACTTCCCCGTGCTGCACGAAGTTTTGTCTGAGTGTTGTCCACTTCCCCGTGCTGCTCGAAGTTTTGTCTTAGTGTTGTCCACTTCCCCGTGCTGTTCGAAGTTTTGTCTTAGTGTTGTCCACTTCCCCGTGCTGTTCGAAGTTTTGTCTTAGTGTTGTCCACTTCCCCGTGCTGTTCGAAGTTTTGTCTTAGTGTTGTCCACTTCCCCGTGCTGCTCGAAGTTTTGTCTTAGTGTTGTCCACTTCCCCGTGCTGTTCGAAGTTTTGTCTGAGTGTTGTCCACTTCCCCGTGCTGCTCGAAGTTTTGTCTGAGTGTTGTCCACTTCCCCGTGCTGCTCGAAGTTTTGTCTGAGTATTGTCCACTTCCCCTAGCTGCACGAAGTTGATCTCACTATTCATGGGGAGATAACCACATCTCCAGTGAAATCACGTGCAGTGATCCATGATTGGTTATTGACCGCGGATAAAATGAGGGTAAGTGTGTAATTCTGTTCTCAGATATCTCTTCAGGTAATCGTTGAAGAAAGGAGTAGTGGAATTCCAACATAAACATCTTTTTTTTTTCATCATGCCAAGATTGAACGAACATCAGCAAGAAATAGCTGTTGGGATGTTAATTGCTGGATCAACAGTAGCAGCAGTATCTCAACATTTTAATGTTCACAGAAACACAATATCACGCCTTCAAAGTCGTTTTAACCAAAATGGTTCCTTTGCTGACCGCCATAGAAGCGGCAGACCACGAGTTAACACCCTTGCACAAGACCGCTACATCCATCTCATGCACCTTCGTAACAGGTTTCTCCAGGCAACATGGACTGCCTGCAACATTCCAGGTGTAAGACTTGTGTCGGGCAGGACAGTGAGGAACAGACTCAGAGAGGTAAATCTCTTACCTCATAGACCTGCAGTCAGACCAGTACTGACAGTTCGCCACAGACAAACCCGCTTGACCTGGGCCAGGCGCCACGTGGCATGGCCCTATCATCAATGGAGACGGATCCTATTCACTGATGAGTCCAGACTCTGTCTGCAAGGCCATGATGGGCGTGCTTTAGTGTACAGGCGAAGAGGAGAACGCTTTGAGAATAACTGTGTGCTAGAGGTGGACAGGAGGAGAGGAGGCAGTGTAATGGTTTGGGGAGGAATTTCCTATGCTGGCCGAACAAACCTAGTCTTCCTCAATGGCAACCTTACAGGTTTACGATATAGGGACGAAATCATTACACGCCACGTAATGCCTTTTCTGGATGCTAATGGACAAGGCGTGATACTGCAGCAGGATAACGCTCGTCCACATGTCGCACGTGTGGTCAGGGACCACTTTCAACAACATCAGATTACTGTCTTGCCATGGCCAGCAGTTTCATCGGACCTATCACCTATCGAGCACATCTGGGATGAAATGGACCGCAGGTTGCGAAGACGACACAATCGTCCTGGAAACCGCCAAGAATTAGTCCAAGCGTTGCAAGAAGAATGGAATAACATGCCTCAACAATTGATACAACGTGTCACTGGTTCTATGAGAAGGCGGTGTCAAGCAGTGATAACTGCCCGAAGAGGACACACACGATATTGAAACCCTGATTTTCTGTTCTTGGGGTGGTGAGCCACATTAGGTGAGTTTTTGTCACTTTTTTGTGACATGTGACTGGCCTGAGCGCTATCATTTTATCTGCTATTGGATAATCAAACATAATGTGTGCCAAATCTTATTTCAGTCATCACCTGAGCACGTTCATGGTGCTTTTTAAAGCATTGCACACTGACTTTTTTCCGTGAGTATATTTCACAATGATTTCTTGTACAATAGTTGCAGCCTGTTCTCTCTTGCATTAATTCTTACAAGAATCTCGAATTTTCTAAATTCTAGGAACTTTTTCAGTTCGTACTCTTCATGTTTAGCACCTAGAACTCTGTCAAAGTCACTGAGTTGGTTTCTGAAATTGCTGTCAAAATCAGTGACCTGGTTTTTTTGGGAAAGCTGTCAAAGTCAGTGAGTTGGTTTTATTGATGATGATCATGTTCCTGTGATTAGATTTTGATGTTTTATCCTCCAGCCTGTAGAAAATATATGTGGAAGACAGAAAAATGTGTGCACGTTTTGGATTGTGATGTTTGCTAGGTCCTGTAAGGTTACCATGTAAGCGTGTCCAAGTAGGAATTTTTGTAAATACTCAGAGAGAGAGAGAGAGCGAGAGAGAGAGAGAAGGAGAGGGAGAGAGGGAGAGAGAGAGGGAGAGAGAGCGAGAGAGAGAGAAGGAGAGGGAGAGAGGGAGAGAGAGAGAGCGAGAGAGAGAGAAGGAGAGGGAGAGAGGGAGAGAGAGAGGGAGAGAGAGCGAGAGAGAGAGAAGGAGAGGGAGAGAGGGAGAGAGAGAGAGCGAGAGAGAGAGAAGGAGAGGGAGAGAGGGAGAGAGAGAGGGAGAGAGAGGAGAAGAGAGGGAGCGAGAGAGAGAGAAAGAGAGGGAGAGAGAGAAGTGAGAGGGGAAGGAGGGAGAGAGAAAGTGGAAGAGAGAGAAAAAGAGAGCGTGAGAGGAGAGAGTGAGAGAAAGAGAGAGGGAGAAAGATAAAGAGGGAAAGAGATTGATTGATTGATCTTTATTTCAAAAGGGTTAAGAATTTGGCATGCAGGCCCGTCTGACATTCTGCCCTTTATCATACATCTTTCTCTCTATTCCAGACATTCTACAAATATGCTGTTCATATAACAAACATAACTAACATTGAAGCTGAGAGACATAAAATAAAATATAACATTTACGTTTCACTCTTAAACATTCACTCAGTACAGAAGTAACTACATGCATTATAAATGACTATCTACTAAACAAAATTTTCGGGACTATTCAGAAAACAATTAATTGTATTCGGTGTCTGTAAGAGCAGCTTAAGATAACTTTTAAGTTTTATAATTCATGGAGGCATGTAGTCGACATCAAATAGATATTGGGAAAGCTTGTAGTTGTAGGAAGGAGTATAATTTATATTTTTTATATAGGATGGGAGGGTATTCCAAAGATGAGCAGCAGAATAACTAAAGCTTTTCTGTAAAGATCAAGTCTAGGTTTTGGAAGACATATGTTGTTCAAGCGTTGGCTGCACTTTGGGCTAAATTTAAACAGGTTCCATAGATAAGGCGGGGCATGCCGTGAAAGAATCTGATGTACTGAGAGAGAGAGGGAGAAAGATAAAGAGGGAAAGAGAAAGAGGAAAGAGAGAGAGAGAGAGAGAGAGAGAGAGAGAGAGAGGGAAAGAAACAGGGAGAGAAAGACAGAGAAAACGAGAGAAAAAGAGAGAGAGAGAGGAGAGAGAGAGGGAGAGATAAAGGAGAACTTATGGACCAGTTTTACTGCAGTTAAAAAAATGGAAGAGTACAATTATTATTTAAAAGCTGTAGAAATATGTGCAGCCGGTGGTTTCTTATTGTGGTTCAAAAGTGGTTTAAAAATAAGAGAAAAGGCACCAGTAGTCTGTCTCTCTCACTGAAACACATAAGATGACACAGCACAGCACGTGACCTTCATGTGACGATTGTTTAACACTTAGGTCGCTAGGACCTCGTCCACATGTACCACTGAGTAAATACTTTCGCTTCTCTCTACAAGTAAGTGAGGGATTCATATCTAGTACCACTGAGTAAATACTTTCGCTTCTCTCTACAAGTAAGTGAGGGATTCATATCTAGTACCACTGAGTAAATACTTTCGCTTCTCTCTACAAGTAAGTGAGGGATTCATATCTAGTACCACTGAGTAAATACTTTCGCTTCTCTCTACAAGTAAGTAAGGGATTCATATCTAGTACCACTGAGTAAATACTTTCGCTTCTCTCTACAAGTAAGTAAGGGTTTCATATCTAGTATCACTGAGTAAATACTTTCGCTTCTCTCTACAAGTAAGTGAGGGATTCATATCTAGTACCACTGAGTAAATACTTTCGCTTCTCTCTACAAGTAAGTAAGGGATTCATATCTACCTTCTTCTTCTTCTTCTTCTTCAACTTCCCTGGAGATCAAAGCTGGTGATCTTTGCAGCCGATGCTGTGAAGATGTGAGGCACAACATCGTGTCGGCGTGGGAGCGGGTCTTAGCAACTATTGTTTTAGTCCCTGACTGCAGCTATTCTTAACCCTTTTTGAAATAAAGATCAATCAATACTTCTTTGGCAGATTCCACCACCATGGGGTCTATGGCGATCCCTGCCTGGTTAATCAGACTAAGCGTGTTAATGGGGGTAACGACGGAGAGGTGGGACTGCTCACCTACCGTTCGCTAACCTTGACCCTAGCATGACAGCTACGGGTCGCCAGGCTTGACCCTAGCATATCAGCTACGGGTCGCCAGGCTTGACCCTAGCATGTCAGCTACGGGTCGCCAGGCTTGACCCTAGCATGTCAGCTACGGGTCGCCAGGCTTGACCCTAGCATGTCAGCTACGGGTCGCCAGGCTTGACCCTAGCATGTCAGCTACGGGTCGCCAGGCTTGACCCTAGCATGTCAGCTACGGGTCGCCAGGCTTGACCCTAGCATGTCAGCTAAGGGTCGCCAGGCTTGATCCTAGCATGTCAGCTAAGGGTCGCCAGGCTTGACCCTAGCATGTCAGCTAAGGGTCGCCAGGCTTGACCCTAGCATGTCAGCTAAGGGTCGTTGAGTGTTAAAAGAAGATGGCCTACGCCCCCTCATATGTACCTATTAGAACTACCAGACAAACCGTACACATTTATAATACCAGACAAACCGTACACATTTATAATACCAGACAAACCGTACACATTTATAATACCAGACAAACCGTACACATTTATAATACCAGACAAACTGTAGACATTTATAATACCAGACAAACTGTAGACATTTATAATACCAGACAAACTGTACACATTTATAATACCAGACAAACTGTACACATTTATAATACCAGACAAAACGTAGACATTTATAATACCAGACAAACTGTAGACATTTATAATACCAGACAAACTGTAGACATTTATAATACCAGACAAACTGTACACATTTATAATACCAGACAAACTGTACACATTTATAATACCAGACAAAACGTACACATTCATAATACCAGACAGACTGTAGACATTTATAATACCAGACAAACTGTACACATGTATAATACCAGACAAAACGTAGACATTTATAATACCAGACAAACTGTACACATTTATAATACCAGACAAAACGTAGACATTTATAATACCAGACAAACCGTACACATTTATAATACCAGACAAACTGTAGACATTTATAATACCAGACAAACCGTACACATTTATAATACCAGACAAACTGTAGACATTTATAATACCAGACAAACTGTACACATTTATAATACCAGACAAAACGTAGACATTTATAATACCAGACAAAACGTACACATTTATAATACCAGACAAAACGTAGACATTTATAATACCAGACAAACCGTACACATTTATAATACCAGACAAACTGTAGACATTTATAATACCAGACAAACTGTACACATTTATAATACCAGACAAACTGTACACATTTATAATACCAGACAAACTGTACACATTTATAATACCAGACAAACTGTAGATATTTATAATACCAGACAAACTGTACACATTTATAATACCAGACAAACTCTACACATTTATAATACCAGACAAAGGTACACATTTACAACCATCAGACAAAAGGTAAACATTTACACATATCAACATCCTCTTTTATAGAAATAGTATAATGCACAATTATCAATTTCAGCTTTCAAAGAAACGGTAAATACTTAATCAACATTAGATACTATAGAAATGATTACAATTAACATCTATCAATATCTAGAACCGTAAGAACTATAAACATTTACATATTTTAACATCGATTACCATAGAAACAGTAAACATTTACACGTATCATTATCAGCTACCACTTAAACAGTAAACGATTACATGTATCAACATAAGCTACAGTTGGAACAAACATTTACTTGTAACACCATCGGCTATCATAGAAACAGTAAACATTTAAATGTAGTAATACTGGCTACTACAGAAACAGTAAACATATATTTGTATCAATATCGCATACCACAGAAACAGTAAACATTTATATGCATCAATATCGACTGCCATAAAAATAGTAAAAATTTACTTTTATCAACATCAGATACCAGAGAAACAGTAAACATTTATTTGCATCAATATCGACTGCCATAAAAATAGTAAAAATTTACTTTTATCAACATCAGATACCAGAGAAACAGTAAACATTTATTTGCATCAACATCACATACCAAAGAAACAGTAAACATTTAGTTGCATCAACATCATATACTAAAGAAACAGTAAACATTTAGTTGCATCAACATCAGATACCAAAGAAACAGTAAACATTCATTTGTATCAACACCAGATACCAGAGAGACAGTAAATATTCATTTATATCAACACCAGATACCAAAGAGACAGTAAACATTCATTTGTATCAACACCAGATACCAAAGAGACAGTAAACATTCATTTGTATCAACACCAGATACCAAAGAGACAGTAAACATTCATTTGTATCAACACCAGATACCAAAGAGACAGTAAACATTCATTTGTATCAACACCAGATACCAAAGAGACAGTAAACATTCATTTGTATCAACACCAGATACCAGAGAGACAGTAAACATTCATTTGTATCAACACCAGATACCAGAGAGACAGTAAACATTCATTTGTATGAACACCAGATACCAAAGAGACAGTAAACATTCATTTGTATCAACACCAGATACCAGAGAGACAGTAAACATTCACTTGTATCAACACCAGATACCAGAGAGACAGTAAACATTCATTTGTATCAACACCAGAGAGACAGTAAACATTCATTTGTATCAACACCAGGAGTAGAGAATACCGCGCCCCCTCTCCACCCACACCCTATCCGAGACAAGATAAAGCTCGATCATGTTTGCCCACTGTACGGCCTGTTCTGTGGAGGCTGACATTGATTTACCAGGGCAGGCAGTCAAACTGGCACCCAGCCCAGCTCTGCAGTCGATACAACATTCGATTGCATTGCTTTCTTTTTTTTTCAATGAAGGATACAACATTCCAGACAAACAACGCTTGTAAACACACAGACACGAAGAGTTATTCCTAGAATGTTGGTGATTTCTGAGGATAATTCTAATCTTTGTTAAACTGTTATGTTAACTGTTAGTCTTTGTTAAACTGTTATGTTAACTGTCAGTCTTTGTTAAACTGTTATGTTAACTACCAGTCTTTGTTAAACTGTTATGTTAACCATCAATCTTTGTTAAACTGTTATGTTAACTGTTAGTCTTTGTTAAACTGTTATGTTAACTACCAGTCTTTGTTAAGCTGTTATGTTAACTACCAGTCTTTGTTAAACTGTTATGTTAACTGTTAGTCTTTGTTAAACTGTTATGTTAACTGTTAGTCTTTGTTAAGCTGTTATGTTAACTACCAGTCATTGTTAAATTGTTATGTTAACTGTTAGTCTTTGTGAAACTGTTATGTCAACTACCAGTCTTTGTTAAACTGTTATGTTAACTGTTAGTCTTTGTGAAATTGTTATGTCAACTACCAGTCTTTGTTAAACTGTTATGTTAACTGTTAGTCTTTGTTAAACTGTTATGTTAACTGTCAATCTTTGTTAAACTGTTATGTTAACTACCAGTCTCTGTTAAACTGTTATGTTAACTGTTAGTCTTTGTGAAACTGTTATGTTAACTACCAGTCTTGTTAAACTGTTATGTTAACTACCAGTCTTTGTTAAACTGTTATGTTACCTGTCAATCTTTGTTAAACTGTTATGTTACCTGTCAATCTTTGTTAAACTGTTATGTTACCTGTCATCTTTGTTAAACTGTTATGTTACATGCCAATCTTTGTTAAACTGTTATGTTACATGCCAATCTCTTTTAAACTGTTATGTTACCTATCAATCTTTGTTAAACTGTTATGTTAACTACCAGTCTTTGTTAAACTGTTATGTTACCTGTCAATCTTTGTTAAACTGTTATGTTACCTGTCAATCTTTGTTAAACTATTATGTTACCTGTCAATTTTTGTTAAACTATTATGTTACCTGTCAATCTGTGTTAAACTATTATGTTACCTGTCAATCTTTGTTAAACTGTTATGTTACCTGTCAATCTTTGTTAAACTGTTATGTTACCTATCAATCTTTGTTAAACTGTTATGTTAACTACCAGTCTTTGTTAAACTGTTATGTTACCTGTCAATCTTTGTTAAACTATTATGTTACCTGTCAATTTTTGTTAAACTATTATGTTACCTGTCAATTTTTGTTAAACTATTATGTTACCTGTCAATCTTTGTTAAACTGTTATGTTACCTGTCAATCTTTGTTAAACTGTTATGTTACCTGTCATTCTTTGTTGAACTGTTATGTTAACTACCAGTCTTTACTACACACACGAGAAGAGGTAACATACTTAACGATACAAGACAATATAAAAGACAAGAAAATATATGAACAAAAAGATGGTAGGAGATAATAGACCGACATACAGACGGACTCACAGACAGACAGAGAGACCCACTGACAGAGATGAATATCTGACTCACACACAACACAAGAGATCGATGTTCCTGCATGCGTGAGCGGATATTTACAAGAAGCCGGGTCAGTGGGTCAATGTAGTCCCATGCCTGTTTCAGTTACTGGTGGAATCTTCTCTTTAATATCCATACACGTTTCTCTCTCTCTCTTTCTCACCTCTCTCTCTCTCTCTCTCTCTCTCTCGTTATCAGAAACATGCGGAAGAAACAGGATGTTACAGGCAGTTTGTAGGAGAGAATTATAGAACGTTACAAGAGGCCTTTACAAGCTGAGATCTGTGTGGAGGAAATCAATTCCATAGCCCAAACGGCACATGATGATGTGCTGACAACTATGGCGACCAGAATGTCATATTACATTTTGTAATCTATGAAAATAAACCTACCCCTCCCTTCTCTCTCTCTCTCTCTTTCTCTCTCTCTCTTTCTTCTATAGACGGCTACTATAATTAATAACAATGTCTCACTGATCACGGACATCTATATGTGACAGATATATTACCTTATCTATGGGTATATCTGTATGTGTTTAGATCTACTAGGACAACTATATGTGACAGATATATTACCTTATCTGTGTGTATATCTGTATGTGTTTAGATCTACTAGGATATCTATATGTGACAGATATATTATCTTATCTGTGTGTATATCTGTATGTGTTTAGATCTACTAGGACATCTATATGTGACAGACATATTATCTTATCTGTGTGTATATCTATCTGTGTTTAGATCTACTAGGACATCTATATGTGACATATATCTTATCTGTCTGTTTATCTATATTTACATACCTGTAACAAGTCAAATCTGCCCGTGTAACTGCACACACACACATATGCGTGTTTGTGACTGTTAGCTAACCATGTATTTATAAATGTACCAGCTTTGATGAATGTATTTATCTGTTTTCACTTGTTTTTGTAAATCTACATACATTTCTGTTCATATGTTATAATAGAATATGTAATGGCACAGCTGTATGTCTGTATTCTATATCTGTATGTGTGTCTGTAATCTATATATGTATGTGTATATGCCTGCAATCTATAGCTACATGTGTATGTGTGTCTGTAATCTACAGCTGTTATCTGTATGTGTGTACATATGTTTACGTGCACGTTAAAGTTGATTTCTTCAGTATTTTACTTTAATGCTGACTTCATGTTGGCTGTTTTCTCCTTTTTTTCCTAAATATTGTCCAGTTACTGCAGTATTTTATTATTCGCGCCTGTCACTTTATTTCATTCACTGTGGTATTTTATTATTCGCGCCTGTCACTTTATTTCATTCAATGTAGTATTTTATTATTCGCGCCTGTCACTTTACTTCACTCATTCTATTATTTTATTATTCGCGTCTGTTACTTTACTTCATTCACTGTAGTATTTTACTATTCGTGTCTGTCACTTTACTTCATTCACGGTAGTATTTCATTATTCCGGCCTGTCACTTTACTTCATTCAATGTAGTATTTTATTATTCGCGTCTGTCACTTTAATTCATTCATTGTAGTATTTGAGTATATGCGTTTGTCACTTCATTTCATTCACTGTAGTGTAAACTTACTGGTGCATATGTTACACTTTTATAGTTCCAACCAGCCTCCTTGGCAATGTACTACTGTACTGCCTGGCCAAGATCTAGCTTCCTCCTTGGCAATGTACTACTGTGCTGCGTGGCCAAGATCTAGCTTCCTCCTTGGCAATGTACTACTGTACTGCCTGGCCAAGATCTAGCTTCCTCCTTGGCAATGTACTACTGTACTGCCTGGCCAAGATCTAGCTTCCTCCTTGGCAATGTACTACTATCTGCGTGGCCAAGATCTAGCTTCCTCCTTGGCAATGTACTACTGTGCTGCGTGGCCAAGATCTAGCTTCCCCCTCATGACCGTGAACCCAGGTTCCCCCTCCTAGGTAAACATCATTCTATATTAATCCAAACACATGAAATCAACATACAATACACACTACCAAGTCAGCAAATTAAATATACAACAATTTATTAATCTTCACTACACATACCGTAGTACATAACTGACACTACATTCACAGGACACACAACATATGTCAATTATAATGGTAACAATGCATGATATCAATATACTAGGTTACTTATCACGTGATCATTACCTAAGACAGATGGAGCCGTGGTCCTGGGCTCTCCTGACCCCACAAGTAAGACACACTATAAATTTAATTGTGCCATCGCACTTATCCCCCGTGTGGTACCCGGGATCTGCAAAGAATAGGACCACTGTACCCTACCATGCATGATCGTAAAAGGCGACTAAGGAGGGTTCCGCATAGGGCCAGCAACCCTATCTGGTAAAAAAAAACTATCAGACTGCTACAGAAACGGAAGCAAGGGAAAAAGCAAATGCAGGTGGAAGGAGAAATGTGTATCAGGAAACTGAGCCAATGAAGGTTGTGGATGAAAGCCAGCCACTGGAAGTCCCCAGCCCGACTGCAGACCTCCTGGAACCTAAACACAAGATGCAAATAGGCAGATGGAATGTAAGAACACTAAACCAGACTGGAAAACTAGCACAAACCATCAAGGAAATGCACAGATATAAACTAGACATACTAGGAATACAAGAAGCAAGATGGACAGGACAAGGCAGAAGGAAATTAACAACACAGCACACAGAAGATACAATAATATGGTCAGGTAAAGAAGATCTTCATGAAGGAGGAGTAGCATTGATTATAACACAAGAAGCATCAAGAGCATTGCTGAAATGGACCCCAATAAATGAGAGATTATTATATGCACGGTTCAACTCAAGATTCACGAATCTGTCTATTATAGTTTGTTATGCACCAACAGAAGCAGCTGAAGAGGAATTAAAAGAAGATGTTTACAACAGCCTCCAAGCAACAGTAGAAACAATACCCAAGCATGATATGCTACTCATCTTGGGTGACTTCAATGCAAAAGTAGGTGAAGGAAATGAAGATAGAAGAAGAATCATGGGAAGAGAAGGAATCGGAGAAATAAATGAAAATGGAGAAAGACTGTGCAGTTTCTGTGAAGAAAACATGATGACCATCGGAGGGACAATTTTCCAACACAAAAACATCCATAAGGTGACTTGGAGGTCACCAGATAAAACCACAGAAAACCAAATTGATCACATACTAATAAACAACAAGTGGAAACGGTCACTACAAGATGTGCGAGCAAGGAAAGGAGCAGATGTAGGAAGTGATCACAACCTTCTGGTACCAAAAATAGAACTAAAATTAAGGAAAGCCAAAATCGGAGAACACAGAAAGATACATTCTGATACAAGAAAACTGATAGACCAGCAAACAAGAAATGAATTCTCAATAGTACTTAAGAACCGCTTCAGTGTCCTACAAAATGAAGCAGAAATGTCCATACTAGAGTTCAATAAAACACTATAGGAAACAGCAAAAGAGGTTCTGGGATATCGGAAACGGAGAAAAGAGGAATGGATAAGCAAGACCACATGGGAAAAGATAGAGCAAAGAAAAGAAATCAAGAAAAAATTACTGAACACCAAATCACAACGGCTTAAAGAACAAGTTTTAAGTAATTATGCACAAAAAGACAAAGAAGTGAAGGAATCATGCCGTCAAGATAAACGCCAATACTATGACAACTTAGCAGAAGCAGCAGAGAAAGCAGCATATACAAATGACATGAAAACCATATATAAAATCACAAAGCAGATGACAGGTAACTTCAACACAAGATGTGAAAGTGCAGTAAGGACACAAAATGGACAACTGGTCAGTGGAGAAAGAGAGAAAATTGAAAGATGGAGGGAACACTTTAACACCCTACTAAACAGAACACAAGCAGCACAAACAATAGACATACCTGAAGCAAAAACGGAACTAAACATCAATACAGGACCAATAACAATAAATGAAGTAAAGGAGGCGATAAAGAAGCTAAAATCAGACAGGGCACCAGGTGAAGATGAAGTGACTGCTGAGATGTTGAAAGCAGAAGAAACAGAAACACCAAAACAACTTTGCCGGATATTACAACAAATTTGGGATCTAGAAAAAGCCCCAGAGGAGTGGAAAACTGGTCTTATAGTAAAACTACCAAAGAAGGGTGACCTCAGAGATTGCGGGAACTGGAGAGGCATTACCCTACTGCCACTCACCAGTAAAGTATTTTGCAGAATAATCATCAACAGAATTGTACCAACACTTGAGGAAAAACTTCGGAAAGAGCAGGCAGGATTTAGGAAAGGAAGATCATGCATAGACCACATATTTGTACTTAGACAAATATTAGAACAGGCAAATGAGTGGCATAGTACAACATATGCATTATTCATAGATTTTGAGAAAGCCTTTGACAGTGTCAACAGAGATGCACTGTGGAAAATCCTAAGATGGCATGGCCTCCCCCATAAAATAGTTAATGTAATCAAAGCCCTATACGAGGGTTTTCAATGCAAAGTTATTTGTGGAGAACATACCTCCAGCAGCTTTAGGGTACAAACAGGAGTGAAACAGGGATGTGTACTATCACCAACATTATTTATCTTGGCAGTAGACTGGTTAATGAAGGAGGCAACATCAGACAAACGCAGAGGATTACAATGGACCCTTGACACAGTGCTGGAGGACCTTGACTTTGCGGACGACATTTGTCTATTATCAAGCAGTCACAAAGATATGCAAGATAAAATAAACAAGCTAACTCAGAATGCAAACAACATAGGACTAAAGATCAACGTAGCAAAGACAAAGTTAATGAAGCAAAATGTGAACAACAGAAATGTACTCAGAGAAGATAACAAGTTAGTGGAGGAGGTCAACGAATTTGTATACCTTGGCAGCAGAGTAGTAGAAAATGGAGATAGCACAGAGGACATCAACAGCAGACTTACTAGAGCAAACCAGGCTTTTGCAATGCTGCAGAATGTATGGAAATCAAATAAACTAAGCATAAATATGAAAATCAGGATATTTAAGAGTAGTGTTCTAAGTGTACTACTCTATGGAAGTGAATGCTGGAAAATCATCAAAACCATAGAAAACAAGTTGAATTCTTTCCAGACTAAATGTTTACGAAGAATTAGAAAATATTTTGGCCAAACACCATAAGAAATAACATCTTATTAGCAGAAATGCAGATGAAACCACTGACAACAATTATTGAGGAAAGACGCTGGCGATGGTTGGGACATGTGCTCCGAATGACTGACAACTCACTACCGAAAATAGCACTAAGATGGACACCACAGGGGAGCAGAAGTAAGGGTAGACCAAAAGAGACATGGAGAAGAACAACAGAAAGGATGTTGAGCAATAGAGGGCTCACCTGGGCAAGAGCACAAAAAAAGGCGAAGGACAGGCATTTGTGGAAAACCCTTGCGGAAGCCCCATGTGCCCTGGGCACTTAAGGTTCAGAGAGAGAGAGAGAGATCGCACTTATATCCAACGCAGCCACAGTACACCTCTATATCTCCATGAATCACTATGTGCCAGTGCACTTCTTCATATATCCACGAATCATAATATATGTGCTAATGCACTGAAATCACACAGCTGTCGCTACATAAATCCTCATTACAGCATACTACACAAGACAAAGACAAAATCACAATGAGCGTTCGGCTCGGGCTAAGTATTCATAATTACAAACGAACCGGACCTCGCCTCGTCATGCCGTTAGCTAAAACTGATCCGCCAACGCTTTATATATATATATATATATATATATATATATATATATATATATATATATATATATATACATATATTTACTTCATTCAGTGTAGTATTTTTTTATTTTAGTAATACTACAGACAATGTGGGACCTAATGTGGCTGTAGTAAATATGTGAAATGATGTGATCAGAAACTTATCATAAATTTATGCTGTCGTCATGCAATGATCACGCCACTGTCATGCCACTGTCACGCTACTGTCACGCAATGGTCACGCGTGTGTCAGTGACGATGGAAAGCGTGCATCTGACACTTTCCTGTTAGTGAATATAGAAATCTGAGAACTTCTGCCTGCAGACTGAGGCACACTAGGCTACACGCTACATACCTTCAGCAGTTCATTAAGGGAAACATTGATTTTTCAGTAAATACAGCCGCGTGTATGTGCGTCCTAGCCAGGTCACGCGTATAAAACATAGATCTGTTAGATACAGGTAGAAATTTGAAGCAACATGGATGTATTAGATATAAACTGTAATAAAATGAACAGAGCGAAGTAACAAAGTGATGGTTGTTTTAGAAAGGGATGCGCACGCCCGGACACAGAAAACAATGTAAAATTATTAATATCCAGCTATGCTCATCTACCCCGCATCTGGCCTACATCTACCCCACATCAAGCCCCCATCTACCCCACATTTAGTCCACATCTACCCCACATTTAGTCCACATCTACCCCACATTTACTCCACATCTACCCCACATTTACTCCACATCTACCCCACATTTAGTCCACATCTACCCCACATTTAGTCCACATCTACCCCACATTTACTCCACATCTACCCCACATTTAGTCCACATCTACCCCACATTTACTCCACATCTACCCCACATTTACTCCACATCTACCCCATATTTAGTCCACATCTACCCCACATTTAGTCCACATCTACCCCACATTTACTCCACATCTACCCCACATTTACTCCACATCTACCCCAGATTTAGTCCACATCTATCCCACATTTAGCCCGCACCTAGCATCAGATATCCGAACTGAAATCCCTGATGTCATCCCTGTTGGAACATCGTAACATCAGATCGTAACATTAGATCGTAACATCAGATCATAACATCAGATCGTAAGCTCAACAAAAGAGATTTATGTCCTGGGAAAGATTATAAAAAAGGCCACTCACGAATTCATTGCTCTGTCAATCAATGTCACGTGATCGCCTTCAAAATACTTACCAGAAGCGCTCTTGAATTACAGAAATCGATTTACTGATTTTGCCTAGAGGAAAGTGTTGAATGACAAACTAGATAAATATTTTATCACTTACACACTGTGTGTGACACCGATATAGTCTCCATTGGGTATATTACACCGATATAGCCTCCAGTGTGTGTGACTCCGATATAGTCTCCAATGTGTGTGACACCGATATAGTCTCCAGTGTGTGTGACTCCGATATAGTCTCCAATGTGTGTGACACCGATATAGTCTCCAGTGTGTGTGACACCGATATAGTCTCCAATGTGTATATCACGCCGATATAGTCTGCCGTGTGTGTGACACCGATATAGTCTCCAATGTGTATATCACGCCGATATAGTCTGCAGTGTGTGTGACACCGATATAGTCTCCAATGTGTATATCACGCCGATATAGTCTGCAGTGTGTGTGACACCGATATAGTCTCCAATGTGTATATCACGCCGATATAGTCTGCAGTGTGTGTCACGCATAGTCTCCAGTGTGTATGTCACGCCAATATAGTCTCCAGTGTGTATGTCACACCGATAATAGTCTCCAGTGTGTGTGACACCGATATAGTCTTCAGTGTGTATGTCACGCTGATATAGTCTCAAGTGTGTGCCACGTATAGTCCCCAGTATGTCACGCCGATGTAGTCCACAGTATCTGTGACCAGAATGTTAGGTAGAATAAGTGTCAGAACACAGACCCACAGGAAGAAGGATCTTGTGTTTAAGTCTCACTACAAAGCTATGATCTATTCATGCTGTTCAGGTCACTTGATACTATGATCTATTCATGCTGTTCAGGTCACTTGATCCTCTGGTAGTAGACATGACGCTATCAAACGCAGAAACACAAACCATTAATATTTCGGCCAAAAGCCTTCTTCAGGGACAACAGAAAATGAAAACAAACAACCGCGGAGAACCCACTTACACATCAAACCATCCAATATGTATCTGAAGATGGGATGGAAAAATATCAACCGCGAGGTACACTTTCCCTTTTGCTTTCATTTCGTATTTAATCTATTTTGTTGTTCTTGAAAAAAAGTTTATTTTTGGCAGAAATAGTTTATATTTTTGTCAGTTTCTTCCATGTTTATATTTCTGTTATTCTTTTACACGTTCATATTTCTGTCACTCTCTTCCATGTTTATATTTCTGTCACTCTCTTCCATGTTTATATTTCTGTTATTCTTTTACACGTTCATATTTCTGTCACTCTCTTCCATGTTTATATTTCTGTTATTCTTTTACACGTTCATATTTCTGTCACTCTCTTCCATGTTTATATTTCTGTCGCTCTCTTCCATGTTTATATTTCTGTCGCTCTCTTACATATTTCTTGTATGATGCAACTATCATCAACACTTTTCTACACATCCCTTCCTGTCCGACATGGCAGTGACAAGTTTATCTTAGTCATTTCGTACATCTCAATAAAACTGACAGTTTTCTTAGAAAGTGACAGCGATTTTCAACTTATAGACAGAAGAACATGGAACTACCAAGACACTCACACGGCCTCCTGCAAGCAGGAATTTTGTAAGCCAGCGACAAACGAGAGCCCATTTCCACTCGCTATACTGATTTAGTTAATTTGCTTTCATTCATCACAATGATGATGATGATGATTAGAGGGAGGCCTATATAAAAATATGTCTTTGCTAATAAAACACTGCTTGCCAGTGAACAAAAACATCTGGTGTGCACATTAGAAGATAGTGTTAGTAAGAATGTAAGGCCTAGGTTTAACCTGCAGACCAGCCAAACTTGCAAACAGTAAGAGCTTTTGCTGTCCTACAAGCTCGGGTGTTTGATGTGTGCTCTCACATCTTCAAGAAGACAGTCAGTCAAAGTATGAAAGGATAATGTGTCGACGACTGTGTTGAGGATTGTGGCGGAGATTGTGATGGGGATTGTGTCGAGGATTGTGTCGAGGACCGTGGCGGAGATTGTGATGGGAATTATGTCGAGGATTGTGTCGAGGATTGTGGCGGAGAGTGTGATGGGGATTGCGTCGAGGATTGTGGCGGAGATTGTGATGGGGATTGTGGCGGGGACTGTGTCGACGACTGTGGCGGGGATTATGGTAGGGACTGTGGGGGGATTGTGGCGTGGACTGTGGGGGGATTGTGGCGTGGATTGTGGGGGGATTGTGGCGTGGATTGTGGGGGGATTGTGGCGTGGATTGTGGGGGGATTGTGGCGTGGACTGTGGGGGGGACTGTGGCAGGGACTGTGGGGGGGGGTGACTGTGGGGGGATTGTGGCGGGGACTGTAGAGATTGTGGCGGTGATTGTGTCGAGGATTGTGGCGGGGACTTTTACAGGGAGTGTGGCAAGGACTGTTTTGAGGATTGTGGTGGGGACTTTTACAGGGATTGTGGCAAGGACTGTGTTGAGGATTGTGGCAAGGACTGTGTCGAGGATTGTGGCGGGGGCTGTGTTGAGGATTGTGGCAAGGACTGTGTTGAGGATTGTGGCGGGGGCTGTGTTGAGGATTGTGGCGGGGGCTGTGGCGGGGATTACTGTGGGGACTGTGGCGGGGATTACTGTGGGGACTGTGGTGGGGATTATTGTGGGGACTGTGGCGGGGATTATTGTGGGGACTGTGGCGGGGATTACTGTGGGGTCTGTGGCGGGGATTATTGTGGGGACTGTGGCGGGGATTATTGTGGGAACTGTGGCGGGGATTATTGTGGGAACTGTGGCGGGGATTATTGTGGGGACTGTGGTGGGGATTATTGTGGGGACTGTGGTGGGGATTATTGTGGAGAGGATTGTGGAGAGGATTGTGGCGTGTTATAACCTAATGTTAAACTGAATGACAAGGACACCACGATACAGTAAGTCTATCTGTAGTAAGTCTGTAGTAAGTCTATCTGTAGTAAATCTATAGTAAGTCTATCTGTAGTAAATCTATAGTAAGTCTATCTGTAGTAAATCTATAGTAAGTCTGCCTGTTGCTTCTCTTATATTTTGGTAAAACCCCTTTTCCCAGACAAACAGAAGAAACATCGGTGTTTCTCTCTCTCTCTCTCTCTCTCTCTCTCACACACACACACATACATACACACACATATACACCTATAACTAAAGATATCAATTATCAACCAACAGCAAAGAAAGAGAACATATGAAGCACAAGGTAGCAGGAAAATGATGACTGTACCGACCAGCTTAAAGACTCTAAAAAGAAAATCTTAAAAATAAATGTAAAAAACATGTGTACATACAGGATAACAGAAAGAAATCTTCTCTCTTCCTTCACCTTACACGGGGGGGGGGGGGGGGTGTGTGGGGGGACTAGGGACACAGAAACAGGTAAACTACTTGACAAATGAGATTATGGAAGTCAGCAATACCACATAAAAGCTGTCTCCTAGCACAAGCCAGATGTAGGACAAACTAATGTAACAAAGAACATCAAGGTAGAGAAACAAATGTAACAAGGAACATCAAGGTAGAGAAACAAATGTAACAAAGAACATCAAGGTAGAGAAACAAATGTAACAAAGAACATCAAGGTAGAGAAACAAATGTAACAAGGAACATCAAGGTAGACACAAAAATGTAACAAAGAACATCAAAGTAGACAAACAAATATAACAAGGAACATCAAGGTAGACAAACAAATATAACAAGGAACATCAAGGTAGACAAGCAAACGTAACAAGGAACATCAAGGTAGACAAACAAATGTAACAAGGAACATCAAGGTAGACAAACAAATGTAACAAGGACATAAAGAGAATCAGAAAATGATAAAGAACATACTTTACAACAACAAAAAAATCGCCGAACAGAAAAGAGGAACAAAACAAATAACATAAAGGACACCATGCTGTAGACGGACTCGATCATAAAACTACTGAAGTGCCCTCATTTGCAACAGAACAAAGTGTATGCTGGCTCTGTAAACGCGACTGAAAAGACCTTAAGCAATAAAGACATCCAAAGAGGAAAGATCTTCCATAAAAGAAAAGCCACCAGCACGACTGGAACATTATCAGATAAAGGTGAATTATTTATACTGGTAGGCGGCAGGTTCCTGTGTCTCCACGCGCATCTTTACAGCGCATGTGTTACAACAAACTCATTAAGTCAGACAGAAGCTAGCGTGAACAAATCTTTATCCTGCCAATTATTCATGTTGCCCGTAATCTGCCCAAGATCTTCATGCTCATGTTAGATGGTCTAATTTTGAACAAGACAAGTGTTTCCCAAGAGTTGTCAGTAAAGACATGACATCAGAACTCAGTAAAGACATGACATTAGAACTCAGTAAAGACATGATATCAGAACTTGGTAAAGACATGACATCAGAATTCAGTAAAGACATGACATTAGAACTCAGTAAAGACATGACATCAGAACTCAGTAAAGACATGACATTAGAACTCAGTAAAGACATGACATTAGAATTCAGTAAAGACATGACATTAGAACTCAGTAAAGACATGACATCAGAACTCAGTAAAGACATGACATTAGAACTCAGTAAAGACATGACATTAGAACTCAGTAAAGACATGACATCAGAACTCAGTAAAGACATGACATTAGAACTCAGTAAAGACATGACATTAGAATTCAGTAAAGACATGACATTAGAACTCAGTAAAGACATGACATCAGAACTCAGTAAAGACATGACATTAGAACTCAGTAAAGACATGACATTAGAACTCAGTAAAGACATGACATTAGAATTCAGTAAAGACATGACATTAGAATTCAGTAAAGACATGACATTAGAACTCAGTAAAGACATGACATTAGAACTCAGTAAAGACATGACATTAGAACTCAGTAAAGACATGACATTAGAACTCAGTAAAGACATGACATTAGAACTCAGTCTTCACACACCTGTGGAATCAAGGGTCCACAGTCTGATCAGGTTAGGATGTTGTGTTATAGGATGTAGGATGTTGTGTTATAGGATGTAGGATGTTGTGTTATAGGATGTAGGATGTTGTGTTATAGGATATTATGTTAGAAGGAATGTGTGGTCACTAGGGCCAGCCAAAAACAAGTGATCAAGATCATATGCCCTCCATCGTATGCTCTAAGTAACGGTTGCAGTGTTCTAACAACTGATGTGCTCTAACTAACAGCTGATGTGCTCTAACAGGTGATGTGCTCCAAGTAACGGCTGGCGTACCCCTTCAGTCTTGCTACCAAGAACGTGATGGACGCAGGTTGTGATATCTACCAAGATTTACACTTCTTGTGTCCAGTCCCGGTATTCAAGCGAGCTACAAGAGCCACTTCCTATCCGACATTGTCTGTATGTGAAGATCACCAAGATAACAGAAGCGTTTGGTTGTAGATAGAAGACGTGTGCTGCAGATATCAACGTTTAGCAATGGCGGGTAGATAAAATAAGTAGGCTATGATCCACACGTACTTGTTCTCTGGGCTCAATGGAGAGTACAAGGACAGGTACACAACAGGGAATTACGTCAAGAACTAAGAGAAAACAATCAAATCGTAACACTCACCTGGATGCTCGTGGCTCATCCCCCCTCGGGTCAGCCTCCATATTTCCTAGAATGCTCGTACAGTTCCTCACGACACAGCACGAATTACGCCGCTTAGCATCACAACATATGATGACGTTATGCGCATGTTGTTATGGCAACGCCATGAACTTATGATAATGGCGGACCTTAGAGAATATGAATTACTGTCTAAAATTCAATACTGTCTGCTGGAAACGAAACGTTCCTGAATTCCTGGGCTAAATCGAAGACAGACTACTAGACCCTGGCGTGTTGAGCGTGCGGGGGTTGTATCTGAAACAGCAGACATATCTACTCGCACTCCTGCACTAAACGTACGGGACAAAACGTCCCTGATCACACGCTTGGTAATCGATTAAGCATAAGAGAAGGTCCAGTGCATTTTATTCAGAACTGAACAAGAAATAGTTCCGCCGCGGAAGCGTTTTTTTTTTCCTTACAGTTCGCCTCTTCCCACACCTCCACCCCCTTTTTCCTGCCACAAAACTGCGGTCCCCGCCCCCACATACACACACACTCACACACACAAAGTCTATCGATCTAGTGGTACTGTATGACCTAGAAATTGAAACGCTAGCGATCACACATGTACTCATTCCAGAAGGTCACCAATAAATTTAAACTCACGTGTGATAAGTGCAGTAAGTACACACGTGCAATAAGTACACACGTGCAGTAAGTACACACGTGCGGTTAGTGCTCAAGATGAGAAGAGTATCAGCCAGCTCTATAAGCGGAACTGAATGTTAAAATGCTAAAGGGCTCTCATCACTGCGACAGAGGCAAGTCCACAAATGCTCCTGTCAAGGAGGGTCTCAGCATGGTGCATGTACTCCGTAGTGCCTGCGAGAACCTTGACGATTGCAATAATTCTTCATAGTGATAAAACTCATCATAGTGAGAAGAAAACCAGAATTTATCAGATACAACAGAACTCATCACAGAGAACAAACATAGAATTTGTCACAGACAGATACAACTTATTGTAAGCACAATAAACATAGAACACAAGATAGTAAGAACAAATATAGAACTCATCTCGTAGAATTAAACCACTAACGATAAAACTTACACGATTGAAGGAAACGAAACGAAAATATACTTTGATATTCAGTTTGTCACCTGGGAACTAACTTAACAAAAAGTAGGATGCCATTCTTCCTGTGTGTATGTTTACTGTTAACATTTTTTTGGGGGTAAAATTCAGGATGAAAAAAAAACGCTCTCCGTAAGATTTGGACACGTTGCGTATGTTGTGTACCTGTAAATGAGTTAATTTCCTGTGCGTCTGTGTTCAGTCAAGTTTGTCAGACAGAGACTGAAGCTGGTAGGCCTCATGGTTAAATTTCTATCCCAGAGAAACATCGGGATATGGATATAAGAGAAACATCGGGATATGGATATAAGAGAAACATCGGGATACGGGGACCTTAGAAACAGGACAGCATACAAATCATTAAGTACACACACAGATGGAACTTTTTGTATGCCGAAATGGCGTAAAGCAAAGAAGCAGTTACCATTAATTTATACGGGAAAAATTTGAGCGCGTTCCAGGATGTAAAAACAACTTAAAAATAGCACTAACATACAGTAAAGTCAGAGATGATATGATAAGTGCATAACCTTTCAAAATTACGCTCTAACCACAGCCAATAGAAACTGACGCAATACAGCACACTCTCCATGGCTGATGGGTAGTTCGAACACGTACAGTGCAGCGCTCTGCCCTTAATGTAGGTGAAATAAAGGTGAAATAAACATGGACGCTCCGCTGCAGGATTGCATCACTGCTGAAGTATGCGCCGTATTGAGATCTCTGTGGGTGGAGGGGGTGAAAGCTGCTGAAATTCACCGTAGGATGTTGGCTTTATTCCACTGTTGTAATACTTAGGATGTTGCTTTATTCCACTGTTGTAATACTTAGGATGTTGCTTTATTCCACTGTTGTAATACTTAGAATGTTGGCTTTATTCCACTGTTGTAATACTTAGAATGTTGGCTTTATTCCACTGTTGTAATACTTAGAATGTTGGCTTTATTCCACTGTTGTAATACTTAGGATGTTGCTTTATTCCACTGTTGTAATACTTAGGATGTTGCTTTATTCCACTGTTGTAATACTTAGGATGTTGCTTTATTCCACTGTTGTAATACTTAGGATGTTGCTTTATTCCACTGTTGTAATACTTAGGATGTTGGCTTTATTCCACTGTTGTAATACTTAGAATGTTGGCTTTATTCCACTGTTGTAATACTTAGGATGTTGCTTTATTCCACTGTTGTAATACTTAGAATGTTGGCTTTATTCCACTGTTGTAATACTTAGGATGTTGCTTTATTCCACTGTTGTAATACTTAGAATGTTGGCTTTATTCCACTGTTGTAATACTTAGAATGTTGGCTTTATTCCACTGTTGTAATACTTAGAATGTTGGCTTTATTCCACTGTTGTAATACTTAGAATGTTGGCTTTATTCCACTGTTGTAATACTTAGGATGTTGCTTTATTCCACTGTTGTAATACTTAGGATGTTGCTTTATTCCACTGTTGTAATACTTAGGATGTTGCTTTATTCCACTGTTGTAATACTTAGGATGTTGCTTTATTCCACTGTTGTAATACTTAGGATGTTGGCTTTATTCCACTGTTGTAATACTTCTGTCACCATCGAACCGTGTTTTCTGTTTCAGCTTAATTAAAAGCACTGACTGATTTCTCCTTAATTAAGTGTAAGATTATCTGGAGAGAACTGCAAGATGTGTACAAGCACTCCTCAAGCTACAATCTGTCCATGCTAGTCTTTGCTGGCTGCCGACTAAGACAGATCACTTGCTGGTAGTAGAAACAATGCTCAGATCAACAACTTCCAAGACTCCGTGTAAACACGACAAGTGTGGACGCTGGTTGATTCAGCGCATGCGCAGTGTCTTCGGTCAACGTGATCGATACGTTTAATTAGGTCCAGCTTTACGCTAAACGTAAAACCCTTACTAGCCGCCCTCTCTTGGGCTTCTCTGGTAACTTATCATCGCAAAATTAATGGAGATAAAGCAAAGATGCTTACAGACACAAGTGACAGCTGTGACGACCTGATGCTGAGTCTAGTCTCGAGGGAGGGAGTTTTGGTAGCGCCACTCTCAGGGCTTAGCGTGCGCGCTGCCTTTATAACTGCTCACTACAAGTCAAACACAGATCCGCTGCTTTTGGTATTTCTTCGGAAAAGCGAAAATCCTCTACGGATTTCTGTGGGTTAGCGGAAACAGGTGCACTGTACTTATGTAGGTCTTTGGTAAAAGATTTAATCAGACTTAATACAAACTTTCGAAAATCAGGGGACACCTGTACTTTATTTTTCTAGGTTGCTTCCCCTGACCGTCGTAGGCACTCTTATATCCTTCCCGTGCCGCTAAACGTCACACAGGGCTCGCGAGGTAGTTCGCCAATCTAAAATGATGGAAAATAAACTGGAGTTTCATACATTTTTTTTTTTTTTTTACAAAACTGTTTGGTTACCTTCTGTAAACAGAAGCACACAAGACCAGACTAAGTGCCTAACTGGCATTTAAATATCAAGAATATTATGTAGTAATTATGATGCTTGCAGGAAGAGGGAGTAAACATAAAAAAAATAAGTATAAGGAAAATACTAACATCAGACATGAAATATTTCAGAAGTATAAAGAAAACATTAGATTAGCTGCAGTGTATGTAGTTTATCTCGGCAGCTACACAGACCAGGATGGTGACACTAGAAGGGGAATCAGAATTAGAATTGCAAAAGCATCATTGACCTTCAAGAATCTTGAGAACATATGGAATTCAAAAGTTATAAGCACAAAAACCAAGTTAAGACTATTCAATTCAAATGTAATATCCACCCTCATTTATGCATGTGAAAGCTGGAAAACAACTAAAAAATAGACAAGAAATTAGACTCTTTTGAAAACAAATGCCTAAGGAAAATACTCGCTATAAAGTGGAACGAATTCAAGAACAATGTAGAGATAAGACAGATGAGCAAACAACAACCAGTCTCATGGGTGATCATAAAAAGAAGATGAACATATGTCGGTCTTGTGATGAGAAGAAACAATCAGAGGGTCCCTAAACAAGCTATCAAGTGGAACACAACAGACCAAAGAAAAAGAAGCAAACCAAGTGAAACTCTAAAGAGGACACTGTTAAGAGAGGCCAGTTCAGTGGGCATAACATCCCGTGATGAGATTGAAAAACTCGCCGAAGACAGGAAATCTTGGCGAACTACCATGCGGGCCCTATGTGACGTTTAGCGGCACGGGAAGGATGTAAGATGTAAGTTTATGAATGTGTCATTTCTTTTCTTGTACACGAAATCTTCACTGTCGAACAGGTCCTTACAGGTAAACAGACTACCACACAGGTAAGGAAAAGAACCCAGCAAGTTATAAAATCTAAACAGTAAATAAAAGGTACAACAAGATTGGTTTATCTGGAGAAAGTTGTAATGTATATTCCTGGGTGGATTGAAGGAGAAAAAAATATTCGTGCTCGTGTGGATAGACAATGTTTAAACATGTTGGTGTGGATGTACACTGTTTATACACGTTCATGTGGATGTACACTGTTTATACACGTTCATGTGGATGTACACTGTTTATACACGTTCATGTGGATGTACACTGTTTATACACGTTCGTGTGGATAGAAACTGTTTATACACGTTCATGTGGATGTACACTGTTTATACACGTTCATGTGGATGTACACTGTTTATACACGTTCGTGTGGATAGAAACTGTTTATACACGTTCGTGTAGATGTACACTGTTTATACAAGTTCGTGTGGATAGAAACTGTTTAATTTTGATGTTAAGTTGGTTACTCGTATGTTAGATAAGACAGTGCTTGGTTACATCTGAGAGGAAAATATCAAGTTTACTGTCTGGGAGTTGTTCTTGTGATGTATGTGGTAGATGGTTTACTATCTGACACTCATCAGACACACGTTACATGTACACTACATTTACACAACAGCATATATGAGGTTTACACTGACACACAAATATGAGACTTACACTGACACACAAATATGAGACTTACACTGACACACAAATACGAGACTTACACTGACACACAAATATGAGACTTACACTGACACACAAATATGAGACTTACACTGACACACAATCACAAAATTCACTTTAGTACTGACCTACAAAACTGATCAACAGTAACACTAGATCAACACTATAAACTAGGAAAAAAATTAGGAACAGATTTATTATTTAACGATAACACACTTGTAACGTTTCGGCGCGAACCTTTACCAAACAAAAAGAAACAGGACGAAGAAGTAGAGAGAAGAGACAAAGTATAGATTCACATCAAGCTTGTGTGAACGAAATGACCAAAAAAAAAAAAAATGAAAAAAAAATTAATGAAAAAATTAATGAAAAATTGTAACAATACAAGCGACACACAAGGACTGAGATAGGTTTTCATTCAGTTACACTTTTTCATTAATTTTTTTCTTTTTTTTTTTGTCATTTCGTTCACACAAGCTTGATGTGAATCCATACTTTGTCTCTTCTCTCTAATTCTTCATCCTGTTTCTTTTTGTTTGATAAAGGCTCGCGCCGAAACGTTACAAGTGTGTTATCGTTAAATAATAAATCTGTTCCTACTTTTTTCCTAGTTTATACATTTTGGTATCACAGCTTTACTGCAGTGCTTTGTGTATAATTGTATGTCTATACACTAATTATTGTAGATCACCACTAGATCAACAACAATAACACTAGATCAACAGCAGTAACACTATATCAACAGTAATATTAGATCAACAACAGTAATACTATATCAACACTGGATCAACAGCAGTAACACTAGATCAACACTGGATCAACAACAGTAACACTAGGTGAACAACAGTAACACTAGGTCAACACTAGATCAACAACAGTAACACTAGATCAGTCTCATGTGCCTACACGTATTGATCATCAAGAACAGCCGGAACCTGGAGGCAGAGACCCGTCAGAGAAGACGGGAAGGTGGAGCCAACATGGCTCTGTATCTGGCTGTTACTTTGTTGTATGCTTCTGCTAGTTACAGCAACATACCAACCCGCGCACAACTAAATATCGATATATCAGCTTGTAACACACTGACACTTGCACTTATATATATATCAGCTCGCAGCGTAACAGTAACTATAGTAAATACAACACGCTCGCAACAAACTACAAGACACACCTATAAGATACACCGATATAACAAAATAAATCACGTTATGTCACCTTATAACAAAATAAGTCACAATGCTATGTCACCTTGTAACAAAATAAGTCACAATGACATATCAGCTTGTAACAAAATAAGTCACTAACGTTATATCTATCAGCTTGTAACAAAATAAGTCACAACGTTACATCAGCTTGTAACAAAATAAGTCACAACCTTATATCAGCTTGTAACAAAATAAGTCACAACGATATATCAACCTTTAACAAAATAAGTCACAACTATATATCAACCATTAACAAAATAAGTCACAACTATATATCAACCATTAACAAAATAAGTCACAACGATATATAACAACTTACAGCAAAATAAGTCACACCCTTATATCAGCGTGTAACAAAATAAGTCACAACGATATAACAACCTGTGTGTATGTAAGCAGCTGAACTTCCCGCGCGGCACAATAACGCAGGTCTGGGGGGGGGGTGGGGGGAGAAATAGGTCACACAAGGCCGAGCTGCGGGTCTCTGGTGCCTGACAAGACGTGGTTTGTGTTAACAGTGGTTCTTAAACTCTTGCCCACGTACCACAAGGAGTCCCTAAGTTAGATTTCAAGAGCCCGTTAACTTACACGAGAAAAGAAGGCAAATGAACTGACCGAGACTTGAACTTTCATTCATTACAATCTGGTAGCAACAAAGCTATGAACTATAGACACAAAATTTAGCTTTCACAAATGTCACACCAAAAGCAAATCAAAGCATGTTTAATTTAGGAAGTGTTTTTTCTTCTTTCTTGTTTAGAGTGTGGCCCACACAACCGCCTTGAATTTAATTGAACGGATTAACAAAGACGCTTACATTCACACACATACACATACAGATATATATATATATATATATATATATATATATATATATATATATATATATATATAGAGAGAGAGAGAGAGAGAGAGAGAGAGAGATGAGACCAAACTAACAAATGCCATCTTTGCTGTCCTGACAAAGAAATGGACATCAAGTGCCAGGATAAAGCAAACAGCTCCGAGCTTTTGCAGCGAAGTAAACTTCCACTGATGATGATGTAACCAAGCAGCAGAAGATAGAGATGTCTGGGACATGTACCTGGGACGGATGGCCGCCATATTGCCAAGCAGATCTTGTGTGGCGAGCTGATGGTAGAAAGGAGGACTTAGGGAGGACTAAAAATGGGTTACAAGGACTTTTGTGTTCATCAATGCCAGACTTTTGGTATCAGTCGCCAGAAGTTGGAAACTAAGACTGTGCCATCAAAAAGCGTTGAGATAAAGCAGATATTAGAGGATCTATACGCAGGTACGTCATACTCTGCCGCGCAAAAATCATGTTTTATTTAATTCTCCCGTCATTCTTGACCAGTTACATTTAGTGGTGATATAAAGACAAGATACAAATGTAAATTTAGTGGTCATATAAAGGCAAGAGATAAATGTACATTTAGTGGTGATATAAAGACAAGAGATAAATGTAAATTTAGTGGTGATATAAAGACAAGAGATAAAGGTACATTTAGTGGTGATATAAAGACAAGAGATAAATGTACATTTAGTGGTGATATAAAGACAAGAGATAAATGTAAATTTAGTGGTGACATAAAGGCAAGAGATAAATGTAAATTTAGTGGCGATATAAAGACAAGAGATACATGTAAATTTAGGGGTGATATAAAGGCAAGAGATAAGTGTAAACTTATTCTCAGACAGATCGTGTGGACACAAGAAAAAAGGTAATGGCGATGTCTCATTTGTGGAGAGATGAGGGACACATGTCAAGATAGAAGACTCTAACACAAGAAAAGACTGAAGTTTGAATCTCTAGTGGTGCCGTTGGGGGATGGGGATGAGGGGGGGGGGGAGAGAGAAAGAATATTACTTAAAAAAAACATATTCGTATACGCACAATTTCTGTTTTAGTTAAAATACTTCTATTATCAAAATGATTTTTGAAAACAAATTATTTTGCTATTATTTTTGTATTGTTATTATCATTATTATCATTATTATTATTATTATTATTATGAACTGTGTGGATAGCGCTGGCGATCAAAATTCTCCATCTTGTGCGATCCTTAGTATCTGCTGTCAAGTCAAGTCAAGTCAATGCTTTTCTTTTCTCGTGCCACTTGGTCAGTCCACGGAGATGTTTTTTTTTATCTTGGTCTTCCTCTCTTATCAAGAAATTTTGACTACCATCGCATTTTCTGTTCTGAAATTTCTTTTAGCACCTCTTCGTTTGATTTTTTTTTCTGCTTCTAGAACTAAGCATTTTGTTTACGTATATGAATACAGTGTTCTGAGACGGTGTTGTATTTGGGGGCTATGAGGTTTATATAAGTTGAGAACCCTCGGTTAAAAAAAAACTGGAAGAGTCGACTGACTGTTCTTGTTTGTTCCTAGTCAAATCAGGCCGCAGCTTTCTTGAAGGCTAGGAGAGAACTTGATTGGACCAAAGTTATGACACATGTAGGAGCTGTTGAGATAGCTTGGGGGAGGAGGGGGGGGGGGAAACTGTTACAGGACTTACCTGAGAAAACAGTTTCGCGATTTTTGTTGCTATTTTGGTCACGATTTGTGTCACACTTGAATACGTTTTTTCAGCGTTTCTGTCCATCATTTTCTGCAGTATCTGGTATAACGAATTAGATCAGTTCTCAGTCTCACCTGACCACATGCGTGAGCTCAGGTTAAACGTCACATAGGGCTCACAAGATAGTTCGCCAAGTTTTCCTGTTTTCAGCGAGCTTTTCAGCCTCATCAAGGGATTTTATGACTATTGATTTGACCTCTCTTAACAATGTCCTCTTTAGAGTTTCACGTGGTCTGCCTCTTTTTCTTCGGCCTGTTGTGTTCCACTTGATAGCTTGTTTTTTGGATTCTCTAATCGTTTCTTTTCATCACGTGACCGACATATGTCCATCTCCTTTTCCTAACCACCCATGAGACTGGTTGTTGTTCGCTCATCTGTCTTATCTCTGCATTGTTCTTGAATTCGTTCCACTTAATGCCGAGTATTTTCCTTAGGCATTTGTTTTCAAAAGAGTCTAATTTGTTATCTATTTCTTTAGTTGTTTTCCAGCTTTCACATGCATAAATGAGGGTGGATATTACATTTGAATTGAATAGTCTTAACTTGATTTTTGTGCTTATAACTTTTGAATGACATATGTTCTCAAGATTCTTGAAGATCGATGCTGCTTTTGCAATTCTAATTCTAACTTCCTTTCTGGTGTCAGCATCCTGGTCTATGTAGCTGCCAAGGTATGCAAATTGATTGACTTCTTTAACATCTGTCCCTTCTATGTGTATTTTTCCATTTTGATTGATGGGAATTTTCATTATTTTTGTTTTGTCCTTGTTAATTTCAAGTCCTATTTTGCTAGCCAGTGAAGACAGGCTGTCTGTTTTTTCTTGCATGTAATTCACATTGTTACTGATAAGAGTTATGTCATCAGCAAAATCAAGATCTTTTAGTTGGGTCTCATATGCCTAATCAATACTTGAGTTACCTACGTTTCATTTTTTAAATTATGTCTATTGCAACTCCAAAAAGCAAAGGAGACAGTATACATCCTTGTTTCACACTTGTTTCAGTCTGGAACCATTCACTCATCCCTTCTTCTGTTTTGAATGCACAACCATATCCATTGTATAAGTCCTTAATGATTTTGACATTTTTAGATGGTATTCCATATAGACTTAAAATTCTCCACAATGAAGCTCTGTGTATGCTGTCAAATGCCTTTTTAAATTCTATGAAGTTCAGTATTAATGGTTCTGCTTTTCAATATATTCTTCAAGTATTATTCTTAGAGTAAAGATCTGGTCGAGACAGCTTCTCCCTTTTCGAAATCCTGCTTGTTCTTCTCTCATTGCAGTATCCACTATATCTTCAAGTCTATTCAAAATGACCTTGCAAAATACTTTTGACACAACTGATATTAAGGTTACTCCTCTCCAATTGTTACAGTTGCTAAGGTTGACTTTTTTTAGTATTTTAACGACTCCTTTTTTCCACTTAGAAGGGACCTTTTCTTCTTTCCAAATCTTATTAAACATTCTCTGTAGTTGTCTCATGTTGTCATTATTGATAGGTTTTAGCATTTCGGGTGTTATTTCATCTTCACATGCAGCTTTTTATTGAACTGGCATATTATTGAATCAGACATATGGGCATCCAATATAACGATAATCACCATGAATCATACAGAATATCCGTATCAATACGCGAATTACATAAATCCACATCACAGAATCTAGAACTAAGCATTTTGTTTACGTATATGAATACAGTGTTCTGAGACGGTGTTGTATTTGGGGGCTATGAGGTTTATATACGTTGAGAACCCTCGGTTAAAAAAAAACTTTTTATTGTTAGCCATTAGATCCACTGCTATTCAATTTCATGCAATGTAATATCATCTAGGCTGACATTTAGTTGTGGGGTTGATTAAGTCGTTTCAAGGTTTAACAATTCTTTTGGGTGTGGTCGATTGAGTATTTCTTGGAAGTGTTCAGCCCATCTTTGCTTTTGGTCTTTACTTGATGGTAATAGGGCTAATTCAGACATTAGTATGAGCGAAATCCATTTCTTTTTTCGTCAAATTTTGACTCGTTACACAATCGTTACCGTCAGACAAATGCTTCGCAAAACCAGAGCAATGAAATATTAGTGCGCATGCACTTGGACTTAGCACAGTTTGCTAGTTTAAATAATAATAAAAACAAATTGCTTTATAAATCAAAATCATACAATTTCAAATTCATCCAAGAAATTATTGTAAATTCTCCTTTAAAAGAAATCAGAATGGTGTAGTAGCCACAGAATCTCCATGTTTTGAAAGCTACATGCTGTGTTGCTTTATATGTTACATGCTGTGTTATTTCTGTGTTACATGCTGTGTTGATGTGGGGTGTTGCTGTGTTACATTTTGTGTTACTGTGGCATGATGCTTTGTTACATGCTGTGTTGATGTGGTGTGTTGTTAACCTCTCATGTAAGCATTAACTAAATCTGATGGACTCGTGGCCTTGGGCTCTACTGGCTCCAAAGTAATCCATATTATAAATCTAATTTGTGCCATCGCACTTATATCCAGCGCAGCCACTGGTGCCATAATACATCGCTATACCTCCACGAATCACAATGTGCTAATGCACTGACATCATTCAGCTACCGCTGCCCTGACACATCTCCATATCTCCACGAATCACAATGTGCTAATGCATTTCTTCCCGCTGCTTCCGCTGCCGTGTTACATTTCTCTTTATTGCGCCATATATAATATCCATAATAATGAAGGGCATATTATTGAATCAGACATATGGGCATCCAATATAACGATAATCGCCATGAATCATACAGAATATCCGTATCAATACGCGAATTACATAAATCCACATCACAGAATACTACACAAGACATGATCACACATTATGTGGCCGGATCGGGCTAGGTATCCATAACAATCATAAGCACAAACGAACAGACCTTGCCCCGCCATTGCTTCTAGCTAATTGATTGCCCGCTAACGCTTTCCTCAATATATATAGATCCTTCCACATCCTGAGCACATGAACGATGACGCTCCGCCAAGGGTCGTACACCCCCTGAACCTCGAGTGATCGTTCACATCGCCATAAAACAAACATACAGGCAACACGCCACATCAACATAACATGTAACAGAGTAACACACCACAGTAACACAGCATGTAACATATAAAACACACCACAGTAGCACAACATGTAACATATAAAGCAACACACCACAGTAACACAACTTGTAACATATAAAACAACACGCCACAGTAACACAACATGCAATATATAAAGCAAGACACCACAGTAACACAACATCTAATCTATAATATCGATATTGTGCTTTGCTACCATTATGATGATATATGTTGTATGTCCTGTGGATGTAATGTCAGTTATGTACTACGATATGTGTAGTGAAGATTAATAAATTGTTGTATATTTAATTTGCTGACTTGGTAATTTGTATTGTATGTTGATGTCATGTGTTTGGATTAATATAGAATGATGTAGAACTGGCGTACAGTTTACCTAGGAGGGGGAACCTGGGTTGACGGTCATGAGGGGGAAGTTAGATCTTGGCCAGGCAGTACAGTAGTACATTGCCAAGGAGGAAGCTAGATCTTGGCCAGGCAATACAGTAGTACATTGCCAAGGAGGAAGCTAGATCTTGGCCAGGCAGTACAGTAGTACATTGCCAAGGAGGAAGCTAGATCTTGGCCAGGCAGTACAGTAGTACATTGCCAAGGAGGAAGCTAGATCTTGGCCAGGCAGTACAGTAGTACATTGCCAAGGAGGAAGCTAGATCTTGGCCAGGCAGTACAGTAGTACATTGCCAAGGAGGAAGCTAGATCTTGGCCAGGCAGTACAGTAGTACATTGCCAAGGAGGAAGCTAGTCTTGGCCAGGCAGTACAGTAGTACATTGCCAAGGAGGAAGCTAGATCTTGGCCAGGCAGTACAGTAGTACATTGCCAAGGAGGAAGCTAGATCTTGGCCAGGCAGTACAGTAGTACATTGCCAAGGAGGAAGCTAGATCTTGGCCAGGCAGTACAGTAGTACATTGCCAAGGAGGCAGCTAGATCTTGGTCATGCAGTACAAGGGGACTGTTGGAACAGCTGGATAAAATGTTCATCCCGAGTTAGCTAATAATTGTAACATAAGCACAAGCAAAGTTTACACTTGGTGCTTTTACTTAGAGCTAGAAACTAGCAAAGTTTACAGCGCGTTGCTTATATATGTTGTATGTCATGTTGTTTATGTAAGTTTTGTGGTGTGCTTGTCCTATATGTTGCATGGTGCGTTGCTTATATATGTTGCATGGTGCGTTGCTTGCGTTGCTTATGTATGTTGCATGGTGCGTTGCTTATATATGTTGCATGAAATCTTGCTGAATCTACCAGCAATCAAAGCTCTAGAACACCCAGTAAGCCCGCCCTTTTTTCTCTTATACAGACGTGTCAGGTGCCCAAAATGTTTTCTAAAATGGGCAGCAGTCGAGGCCGTAAAGTTTTGTCGAAAAAATGGAACCTTTTTCTGTCTTACTTCGTTATTTTTTTTTGTAACTGTTACATCTGGCAAGCTTCAAATTTGTTAAAAGATTTTAGGTCCAAATCTCTGGAGGATACAGTTAACATTTACTCCTTGTATCAGTAATTCCCCCCCCCCCCCCGCTATTTCTCCACACACTCCCTCGGCCTGTTCAAATGTTACTATTCAGGACAGCCTCTAGAGCACTGAGAGGTGTGTGAGAGTGTGTGAGAGAGAGAGAGTGAGAGAGTCAGACAGACAGAGAAAACCGTGTATAGTACAAGGTAAAGATTAATGTACAGGTAGAGAAAGCCAAGGACGCCAACTTTATTTCTGCATCAGTGAACACGTTTATGTGTTCGTCCCATACTTGATGGATATCAGTGAATCGGTGCATGAGTTTTGTGTCACATATATATAAGATGTTTAATGGTAAGTACATAGATACAGACATGCTTAAACACATACAGCACTGGTTATTCCCACATACAAACATACAGACTTGTCAGGGCCACATACAAACATACAGACTGGTCAGGACCACATACAAACATACAGGCTGGTCGGTGCCACATACAAACATACAGACTGGTCAGGACCACATACAAACATACAGACTGGTCGGGGCCACATACAAACATACAGACTGGTCAGGGCCACATACAAACATACAGACTGGTCAGGGCAACATACAAACATACATACTGGTCAGGGCCACATACAAACATACATACTGGTCAGGGCCACATACAAACATACAGACTGGTCAGGGCCACATACAAACATAAAGACTGGTCAGGGCCACATACAATTACAAAAATGTAATCAGCTCGTTTCGGTCATATGAACACACACACAGACACAGACACATACACGCACTTGCAAACACCAGCAGCTAGTTACGGCTATATAAATACACAACAACAGAAACAAAGAACAGAACATCATGTAAGATATTCTATAGAATGAATGAAAGGAAACACAGAACAGAACATCATGTAAGATATTCTATAGAATGAATGAAAGGAAACACAGAACAGAACATTATGTAATGTAAGATATTGTGTAGCATAAATGGAAGAACACAGAGAAACATCTAAAAACTGAAACAATGAGTTCAGGACATTATACCAAGAGAGAAAGCTCGATAATTTGATCTTAAAGGATAATTTGATCTTAAAGGATAATTTGATCTTAAAGGCAAGAGGATAAGAAACTGGAAGTACTTGGAGTATCGGAAACAAGTTCGGTAGACACAGGATACAAAAGGCGGAGAGGAGCATAGAAATCTTTCTGTCTGTCTCCCTCTGTCTGTCTCCCTCTGTCTGTCTCCCTCTTTCTCTCTCTTCCTCTTTCTTTCCTCTCTCTCTCTCTCTCTCTCTCTCTCTCTCTCTCTCTCTCATACACACAGAGTAGTAGAAAAATGACAAGTAAAAACAATGCACAGGAGAGAGAGAGAGAGAGAGAGAGAGAGAGAGAAATAGACAGAGAGAGAGAGGAGAGAGAGAAGACTAACACACACTTTAAGTGTGATGAGAGATAAATAAGACATATTAAGTGAGATATTCCTGCTACATATCTGTATCTGAAGTTTATGTGTTGGTAACTGCTCCAAATATCTCACTCTCACAGGAAAGAGGGCCAGTCAATAACAACCTTTAACCTCAGGCAAGCCACGCCCTCGATTGTTGCGCATGCAGTTCGTGACTCAGTTGTCAAGTATGTTGTAGTGAAGAAAACACCCCGGACGTTTGGTTGTAGGATCCCATGTTTTCTGTTTGGCTGTAGGATCCCATGTTTTCTGTTTGGCTGTAGGATCCCATGTTTTCTATTTGGCTGTAGGATCCCATGTTTTCTGTAGTTCTGTTTGGCTCTAGGATCCCATGTTTTCTGTTTGGCTGTAGGATCCCATGTTTTCTGTTTGGCTGTAGGATCCCATGTTTTCTGTTTGGCTGTAGGATCCCATGTTTTCTATTTGGCTGTAGGATCCCATGTTTTCTGTAGTTCTGTTTGGCTCTAGGATCCCATGTTTTCTGTTTGGCTGTAGGATCCCATGTTTTCTATTTGGCTGTAGGATCCTATGTTTTCTGTAGTTCTGTTTGGCTGTAGGATCCCATGTTTTCTATTTGGCTGTAGGATCCCATGTTTTCTATTTTGGTGTAGGATCCCATGTTTTCTGTAGTTCTGTTTGACTGTAAGATCCCATGTTTTCTGTAGTTCTGTTTGACTGTAAGATCCCATGTTTTCTGTAGTTCTATTTGACTGCAGGATCCCATGTTTTCTGTAGTTCCGTTTAGCTGTAGGATTCTATGTTTTCTGTAGTTCTATTTGACTTCAGGATCCCATGTTTTCTGTAGTTCTGTTTGGCTGTAGCATTCTATGTTTCCTGTATTTCTGTTTGTCTGTTCCTTGCTTTCATCATGTAGGAAACCTAGAACACACATGTGGTCACCAGACTACAAAATGCTGGATGTTTATTCTAACATGTTTTATGTCACACAAGTCAGAAAATCTTTCTTTTGTTAAACATATAATCTACCCTGACATGAGATGGAAGAACTACTTCTGTCACACACATAATCTATCTACCATAATATCATATGAAAGAACTACTTCTGCCACACATATAATCTACCATAATATCAGATGAAAGAACCACGTATGTCACACATATAATCTACCATAATATCAGATGAAAGAACTACGTATGTCACACATATAATCTACCATAATATCAGATGAAAGAACTACGTATGTCACACATATAATCAATCAATCATTCAATACCGTAAAACCATTTATAGCTGTTTCTGGTTTGGCGGGCTTCTACAATACGTCCATTTATGGCTGGATATTTCGTTTCCTTGAAAAACTCGATGTAAATTTTTATTTAACCTTTCGGTGCGCATGTCAGTCGAAACTTCCTCTCACTCTTTTTATAAGCGGTCATCATAAATTTCAGCGTTTATAAATTTCAGCGTTTATCGTGTATTTTTAAAGTGTTTTTTGAGACCAGTAGGCATAATGGACACGACCAGCAACTCGACAAATCTTACTGTATGTGCTGCTGCTGTACATGGTAGACGGACTGTATGTGCTGCTGCTGGTGGACATGGTAGACGGACTGTATGTGCTGCTGCTGTACATGGTAGACGGACTGTATGTGCTGCTGCTGTACATAGTAGACAGAGTGCAGACGCGTTCCTAGGAGTTTTTTTTTTGGACATTATCTCACAAGCAATTCAGCCATTCTAGTTCAGACGAGGCAACTTTAGACAGTTCGTCTGACAGTGACAGTGACACTGAAAGTGACAGCCGCCCTTCAACAAGTTCTGTAGCTCGACAATACTACTCCTCCACCTGTCAAACGACCTAGGACTAGTTGTTCTGCGGCTCAGATAGCAAATACAGAACCAGTTTCTAACTGGAGAGAAGCACAGATAAACGAAGAGGAAGGAACAGTTACCACCAGTTGTGATAGCAGTAGTATTCAGTTTGATGTTGGCCATGACTGGATACCACCGAGGTTTGTCCTTGCGCTGTTCACAACAGATATTTTGGACAGTCTCATAAATGCTTATGCAGCTATGAAACTTGGCCAAGCAGATGATGGTAGTAGAGCTTCTGCATGGACACCTGTTGGGCGCAATGAAAAGTTTATGGCCACTATCATATCCATGAGCATGCAACATAGACCAAAAATCATTGACTACTGGAGCACCGCAGACCATCTGCAGTCACCATTTTTTAAGCAGAACCAGTTTCAGTAGAGCACCATGCCACGTGTCAGTGGCACTGATAGTGAAGGTAAAGCCAAAACTGAACCTTTTGTCAACCAGCTGCTGGCATCCTTTCAGCCAGCCCTTTACCCTTTCAGAGAACTAAGTGTTGATAAAATGGTAACTGGCTACAAGGAACGCTGGAGTCACAAACAGTATAATGCTAGGAAGCCTGCTAAATATCACATCAAGACGTTTGGCCTTTGTGACTCCATCACAGGTTAAGTTTTCAACTTGCTAATATATTTTGGGAGGTTCACCTCCTATGATCCTATTCACTGCTGACAGTCCAAGTCGAGCTGTAAAAGTTTTTCAGATACTTTTGCAGCCAGTAAAGGCTTTTCATATTTTTGCAGACAGGTATTTTCAGTCTTCCTGTTTGAATATCTCCTGTCAAAAGGTCACACTTACACTGGGACCTTGAATGTCAATCACAGTGGCTTTCCTCCACGGCTGAAGACTAGTGTTTTTGTGCCTGTACAGTGCTCATGTGTTGTATATGTATTGTGTATATATTGACAGCTGTATACTTTTTAATATTTTTCTTTCATGTCTTGTAAATATGATATAGTGTGTACATACTGAGAGCTATACACTATTGACTGGTTTTTTCCCATATATTGTATATGTTTTGTACATAATAACAACTGTATACTGTCTTGTTTTTTTTATAATGGCCGCCAAGTAATGTCAATAAAATCCAAAAATATTGTTGCAAAAAGTGATTCTGTGGGATTATATATTTCACACATGATTTATGACGCAGTGACTGTACGTGGAACATAATTTTATTTGTCAGCCAACCCCCCCCCCCCCCATCCGCGGCCCCCCACCCCCAAATTTTTAGTGCTTTAAAATGTTTCCATCTTTTCACATCAGTTGTATTTCTTATGCCACATAACTTCATTTATGGACTCGTCATTCATTTCCAATTATTTTGATATGTAATACACTTATGTTGAACACAGATTTAGTTTGTTACAACGACTTGTACAGAGAGGTCGCAGAATATGACAAGACCCGCTAACAATGTAAACGTCCGCGGGTTTTTTCCCCGACATAGAAAGAGTTATCAGACAGTGGAACTACAACTCTTGATTGATTATCAGACAGGGGAACTACAACTCTTGATTGATTATCAGACAGGGGAACTACAACTCTTGATTGATTATCAGACAGGGGAACTACAACTCTTGATTGATTATCAGACAGTAGAACTAAAACTCTTGACTGATTATCAGACAGGGGAACTACAACTCTTGATTGATTATCAGACAGTAGAACTAAAACTCTTGACTGATTATCAGACAGGGGAACTACAACTCTTGATTGATTATCAGACAGTAGAACTACAACTCTTGATATTTTATCAGGAAGTAGAACTACAACTTTTGATTGATTATCAGATAGTAGAACTACAACTCTTGACTGATTATCAGATAGTAGAACTAAAACTCTTGATTGATTATCAGATAGTAGAACTAAAACTCTTGATTGATTATCAGATAGTAGAAATACAACTCTTGATTGATTATCAGACAGTAGAACTACAACTCATGATTGATTATCAGAAAGTAGAACTACAACTCTTGATTGATTATCAGATAGTAGAACTACAACTCTTGACTGATTATCAGATAGTAGAACTACAACTCTTGACTGATAATCAGATAGTAGAACTGCAACTCTTGACTGATTATCAGATAGCAGAACTACAACTCTTGATTGATTATCAGATAGTAGAACTAAAACTCGTGATTGATTATCAGACAGTAGAACTAAAACTCTTGATTGATTATCAGATAGTAGAACTAAAACTCTTGATTGATTATCAGATAGTAGAACTAAAACTCTTGATTGATTATCAGACAGTAGAACTAAAACTCTTGATTGATTATCAGACAGTAGAACTAAAACTCTTGATTGATTATCAGATAGTAGAACTAAAACTCTTGATTGACTATCAGACAGTAGAACTAAAACTCTTGATTGATTATCAGACAGTAGAACTACAACTCTTGATTGATTATCAGATAGTAGAACTACAACTCTTGATTGATTATCAGACAGGGGAACTACAACTCTTGATTGATTATCAGATAGTAGAACTACAACTCTTGATTGATTATCAGACAGGGGAACTAAAACTCTTGATTGATTATCAGACAGTAGAACTACAACTCTTGATTGATTATCAGATAGTAGAACTACAACTCTTGATTGATTATCAGACAGTAGAACTACAACTCTTGATTGATTATCAGACAGTAGAACTAAAACTCTTGACTGATTATCAGACAGGGGAACTACAACTCTTGATTGATTATCAGACAGTAGAACTATAACTCTTGATATTTTATCAGGAAGTAGAACTACAACTCTTGATTGATTATCAGATAGTAGAACTACAACTCTTGATTGATTATCAGACAGTAGAACTAAAACTCTTGATTGATTATCAGATAGTAGAACTAAAACTCTTGATTGATTATCAGATAGTAAAAATACAACTCTTGATTGATTATCAGACAGTGGAACTACAACTCTTGATTGATTATCAGACAGTAGAACTACAACTCTTGATTGATTATCAGACAGTAGAACTAAAACTCTTGACTGATTATCAGACAGGGGAACTACAACTCTTGATTGATTATCAGACAGTAGAACTATAACTCTTGATATTTTATCAGGAAGTAGAACTACAACTCTTGATTGATTATCAGATAGTAGAACTACAACTCTTGATTGATTATCAGACAGTAGAACTAAAACTCTTGATTGATTATCAGATAGTAGAACTAAAACTCTTGATTGATTATCAGATAGTAAAAATACAACTCTTGATTGATTATCAGACAGTGGAACTACAACTCTTGATTGATTATCAGAAAGTAGAACTACAACTCTTGATTGATTATCAGATAGTAGAACTAAAACTCTTGATTGATTATCAGACAGTAGAACTAAAACTCTTGATTGATTATCAGACAGTAGAACTACAACTCTTGATATTTTATCAGGAAGTAGAACTACAACTTTTGATTGATTATCAGATAGTAGAACTACAACTCTTGACTGATTATCAGACAGTAGAACTAAAACTCTTGATTGATTATCAGACAGTAGAACTACAACTCTTGATTGATTATCAGATAGTAGAACTACAACTCTTGACTGATTATCAGATAGTAGAACTACAACTCTTGACTGATTATCAGATAGTAGAACTGCAACTCTTGACTGATTATCAGATAGCAGAACTACAACTCTTGATTGATTATCAGATAGTAGAACTAAAACTCTTGATTGATTATCAGACAGTAGAACTAAAACTCTTGATTGATTATCAGATAGTAGAACTAAAACTCTTGATTGATTATCAGATAGTAGAACTACAACTCTTGATTGATTATCAGACAGTAGATCTACAACTCTTGATTGATTATCAGACAGTAGAACTACAACTCTTGATTGATTATCAGATAGTAGAACTAAAACTCTTGATTGATTATCAGACAGTAGAACTAAAACTCTTGATTGATTATCAGATAGTAGAACTACAACTCTTGATTGATTATCAGATAGTAGAACTAAAACTCTTGATTGATTATCAGATAGTAGAACTAAAACTTTTGATTGATTATCAGACAGTAGAACTAAAACTCTTGATTGATTATCAGAAAGTAGAACTACAACCCTTGATTGATTATCAGACAGTAGAACTAAAACTCTTGATTGATTATCAGACAGTAGAACTACAACTCTTGATTGATTATCAGACAGTAGAACTACAACTCTTGACTGATTATAAGACAGTAGAACTACAACTCTTGATTGATAAGCATGAAAACAGATAAGAAAAAGACTCCTTGTTGCAATAGAGAATTTAAAATCACCGACCGACAACCACATCCAGATGATGTTTCTATAACCATGAACCAATAAGCCATAAACTGATGGCGTTTCTATAACCATGAATCAACAAGCCATAAATTGATGGCGTTTCTATAACCATGAACCAACAAGCCATAAAGTGATGGCGTTTCTATAACGATGAACCAACAAGCCATAAACAGATGGCGTTTCTATAACCATAACCAACAAGCCACAAACAAATGATGTTTCTCCAACCATAAACCGACAAGCCACAAACTGAAGACGTTTCTATAACCATGAACCAACAAGTTTCAAAATGATGGTGTTTCTATAGCCATGAACCAACAAGCCACCAAAATGATTGTGTTTCTATAACTATGAACTAACGAGCCACGAACTGATGGTGATTCTATAACCATGAACCAACCGGTCACAAAATGATGATGTTTCTATAACCATGAACTAATAAGACATAAACTGATAATGTTTCTATAACCATGAACTAACAAGCCATAAACTGATGATGTTCCTATAACCATGAACCAACAAGCCATAAACTGATGGTGTTCCTATAACCATGAACTAATAAGGCATAAACTGACGGTGTTTCTATAACTATGAACTAACAAGCCATAAACTGACTGTGTTTCTATAACTGTGAACTAACAAGCCATAAACTGATAGTATTCCTATAACCATGAACTCTCTCTCTCTCTCTCTCTCTCTCTCTCTCTCTCTCTCTGAACCTTAAGTGCCCAGGGCACATGGGGCTTCCGCAGGGGTTTTCCACAAATGCCTGTCCTTCGCCTTTTTTTCTGCTCTTGCCCAGGTGAGCCCTCTATTGCTCAACATCCTTTCTGTTGTTCTTCTCCATGTCTCTTTTGGTCTACCTTTACTTCTGTTCCCCTGTGGTGTCCACCTTAGTGCTATTTTTGGTAGTGAGTTGTCAGTCATTCGGAGCACATGTCCCAACCATCGCCAGCATCTTTCCTCAATAATTGTTGTCAGTGGCTTCATCTGCATTTCTGCTAATAAGATGTTATTTCTTATGGTGTTTGGCCAAAATATTTTTCTAATTCTTCGTAAACATTTAGTCTGGAAAGAATTCAACTTGTTTTATATGGTTTTGGTGATTTTCCAGCATTCACTTCCATAGAGTAGTAGACTTAGAACATTACTCTTAAATATCCTGATTTTCATATTTATGCTTAGTTTATTTGATTTCCATATATTCTGTAGCATTGCAAAAGCCTGGTTTGCTCTAGTAAGTCTGCTGTTGATGTCCTCTGTGCTGTCTCCATTTTCTACTACTCTGCTGCCAAGTTATACAAATTCGTTGACCTCCTCCACTAACTTGCTATCTACTCTGAGTACATTTCTGTTGTTCACATTTTGCTTCATTAACTTTGTCTTTCCTACGTTGATCTTTAGTCCTATGTTGTTTGCATTCTGAGTTAGCTTGTTTATTTTATCTTGCATATCTTTGTGACTGCTTGATAATAGACAAATGTCGTCCGCAAAGTCAAGGTCCTCCAGCACTGTGTCAAGGGTCCATTGTAATCCTCTACGTTTGTCTGATGTTGCCTCCTTCATTAGCCAGTTACTTATCTTATCTTATCTTATATCCTTCCCGTGCCGTTAGACGTCACATAGGGCTCGCAAAGTAGTTCGCCAATTTTTCCTGTCTTCGGCGAGTCTTTCAACCTCATCAAAGGATGTTATGCCTGTTAACTTGGCCTCTCTTAATAATGTCCTCTTTAGAGTTTCACGCGGTCTGCCCCTTTTTCTTCGGCCTGTTGTGTTCCACTTGATAGCTTGTTTTGGGATTCTCTGATCATTTCTTCTCATCAAGTGACCAACATATGTCCATCTCCTTTTCCTGATCACCCGTGAGACTGGTTGTTGTTCAGTCATCTGTCTTATCTCTGCATTGTTCTTGAATTCATTCCACTTGATGCCGAGTATTTTCCTTAGGCATTTGTTTTCAAAAGAGTCTAATTTCTTTTCTATTTCTTTAGTTGTTTTCCAGCTTTCGCATGCATAAATGAGGGTGGATATTACATTTGAATTGAATAGTCTTAACTTGGTTTTTGTGCTTATAACTTTTGAATTCCATATGTTCTCAAGATTCTTGAAGATTGATGCTGCTTTGGCAATTCTGATCCTAACTTCCTTTCTAGTGTCACCATCCTGGTCTATGTAGCTGCCAAGGTATGCAAATTGATTGACTTCTTCAATATCTGTCCCTTCTATGTGTATTTTTCCATTTTGATTGATGGGAATTTTCATTATCTTTGTTTTGTCCTTGTTAATTTCAAGTCCTATTTTGCTAGCCAGTGAAGATAGGCTATCTGTTTTTTCTTGCATGGAATTCACATTATTACTGATAAGAGTTATGTCATCAGCAAAATCAAGATCTTCTAGTTTTGTTCCATGTACCCAGTCAATACCTGTGTTACCTGTGCAGCATTTTGTCATTATGAAGTCTATTGTAATCCCAAAAAGTAAAGGAGACAGTATACATCCTTGTTTCACGCCTGTTTCAATCTGGAACCATTCACTCATCCCTTCTTCTGTCTTGACTGCACAACCATATCCATTGTATAAGTCCTTAATGATGTTGACAATTTTAGATGGTATTCCATATAGACATAAAATTCTCCATAATGAATCTCTGTGTATGCTATCAAATGCCTTCTTAAAATCTATGAAATTCAGTATTAATGGTTTCTGCTTTTCAATATGTTCTTCAAGTATTATTCTGAGAGTAAAGATCTGGTCGAGACAGCTTCTCCCTTTTCGAAATCCTGCTTGTTCTTCTCTCATTGCAGTATCCACTATATCTTTGAGTCTATTCAAAATGACCTTGCAAAATACTTTTGACAGAACTGATATTAAGGTTACTCCTCTCCAGTTGTTACAGTCACTAAGGTTGCCCTTTTTTGGTATTTTAACAATGATTCCCTTCTTCCAATTAGAAGGGACCTTTTCTTCTTTCCAAATCTTGTTAAACATTCTCTGTAGTTGTCTCATGTTGTCACTATTGATAGCTTTTAGCATCTCGGCTGTTATTTCATCTTCACCTGCAGCTTTGTTGTTAGCCATTAAATTCACTGCTGCTTCAATTTCATGCAATTTAATTTCATCTAGATTGACATTTAGTTGTGGGGCTGGTAAGTGGGTTTCAAGGTTTAACAATTCTTTTGGGTGTGGTCGATTGAGTATTTCTTGGAAGTGTTCAGCCCATCTTTGCTTTTGGTCTTTATTTGATGTTAATAGTGTTCCAGTTTTGCTAAGGATTGGTCTTTCTTTAGATGTAATAGTACCTGTTAGCCTCTTTTGTATGTTATATAAAGTTTTGCTGTCTCCTGTTTTTGCTGCTTTTTCTGCTTCTTTCGCCATATTGTCTATGTATTCTCTTTTATCCCTTCTAGCTGAACTTTTTACTTTCCTGTCTATGTCTTTGTATTTTGCTTTTGACGAATCTCTTTCATGATCTGCTTTTGCATTCAACATGTTTAATTTGGCTGCTCGTCTTTCATGTATATACTTCCATGTTTTATCTGATATCCATGCTTTTCTATTTGGTTTTTCCAATCCAGCGCTTACTTTTGCTGCTGTGATTATGGCTGTGCTGTACGAATTCCATAACTCATCTATACCTATCTCCTCAACTTCACTGGGTGTTTTGGAATGATTGGCAAGTTCCTGATTGAAATTAATGTTAGTATTAGCCAGTTACTGCCAAGATAAATAATGTTGGTGATAGTACACATCCCTGTTTCACTCCTGTTTGTACCCTAAAGCTGCTGGAGGTATGTTCCCCACAGATCACTTTGCACTGAAAACCCTCATATAGGGCTTTGATTACATTTACTATCTTATGGGGGAGGCCATGCCATCTTAGGATTTTCCACAGTGCATCTCTGTTGACACTGTCAAAGACTTTCTCAAAATCTATGAATAATGCATATGTTGTGCTATGCCACTCATTTGCCTGTTCTAATATTTGTCTAAGTACAAATATGTGGTCTACGCATGATCTTCCTTTCCTAAATCCTGCCTGCTCTTTCCTCAAGTGTTGGTACAATTCTGTTGATGATTATTCTGCAAAATACTTTACTGGTGAGTAGCAGTAGGGTAATGCCTCTCCAGTTCCCGCAATCTCTGAGGTCACCCTTCTTTGGTAGTTTTACTATAAGCCCAGTTTTCCACTCCTCTGGGGCTTTTTCTAAATCCCAAATTTGTTGTAATATCCGGCAAAGTTGTTTTGGTGTTTCTGTTTCTTCTGCTTTCAACATTTCAGCAGTCACTTCATCTTCACCTGGTGCCCTGTCTGATTTTAGCTTCTTTATCGCCTCCTTTACTTCATTTACTGTTATTGGTCCTGTATTGATGTTTAGTTCCGTTTTTGCTTCAGGTATGTCTATTGTTTGTGCTGCTTGTGTTCTGTTTAGTAGGGTGTTAAAGTGTTCCCTCCATCTTTCAATTTTCTCTCTTTCTCCACTGACCAGTTGTCCATTTTGTGTCCTTACTGCACTTTCACATCTTGTGTTGAAGTTACTTGTCATCTGCTTTGTGATTTTATATATGGTTTTCATGTCATTTGTATATGCTGCTTTCTTTGCTGCTTCTGCTAAGTTGTCATAGTATTGGCGTTTATCTTGACGGCATGATTCCTTCACTTCTTTGTCTTTTTGTGCATAATTACTTAAAACTTGTTCTTTAAGCCGTTGTGATTTGGTGTTCAGTAATTTTTTCTTGATTTCTTTTCTTTGCTCTATCTTTTCCCATGTGGTCTTGCTTATCCATTCCTCTTTTCTCCGTTTCCGATATCCCAGAAGCTCTTTTGCTGTTTCCTATAGTGTTTTATTGAACTCTAGTATGGACATTTCTGCTTCATTTTGCAGGACACTGAATCGGTTCTTAAGTACTATTGAGAATTCATTTCTTATTTGCTGGTCTTTCAGTTTTCTTGTATCAAAACGTATCTTTCTGTGTTATCCGATTTTGGCTTTCCTTAATTTTAGTTTTATTTTTGCTACCAGAAGGTTGTGATCACTTCCTACATCTGCTCCTTTCCTTGCTCGCACATCTTGTAGTGACCGTTTCCACTTGTTGTTTATTAGTATGTGATCGATTTGGTTTTCTGTGGTTTTATCTGGTGACCTCCAAGTCACCTTATGGATGTTTTTGTGTTGGAAAATTGTCTCTCCGATGAGCATCATGTTTTCTTCACAGAAACTGCCCAGTCTTTCTCCATTTTCATTTATTTCTCCGATTCCTTCTCTTCCCATGATTCTTCTTCTATCTTCATTTCCTTCACCTACTTTTGCATTGAAGTCGCCCAAGATGAGTAGCATATCATGCTTGGGTGGAGGCTGTTGTAAAAATATTCTTTTAATTCCTCTTCAGCTGCTTCTGTTGGTGCATAACAAACTATAATAGACAGCTTCGTGAATCTTGAGTTGAACCGTGCATATAATAATCTCTCATTTATTGGGGTCCATTTCAGCAATGCTCTTGATGCTTCTTTTGTTATAATCAATGCTACTCCTCCTTCATGAAGATCTTCTTTACCTGACCATATTATTGTATCTTCTGTGTGCTGTGTTGTTAACTTCCTTCTGCCTTGTCCTGTCCATCTTGCTTCTTGTTTTCCTAGTATGTCTAGTTTGTATCTGTGCATTTCCTTGATGGTTTGTGCTAGTTTTCCAGTCTGGTTAAGTGTTCTTACATTCCAGCTGCCTATTAGCATCTTGTGTTTAGGTTCCAGGAGGTCTGCAGTCGGGCTGGGGACTTCCAGTGGCTGGCTTTCATCCACAACCTTCATGGGCTCAGTTTCCTGATAAGCACTTCTCCTTCCACCTGCATTTGTTTTTTCTCTTGCTTCCGTTTCTGTAGCAGTCTGATAGTTTGTTTTTTTTTACCAGATAGGGTTGCTGGCCCTATGCTGAACCCTCCTTAGTCGCCTTTTACGATCATGCGTGGTAGGGTACAGTGGTCCTACTCTTTGCAGATCCCGGGTATCACACGGGGGATAACCATGAACTAATAAGGCATATACTGACGGTGTTTCTACAACTATGAACTAACAAGCCATAAACTGACGGTGTTTCTATAACTATGAACTAACAAGCCATAAACTGACAGTGTTTCTATAACTATGACCTAACAAGCCATAAACTGATGGTGTTTCTATAACTATGAACTAAGAAGCCATAAACTGACGGCGTTTCTATAACTATGAACTAACAAGCCATAAACTGACGGCGTTTCTATAACTATGAACTAACAAGCCATAAACTGACGGCGTTTCTATAACTATGAACTAACAAGCCATAAACTGACGGTGTTTCTATAACTATGAACTAACAAGCCATAAACTGACGGTGTTTCTATAACTATGAACTAACAAGCCATAAACTGACGGTGTTTCTATCACTATGAACTAACAAGCCATAAAATGACGGCGTTTCTATAACTATGAACTAACAAGCCATAAACTGACGGCGTTTCTATAACTATGAACTAACAAGCCATAAACTGATGGTGTTTCTATAACTATGAACTAACAAGCCATAAACTGATGGTGTTTCTATAACTATGAACTAACAAGCCACGAAATGATGGTGTTTCTATAACTATGAACTAACAAGCCACGAAATGATGGTGTTTCTGGACTGAGAAGACAATGAGAGATTCTGCTGATGGCCGGAATGAGATCAGACCCAGGCTAGGAGCTGGAACAGACCTGGACGTACCAGACACGGCCTGCGGACAAAAGAAAGGGAGTATTTTAACAACAAACAAAATCAGTGGCTCCAGGAAGGAAGGGACGAGGTAATGATTTACAGCAGAAAATAGTTCGACCTTGACCCCGCAGACGACATTGTCATATTTCTGTAACACAAAATCTTCTACTGCGTATTGAAGTAACCATAGAAACAGTCTTGACTGGTTGCCTGCACAAAGCAACAAACTGGGTCACCATTATGATAGAGTGTCAGAGAAAAGATTTCAAATCATTACCTACAAGTCTGCGTGAGAGTGTCTGGTTGACGAGAAGACAAGACGAACGTGACAATGTCAAGTTGACAAGAAGACGGGATGAATGTAAAACGATAGGTTGAGAGAAGACAGGATTGACGTGGGAATGCCAAGTTGAGAGAAGACAGGATTGATATTTGAATGTCAGACTTTTTTTACGGTCAATTTGGAGAAGATATAAATCAATTTAGACCTCTCTAATCTTTCAGGACACAGTGACCTACAAGCCAGAGTTGGAGAAACAAGACCAGGACATATATAAGAAAGGTGAAGGCCGGGAAAGCAAAATACAAACTAGATGTTTTCTCTCTTACCTTCTGGGATCGGGGAAGCAAGGTATAAACTAGATGTTTTCTCTCTTACCTTCTGGGATCGGAGAAGAAAAGTATAAACTAGATATTTTCTCTCTTACCTTCTGGGATCGGAGAAGCAAGGTATAAACTAGATGTTTTCTCTCTTAACTTCTGGGATCGTAGAAGCAAGGTATAAACTAGATGTTTTCTCTCTTAACTTCTGAGATCGGGGAAACAAGCAAGGTATAAACTAGATGTTTTTTCTCTTAACTTCTGGGATCGGAGAAGCAAGGTATAAACTAGATGTTTTCTCTCTTAACTTCTGAGATCGGGGAAACAAGCAAGGTATAAACTAGATGTTTTCTCTCTTAACTTCTGAGATCGGGGAAACAAGCAAGGTATAAACTAGATGTTTTTTCTCTTAACTTCTGGGATCGGGGAAACAAGCAAGGTATAAACTAGATGTTTTCTCTCTTAACTTCTGGGATCGGGGAAACAAGCAAGGTATAAACTAGATGTTTTTTCTCTTAACTTCTGGGATCGGGGAAACAAGCAAGGTATAAACTAGATGTTTTCTCTCCTACCTTCTAGGATCGGGGAAGCAAGGTATAAACTAGATGTTTTCTCTCTTAACTTCTAGGATCGGAGAAGCAAGGTATAAACGAGATGTTTTTTCTCTTACCTTCTGGGGTCGGAGAAGAAAAGTATAAATTAGATGTTTTCTCTCTTACCTTCTGGGATCGGAGAAGCAAGGTATAAACTAGACGTTTTCTCTCCTACCTATTAGGTCACGTGACAAATAAGGACGAGGATGGTGGTGATCACCGGGAGCAGGGGAGTTGTCTTAAACAAGGGGGTGGTAGGAGAAGGGAGGGGAGGATGAGAGTTAGTGAGGTTAAGGAAGAGAGACCTGGAGCTAGTTTAGAATTAAGCTCATGTCAAAGATAACAAACTAGTAGTAAGAAAATCCTGCAGCCACAAACAACCAGTGAAATCAAATAAAACGTACAAACTTTCCAGGAAACTAGACAAGGCGTAAAACTACGTCTCAGTGAAATCACATGTTTGTACAGATATATAAAACATAGGACGTCACATAACAAAGAAGGCATCACACAACAATAGAGGACATCACACAACAACAAATCACATCACAACAGCAGAGGACATTACACAACAACATACATCACCCAACAGAAGGAATCACACATCACGCAACAACAGAGAACATCACACAACGACAGAGCACATTACAAAATAACAACAAAGCACATCTTACAACGACAGACCACATTACAAAACAACAAGCATATCACACAACAACAAACCACATCACAACAGCAGAACACATCACACAAAAGCAAACCACATCACATAACAACAGAGGACATCACACAACAGCAGAGAACATCACAAAACAACAACAGAGCACATGACACAACGATAGAGCACATCACAAAACAACAGAGCATATCACACAACAGAACACATCACACAACAACAAACCACATCACACATAACTAAACCGTTACAAACATAAGAAAAAATGTGTTGGTGTAATCAAAGTTTGACGTTATTATTTTTTTATGTCTCATCATCATCATCATCATCATCATCATCATCATCATCATCATCATCATTTCTCGTGATCTCTCAGAGACTTCGGTTGCCGTGGGTTTAGTCTAATCAGCAACTCAACTGATCGGCCACACTAGACTTAGACGACTGAAAGCTGGTCATACTAGACTTACACGACTGAAAGCTGGCCATACTAGACTTACATGACTGAAAGCTGGTCATACTAGACTTACACGACTGAAAGCTGGTCATACTAGACTTACACGACTGAAAGCTGGTCATACTAGACTTACACGACTGAAAGCTGGTCATACTAGACTTACACGACTGAAAGCTGGTCATACTAGACTTACACGACTGAAAGCTGGTCATACTAGACTTACATGACTGAAAGCTGGTCATACTAGACTTACATGACTGAAAGCTGGTCATACTAGACTTACACGACTGAAAGCTGGCCATACTAGACTTACACGACTGAAAGCTGGCCATACTAGACTTACACGACTGAAAGCTGGTCATACTAGACTTACATGGTTGAAAGCTGGCTGGACCAAGAACTAAGAGATGAGAGATCCTATAGACAGAGCACATATGGAGATCTCCCATTCTTCATACTAACCTCACGCTGAGAATAGACATGTAAATCCAATGTTCGCACTATTATATTATATGTATAAATAAGGAAAAAAGCAGGAGCAGCTTTATTACTTAACGATTACAAAGTTGTGACGTTTCGGCGTGAGCCTTAATCATATAAAAACACACAGGACGAAGAAATAGAGGAGATAGAGTATAGATAAAACATAAATGCTATTAAAAAGTTAATAATGAATAGAGCACGTAGCTGTAACTGTAAGAAGATGTGGCTTGTTCGACGCTGCATGTCAGAAATGAGCATGGTAGGGCGTGGAGACTGTTTAAATGGAGACTTGTGATGTGTGGTCGCTGGGTCGTAACTGAGGGTGGTGGGTGGGTAAACCGTGGAGGGGAGGGAGAGTGCAGTACAATGTTAACCTAGCCAGGAGAAGGTGAAATAGGTGATAATAGTTAGGGTAGAGGGGTTGTAATGTGATGCTGTGAGGAGGTTCTGAACTATGTGTAACAAGTGAGAAGGGAGTGGAGCTTAGTGGGATTATAACTGTTGAAAAGGAGAATGTTAGGTGTAGCTGAATAACGAGTTTAACCCGTGTAGTTCCAGCGTCCCATAATCCTGAATGTAGCAGTTCTTAAGCGCTAGGCGGCATGTGTCATCTGCGTGACATTGTTTGATGGCTGTTACCAGAAAATCAGATTTGCCTCTGTGGTTTAGGGCCATTGAAATGGTTTGGGACTGGTTTCGAAGCATGCTGGGCGATGTCGTACAGATGTGTCTGCATATGGTCCCCTAATCTGAGGCCAGTCTCACCAACATACGTTATCCTGCATCTTTTGCAAACGATGACATATATCACATTACGGGACTCGCATGTGAATCCCTTATGAAGAGTGAGGATAGTTTTCTGAAAGGTGATCATTTTCATTTCCCAGACTACAGGACGGGTAACTACAACTCTTGATGCGAGTCCCGTAATGTGATATGTGTCATCGTATGCAACCACCCTAACTATAATCATCTATTTCACCTTCTCCTGGCTAGGTTAACATTGTACCACTCTCTCTCCCCTCCACGGTTTACCCACCCACCACCCCCAGTTACGACCCACCGACCACAAATCACAGGTCTCCATTTATACAGTCTCTACGCCTTACCATGCTCATTTCTGACATGTAGCGTCGAACAAGCCACATCTTCTTACAGTTACAGCTAAGTGCTCTATTCATTATTAATTTTTTTAAATAGCATCCATGTGAATCTATACTTTATCTCTTCTCTCTATTTCTTCGTCCTGTATGGTTTTGTATGATTAAGGCTCACGCCGAAACGTCACAACTTTGTAATCGTTAAGTAATAAAGCTGTTCCTACTTTTTTCCAATTTTATACATTCTGGTATCACAGCTTTACTGCACTGCTTCGTGTATAGTTGTATACTTATACACTAATTATTGTGTGTTATACTATACGCAGCTGAAACATGGAGAACCAGTCAAAGAACTGAAAGTAGACTGAGAGGATGTGAAGGAAGATGCCTCAGAAAAATTTTAAGAATACACTGGGAAGAACACGTGACAAATAAGGAAACAACCAAACGAACAGGCACTGAGAACATTACTAAAGAGGCCAAAAGATGAAGAAGGAAATGTCTGAGCTGCATGCTATGAATGGAAAGAACAAGACCCCCCCCCCATACCGTCTTGACTTGGACACCTCAAGGGAAAAGAAAGAGAGGCAGGCCATTGAGAATATGGAGACACACAATACTGGAAGAACTAAAGGAAGCAGGGAAGACATGGTTTGAGTATCTCGACTTGCTCAGGACATGATTGGCTGGAAAATCTTTGTTGATGACTTATGCTCCATTGGGAGCACAGATGACTGATGCTCAGACCCAGAAGACAAATATTGAGAGATACGACACATAACTGAGAGATACGACAAATAATTGTGAGATACCACGAATAACTGAGAGATACGACAAATAATTGAGAGATACTACAAATAATTGAGAGATACGACAAATAATTGAGAGATACTACAAATAATTGAGAGATACGACAAATAACTGAGAGATACAACAAATGACTAGCAGATACGACAAAGACTGAGGGATACGACAAATATTGAGAGATAAAACAAATAACTGAAAGATAACACAAACCTCTGAGGAATAAGACAAACTGAGAGGTAGCACAAGATATTTAGAGACAAAAGCAAAAGAGTTAGAGACAAGATGAAAGATTTAGAGGACGGACAAAACAAATTAGAGACAGGACAAAATGTTAAGGGACACAAAAGACCAACAGGAAGAACAAAAGACCTAGCGACAAGACAGAAGATTTCGAGACAATATAAAATATTTAGAGACAAGACAGAAGATTTCAAGACAACAAAAGATTTAGAGAACAGATAGAAGATTTCAGGACAACATAAAAGATTTGGAATAATTATAGAAGACCTAGCGAGAAGACAAAAGATTTTTATACAACTAAAAAGAAAAAAAAACACGAACACACACATAAACACCCACTCACAAATGATTTCAAAACAAGTTAAAAGATTTGGAGACAACATAATTGACCTAAACACAAGTCAAAATATCACGAGAACAGACAACATGTTTAGAGAGACCATTAAAAAAAGATCTAGTCACAAGACAAAAGATGCAGATAAAAGACACGGAACATAAACAAAATACAAAACACACACAAAAAAAGAGCTGGAGACATGACGAAAAAATAGAGACAGGACAAAAGATCTATAGACACAACAACATACCTAGACATAAAATAAAAGACCTAGAGACAGGACAAAAGATATACAGACAAAATAAAAGACCTAGAAAGATCCACAGACAAAACAAAAGACCTAGACGCAAAATAAAAGACCTAGAGACAGGACACAAAACACAGGGAAAACACAACATACTCAGACATAGGGCAAAAGCTCTATATAGAACAGGAAAAAAAATCTAAGGACAAGACAGTACATGAAGTACGACTGAAAAACAAGACACACACACACACACAACTAGAGAGAAACAAGAAATCTAGAATCAAGAAAAAAGACAGAGACAGAACGAAAATGTAGAGCCAAGATAAAAGATCTAGAAACAAGATAAAGGACCTGGAGACAAGACCGAGATGAGAGACACAAGAAAAGATCTACAGAAACGATAAAACACAAAGACAAGATACATCTACAGACAAGACAAATGATCTAGAGACAAAACAAAATAACTAAAGACAATGAAAAATCTAGAGACAAGACAAATGATCTAGAGACAAGACAAATGATCTAGAGACAGGACATCTTGTCATCTTGTCATCTTGAGACAGGAAAAAAAAGACACAAAGATAAAACAAAATATCTAAAGTGAAGACAAACTAACAACTAGAGACAAAACAAAATATCTAGAGAGAAAGACAAAATATCTAGAAACAAGACACAAGATCTAGAGGCAAGAAACTTGGCAGATAAACAACACAAGGAAACTCCGAGACACTTGTGAGCAGACACAACTGTTGTGTTTACACAAACCTCCAGCTTAGACCTTGCTTGCGACGATAAACTTCAGGATGTGGCGAATGTGAGGAGTAGATTTTCTCAACTTGTGTGGGTGAGAGAGAGAGAGAGAGAGAGAGAGAGAGAGAGAGAGAGAGAGAGAGAGAGATATCAGAAGAGAAATCGTGTAAATGAACAAAGTACGTAACTGGCTTGTGTACATCTGGTTTTGTGAATAAAACAGTTTAGTGAAGAGACACGTGTGTACGTATTTAAAGAACTTTATGTACACATATTTTGACAGGAGCTTTATGTGTACATATTGTGACTGGGATTATGTATGCAAATAAGACAAAATCTACTTATGTACACATTCTGACAAAGTCCACATAAATACGTACTCTGAGAAGACTATATATGTAAATATCCAGAAATGAATTGATTTGAGATAGATAGGGTTACATTCTACATTATGACTGGAGCTACATGTTATTCAGACAGACTGTGTGTACATATTCAGACAGAGACCGTGTGCACATATTCAGGCAGGAACTATGTGTACATATTCAGTACCACTGGGGCCACTACTACAGAAAACAGGAATAATGCACCTCTCACACTTGGGCCACTACTACAGAACCGAGGAGTAATGTACCTCTCACACTGGGGCCACTACTACAGAACCGAGGAGTAATGTACCTCTCACACTGGGGCCACTACTACAATACCCGGGAATAATGCACCTCTTACACTGGGGCCAGTACTACAGAACCCAGGAGTAATGTACCTCTCACACTGGGGCCACTACTACAGTTCCTAGGAATAAAATACCTCTCACACTGTGGCCACTACTACAGAAGACAGAATTAATGTACCTCTCATGCTGGGGCCACTAAATGAGATCCAAGGGGTAATGCATCTCTCATACTGGGGCCACTACTACAGAACCCAAAAAATAATGCATTTCTCACACTGGGGCACTAATTCAGATCCTAGGAGTAACGTACCTCTCACACTGGGGCCACTACTACATAACACAGGAATAATGTACCTCTCACACTGGGGCCACTACTACATAACACAGGAATAATGCAGCTCTCACACCGGGGCCACTACTACAAAACTTCAAAAAGAGTTCTAGATGACTCCATGAGGTGACTGAATGCATAATTCGATGACTGTATGAGGTGACTGAATGCATAATTCGATGACTGTATGAGGTGACTGAATGCATAATTCGATGACTGCATGAGATGACTGAATGCATAATTCGACGACTGCATGAGTTGACTGAAAGCATAATTCGACGACTGCATGAGTTGACTGAAAGCATAATTCGACGACTGCATGAGTTGACTGAAAGCATAATTCGACGACTGCATGAGTTGACTGAAAGCATAATTCGACGACTGCATGAGTTGACTGAAAGCATAATTCGAGGACTGCATGAGTTGACTGAATGCATATTTGTCCGCTGGTTGGCGTCTGAGCTCTTGTGTGGATGAAAATGCTAAAACAAGATGCGTGGGAAGTACGTAAGCACAGAAGAAGATATTTCCACCCGCGTGGCCTGGCATTTATCCTGAAATACGTCTACCCTTTGACCTCTTCCTTCTCGCGAGGTCAACATCATCAGATTATCAACTTTTAAATGTCAACAAGAAAACTGTCAACTTTCTGCCTGCCCTAGAACTTAATCCCAGGACATCCTGTGGTCTGGGGCTCCCAGATGACGTTGCACTGGTAGCACGTGACAACCCGGCCCTATCATGTTTCCAGATCGGGTCACATGACCACTCCTGTTCCCAGGTCGAGTGCACATTCACACAAGGGCGTGTTCACAAATACCAGCTTGAAAGAAGATTGTCCAGATTTGCAAAGGTCACTCTCTTTACATCAAACACGTTTATCTGTCTACAATAGCTCGTCTTTACACTTCCCAAGTTAGCCTGTCTTCTGTTTAGCTCTGCGATATTTTTGTACAAACTTTTTTATTTGCCTAACTCTTCTGTCTCTTAGTCTATAAGTAGAGCAAATGCTTTCTATGTAAATGTCAGACTTTCTATGTAACTGCTAGATTTTCTGTGTAACTGAGATATCTTGTGTAACTAACTATTCTGGTTTTACACTGCATATATTCATAAGTAATGTATTTTTTCTACGAATTATTTCTCTGTTATGAACTTCTCACAAATAAATTGCTCTCTATTATAAACTTCTCTCAGATATATTCATTTACCAGGTGTCACATCAACCTCTATTGTGCTGACAACATCAACACTCTAGTATGCTGACAACATCAACCTATATTGTGCTGAAAACATCAACACTCTAGTGTGCTGACAACATCAACCTATATTGTGCTGAAAACATCAACACTCTAGTATGCTGACAACATCAACCTATATTGTGCTGACAACGTCAACCTCTATTGTGCTGACAACATCAACCTATATTGTGCTGACAACATCAACCTATATTGTGCTGACAACATCAACCTATATTGTGCTGACAACATCAACCTATATTGTGCTGAAAACATCAACCTATATTGTGCTGACAACATCAACCTATATTGTGCTGACAACATCAACCTATATTGTGCTGAAAACATCAACCTATATTGTGCTGACAACATCAACCTATATTGTGCTGACAACATCAACCTATATTGTGCTGACAACATCAACCTATATTGTGCTGACAACGTCAACCTCTATTGTGCTGAAAACATCAACCTATATTGTGCTGACAACATCAACCTATATTGTGCTGACAACATCAACCTATATTCTGCTGAAAACATCAACCTCTATTGTGCTGACAACATCAACCTCTAGTGTGCTGACAACATCAACCTATATTCTGCTGAAAACATCAACCTATATTGTGCTGACAACATCAACCTATATTCTGCTGAAAACATCAACCTCTATTGCGCTGACAACATCAACCTCTATTGTACTGACAACATCAACCTCTATTGTACTGACAACATCAACCTCTATTGTACTGACAACATCAACCTCTATTGCGCTGACAACATCAACCTCTATTGTACTGACAACATCAACCTCTATTGTACTGACAACATCAACCTCTATTGTACTGACAACGTCAACCTCTATTGTGCTGACAACATCAACCTATAGTGTGTTGAGAGCATCAACCTCTATTGTGTTGACAACATCAACCTATATTGTGTTGACAACATCAACCTATATTGTGTTGACAACATCAACCTATAGTGTGTTGAGAGCATCAACCTCTATTGTACTGACGTCAACCTCTATTGTGCTGACAACATAGACAGTCTATCGTGCTGACAACAACAACACTCTATTGTGATGACAACATGAGCACTTTATTGTGCTGACAACATCAACATTCTATTGTGCTGACAACATCAACATTCTATTGTGCTGACAACATCAACACTCTATTGTGCTGAAAACATCAACCTCTAGTGTGCTGATAACATCAACCTATAGTGTGCTGATAACATCAACCTATAGTGTGCTGACACATCATCCTCAGCAACTCTTTACTGTTCCGATAACATCAACTCTCTAGTGTGCCGATAGCATCAACTTTCTAATGTGCCGATAACATAAACTATCTAGCGTGCAAATAAACTCTGTAATGTGACGATAACATCAACTCTCTAGTGTGACGATAACACCAACTTTCTAGTGTGCCGACAACATCAACCTTCTAGTTTGCCGATAACATCAACTTTCTAGTGTGACGATAACATCAATTCTCTAGTACGACGATAACATCAACATTCTAGTGTGCCGACAACATCAACCTTCAAGTGTGACGACAACATCAACCATCTAGTGTGCTGACAAAATCAACTCTCTAGTGTGCTGACAATATCACGCTCTAGTGTGCCGACAACATTACCTTCTAGTGTGCTGACAATATCAACTCTCTAGTGTGCCGACAACATCAACTCCCTAGTGTGTTCACAACATCCACCATCTAGAGTTCTGACTAGTTCACCCTCTACTGTGCTGAATATAACACCATCTACTGTGCTGACTAGATGACCATCTACTGTGATGACTAAATGACCCTCTACTGTGCTGACTAGATGACCCTCTACTGTGCTGACTAGATGACCATCTGCTGTGCTGACTAGATGACCATCTGCTGTGCTGACTACATGACAATCTACTGTGCTGATTAGATGACACTCTACTGTGCTGAATATATGACACTCTACTGTGCTGACTAAATGACACTCTACTGTGCTGATTAGATCACCCTCTACTGTGCTGACTAGATCACCCTCTACTGTGCTGACTAGATCACTCGTTACTGTGCTGACTAGATCACCTTCAACTGTGCTGACTAGATCACCCTCTGCTGTACTGACTAGATCACTATCTGCTGTGCTGACTAGATCACCCTCTACTGTGCTGACTAGATCACCTTCTAGTGTGCTGACTAGATCACCTTCTAGTGTGCTGATTAGATGACACTCTACTGTGCTGACTAGATGACACTCTACTGTGCTGACTAGATGACACTCTACTGTGCTGATTAGATCACCCTCTACTGTGCTGACTAGATCACCCTCTACTGTGCTGACTAGATCACCTTCAACTGTGCTGACTAGATGACCCTCTACTGTGCTGACTAGATCACTATCTGCTGTGCTGACTAGATCACCTTCAACTGTGCTGACTAGATGACCCTCTGCTGTACTGACTAGATCACTATCTGCTGTGCTGACTAGATGACCCTCTACTGTGCTGACTAGATGACCTTCTACAGCGCTGATTAGATGACCCTCTACTGTGCTGACTAGGTCACCCTCTACTGTGTTGACTAGATGACCCTCTACTGTGTTGACTAGATGACCCTCTACTGTGTTGACTAGATGACGCTCTACTGTGTTGACTAGATGACGCTCTACTGTGTTGACTAGATGACCCTCTACTGTGTTGACTAGATGACGCTCTACTGTGTTGACTAGATGACCCTCTACTGTGTTGACTAGATGACCCTCTACTGTGTTGACTAGATGACCCTCTACTGTGTTGACTAGATGACCCTCTACTGTGTTGACTAGATGACGCTCTACTGTGTTGACTAGATGACGCTCTACTGTGTTGACTAGATGACCCTCTACTGTGTTGACTAGATGACCCTCTACTGTGTTGACTAGATGACCCTCTACTGTGTTGACTAGATGACCCTCTACTGTGTTGACTAGATGACCCTCTACTGTGTTGACTAGATGACCCTCTACTGTGTTGACTAGATGACGCTCTACTGTGTTGACTAGATGACCCTCTACTGTGTTGACTAGATGACCCTCTACTGTGTTGACTAGATGACCCTCTACTGTGTTGACTAGATGACGCTCTACTGTGTTGACTAGATGACCCTCTACTGTGTTGACTAGGTCACCCTCTACTGTGCTGACTAGGTCACCATCTACTGTGTTGACTACATGACCCTCTACTGTGTTGACTAGATGACGCTCTAGTGTGCTGACAACATCAACCTCTAGTGTGCTGACAACATCAACCTCTAGTGTGCTGACTAGATCACCTTCTAGTGTGCTGACAACATCAACCTCTAGTGTGCTGACAACATCAACACTCTAGTATGCTGACAACATCAACCTCTAGTGTGCTGACTAGATCACCTTCTAGTGTGCTGACAACATCAACCTCTAGTGTGCTGACAACATCAACCTCTAGTGTGCTGACAACATCAACCTCTAGTGTGCTGACTAGATCACCTTCTAGTGTGCTGACAACATCAACCTCTAGTGTGCTGACAACATCAACCTCTATTGTGTTGACAACATCAACCTCTAGTGTGCTGACTAGATCACCCTCTACTGTGCTGATTAGATCACCCTCTACTGTGCTGACTAGATGACCATCTACTGTGTTGACTACATGACCCTCTACTGTGCTGACTAGATGACCCTCTACTGTGCTGACTAGATGACCATCTGCTGTGCTGACTAGATGACCATCTGCTGTGCTGACTAGATGACACTCTACTGTGCTGATTAGATGACACTCTACTGTGCTGAATATATGACACTCTACTGTGCTGACTAAATGACACTCTACTGTGCTGATTAGATCACCCTCTACTGTGCTGACTAGATCACCCTCTACTGTGCTGACTAGATCACTCGTTACTGTGCTGACTAGATCACCTTCAACTGTGCTGACTAGATCACCCTCTGCTGTACTGACTAGATCACTATCTGCTGTGCTGACTAGATCACCCTCTACTGTGCTGACTAGATCACCTTCTAGTGTGCTGACTAGATCACCTTCTAGTGTGCTGATTAGATGACACTCTACTGTGCTGACTAGATGACACTCTACTGTGCTGACTAGATGACACTCTATTGCGCTGACAACATCAACCTCTATTGTACTGACAACATCAACCTCTATTGTACTGACAACATCAACCTCTATTGTGCTGACAACGTCAACCTCTATTGTGCTGACAACATCAACCTATAGTGTGTTGAGAGCATCAACCTCTATTGTGTTGACAACATCAACCTATATTGTGTTGACAACATCAACCTATATTGTGTTGACAACATCAACCTATAGTGTGTTGAGAGCATCAACCTCTATTGTACTGACAACATCAACCTCTAGTGTGCTGACAATATCAACTCTCTAGTGTGACGATAACATCAACTCTCTAGTGTGACGATAACATCAACTCTCTAGTGTGACGATAACATCAACTCTCTAGTGTGACGATAACATCAACTCTCTAGTGTGACGATAACATCAACTCTCTAGTGTGACGATAACATCAACTCTCTAGTGTGACGATAACATCAACTCTCTAGTGTGACGATAACATCAACTCTCTAGTGTGACGATAACATCAACTCTCTAGTGTGACGATAACATCAACTCTCTAGTGTGACGATAACATCAACTCTCTAGTGTGACGATAACATCAACTCTCTAGTGTGACGATAACATCAACTCTCTAGTGTGACGATAACATCAACTCTCTAGTGTGACGATAACATCAACTCTCTAGTGTGACGATAACATCAACTCTCTAGTGTGACGATAACATCAACTCTCTAGTGTGACGATAACATCAACTCTCTAGTGTGACGATAACATCAACTCTCTAGTGTGACGATAACATCAACTCTCTAGTGTGACGATAACATCAACTCTCTAGTGTGCCGACAACATCAACCTCTAGTGTGCTGACAACATCAACCTCTAGTGTGCTGACAACATCAACCTCTAGTGTGCTGACAACATCAACCTCTAGTGTGCTGACAATATCAACTCTCTAGTGTGCCGACAACATCAACCTCTATTGTGTTGACAACATCAACCTCTAGTGTGCTGACTAGATCACCCTCTACTGTGCTGACTAGATCACCCTCTACTGTGCTGACTAGATGACCATCTACTGTGTTGACTAGATGACCCTCTACTGTGCTGACTAGATGACCCTCTACTGTGCTGACTAGATGACCATCTGCTGTGCTGACTAGATGACCATCTACTGTGCTGATTAGATGACACTCTACTGTGCTGATTAGATGACACTCTACTGTGCTGATTAGATGACACTCTACTGTGCTGATTAGATGACACTCTACTGTGCTGATTAGATCACCCTCTACTGTGCTGACTAGATCACCCTCTACTGTGCTGACTAGATCATCCTCTAGTGTGCTGACTAGATCACCTTCTAGTGTGCTGACTAGATCATCCTCTACTGTGCTGACTATGTCACCCTCTACTGTGCTGACTAGATGACCCTCTACTGTGTTGACTAGATGACCCTCTACTGTTGACTAGATGACCCTCTACTGTGCTGACTAGATGACCATCTGCTGTGCTGACTAGATGACCATCTGCTGTGCTGACTAGATGACACTCTACTGTGCTGATTAGATGACACTCTACTGTGCTGATTAGATGACACTCTACTGTGCTGACTAGATGACACTCTACTGTGCTGATTAGATCACCCTCTACTGTGCTGACTAGATCACCCTCTACTGTGCTGACTAGATCACCCTCTACTGTGCTGACTAGATCACCTTCAACTGTGCTGACTAGATCACCCTCTGCTGTACTGACTAGATCACTATCTGCTGTGCTGACTAGATCACCCTCTACTGTGCTGACTAGATCACCTTCTAGTGTGCTGACTAGATCACCCTCTACTGTGCTGATTAGATGACACTCTACTGTGCTGACTAGATGACACTCTACTGTGCTGACTAGATGACACTCTACTGTGTTGACTAGATGACGCTCTACTGTGTTGACTAGATGACCCTCTACTGTGTTGACTAGATGACGCTCTACTGTGTTGACTAGATGACCCTCTACTGTGTTGACTAGATGACCCTCTACTGTGTTGACTAGATGACGCTCTACTGTGTTGACTAGATGACCCTCTACTGTGTTGACTAGATGACCCTCTACTGTGTTGACTAGATGACCCTCTACTGTGTTGACTAGATGACCCTCTACTGTGTTGACTAGATGACCCTCTACTGTGTTGACTAGATGACCCTCTACTGTGTTGACTAGATGACCCTCTACTGTGTTGACTAGATGACCTTCTACAGCGCTGATTAGATGACCCTCTACTGTGCTGACTAGGTCACCCTCTACTGTGTTGACTAGATGACCCTCTACTGTGTTGACTAGATGACCCTCTACTGTGTTGACTAGATGACCTTCTACAGCGCTGATTAGATGACCCTCTACTGTGCTGACTATGTCACCCTCTACTGTGTTGACTAGATCACTATCTGCTGTGCTGACTAGATGACCCTCTACTGTGCTGACTAGATGACCTTCTACTGTGTTGATTAGATGACCCTCTACTGTGTTGACTAGATGACCCTCTACTGTGTTGACTAGATGACCCTCTACTGTGTTGACTAGATGACCCTCTACTGTGTTGACTAGATGACCCTCTACTGTGTTGACTAGATGACCCTCTACTGTGTTGACTAGATGACCCTCTACTGTGTGACTAGATGACCTTCTACAGCGCTGATTAGATGACCCTCTACTGTGCTGACTAGGTCACCCTCTACTGTGTTGACTAGATGACCCTCTACTGTGTTGACTAGATGACCCTCTACTGTGTTGACTAGATGACCTTCTACAGCGCTGATTAGATGACCCTCTACTGTGCTGACTATGTCACCCTCTACTGTGTTGACTAGATCACTATCTGCTGTGCTGACTAGATGACCCTCTACTGTGCTGACTAGATGACCTTCTACAGCGCTGATTAGATGACCCTCTACTGTGCTGACTAGGTCACCCTCTACTGTGTTGACTAGATGACCCTCTATTGTGTTGACTAGATGACCCTCTACTGTGTTGACTAGATGACCCTCTACTGTGTTGACTAGATGACCCTCTACTGTGTTGACTAGGTCACCCTCTACTGTGTTGACTAGATGACGCTCTACTGTGTTGACTAGATGACGCTCTACTGTGCTGACTAGATGACCCTCTACTGTGTTGACTAGATGACGCTCTACTGTGTTGACTAGATGACGCTCTACTGTGTTGACTAGATGACGCTCTACTGTGTTGACTAGATGACGCTCTACTGTGTTGACTAGATGACGCTCTACTGTGTTGACTAGATGACGCTCTACTGTGTTGACTAGATGACGCTCTACTGTGTTGACTAGATGACGCTCTACTGTGTTGACTGGATGACGCTCTACTGTGCTGACTAGATGACGCTCTACTGTGTTGACTAGATGACGCTCTACTGTGTTGACTAGATGACGCTCTACTGTGCTGACTAGGTCACCCTCTACTGTGTTGACTAGATGACGCTCTACTGTGTTGACTAGATGACGCTCTACTGTGTTGACTAGATGACGCTCTACTGTGTTGACTAATGACCCCTCTACTGTGTGACTAGATGACCCTCTACTGTGTTGACTAGATGACGCTCTACTGTGTTGACTAGATGACGCTCTACTGTGTTGACTAGATGACCCTCTACTGTGTTGACTAGATGACGCTCTACTGTGTTGACTAGATGACCCTATACTGTGTTGACTAGATGACCCTCTACTGTGTTGACTAGATGACCCTCTACTGTGTTGACTAGATGACCCTCTACTGTGTTGACTAGATGACGCTCTACTGTGTTGACTAGATGACCCTCTACTGTGTTGACTAGATGACGCTCTACTGTGTTGACTAGATGACGCTCTACTGTGTTGACTAGATGACCTCTACTGTGTTGACTAGATGACCTCTACTGTGTGACTAGATGACGCTCTACTGTGTTGACTAGATGACGCTCTACTGTGTTGACTAGATGACGCTCTACTGTGTTGACTAGATGACCCTCTACTGTGTTGACTAGATGACGCTCTACTGTGTTGACTAGATGACACTCTACTGTGTTGACTAGATGACGCTCTACTGTGTTGACTAGATGACGCTCTACTGTGTGACTAGATGACCCTCTACTGTGTTGACTAGATGACGCTCTACTGTGTGACTAGATGACCCTCTACTGTGTTGACTAGATGACCCTCTACTGTGTTGACTAGATGACGCTCTACTGTGTGACTAGATGACGCTCTACTGTGTTGACTAGATGACGCTCTACTGTGTTGACTAGATGACCCTCTACTGTGTTGACTAGATGACCCTCTACTGTGTTGACTAGATGACGCTCTACTGTGTTGACTAGATGACCCTCTACTGTGTTGACTAGATGACCCTCTACTGTGTTGACTAGATGACGCTCTACTGTGTTGACTAGACGACCCTCTACTGTGTTGACTAGATGACGCTCTACTGTGTTGACTAGATGACCCTCTACAGTGCTGACTAGATGACCTTCTACTGCGCTGACTAGATCACCCTCTAGTTTACTTACTAGATGACCCTCTACAGTGCTGACTAGATCACCCTCTACTATGCTGACTAGTTGACCCTCTACTGCGCTGACTAGATCACCCTCCAGCGTATTGACTTGATGACCTCCTACTGTGCTGACTAGATGACCCTCTACAGTGCTGACTAGATCACCCTCTAATGTGCTGACTAGATCACCCTCTACTGCGCTGACTAGATCATCCTCTACTGTGCTGAGTAGATCATCCTCTAGTTTACTGATTAGATCATCCTCTACTGTGCTGACTAGCTCATCCTCTAGTGTGCTGACTATATCATCTTCTACTGTACTGACTAGATCATCCTCTATTCTACTGTTTAGATCACCCTCTAGTATACTGACTAGATCATCCTCTAGTGTTCTGACTAGATCATCCTCTACTGTGCTGACTAGCTCATCCTCTAGTGTGCTGACTAGATCATCCTCTACTGTACTGATTAGATCATCCTCTACTGTGCTGACTAGATCATCCTCTACTGTACTGATTAGATCATCCTCTACTGTACTGACTAGATCATCCTCTAGTGTGCTGACTATATCATCCTCTAGTGTACTGACTAGATCATCCTCTACTGTGCTGACTAGATCATCCTCTAGTTTACTGACTAGATCATCCTCTAGTGTACTGACTAGATCATCCTCTAGTGTGCTGACTAGATCATCCTCTAGTTTACTGACTAGATCATCCTCTACTGTGCTGAGTAGATCATCCTCTACTGTGCTGACTAGATCATCCTCTACTGTGCTGACTAGATCATCCTCTACTGTACTGATTAGATCATCCTCTAGTTTACTGACTAGATCATCCTCTAGTGTACTGACTTGATCATCCTCTACTGTACTGACTAGATCATCCTTTATTGTACTGACTATATCATCCTCTAGTGTACTGACTAGATCATCCTGTACTGTGCTGACTAGATCATCCTCTAGTTTACTGACTAGATCATCCTCTAGTGTATTGACTAGATCATCCTCTAGTGTGCTGACTAGATCTTCCTCTAGTATACTGACTAGATCATCCTCTACTGTGCTTAGATCATCCTGTACTGTTCTGACTAGATCATCCTCTACTGTGCTGACTATATCATCCTCTAGTGTAATGATTAGATCATCCTCTAGTTTACTGACTAGATCATCCTCTACTGTGCTGACTAGATCATCTTCTACTGTGCTGACTTGATCATCCTCTACTGTGCTGACTAGATCATCCTCTACTGTGCTGACTAGATCATCCTCTACTGTGCTGACTAGATCATCCTCTACTGTGCTGACTAGATCATCCTCTACTGTGCGGACTAGATCATCCTCTACTCTGCTGACTAGAATATCCTCTACTTTACTGACTAGATCATCCTCTAGTGTACTGACTAGATCATCCTCTAGTGTACTGACTACATCATCCTCTACTGTGCTGACTAGATCATCCTCTACTGTACTGACTAGATCATCCTCTACTGTGCTGACTAGATCATCCTCTACTTTGCTGACTAGATCATCCTATACTGTGCTGACTAGATCATCCTCTAGTGTACTGATTAGATCATCCTCTAGTTTACTGACTAGATCATCCTCTAGTGTACTGACTAGATCATCCTCTACTGTACTGACTAGATCATCCTCTACTGTGCTGACTAGATCATCATCTACTGTGCTGACTAGATCATCCTCTACTGTGCTGACTAGATCATTTTCTAGTTTACTGATTAGATCATCCTCTACTGTACTGACTAGATCATCCTCTAGTTTACTGATTAGATCATCCTCTAGTTTACTGACTAGCTCATCCTCTAGTGTGCTGACTATATCATCTTCTACTGTACTGACTAGATCATCCTCTATTCTACTGTTTAGATCACCCTCTAGTATACTGACTAGATCATCCTCTAGTGTTCTGACTAGATCATCCTCTACTGTGCTGACTAGTTCATCCTCTAGTGTGCTGACTAGATCATACTCTACTGTACTGAATAGATCATTCTCTACTGTGCTGACTAAGTCATCCTCTAGTGTACTGACTTGATCATCCTCTACTGTACTGACTAGATCATCCTTTATTGTACTGACTATATCATCCTCTAGTGTACTGACTAGATCATCCTGTACTGTGCTGACTAGATCATCCTCTAGTTTACTGACTAGATCATCCTCTAGTGTATTGACTAGATCATCCTCTAGTGTGCTGACTAGATCTTCCTCTAGTATACTGACTAGATCATCCTCTACTGTGCTTAGATCATCCTGTACTGTTCTGACTAGATCATCCTCTACTGTGCTGACTATATCATCCTCTAGTGTAATGATTAGATCATCCTCTAGTTTACTGACTAGATCATCCTCTACTGTGCTGACTAGATCATCTTCTACTGTGCTGACTTGATCATCCTCTACTGTGCTGACTAGATCATCCTCTACTGTGCTGACTAGATCATCCTCTACTGTGCTGACTAGATCATCCTCTACTGTGCTGACTAGATCATCCTCTACTGTGCGGACTAGATCATCCTCTACTCTGCTGACTAGAATATCCTCTACTTTACTGACTAGATCATCCTCTAGTGTACTGACTAGATCATCCTCTAGTGTACTGACTACATCATCCTCTACTGTGCTGACTAGATCATCCTCTACTGTACTGACTAGATCATCCTCTACTGTGCTGACTAGATCATCCTCTACTTTGCTGACTAGATCATCCTATACTGTGCTGACTAGATCATCCTCTAGTGTACTGATTAGATCATCCTCTAGTTTACTGACTAGATCATCCTCTAGTGTACTGACTAGATCATCCTCTACTGTACTGACTAGATCATCCTCTACTGTGCTGACTAGATCATCATCTACTGTGCTGACTAGATCATCCTCTACTGTGCTGACTAGATCATTTTCTAGTTTACTGATTAGATCATCCTCTACTGTACTGACTAGATTATCCTCTAGTTTACTGATTAGATCATCCTCTAGTTTACTGACTAGATCGTCCTCTAGGTTACTGATTAGTTCATCCTCTAATTTACTGCTTAGATCATCCTCTACTGTACTGATTAGATCATCCTCTAGTTTACTGACTAGATCATCCTCTACTGTACTGACTAGATCATCCTCTAGTTTACTGATTAGATCATCCTCTACTATACTGACTAGATCATCCTCTAGGTTACTGATTAGATCATCCTCTACTGTACTGACTAGATCATCCTCTAGTTTACTGATTAGATCATCCTCTACTGTACTGACTAGATCATCCTCTAGTTTACTGATTAGATCATCCTCTACTGTACTGACTAGATCATCCTCTAGTTTACTGATTAGATCATCCTCTACTGTACTGACTAGATCATCCTCTAGGTTACTGACTAGATCATCCTCTAGTTTACTGATTAGATCATCCTCTACTGTACTGATTAGATCATCCTCTAGTTTACTGATTAGATCATCCTCTACTGTACTGATTAGATCATCCTCTAGTTTACTGACTAAATCATCCTCTTGTTTACTGATTAGATCATCCTCTAGTGTGCTGACAGTGAAGGAAAATATGGCACAGACATCTTCTGGTGCCACATTGAAACATGGGCACGAACACCACATCTACTAGGTGCCTCCATGAAACACAGGCATTAAAATCTACTTGATGCCTCTGTCAACATAAAAAGGCTCCCTTAACTTACATTATTACCTATTCGAACAATGACAACCGCTCTTGCCCGCTACACCACCAAGGCGCAGGTTCTAAGGCCCTCCCCCCCCCCCACCTAAACTGAAGTACATCAAATAATTCTATTTTGTTTGAAACTGTAGCTACTGCTTTAGTTATTAACAATCACACGTACGCACACACTCTCACACACAGGCAGGCACACACTCACACGCAGTCATACACTCACACTCGAACGCAGGCACATACTCACACACGAACGCAGGCACATACACACACACACTCGAACGCAGGCACATACACACACACACTCGAACGCAGGCACATACGCACACACACGAACGCAGGCACATACACCCACACACGCAGGCACATACACACACACGAACGCAGGCACATACACACACACACGAACGCAGGCACATATTCACAGACGAACGCAGGCACATACACACACACACGAACGCAGGCACATACACACACACACGAACGCGGTCACGCAGGCACCCACTCTCACACACGCAGGCACGCACACAGTTGTAACGTTTTGATTACAAGAACATACAGGAGTAAGAAATATTTGTTTCCTCTTCTTTGTCCTGCATGTTTTGATATGGATAAAGTGACGGTGGCTCGTAACTTGCTACAGAAGCAGTCCTCCACATACAATGTCTGATGATAACTGCACAACATCTTGACAAATAATGCTGCCACACTTTTAAACACAACAAAGAAGCGCCGGGACAATATTTGTGCTACCAGCATTTATCTTGCAGATGGAAACTGCTTCATTTAAACTGAAAATCTTAGAAACGATTTTTTAACATAGAACTAGGTTACCCTGATCTTAGACAGAACTATGACTGAATACAGGAACAAAGGGAAACTTTCACGTCAAACTACAAAGGGCCAGGGGAGAACTATGACTGACTACAGGCACAGATAGAAAAGAAGGAAGATTTAGAAAACTCACGGGAACCAGACCACGTGTTGGACGGGGGGACATGCCTCAGAACAAACTCGAGGACTTCCACGGTAAAAAGATCACAGTGTGACCTTCAAAACAGAACTGGTACATGAGGCGTACATTGACAGTTTTTTTTTTCATAACATGTAAAATAAAAGTGAGAAACATCACCAAGAAATATTTGAAGTGAAAATTTCCTGGTCACTAACCAAGTTTTAGAGCATTAGATGCCTCAAGAACAAGCAGAGTTCTTGTGAATGACTAGTCAAGACATGTTTTTTTTTTAACATGAAGGGAAAGAATTCAGTTAATTTTAAATACTACATCTATATCAAAAGTTACGTCCCCTACACATTGCTTCGGCTATCGATCGGTGGTTGTATGAGATCTACACACTATTGTGTTGGCTACCGCAGACAGCTTCCTTAGCAACAGCGTCCATGATATGATGTGATGTAATGTGATCTGTGATGCGATGTTATGCCATGTGATATGTGATCAGAAGACGCTAGAAGGGATGAAGCTGGAGGGGGCGGGGGAATGGGGAAGGTTTACTGGCACACAGAGGCTCTACAAACTGACAATTCTATAAACATCAACAATTCAATAACTAAACATCTATAATTCAATAATTAAACATCTATAATTCAATAATTATACATCCACAATTAAATATTTAAACATTTTCTCATTCATCATCAGTAAGTAAGTTCATTTATGCATCCACACGCAGATATGTGCACAACATATACGCCATACACATACACACACAAATCACACATGCACACATACAACACCACACTCACACACACCTGCATACATCATAACTTTTTTCACATACATACATTCAATACCTACGTGCTGGAGTACATAACGTTGACTGCATGCATACCAACACACGTGTAATACACGTTTGTGCTCTGGGCGTATATTCTACTCACATAACATATGTTTAGTATGTTAACAAACAGACAATGTAACACATGTTAACACGCAGATAATGTACCAATTTTTCACGCACACATACAAAAATATTTAAAGCGAACTTATATAGAAAAATAAAATATTTTCTTTCATTTAGATCTGCTTTGCATTTCTGTTTATCTCTCTGTGTGTCTGTATATTTATCTCTGTGTGTCTTTCTGTTTATCTCTCTGCATGTCTTTCTGTTTATCTTTCTGTGTGTCTCTCTGTTTATCTCTCGGTATCTGTCTGTTTATCTCTGTATCTTTCTCTCTGTTTATCTTTCTGTCTCTCTGTTTACATTTGTGTATCTCTGTTTATCTGTCTGTATCTGTCTGTTTATCTCTCTCATCTCTGTGTCTCTTTCTCTGCTTATCTCTGTGTCTCTCTCTCTGTTTATCTCTGTGTCTCTCTCTCTGCTTATCTCTGTGTCTCTCTCTCTACTTATCTCTATGTCTCTCTCTCTGATTATCTCTCTCATCTCTGTGTCTCTTTCTCTGCTTATCTCTGTGTCTCTTTCTCTGCGTATCTCTGTGTCTCTCTCTACTTATCTCTATGTCTCTCTCTCTGATTATCTCTCTTATCTCTGTGTCTCTTTCTCTGCTTATCTCTGTGTGTCTCTCTCTCTGCTTATCTCTGTGTCTCTCTCTCTCTCTGCTTATCTCTGTGTGTCTCTCTCTACTTATCTCTATGTCTCTCTCTCTCTGATTATCTCTCTCATCTCTGTGTCTCTTTCTCTGCTTATCTCTGTGTCTCTTTCTCTGCTTATCTCTGTGTCTCTCTCTCTGCTTATCTCTGTGTGTCTCTCTCTACTTATCTCTATGTCTCTCTCTCTTATTATCTCTCTCATCTCTGTGTCTCTTTCTCTGCTTATCTCTGTGTCTCTTTCTCTACTTATCTCTGTGTCTCTCTCTACTTATCTCTATGTTTCTCTCTCTGATTATCTCTCTCATCTCTGTGTCTCTTTCTCTGCTTATCTCTGTGTCTCTTTCTCTGCTTATCTCTGTGTGTCTCTCTCTCTGCTTATCTCTGTGTCTCTCTCTCTGCTTATCTCTGTGTGTCTCTCTCTACTTATCTCTATGTCTCTCTCTCTCTCTGATTATCTCTCTCATCTCTGTGTCTCTTTCTCTACTTATCTCTGTGTCTCTTTCTCTGCTTATCTCTGTGTCTCTTTCTCTCTCTGCTTATCTCTGTGTCTCTGCTTATCTGCGTCTGTCCCTCCGCTTGCACATGTTTGTTTCCCTTTCCCCGCTTGTCTGCATATTTGTCTTCTTGTCTGTCTTGATTGTCTGCCTATCCTTCCCTACATCTATTTTCGTTTCTAAACTCTTTTATCTCATCTCCAGTTTATTCATTTCCCTTCACTTTGGCAGCACAGCAGGAAAGCTGAAACAAGGAAGAGCAACCAAGACTTTCTGTCACAGTGGCACAACAGCACACAACCTAAACCAACCATCTGACAGTATCATAATTGTTTCTGATAACACCGAATATTTCTCTCATACATTTTATGTTCTCAAGTATTATCTGCATTTCTTTTGTCTTCGTAACATACAAACTGTCACAACATACAAACTGTCACAACATACAAACTGTCACAACATACAAACTGACAACATAAAGGGTTATTGGTTTTGCACGTCACTGGTAAGAAATGAGGTTTTTTTTTCAGAAAAAGTGTCACAAATATATGCATACTGTCGCAAGACAAAGTGCCATAAATATACAGAAAAGTTTCACAGGAAAAGTACCATAGATACACAAACTGCAGCAAGAAACAAGTGTCATAAATACACAAACTGCCACAAGAAACAAGTGTCATAAATAAACAAACTACCACAAGAAACAAGTATGTTAATCAAAATGTCATTAAATTACAAAATTATATAAAGTAGCTTCTTAGACCAAGTCGTCGAGACATGCTCGGCCGCGATTTGACATCAAGCTCAAAACATCAAGTAATCTTACAACATCAAGTTTTCTACGTGAAACAATGGATATTTTCAACATGGTGAACACAACAATAAATGTTCCATTGATTGATCTGTTGATTTGTGTTAAAGTCTATGAGAAAATGTTATATAAATATGTTAGCGTGTACAACATTTATAAACAGCGCCAAGCCTTGGTTAAAACATCAGTTGCTTCCAGCCATTATAAAGTCTCACACTTCACTGCTACATCACATACGACAGAAACTTCACTGCTACATCACATACGACAGAAACTTAACTGCTACATCACATACGACAGAAACTTAACTGCTACATCACATACGACAGAAACTTAACTGCTACATCACATACGACAGAAACTTAACTGCTACATCACATACGACAGACACCAAAGCACCAACTTGGTAGCTAGCACCATCGTCAGAGCTACTAAATTTCGTGTAAGCAGAAGATGACTCATGTATCTGTGATGACTGCAGCTCAGAGCCCTATCACAACTACTATATAAAGCTCCGAACAGCAAAATCTACTAGTCTGCCAACAAACAACCAGGCTCTACTAGTTTGCCAACAAACAACCAGGCTCTACTAGTCTGCCAACAAACAACCAGGCTCTACTAGTCTGCCAACAAACAACCAGGCTCTACTAGTCTGCCAACAAACAACCAGGCTCTACTAGTCTGCCAACAAACAACCAGGCTCTACTAGTCTGCCAACAAACAACCAGGCTCTACTAGTCTGCCAACAAACAACCAGGCTCTACTTGTCCCCTGTAAGCTTGACCTTGATTATGACCTGCAGACCCGTAAATAGGTCAGTTTATGGGCGAAAATCTGATCAGTCGACCCTGGATGACTGGAGTTGATGACTATGGTTGTCTGAAGTTAAGGACTATGGTTGGCTTGAGATGAGGGGCTATGGTTGGCTGGAATTGAGGACCATGGTTGAGTAGAGTTGAGGACTATTGCTGTTTGGAGTTAAGGACCATGGCTGGCTGGAGTTGAGGACTACTGCTGTTTGGAGTTGAGGACTATTGCTGTTTGGAGTTGAGGACTATTGCTGTTTGGAGTTGAGGACTATTGCTGTTTGGAGTTGAGGACTATTGCTGTTTGGAGTTGAGGACCATGAATAGCTGGAATTGAGGACCATTGCTGGCTGGAATTAAGGACCATGGTTGGCTGGAGTTGAGTGAGAAAATCTTTTCCTCAGTAATGATCAAGTTTGTCATCGGGGAGGAGTTTATAAAAAAAAAGCTTTTCGTAGAGTCACACTACCTACCCATTCCTCCGGAGCCACACTAGCTAGCCTCCCCTTCTCAGCCACACTACGTAAGTGTAATGATATATTAATGTGTGGGTGTGTGTGTGGTGTGGGGTGGAGATATGCGTGATGAGGTCGATGAGCTCAGATATGTCAGCAACACCAAGTTGGTACGGATATATTAAGCACAACATCAAGCCAGGGGCCACATAGTCACCGTGGGCCTACCTTTGTGAACGCTTCAAGGGCCAGCCCGTGAAAGGATCCACGAAGAATCTGACGTGGGCTTCATTACTAGAAGCCCAGAAATCGTTTTCTGGGTCAGAATCTAGGTCACGTGACACGAGGATATCCTCATTCTGGTTACAGCTGCGGATAACCACAAAAAACCGGACAGTTCAAACCAGGTCCAAACACAAAAACATCGGACAGTTCAAACCAAGTCGAAACACAAAAACATCGGACAGTTCAGTTCAAACCAAGTCGAAACACAAAAACATCGGACAAATCACTGAAAACAAACAGCAAAAACAGGACGATTCAAAGCACAAAAATATATGGCTCTTTTCTGTCATAAAATTATTACTTACTCTTAACTATGAACAAAAAAGAAGTATGTGTCGGTCATACAGACAATCTGACGCTGTAAACTACATGCAAGAAGACAGGCAACAGACAGACAACAAATGCTAGTCTAGAGGCCTGATCTTATTTCTCAGACTCTGGCTTCAGAAAACAAACTTGTTCTTGTTTTCAGAAAAATCTTGTCCAGATGACTTCTCTTTTACTGGATCTGCCGAGATCCTCAGCTCAGCTCTTCACACAGTCTGTTGTCTTGTAGAACACGTTCCTCTGTCATTTCTGACTGACTGCTGGGGCAAGCTGGACTGTGACCTACCTGGTTGTTCGGTCTGCAGTAGGTGGAGACAGAAGGTATCATACAGCACCAGTACAATTCAACATTTACAGATCAGAAATAAAGACAATGAAGCATGCGGTCACGGGACTAGAGAAAATGTAAACGTCACGGCTGGACGCCCCCGTCCCTTCCAGGTGGACAGAGAGTTAATGTGTTCAGTAACTGGACATTCACTGACACTTCATGGCCCTGTCCCTTCCACGTGGACAGAGAGTTAATGTGTTCAGTAACTGGACATTCACTGACACTTCATGGCCCTGTCCCTTCCAGGTGGACAGAGAGTTAATGTGTTCAGTAACTAGACATTCACTGACACTTCATGGCCCTGTCCCTTCCACGTGGACAGAGAGTTAATGTGTTCAGTAACTAGACATTCACTGACACTTCATGGCCCTGTCCCTTCCAGGTGGACAGAGAGTTAATGTGTTCAGTAACTAGACATTCACTGACACTTCATGGCCCTGTCCCTTCCACGTGGACAGAGAGTTAATGTGTTCAGTAACTGGACATTCACTGACACTTCATGGCCCCCGTCCCTTCCAGGTGGACAGAGAGTTAATGTGTTCAGTAACTAGACATTCACTGACACTTCATGGCCCTGTCCCTTCCACGTGGACAGAGAGTTAATGTGTTCAGTAACTGGACATTCACGGCCACTTATCTGATCAATTCTATAAAAGCAGCCCGCCAGTCTGTCAGTGTAAGCTAACGGTGATCGATGAAAATCGAATAAATGCCACATAAGAATAATCTATGGAACATAGATCTATAGAACATTGTAAGATCGAAGCTTTGACATTCAGCAAAATCATAATTGAAAATCTCCTGGCTCTCAAGAGATCTGAACAACTTTTTTTATTTGAAAATATTCGAATTACAAGCAGGTAATAAAAGCATATATATATATATATATATATATATATATATATATATATATGCTTTTATTACCTGCTTGTATTTCATATATATATATATATATATATATATATTCTTTAAGAAACTAACATTGATATTCTATTTGTCAGATATATACAAATAAAAGAAAATTCATCCCAAATTGGTTGCTATGGTAACAAGATATTGACATCTGATTATTTCTCTGAGCGGGAGTCGGATTGGGAACTGTCAGTAGATATGAGGTCAAGTGACCAAATCACGGGCTGACCTACGTACACCATGGTCTGTGAACAGTCTTAGCAACTTGTGTCCTACCACATGTGGGTATACAGTGATGATGATGATGATAGCAACTAACATGACGATGATGATGATAATAATGACAATAGATTCCAAACGTTCATGTAAATAAATAACAGAATGATATCAAGAGGATCAGGGTGTTGGTGGAGGTGTGGACGATAAGAAGAGGGTGGACGCAATGATAATAACAGGAGGGTGGAGACATGGGTGATACTCGGAAAGTGGAGGTGTGGGTTACTTCAGGAGAATGGAGGTGTGAGTGATTTCAAAACCATGTAGTAATAACAGAAGAGTGAAGGATAGGTGATATCAGGAGGATATTAGGCTAGTCATATTCTCTCTAATGGATTACATCTTCACTACTAGTTCACATCTTCACTTCTAGTTCACACCTTCACTACTAGTTAACATATTTACTACTATTTCTAATTCACATCTTCACTTCTAGTTCACATCTTTACTACTAGTTCACATCTTTACTACTATTTCTAGTTCACATCTTCACTACTAGTTCACATCTTCACTACTAGTTCACATCTTTACTACTATTTCTAGTTCTGAATAGTCCCCAAAATTTTGTTTAGTAGATAGTCATTTATAATGTATGTAGTTACTTCTGTACCGAGTGAATGTTTAAGAGAGAAACGTAAATGTTATATTTTATTTTATGTCTCTCAGCTTCAATGTTAGTTATGTGTGTTATATGAACAGCATATCTGTAGAATGTCTGGAATAGAGTGAAAGATGTATGATAAAGGGCAGAATGTCAGACAGGACTGCGTGCCCAATTCTTAACCCTTTTGAAATAAAGATCAATCAATCAATCAATCACATCTTCACTACTAGTTCACATCTTCACTTCTAGTTCACATCTTCACTTCTAGTTCACATCTTTTACTACTAGTTCACATCTTCACTACTATTTCTAGTTCATATATTTACTACTAGTTCACATCTTTACTAATACTTCTAGATCACATCTTTACTACTAGTTCACAAATTTACTACTATTTCTAGTTCACATCTTAACTACTAGTTCACATCTTTACTACTAGTTTGCATCTTCACTACTAGTTCACATCTTTACTACTAGTTCACATCTTCACTTCTAGTTCACATCTTTACTACTAGTTCACATCTTTACTACTAGTTCACATCTTCACTTATAGTTCACATCTTTTACTACTAGTTCTCATCTTTACTACTACTTCTAATTCACATCTTCACATCTAGTTCACATCTTTACTACTAGTTCACATCTTTACTACTACTTCTAGTTTACATTTTCACTTCTAGTTCAAATCTTTACTTCTAGTTCACATCTTCACTTCTAATTCACATCTTCACTTCTAATTCACATCTTCACTACTAATTCACATCTCTACTCCTAGTTTACATTTTATTACCTCCGCCAACTGAAACAGACAAAAATATACAAGTAGACAAATTGCTGCTTTGATATGTCTGTCAGCATTTTTTCTTGTCAATTTTTCAAAACAGTAAGACCACAATTGCCACTCTGTCATTGATGTTCCGCAGGACACGAGGACATTCTCCAGGACACATAAACCTCTCTTTAACTCCCCCCCCCCCCACCTCATCTTCCTCTTTCACCCTGAATCTCATTTTAGCCGCCTCTCTACAGACACCATCACTGATCGAAATCACTTCATTCTCACATAACTAGATTTTACGACATTCAACCTGATTTTTGCGACACCGATCCTATATCTGGTCTCTGTTGGGCCGGATCTGTCTTAAGCTAAAGTGCAGATAGGATGGTTGTGTTGTTAACTACATAAAGTTATCGCCGTTCTCAGTTACAGTCTTGTTAACTACATCAAGTTATCGCCTTTCTCAGTTATAACTTTGTTAACTACATCAAGTTATCTCCTATCTCTGTTACACATACAGTTTAGGAGTTTCATAATAAATCAATTACAAAACATGAACAAAATGTTAACAAACAAGTCAGAGATAAAACATACACAAAAAGTTAACAAATCAGTCTTGTACAACATACACAAAATATTAACAAAAGTTTAATACAACACTTACACGAAAGATTAACAAACGAGTCCCTTACAACACATCAGCAAAATGTTAACAAATAAGTCTGACGGTAAACAAACATGATTTTTCCATCATCTTCTGTTCATGACCTGACCTCCCCCTACACATCCTGACCTCCCCCTAAACATCCTGACTTCTCCCTACACATCCTGACCTCCGCCTACACATCCCGACCTCCCCCTACACATCCTGACCTCCCCCTACACATCCTGACCTCCCCCTACACATCCTGACTTCCGCCTACACATCCCGACCTCCCCCTACACATCCTGACCTCCCCCTACACATCCCGACCTCCCCCTACACATCCCGACCTCCCCCTACACATCCTGACCTCCCCTTACACATCCTGACCTCCGCCTACACATCCCGACCTCCCCTACACATCCTGACCTCCGCCTACACATCCCGACCTCCCCCTACACATCCTGACCTCCGCCTACACATCCTGACTTCCGCCTACACATCCCGACCTCCCCCTACACATCCTGACCTCCCCTACACATCCTGACCTCCGCCTACACATCCCGACCTCCCCCTACACATCCTGACCTCCCCCTACACATCCTGACCTCCGCCTACACATCCCGACCTCCCCCTACACATCCCGACCTCCCCTACACATCCCGACCTCCCCCTACACATCCTGACCTCCCCCTACACATCCTGACTTCTCCCTACACATCCCGACCTCCCCCTACACATCCTGACAGTGTTCGCCCCAAGACTACAGACACAAAATTCACCCCAGAAAAGTTGCCAGGTAAAGTTTAAAATAACAAAATAACAGACACGACCTAGTTAACCAATTAAAAAAAACTTTACAATATAAACCACCGAGTTTTTTCAAAGTTTATTTTCTGTTTGGTTTAAATTGCACAAAGATATACTGTATCTGGCTTAAATTGCCACAAAGATCTACTGTACTTGTTCTAAATTTGTTAAAATCTTGTGAATGTATCGTTAAAATAGCCAGCACAAATGTTTCTTGTATTTGCTCCCAAGTTTTTAAGTTCTTGGGATCTTACGAAGTTGTTCTAGAAGTTTTTGGGAGAAAATTCTGCTTGTTGACGTGGTAAATAAAAGATGGTGCTGGATTCTTGTTGGATGATTGTTTTCTGTTGAGTTCATGAGACTAGTGATTGTTGGATGATTGTTTTCTGTAGAGTTCATGAGGCTGGTGATTGTTGAATGCTTGTTTTCTGCTGAGTTCATGAGGCTGGTGATTGTTGGATGATTGTTTTCTGTAGAGTTCATGAGGCTGGTGATTGTTGGATGATTGTTTTCTGTAGATTTCATGAGGCTGGTGATTTTTGGATGATTGTTTTCTGTAGAGTTCATGAGACTAGTGATTGTTGGATGTTTGTTTTCTGTAGAGTTCATGAGGCTGGTGATTGTTGGATGATTGTTTTCTGTAGATTTCATGAGGCTGGTGATTGCTGGATGATTGTTTTCTGTAGAGTTCATGAGGCTGGTGATTGTTGGATGATTGTTTTCTGTTGAGTTCATGGGGCTGGTGATTGTTGGGTTATTGTTTTCTGTAGAGTTAATGAGGCTGGCGATTGTTGGATGCTTATTTTATGTTGAGTTAATGAGGCTGGTGAATGTTGGATGCTTGTTTTCTGTTGAGTTAATGAGGCTGGTGATTGTTGGGTTATTGTTTTCTGTTGAGGTAATGAGGCTGGTGAATGTTGGATGCTTGTTTTCTGTTGAGTTAATGAGGCTGGTGATTGTTGGGTTATTGTTTTCTGTTGAGGTAATGAGGCTGGTGAATGTTGGATGCTTGTTTTCTATTGAGTTCATGAGACTGAATTTATGACTAGAACCCATTCGTCTACTCTTCAGTGTCTTCTAACATCATGTCCTAGTCTGTGAGGGAAGCAAGACTGATTCATGTGGAGCCGAAATTTTAACTACTTCTGCTGATTTCTCCCAAGGTTCTATCCTCAGACACTATACTGTCCGGGTAAACTGTACAGACTTTTGAAGTTTGAAGGTCATGCTTTACACTTCAAAGTTTGTCTTCTAGTGTGTCTCCATGTGCCCAGAGCTGGGTTCTGGGTTTCCTTTTAGAGGGGGCAGAGCCGGGTTCTAGGTTCCTGGTAGAGAAGGCAGAGTTGGGTTCTAGGTTCCTGGTAGAGAAGGCAGAGTTGGGTTCTAGGTTCCTGGTAGAGAGGGCAGAGTTGGGTTCTAGGTTCCTGGTAGAGAAGGCAGAGCCGGGTTCTAGGTTCCTGGTAGAGAAGGCAGAGTTGGGTTCTAGGTTACTGGTAGAGGGGGCAGATCTGGGTTCTAGGTTTCCGGTAGAGGGGTAGAGCTGGGTTCTAGGTTTCTGTTAGAGGGGTAGAGATGGGTTCTAGGTTCCTGGTTGAGGGGACAGAGCTTTTTTCTAGGTTTCTGGTAGAGAAGGCAGAGTTGAGTTCTAGGTTTCTGGTAGAGGGGGCAGAGTTGGGTTCTAGGTTCCTGGTAGAGGGGGTAGAGCTGGGTTCTAGGTTCCTGGTAGAGAAGGCAGAGCTGGGTTCTAGGTTTCTGTTAGAGGGGTAGAGCTGGGTTCTAGGTTCCTGGTAGAGGGGGCAGATCTGGGTTCTAGGTTTCCGGTAGAGGGGTAGAGCTGGGTTCTAGGTTTCTGGTAGAGGGGACAGAGCTTTGTTCTAGGTTTCTGGTAGAAGGGGCAGATCTAGGTTCTAGGTTCCTGGTAGAGGGGGCAGATCTGGGTTCTAGGTTCCTGGTAGAGGGGGCAGATCTGGGTTCTAGGTTCCTGGTAGAGGGGGCAGATCTTGGTTCTAGGTTTCCGGTAGAGGGGTAGAGCTGGGTTCTAGGTTTCCAGTAGAGGGGTAGAGCTGGGTTCTAGGTTCCTGGTAGAGGGGGAGGAGCTGGGTTCTAGGTTCCTGGTAGAGGGGGCAGGGCTGAATGATGTGCTCTAGAGATACCTGTCTCACGTGTGCAGTCTCAGAGGAACAGGTTATTTCTCTTCGTCTCTAGCGTATACGGGACAAATGCCGTGGTAAAACTGGTCCCAACAGAGAAGAGAGTGGCGTGCGGTTTGTGGTGTGAGTGGTGTGTAGTGTGGTGCAGTTTTATGAAACTAGGCAGGGAGAGGAAAGAAGGATGGAAAGTTAGACACAAGAATAGGAACAATCTTCCTGGAGCACCAACAAATTTCTCCACGTCACTGCTGAGATAATTTTGTCACCTTGACCTACCTGGAGTGTCAACAACTCTAGGTCACTGCTAAGATAGTTTTGTCACTTTGGCTTACCTGGAGTCCCAACAACTCGAAGTCACTGCTGAGATAGTTTTGTCACTTTGACTTACCTGGAGTGTCAACAGCTCGGAGTAACTGCTGAGATAGTTTTGTCTCCTAGACTTACCTGGAGTGCCAACAACTCTCCCTACGTCGTTCCCTCTCCTCTGTTGATGTGTAGGTTGGTGAGCAGCACATGTCACGACTAATCGTACGTTTAAAAAATTTGCATATTCCTTTCAGATTTATCCTTCCTTTCCTCCTAAATTACGCTGGAAATTAATGCACGAACGGTCGCCATCTGTTTTGGTCTTTTGCCCGTTCTTCCAGTGTGGATCATCCATGTCAAGTAGGTCCTCAAGCAGATCCATGCCAAGTAGATTTACGTCAAGTAGGTCAATGTCAAGTTAATGTATGTCAAATACACCTATGTCAAGAAGATCTTGTCAAGTTAATTTATGTCAAGCAGGTCTATATCAAGTGGGTCTATGTCAAGTACATTTATGTCAAGTATGTATATATCAAGTAGGTCTATGCCAAATTAATGTATGTCAAGTAGGTCTGTGTTATGTAGGTTTATATCAAGTACATGTATGTCAAGGATGTCTATATCAAGCTGGTGTATGTAAAGTACATCTATATCAAGTAGGTCTATGTCAAGTAGGTCTATGTCAAGTATATCTGTGTCAAGTAGGTCTGTGTGAAGTAAGTCTATGTCAAATTAAGTTAATGTATGTAAAGTAGGTATGTGGCAAGCTGGTGACCCTGTGTTATTTAAACAAAGGAACTGTAAATACCCCCCACCCCACCCCCACCACCCCGGGTGCGAAACGCTAAAATATAAAGAGACAGCAAGTTCTGAAATATCTTGAGACGACTTTCTACAGATCTTTAACCTCGAATCGTCATGTCAACATTGGAATCCAGAAATGTTGCCTAAACCTACAGTGTCGTCCAGAAATGTTGCCTAAACCTACAGTGTCGTCCAGAAATGTTGCCTAAATCTACAGTGTCATCTAGAAATGTTGCCTAAATCTACAGTGTCATCCAGAAATGTTGCCTAAATCTACAGTGTCATCCAGAAATGTTGCCTAAATCTGCAGTGTCATCCAGAAATGTTACCTAAATCTACAGTGTCATCCAGAAATGTTGCCTAACACTACCGCAGGCTTAATTTCTGTGTAACAGGCTGCTCAAATGTGCCCTGTTTCTTCTCCTCACAGACTTTCAATGCTCACCTTGTTCTCCACATAGACTTTCAGTGCTCACCTTGTTCTGCTCACAGACTTTCAGTGCTCACCTTGTTCTCCTCACAGACTTTCAGTGCTCACCTTGTTCTCCTCACAGACTTTCAGCTTAAAACAGAAATTACTCGAAATAAGAAAATAGTTTAGCTCTGGTTTACAAACTCTTGGCTGCTGCTTGCAAGGACATTATGTCAGAGTTCATCACAGGCAGCGCCAAGACCCTCGTCGAAGACAAAACTCTGGTCAGTTTTTGTTATCACGTGGTCAACATGTGCTCTCGAGCTCAAGAATGATCAAATTTCACGGCAGGTATGTCACAAGGTATGTCACCAGGGTGGTTTTGGTCACAGCAGTGCCCGTCACAGCCTCTCATCTGTCAGTTCTGTCTCACGTGTGCAGTCTCAGAGGAACAGGTTATTTCTCTTCGTCTCTAGCGTATACGGGACAAATGCCGTGGTAAAACTGGTCCCAACAGAGAAGAGAGTGGCGTGCGGTTTGTGGTGTGAGTGGTGTGTAGTGTGGTGCAGTTTTATGAAACTAGGCAGGGAGAGGAAAGAAGGATGGAAAGTTAGACACAAGAATAGGAACAATCTTCCTGGAGCACCAACAAATTTCTCCACGTCACTGCTGAGATAGTTTTGTCACTTTGACTTACCTGGAGTGTCAACAACTCTAGGTCACTGCTAAGATAGTTTTGTCACTTTGGCTTACCTGGAGTCCCAACAACTCGAAGTCACTGCTGAGATAGTTTTGTCACTTTGACTTACCTGGAGTGTCAACAGCTCGGAGTAACTGCTGAGATAGTTTTGTCTCCTAGACTTACCTGGAGTGCCAACAACTCTCCCTACGTCGTTCCCTCTCCTCTGTTGATGTGTAGGTTGGTGAGCAGCACATGTCACGACTAATCGTACGTTTAAAAATTTGCATATTCCTTTCAGATTTATCCTTCCTTTCCTCCTAAATTACGCTGGAAATTAATGCACGAACGGTCGCCATCTGTTTTGGTCTTTTGCCCGTTCTTCCAGTGTGGATCATCCATGTCAAGTAGGTCCTCAAGCAGATCCATGCCAAGTAGATTTACGTCAAGTAGGTCAATGTCAAGTTAATGTATGTCAAATACACCTATGTCAAGAAGATCTTGTCAAGTTAATTTATGTCAAGCAGGTCTATATCAAGTGGGTCTATGTCAAGTACATTTATGTCAAGTATGTATATATCAAGTAGGTCTATGCCAAATTAATGTATGTCAAGTAGGTCTGTGTTATGTAGGTTTATATCAAGTACATGTATGTCAAGGATGTCTATATCAAGCTGGTGTATGTAAAGTACATCTATATCAAGTAGGTCTATGTCAAGTAGGTCTATGTCAAGTATATCTGTGTCAAGTAGGTCTGTGTGAAGTAAGTCTATGTCAAATTAAGTTAATGTATGTAAAGTAGGTATGTGGCAAGCTGGTGACCCTGTGTTATTTAAACAAAGGAACTGTAAATACCCCCCACCCCACCCCCCCACCCCGGGTGCGAAACGCTAAAATATAAAGAGACAGCAAGTTCTGAAATATCTTGAGACGACTTTCTACAGATCTTTAACCTCGAATCGTCATGTCAACATTGGAATCCAGAAATGTTGCCTAAACCTACAGTGTCGTCCAGAAATGTTGCCTAAACCTACAGTGTCGTCCAGAAATGTTGCCTAAATCTACAGTGTCATCTAGAAATGTTGCCTAAATCTACAGTGTCATCCAGAAATGTTGCCTAAATCTACAGTGTCATCCAGAAATGTTGCCTAAATCTGCAGTGTCATCCAGAAATGTTACCTAAATCTACAGTGTCATCCAGAAATGTTGCCTAACACTACCGCAGGCTTAATTTCTGTGTAACAGGCTGCTCAAATGTGCCCTGTTTCTTCTCCTCACAGACTTTCAATGCTCACCTTGTTCTCCACATAGACTTTCAGTGCTCACCTTGTTCTGCTCACAGACTTTCAGTGCTCACCTTGTTCTCCTCACAGACTTTCAGTGCTCACCTTGTTCTCCTCACAGACTTTCAGCTTAAAACAGAAATTACTCGAAATAAGAAAATAGTTTAGCTCTGGTTTACAAACTCTTGGCTGCTGCTTGCAAGGACATTATGTCAGAGTTCATCACAGGCAGCGCCAAGACCCTCGTCGAAGACAAAACTCTGGTCAGTTTTTGTTATCACGTGGTCAACATGTGCTCTCGAGCTCAAGAATGATCAAATTTCACGGCAGGTATGTCACAAGGTATGTCACCAGGGTGGTTTTGGTCACAGCAGTGCCCGTCACAGCCTCTCATCTGTCAGTTCTGTGTTGACTGTGCAAGTCTCTCACCTGTCAGTTCTGTGTTGACTGTGCCAATCTCTCACCTGTCAGTTCTGTATTGACTATGCCAGTCTCTCACCTGTCAGTTCTGTATTGACTATGCCAGTCTCTCACCTGTCAGTTCTGTATTGACTATACCAGTCTCTCACCTGTCAGTTCTGTATTGACTGTGCCAGTCTCTCACCTGTCAGTTCTGTGTTGACTGTGCCAGTCTCTCACCTGTCAGTTCTGTGTTGACTGTGCCAGTCTCTCACCTGTCAGTTCTGTATTGACTATGCCAGTCTCTCACCTGTCAGTTCTGTATTGACTGTGCCAGTCTCTCACCTGTCAGTTCTGTGTTGACTGTGCAAGTCTCTCACCTGTCAGTTCTGTGTTGACTGTGCCAATCTCTCACCTGTCAGTTCTGTATTGACTATGCCAGTCTCTCACCTGTCAGTTCTGTATTGACTATGCCAGTCTCTCACCTGTCAGTTCTGTATTGACTATGCCAGTCTCTCACCTGTCAGTTCTGTATTGACTGTGCCAGTCTCTCACCTGTCAGTTCTGTGTTGACTGTGCCAGTCTCTCACCTGTCAGTTCTGTGTTGACTGTGCCAGTCTCTCACCTGTCAGTTCTGTATTGACTATGCCAGTCTCTCACCTGTCAGTTCTGTGTTGACTGTGCCAATCTCTCACCTGTCAGTTCTGTGTTGACTGTGCCAGTCTCTCACCTGTCAGTTCTGTGTTGACTGTGCCAGTCTCTCACCTGTCAGTTCTGTATTGACTGTGCCAGTCTCTCACCTGTCAGTTCTGTGTTGACTGTGCCAATCTCTCACCTGTCAGTTCTGTGTTGACTGTGCCAGTCTCTCACCTGTCAGTTCTGTATTGACTATGCCAGTCTCTCACCTGTCAGTTCTGTATTGACTGTGCCAGTCTCTCACCTGTCAGTTCTGTGTTGACTGTGCCAGTCTCTCACCTGTCAGTTCTGTGTTGACTGTGCCAGTCTCTCACCTGTCAGTTCTGTGTTGACTGTGCCAGTCTCTCACCTGTCAGTTCTGTGTTGACTGTGCCAGTCTCTCACATGTCAGTTCTGTGTTGACTGTGCCAGTCTCTCACCTGTCAGTTCTGTGTTGACTGTGCCAGTCTCTCACCTGTCAGTTCTGTGTTGACTGTGCCAGTCTCTCACCTGTCAGTTCTGTATTGACTGTGCCAGTCTCTCACCTGTCAGTTCTGTGTTGACTGTGCCAGTCTCTCACCTGTCAGTTCTGTGTTGACTGTGCCAGTCTCTCACCTGTCAGTTCTGTGTTGACTGTGCCAGTCTCTCACATGTCAGTTCTGTGTTGACTGTGCCAGTCTCTCACCTGTCAGTTCTGTGTTGACTGTGCCAGTCTCTCACCTGTCAGTTCTGTGCTGATCCTGCGACTGTCCAGGGAGAACCAGGTAACTGCTGCTTTTATTTGGTTGACCAGAGCTTTTGAAACATTCTAGCAGGAAGCTATGCCATCAAGTTGGCTTTGTCTTGTGTATGTTGAATGTATGGGTAAGAAGTTCAATGTAATAGTTCTAAACTACTATGGTTTATATGTTTGTAATGTTAGTGTCATGTTCACATAGGAATGGCAGACAGGCTAGTGCCCGCGTGTTCACTCTTTAGTGTTTGTTCATGCCTACGTGAGATATCTGCCTACTTGACATATCTGCCTACATGACTGCCTACATTACACGACTGTTTGTCTACACGGCTGAATGTTTGTATACGTGACTGTATAACAAACGTGGACATGACCCAGCTCCCAGCAAGCAGGTCACCGTGTCCTACGCGTGACAAGATAATATAATCTGAAATGACTCGAAAAAAACCTGGTATGTTTTATCACGTGACACACGCTATGTTCCAAACAAAGACTGGTTTCAGATATTTTCCTTTTTCTCTCACATTCTTTTGCTGTAGTAATTACATGTAACGTAAATTCTTTCAAGCTTAGTAATTACATGTAACGTAAATTCTTTCAAGCTTAGTAATTACACCCGACATAAATTCTTTCAAGTGTAGTATTTACACACGACATAGTCTTACAAGTGAAGCATTTACACACGACATAAAGTCTTTCAAGTGTAGTATTTACACACGACATAGTCTTTCAAGTGTAGTATTTACATACGACATAAAGTCTTTTAAGTGTAGTATTTACATACGACATAAAGTCCTTTAAGTGTAGTATTTACACACGACATAAAGTCTTTCAAGTGTAGCATTTACACATGACATAAAGTCTTTCAAGTGTAGTATTTACACACGACATAAAGTCTTTTAAGTGTAGTATTTACATACGACATAAAGTCTTTTAAGTGTAGTATTTACATACGACATAAAGTCTTTTAAGTGTAGTATTTACACACGACATAGTATTTTAAGTGTAGTATTTACATACGAAATAAGGTCTTTTAAGTGTAGTATTTAGACACGACATAAAGTCTTTCAAGTGTAGTATTTACATACAACATAAAGTCTTTTAAGTGTAGTATTTACATACGACATAAACTGTAAACATGTAAGTTTATTTGGGTGCGGACATGCTAGTTTTGTTTTGTTGGGTGCGGACACGCTAGTTTTGTTTTGAAAATTTGATCCAAGAAGTTTCAAGAACCAAGATTTAAAAATGTTTTTTATTAGTGCTTTTTTTATTGTCGTGCCAGATAATAAAGCTTAGTCACACACAATAATTACTGATAAGTATAGACCTATACATGAAGCACTGCAGTAAAGCTGTGATACCAAAAATGTATAAACTAGGAAAGAAAAGTAGGAACAGCTTTATTACTTAACAACCACAAAGCTAATTTCCGAACCACTTCAATGGCCCAACTACAGACGGAAATCTGACTTTCTGGTAACAGCCATCAAACAATGTCACACAGATGACACAAGCCGCCTGGCGCTTGAGAATCGCTACATTTAGGACTGTGGGACGCTGGAACCACATGGTTTAAACTTGTTATTCAGCTACACATAACATTCTCCTCTTCCACTATCATAATCCCTTTCCACTAAGCCCAATTCTCACTTGTTGCACATAATTCAGAACCTACATACATCATTGTTTTACAACCCCTCCAATAGAACCATAATCATTTATTTCACTTTCTCCTAACTAGGTTACCATTCTCTCTCTCTCTCTCTCTCTCTCTCTCTCTCTCTCTCTCTCTCCCACTCACTACCATCATCTACTGTCAAACATAACGTCTCTATTTAAACACACTCTGTACTCCACCATGCGCATTTTTTTTGCACATTTCAGAACGAACGCATTTTGAACGTAGCAACGGGCGGATTTCTAATCGTGTATAGGAAACGCTCATTGCAGTTTCAACCTGTGTTCTTCCAAGACTGAGCTTAGTGTTCATTCATTTCATTCATTTATTATTAACATAGGATTCATGTGAATCTATACTTTGTCTCCTCTCTCTGTTTCTTCGTCTTGTTTGTGTTTGTATGATTAAGGCTAACGCCGAAACGTCATAGCTTTGTGGCTGTTAAGGAATAAAGCTGTTCTTATTTCTTTCCTAGTTTATACATTTCAGAAAAGAAAGCAGACGCCGCTGTTTTTATTGCTTATTTTATATTTATTATTTTCGGCACTTTCCGTCTAAAAGTCTGTTTAGAAGCAGGCATATATCAGATAGAAGCAGGCATGTATCAGATAGAAGCAGGCATGTATCAGATAGAAGCAGGCATGTATCAGATAGAAGCAGGCATGTATCAGATAGAAGCAGGCATGTATCAGATAGAAGCAGGCATGTGTCAGCTGTTGTGAGCTTGTGAGGTTTCGCCAAACATTATCAAGCTGAGCTGCTTCTCTCTTGGCTGACTCTATCAGTGCTGGATGTGCATAATGAGCCAAAGCAACAGCATGTGATGTTTGCGTTGTAAGGTCTAGTTTCCTTGAGCTTGCATCTTCTGGCGTCAAGTTTGACTCTTCTTTCCTCTTAAAATTGGAACTGGTCTCTTATGTAAAACTGCTCTTTACCTGACTCCGTCAGTCGGAAGTTCCCTGCTGACCTCCCTTATGGATGATGGACAAATCTGCCACTGATGACATAAATAACTGTAGACAAGAATTCTAGCATCCCTTCAGAATTAATAAGTAACACTTAGGGAAAAAGGGAGGGGAGGGAATTTGTTGGGTAAAACACTTAAAACCAATTTTACCTTGTTCTATTCACTTTACTATAATGTGATTTTTGTACCGTTGTGTAACAGTGTATTGGAAATGTTACTGTTACAGTGGCTTGTTCCTTGTCAAAGGGATATAATTCAGGGTATTTAAATATTTTTACTAGTTGATTAAAGCCCTTGGTATTTTTGTTGTAGAAGAGTTCAAGGAAAGATGAAGTTTGACACGCTAAATTCCACGAGATGTTTGATTATTTTTATGAATTTATCCTTGACATGTTTGTAACAGAAAAGCTAAATTCGTAATGTCCAGATAGTTTTCTTCTGAATGTCACAGACAAGTAGAATCACGGGTTTAGTGATTCTCGGGATAGAATCTTCGGGAAGATTTAGGGAGAAATAGTTAGCATATATTTAAAGAGTGAGAGACGAGAAATTAAGGAGAGATTAGAATGATTATGAATTATGCCTCGGTTGAGATTGTGTTAGGATCTTTGTTAGGCATGAGTAGTTGACAATGTGATTTTTCTAGCTTATAGTACATGTGTTAGTAATTTTTCTTGAAGAAGAAGTCAGAGACACTTTGAATCTAGTGTTTTCAAGTCGGAGTCACACGGAAGCTATGGTCTTCAAGTGAGAGTCACACTGAAGCTAGAGTCTTAAAGTTAGAATAACACTGAAGCTAAAGTCTTAAAGTTAGAGTAGCACTGAAGCTAAAGTCTTAAAGTTAGAGTAACACTGAAGCTAGACTCTTCAAGTTAGAGTAACACTGAAGCTAGAGTCTTAAAGTCAGAGTTACACTGAAGCTTGAGTCTTCAAGGTAGAATAACACTGAAGCTAGAGTCTTCAAGTCAGAGTTACACTGAAGCTAGAGCCTTAAAGTTAGAGTAACACTGAAGCTAGACTCTTCAAGTTAGAGTTGCACTGAAGCTAGGGTACACTGAAGCTAGAGTCTTAAAGTTAGAGTAACAATGAAGCTAGAGTCTTCAAGTCAGAGTTACACTGAAGCTAGAGTCTTCAAGTTAGAGTTACACTGAAGCTAGACTCTTCAAGTTAGAGTAACACTGAAGCTAAAGTCTTAAAGTCAGAGACACTTAAGCTAGAGTCTTAAAGTCAGAGTTACACTGAAGCTAGAGTCTCGGAGTCATTGAAGCTAGAGTCTTAAAGTCAGAGTTACACTGAAGCTAGAGTCTCGGAGTCATTGAAGCTAGAGTCTTCAAGTTAGAGTAACACTGAAGCTAGTGTCTTAAAATCAAAAGGAACACTGAAGCTAGAGTCTTAAAGTTAGAACAACACTGAAGCTAGAATTTCAAAGTTAGAGTAACACTGAAGCTAGAGTCTTCAAGTCAGAGTTACACTGAAGCTAGAGCCTTCAAGTCAGAGTTACACTGAAGCTAGAGTCTTCAAGTCAGAGTTACACTGAAGCTAGAGTCTTAAAGTCAGAGTTACACTGAAGCTAGAGCCTTCAAGTCAGAGTTACACTGAAGCTAGAGTCTTAAAGTCAGAGTTACACTGAAGCTAGAGTCTTAAAGTCAGAGTTACACTGAAGCTAGAGTCTTAAAGTCAGAGTTACACTGAAGCTAGAGCCTTCAAGTCAGAGTTACACTGAAGCTAGAGTCTTAAAGTCAGAGTTACACTGAAGCTAGAGTCTCGGAGTCATTGAAGCTAGAGTCTTCAAGTCAGAGGCAGACTGAAACTGGAGTCTTCAAGTCAGAGTCAGACTGAAACTGGAGTCTGAGTCACACTCCAAAGAACAGCTGATTTATCAGAGTCCTTACCTGAGCCTGAAGATCTCGGAGTCTGGGAAGTGGGTCTGGAGCCAGGGACTGATAGGCGTACTTGAAGACTGCACTTCCCACTTTTTGGAGATGAGCTAAATTCTGCTCCTGAAGCTGCTGGTATTTAGACAGCTCCAGACTCTTCTGAAAAGCTACCACGTAATAAAACAGAACATGCACCGGCTGATCTTTGACAGAAGCTTCAGATCTAACTCACTCAAGCGTGAAGAGAAGTCTTCTAGGAAAACAAAGTCAGGCCACTCACTTTGGGTCGTCAAATTATGGCACTGGCTGGAGTTCTGCTGTCATGAATTTTGTTTTGGGTAGGATCCTTTAACTCAAAACTGCTCGTGAGAAGTGACTTAACAATGACATGCCAGAAAAACTGACAACATCGCCGTGACCAGCATCTCATTCCGTTTGTAGAAAAATGTGAAGCTGTCGATGATACACGCCCCCCTCCCCCACTCCCTTGCTCTGATGACATTCACGATGTTTGATAACTTTCAGGACATATTCGAAAGAGAGTGATTTGATGAACTTTCAGGACATATTCGAAAGAGAGTGATTTGATGAACTTTCAGGACATATTCGAAAGAGAGTGATTTGATGAACTTTCAGGACATATTCGAAAGAGAGTGATTTAATGAACTTTCAGGACATATTCGAAAGAGAGTGATTTAATGAACTTTCAGGACATATTCGAAAGAGAGTGATTTAATGAACTTTCAGGACATTCGAAAGAGAGTGATTTAATGAACTTTCAGGACATATTCGAAAGAGAGTGATTTAATGAACTTTCAGGACATATTCGAAAGAGAGTGATTTAATGAACTTTCAGGACATATTCGAAAGAGAGTGATTTAATGAACTTTCAGGACATATTCGAAAGAGAGTGATTTAATGAACTTTCAGGACATATTCGAAAGAGAGTGACTTGACACACACATTTTCTGGTGAAGATGGTGCAATGGTAGCTCGTAAATCCGCTGGTAGTTGTTTCTGATAGCTTTTTTAAAAAGATGCTACCAATCCTGTTTTAGTTCCAACCATGGCCAGGGATACATTCGTCTCAGTTCTTCGAGGGTTCTCAAACTGATGCGATATCTAGCGATATTCTCTTTGGTGGCTGTCAAATGTCAGTTGCTTTCTTGGTTCCTTTCACGGGACAAAACAAAACCCAACAGTTTTTCATCGTAGATGTCACGACTGAAAATAACCAACTGAGCGCGTTACTGATGTAACAACGAGTTACTCCGTCGTCCTTGTCATCTTCAGCTGGAACTAGAAAGTGCAATCTCCTCACTGTGTCACCGTCCCTCACTGTCACATGTCCTTACAGTGTCACCTTCCTTCATTGTGCCATCCTTGCCTCTCTGTGTCACCTTCCCTCACTGTGTCACCATCCCTCACTGTGTCACCTTCCCTCAATGTGTCACTTTCCCTCAATGTGTCACTTTCCCTCACTGTGTCACTTTCTCTCACTGTGTCACTTTCCCTCACTGTGTCACCTTCCCTCACTGTGTCACTTTCCCTCACGGTATCACCTTCCCTCACTGTGTCACTTTCCCTCACTGTGTCACTTTCCCTCACTGTGTCACCTTCCCTCACTGTGTCACCTTCCCTCACTGTGTCAACTGTCCTCACTGTGTCACCTTCACTCACTGTGTCACTTTCCCTCACTGTGTCACCTTCCCTCACTGTGTCACCTTCCATCACTGTGTCACCTTCCTTCATTGTGTCACCTTCACTCACCGTGTCACTTTCTCTCTCTGTGTCACCTTCCCTCACTGTCACCTTCCCTCACTGTGTCACCTGTTCTGTTTACAGTCTGGGAAATGAAATGGATTACTTTTCCCAAAACTCTTCACACATCACTCACATGAGAGCCCGGTAACGTAATATATCAGCTAGCATGCAGCAAGTGTAGAACATGAACAATGAGGAGACTGGTCTCAGATAGGTGTCCGCTTGCAGTAATGTCTTCATGATATCTCCCAGCATGCTTCTAAACCAGTCTCTAATCATTTAAACAACCATAACCACAGAGGCAAGTCTGATTTCATACTAATAACCATTAAACAATGCCACTCTGATGACAAACTTCCTGACACTCTAGAACAGCTACATGCAGGAATATGAGACACTGACACCACACGATTTGAACTCGACATTCTACTATACTTAACCTTTCACTTCTCCACAATCATATTCCCTTCCTACTATGTTCTCATCTACTTCTTCCTCACCAGCAACTGATATTCTATGACTTTCGCCGTACTATACTACAAACTCTCTATCGCAACCACTCTTTTTTCAACTTGACAACCATTGTATCCCCCGTCTCTCTCTCTCTCTCTCTCTCTCTCTCTCTTCTTTCTCCAATCTCTTTTTTACTACAAGGCAATTTTATTTTTTATATTGGTAAAGGGCCTGTACAGTTTTTTTTCTGATAAGTAAAGTGAATATTTGGGATAAATTACTTCCCCTTTTGGTCTGGGAAAGAGAAGAAATACAACACACACACATTTCCTCTAACAAAACAAACATAAGTACAAGGCACTAATGTCTAACATTAAGCAATCAGTCTCTCACCTTTGACCCTGGGATTTCGAGTATGTGTTAAAAAGGTCGTCAGGGGAGATCACCACAATGGACGTCTGAGATTCATCGATGGTAACCGTTTTCCGTTTTCGCAGACCACTTCCGCTTCCGCCGGAAGAAGGTGTAGCTACAATGGACGAAATATCCGATTCTGGAGTTTTTAGAGGCGAAACTGACACTGCACCGAAAAATCCAGAATCTGGGGTGCTGAGTTGAGAGGTCAAGCTGGGAGGCAGTGGTACTCGTTCTTCCATAACTGGCGATTCGAAATGCAAATTTGACCTCGAGGAGTTGTGCTTGTCAAGTCCGGCTGGGCGTGCTTTAGCTCGAACGTGACCCAAAGTCCGAGTTTCAGTTAAATTCCCTCTAAGTCCGGGCGCCAGAACTTTGGCCGCCATTTTGTTGAAGTTCCGCACGCTGTTTCTGTATTCCAGCAGTTGTGACTACGTGTACGAACGTTATTTTTACGTACATCCAGCACTGGACAAACACTTCTCGCTGGAAAATGTGAACTGATTATCCTACATGTCACTTCACAAAAGACAAACACAAGTTGAAACTTGCACTGAAAATATTAACACCCGATTTTGTCACAAGCTATCTGAAGGAAAGATGGATTCTAGAAGAAAATTGTGTATTACATAACTGAAGAAAATCTACTTTTACAGCTCTAGAAGTAGACTTAGTTATATGACATGAACTCTTCATGCCAGAAACAATAACGTTCAGATTGAACCTCCCTGTTTATTTCTGTCGTTCACTTTTACAAGTTTTATTTTGGACATTTTTCTAAGTGTTTTCCTTCCACCTGCCCCTCTAGCAACTACCTGAGCTGTGCTACCTGCCCCTCAGGCAACTACCTGAGCTTTGCTACCTGTTGCTATGCATTCCTCGCACACAAATAATTTTTGTAATTTGTTTCTCCATGTTAATCAAGTTAGCAGATGTGACTTGACGGGGTGGGTGGGGGGGGGGGGGAATGGAAAAGAAAATAAACTGGCGATGAAAGGTAAACATTTGCCAGGAAACTTTCCTCCAACAAAACCTGGCAAATCTTTACGGAGGACCGCTTACGCCGAGCACTTCAGTGAGACAACAGACTTCTGTCTGCACACACCTGTCTCAAGTGTCTTCGTTTTATTATTGTCTCTACTGTCTCAGTAACTACACGTTCATCGTTCGTCTCAAATACACGTTTCTCTGTCTATACTAACTATACGTTTATCTGGCTATCCTAACTATAATCTGTCTATCTTAACTATACGTTTATCTGTCTGTCCTAACTATACGTTTATCTGGCTATCCTAACTATAATCTGTCTATCTTAACTATACGTTTCTCTGTCTATACTAACTATACGTTTATCTGGCTATCCTAACTATAATCTGTCTATCTTAACTACACGTTTCTCTGTCTATACTAACTATACGTTTATCTGTCTATACTAACTATAATCTGTCTATCTTAACTATACGTTTATCTGTCTGTCCTAACTATACGTTTATCTGCCTATTCTAACTACACTTTTATCTGTCTGTCCTAACTACAATGTTCTCTGTCTGTCCTAACTACAAGGTTCTCTGTCTGTTCTAACTACAATGTTCTCTGTCTGTCCTAACTACAATGTTCTCTGTCTGTCCTAACTACAAGGTTCTCTGTCTGTCCTAACTACAAGGTTCTCTGTCTGTCCTAACTACAAGGTTCTCTGTCTGTCCTAACTACAATGTTCTCTGTCTGTCCTAACTACAAGGTTCTCTGTCTGTCCCAACTACAAGGTTCTCTGTCTGTCCTAACTACAAGGTTCTCTGTTTGTTCTAACTACAAGGTTCTCTGTCTGTCCTAACTACAAGGTTCTCTGTCTGTCCTAACTACAAGGTTCTTTGTCTGTCCTAACTACAAGGTTCTCTGTCTGTCCTAACTACAAGGTTCTCTGTCTGTCCTAACTACAAGGTTCTCTGTCTGTCCTAACTACAAGGTTCTTTGTCGATTCTAACTACAATGTTCTCTGTCTGTCTCAACTATATGGTTCTCTATCTCAACTACATTGTTCCCTGTCTCAATTACATGGTTCCCTGTCTCAATTACATGATTCCGTGTCTCGACTGCATGATTCTCTGTCTCGATTGCATGGTTCTCTGTCTCAACTACAATGTTCCTTGTCTCAACTGCATTGTTCCCTGTCTCAACTATATGGTTCCCTGTCTGGATTACATGGTTCCCTGTCTCAACTATATGGTTCCCTTCTGGACTGGATGGTTCCCTGTCTCGACTACATGGTTCCCTGTCTCGACTACATGGTTCCCTGTCTCAACTACATGGTTCCCTGTGTGTCCTGCTGCTGGAGATAGATATCTTCTGACCATCCTGAAACGTTCATACAACTCCACACCGTAACATGTAACTGCAAGTAGTTAATAAACTTTATCTTTGTTTCCCCAATCTTTCTCTGCATTACAACATTTTCAACTCCTGAACGCATCTTCCAGCTTTCTTCAACTCTGAGCTATGCACACTTCTGAGCTATAAAGCTATACAACACTCCAGGTAGATCAAGCTATAAAGCTATGCAACACCACAGGTAGATCAAGCTATAAAGCTATACAACACCACAGGTAGATCAAGCTATAAAGCTATGCAACACCACAGGTAGATCAAACTATAAAGCTATACAACACCACAGGTAGATCAAGCTATAAAGCTATACAACACCACAGGTAGATCAAGCTATAAAGCTATACAACACCACAGGTAGATCAAGCTATAAAGCTATGCAACACCACAGGTAGATCAAGCTATAAAGCTATGCAACACCACAGGTAGATCAAGCTATAAAGCTATGCAACACCACAGGTAGATCAAGCTATAAAGCTATACAACACCACAGGTAGATCAAGCTATAAGGCTATACAACACCACAGGTAGATAAAGCTATAAAGCTATACAACACCACAGGTAGATCAAACTATAAAGCTATACAACACCACAGGTAGATCAAGCTATAAAACTATACAACATCACAGGTAGATCAAACTATAAAGCTATAAACACCACAGGTAGATCAAACTATAAAGCTATACAACACCACAGGTAGATCAAGCTATAAAGCTATACAACACCACAGGTAGATCAAACTATAAAGCTATACAACACCACAGGTAGATCAAGCTATAAAGCTATACAACACCACAGGTAGATCAACATAACTACACGACAATAGATAAATGTGTCATGTATGTCTGAAATTCATTACATAGAACATGTTACTAAATGCTACTAAACTTATTACACAGAACATGTTACTAAACTTATTACATAGAACATGTTACTAAATTGATTACACAGTACATGTTACTAAACTTATAACATAGAACATGTTACTATACTTATTACACGGAACATATTATAGAAACTTCTTAAAGAGAACGTGCTAATGAATACAATCTATAAAAAGCAGACGTAACAAGGAAAGCTTACTGTTAAGTATCCTTGTCTGCTAACAGAAAAATGTGACAATAAATCGACATGTAAGTGACATGTAAGTGACACATTTTATGGAGACTAAATTATTGAAGAGCATCCAAAAATAGAAAGACCGGAGCTATTTTAAAAATTAAACTCTGGCAAAACCTGACATTCTTTTCAATCATATCTGGCATGACAGCTGAACCGAAGCGATCAATGCATGGCTACCACAGCTCAGTATTAAATAAATCAAATCTTTATCCACACACGAAGATCGTAAAGCGCAATCAAAGCAATACCGGCAGATGTAAATTGCATAGCATACTAACTTGGGAGTTGTAAAGTGTCTTCTATATTCTCACTTATAAAAATGTATGTACGGTGGCATTCAGAACACTGTAAACTGTATTCATGGAAACACTCAAACATTGTAAACTGTATCCATGGAAACACTCAAACATTGTAAACTGTGTCCGTGGAAACACTCAAACACTGCAAAGTGTATCCATGGAAACACTCAAACATTGTGAACTATATCCATAACGACACTCAAACACTGTATCCATAGGGACACTCAAACATTGTAAAGTGTACCCATAGCGATACTCAAACACTGTAAAGTGTACCCATAGCGACACTCAAACACTGTAAAGTGTATCCTTAGCGACACTCAAACACTGTAAAGTGTATCCTTAACGACACTCAAACATTGTAAAGTGTATCCTTAGCGACACTCAAACATTGTAAAGTGTATCCTTAGCGACATTCAAACACTGTAAAGTGTACCCATAGTGACACTCAAACACTGTAAAGTGTACCCATAGCGACACTCAAACACTGTAAAGTGTACCCATAGCGACACTCAAACACTGTAAAGTGTACCCATAGCGACACTCAAACACTGTAAAGTGTACCCTTAGCGACACTCAAACACTGTAAAGTGTATCCTTAGCGACACTCAAACACTGTAAAGTGTATCCTTAGCGACACTCAAACATTGTAAAGTGTATCCTTAGCGACACTCAAACATTGTAAAGTGTATCCTTAGCGACATTCAAACACTGTAAAGTGTACCCATAGTGACACTCAAACACTGTAAAGTGTACCCATAGCGACACTCAAACACTGTAAACTGTACCCATAGCGACACTGTAAAGTGTACCCATAGCGACACTCAAACACTGTAAAGTGTACCCATAGCGACACTCAAACACTGTAAAGTGTACCCATAGCGACACTCAAACACTGTAAAGTGTACCCATAGCGACACTCAAACACTGTAAACTGTACCCATAGCGACACTCACAAGCTACACCTGCCTCACTCTCTCATGTTGTGTCGAGTGGTTTACTTGTTGCCAGAACCAACAGTGGAGGTCAAATATTCTCTTCAAAATATCTCTCTCTCTCTCTCTCTCCCCATCCGCCCCCCCCCCCCCACCTCAATTCTTTTACGATATATTTAGTTTGATCCATAAATGTGCGAGACTGCGAGAATAACTTTGTTACATGTATTTAGCTACTTCTTGTATTTAGTTCATCATCATCATCATCATCATCATCATCATCATCATCAGGTGCCGTGCTGACTGGCGTTGGCTATTATGCTTCTCCAGAGTACACGATCCTTCATGCAGGCCGTCAGCTCAGTTGGTGATCTCCTCTCACACCATCCCATCAGACTGTCCAGTATCATTTCTCTTGGTCTTCCTCTTGATCTTCTTCCTTCTATTTTTCCTGTTATAATATTTTCAATGCCCCCTTTTCTCATTGCATGTCCTATGAAAGTACATTGTCTCTCTCTTATCTTTTTGACAAGATTTTTTAATCTCTCCAGCTCTTCTCATACATTCTTCATTAGTTATTTTTGCTGTCCAGGGGATTCGCAACATTCTTCTAATAAACCACATTTCTGCTGCTTCCAATGATTTTTGTGCAGACTTGCCTATTGTCCATGATTCACTTCCATATAACAAGATAGGTTCAATATAGCATTTAAGGACTCGTTTTCTAACATTCATTGATAAAGTATTTAGTTAGTTCTTGTATTTAGCGTGAGTGGAATGTGAATGTTTTGTTATTTCAGTTTTGTCATTTCAGTGTAATTATCTTTGTTATATTTATACTAAGTGATGTGGAACATCGGGAAAAGAGAGAAAACTCTAAAGATAAAGGCGAAGGGCAGGACGTTAGACTGACATGTATATTTGATTCTTCATTCTTCCAAATTAAGTTCCTTTGTTCTCTCTCCCTCTCTCTCCCTCTCCTCCCTCCCTTTCCTCCCTCCCTTTCCTCCCTCTCTCTCTCTCCCCCTCCCTCACTCCCTCCAGGCAAGCACTGTACATCAACATTCCTCACTCGACGCTCACGCGTGTAAACTCTTTGATCTGTCATGCAAAATATCCGAAGGCAGTGAGGTTGTCATGAGCTCAATGTTTCTGTCACGGTTAGCCAGCACGTAATGATATAATCAGCCTTTCAGTTTTTATGGAGCACAAGCTGTCAACCAATAGTTGATATGTTTGCTGACTGTAATCTGTCCACCTGAGCGCTCTTAACCTCTTCTTGTAATGTTGTCTGTCATACTGGACGTAACAGGCACAGAGCGGAAGTGCCTATCTGACTGACACATGCCAACAGTCAGGATGTTGGGCAAAGACCCTCTGACATCGTCTCTTCTCCAAGACCTAACGTTCATACCTAAGGCTTTGATCTAGGTACGCTGTCCAGGTTCAGGGAAGGTAATCTCATTGTACCAGGGGAGTTAAGAAGTAGCCAGGTCAGTGTGTATATGGTCAGCAGTTAATAAACATCGTGAACGAAACAATTTGAACGTGAACAAGTGTTTTATAAAAACTTGTCTCAGTCAGATCCTCGCTCAAACCGTCGGTCAGATCGTCGGCCAGATCCTCGCTCAAACCGTCGGCCAATCCTCGCTCAAACCGTCGGCCAGATTGTCGGCCAGATTCTCGGTCAAACCGTCGGCCAGATCGTTGGCCAGATCCTCAGTCAAACCGTCGGCTAGATCGTCGGCCAGATTGTCGTCAGTTTCGCATCAAAGACTATTATCTTCGCCCAGAATCTAGTCAGCGTGTAAGTGTTTTGTTTTTCCCTCTCTTGTTTCCTAACTAACCGACCAACCTACAACCGTTTTATACTGAATGATGTACTCGAGCGCCTGTCAGGCCGAGTTTAAATAAACTTTTGTGATATCCAAGCTGACCATCATGGACTTATCAGTTGCCAGTGACATCATGAAGTGACTGTAATGACAGAAAGAGTGAGAGACAGAAAGTGGAGGTCAAATATTCTCTTCAAAATATCTCTCTCTCTCTCTCTCTCCCCATCCGCCCCCCCCCCCCCCACCTCAATTCTTTTACGATATATTTAGTTTGATCCATAAATGTGCGAGACTGCGAGAATAACTTTGTTACATGTATTTAGCTACTTCTTGTATTTAGTTCATCATCATCATCATCATCATCATCATCATCATCATCAGGTGCCGTGCTGACTGGCGTTGGCTATTATGCTTCTCCAGAGTACACGATCCTTCATGCAGGCCGTCAGCTCAGTTGGTGATCTCCTCTCACACCATCCCATCAGACTGTCCAGTATCATTTCTCTTGGTCTTCCTCTTGATCTTCTTCCTTCTATTTTTCCTGTTATAATATTTTCAATGCCCCCTTTTCTCATTGCATGTCCTATGAAAGTACATTGTCTCTCTCTTATCTTTTTGACAAGATTTTTTAATCTCTCCAGCTCTTCTCATACATTCTTCATTAGTTATTTTTGCTGTCCAGGGGATTCGCAACATTCTTCTAATAAACCACATTTCTGCTGCTTCCAATGATTTTTGTGCAGACTTGCCTATTGTCCATGATTCACTTCCATATAACAAGATAGGTTCAATATAGCATTTAAGGACTCGTTTTCTAACATTCATTGATAAAGTATTTAGTTAGTTCTTGTATTTAGCGTGAGTGGAATGTGAATGTTTTGTTATTTCAGTTTTGTCATTTCAGTGTAATTATCTTTGTTATATTTATACTAAGTGATGTGGAACATCGGGAAAAGAGAGAAAACTCTAAAGATAAAGGCGAAGGGCAGGACGTTAGACTGACATGTATATTTGATTCTTCATTCTTCCAAATTAAGTTCCTTTGTTCTCTCTCCCTCTCTCTCCCTCTCCTCCCTCCCTTTCCTCCCTCCCTTTCCTCCCTCTCTCTCTCCCCCTCCCTCACTCCCTCCAGGCAAGCACTGTACATCAACATTCCTCACTCGACGCTCACGCGTGTAAACTCTTTGATCTGTCATGCAAAATATCCGAAGGCAGTGAGGTTGTCATGAGCTCAATGTTTCTGTCACGGTTAGCCAGCACGTAATGATATAATCAGCCTTTCAGTTTTTATGGAGCACAAGCTGTCAACCAATAGTTGATATGTTTGCTGACTGTAATCTGTCCACCTGAGCGCTCTTAACCTCTTCTTGTAATGTTGTCTGTCATACTGGACGTAACAGGCACAGAGCGGAAGTGCCTATCTGACTGACACATGCCAACAGTCAGGATGTTGGGCAAAGACCCTCTGACATCGTCTCTTCTCCAAGACCTAACGTTCATACCTAAGGCTTTGATCTAGGTACGCTGTCCAGGTTCAGGGAAGGTAATCTCATTGTACCAGGGGAGTTAAGAAGTAGCCAGGTCAGTGTGTATATGGTCAGCAGTTAATAAACATCGTGAACGAAACAATTTGAACGTGAACAAGTGTTTTATAAAAACTTGTCTCAGTCAGATCCTCGCTCAAACCGTCGGTCAGATCGTCGGCCAGATCCTCGCTCAAACCGTCGGCCAATCCTCGCTCAAACCGTCGGCCAGATTGTCGGCCAGATTCTCGGTCAAACCGTCGGCCAGATCGTTGGCCAGATCCTCAGTCAAACCGTCGGCTAGATCGTCGGCCAGATTGTCGTCAGTTTCGCATCAAAGACTATTATCTTCGCCCAGAATCTAGTCAGCGTGTAAGTGTTTTGTTTTTCCCTCTCTTGTTTCCTAACTAACCGACCAACCTACAACCGTTTTATACTGAATGATGTACTCGAGCGCCTGTCAGGCCGAGTTTAAATAAACTTTTGTGATATCCAAGCTGACCATCATGGACTTATCAGTTGCCAGTGACATCATGAAGTGACTGTAATGACAGAAAGAGTGAGAGACAGAAAGTGGAGATATTCTTAATAAAGTTACATTAACCAAACACTTCAGAGACATATCAAACAATGAAATCATACACAAATACAAAATCTGATGAGCAATAACTTCCTCTCTGGAAATTAATTTGTAATTCCACATTTGATATTTTATAAATTTCACCTTTAAAAAAAATCACATTCTCATTTGGAAATCTTCACATTATTTGACTCTTGGTTTTTATGATAAAGATACAAATGTGTATTGACTAGATATGCCTCCACTGTCATAAATGTCATTCAATAATTTTGTTTAAATTCGTTTTACATCAGATTCATCAAGGACTTCTAGAGATCAAGCACTTCTAAAAATCAAGGACTTACAGAGATCAAGGACTTATAGAAATCATGGACTTATAGTGTTCAAGGACAATTAGAGATTAAGGACTTCTAGAGATTCTGTTGGCTGCCATCTTAAAGTGTTGCTGGTCCATCATTTTGTTTTAAAATCTGATATTAGTCTGATCTTTCTCTACCATCATAGTTGTTTATATCTAATATTAATCTGATCTTTCTCTATCATCACAGTTGTTTATATCTCATATTAGTCTGATCTTTCTCTATTATCACAGTTGTTTATATCTAATATTAGTCTGATCTTTCCCTACCATCATAGTTGTTTATATAAGTCTGATCTTTCTCTACTATCATAGTTGTTTATGCCTGATATTAGTCTGATCTTTCTCTATCATCATAGCTGTTTATATCTGATATTAGTCTGATCTTTCTCTACTATCACAGTTCTTTATATCTGATATAAGTCTCATCTTTCTCTACCATCATAGTTGTTTATATCTAATATAAGTCTGATCTTTCTCTACCATCATAGTTGTTTATATCTGATATAAGTCTTATCTTTCTCTACCATCATAGTTGTTTATATCTAATATAAGTCTGATATTTCTCTACCATCATAGTTGTTTATATCTCATATAAGTCTTATCTTTCTCAACCAATAGTTGATATGTTTGCTGACTGTAATCTGTCCACCTGAGCGCTCTTAACCTCTTCTTGTAATGTTGTCTGTCATACTGGACGTAACAGGCACAGAGCGGAAGTGCCTATCTGACTGACACATGCCAACAGTCAGGATGTTGGGCAAAGACCCTCTGACATCGTCTCTTCTCCAAGACCTAACGTTCATACCTAAGGCTTTGATCTAGGTACGCTGTCCAGGTTCAGGGAAGGTAATCTCATTGTACCAGGGGAGTTAAGAAGTAGCCAGGTCAGTGTGTATATGGTCAGCAGTTAATAAACATCGTGAACGAAACAATTTGAACGTGAACAAGTGTTTTATAAAAACTTGTCTCAGTCAGATCCTCGCTCAAACCGTCGGTCAGATCGTCGGCCAGATCCTCGCTCAAACCGTCGGCCAGATCCTCGCTCAAACCGTCGGTCAGATCGTCGGCCAGATCCTCGCTCAAACCGTCGGTCAGATCGTCGGCCAGATCCTCGCTCAAACCGTCGGCTAGATCGTCGGCCAGATTGTCGTCAGTTTCGCATCAAAGACTATTATCTTCGCCCAGAATCTAGTCAGCGTGTAAGTGTTTGTTTTTCCCTCTCTTGTTTCCTAACTAACCGACCAACCTACAACCGTTTTATACTGAATGATGTACTCGAGCGCCTGTCAGGCCGAGTTTAAATAAACTTTTGTGATATCCAAGCTGACCATCATGGACTTATCAGTTGCCAGTGACATCATGAAGTGACTGTAATGACAGAAAGAGTGAGAGACAGAAAGTGGAGATATTCTTAATAAAGTTACATTAACCAAACACTTCAGAGACATATCAAACAATGAAATCATACACAAATACAAAATCTGATGAGCAATAACTTCCTCTCTGGAAATTAATTTGTAATTCCACATTTGATATTTTATAAATTTCACCTTTAAAAAAAATCACATTCTCATTTGGAAATCTTCACATTATTTGACTCTTGGTTTTTATGATAAAGATACAAATGTGTATTGACTAGATATGCCTCCACTGTCATAAATGTCATTCAATAATTTTGTTTAAATTCGTTTTACATCAGATTCATCAAGGACTTCTAGAGATCAAGCACTTCTAAAAATCAAGGACTTACAGAGATCAAGGACTTATAGAAATCATGGACTTATAGTGTTCAAGGACAATTAGAGATTAAGGACTTCTAGAGATTCTGTTGGCTGCCATCTTAAAGTGTTGCTGGTCCATCATTTTGTTTTAAAATCTGATATTAGTCTGATCTTTCTCTACCATCATAGTTGTTTATATCTAATATTAATCTGATCTTTCTCTATCATCACAGTTGTTTATATCTCATATTAGTCTGATCTTTCTCTATTATCACAGTTGTTTATATCTAATATTAGTCTGATCTTTCCCTACCATCATAGTTGTTTATATAAGTCTGATCTTTCTCTACTATCATAGTTGTTTATGCCTGATATTAGTCTGATCTTTCTCTATCATCATAGCTGTTTATATCTGATATTAGTCTGATCTTTCTCTACTATCACAGTTCTTTATATCTGATATAAGTCTCATCTTTCTCTACCATCATAGTTGTTTATATCTAATATAAGTCTGATCTTTCCCTACCATCATAGTTGTTTATATTTGATATAAGTCTTATCTTTCTCTACCATCATAGTTGTTTATATTTGATATAAGTCTTATCTTTCTCTACCATCATAGTTGTTTATATTTGATATAAGTCTTATCTTTCTCTACCATCATAGTTGTTTATATCTAATATAAGTCTTATCTTTCTCTACCATCATAGTTGTTTATATCTAATATAAGTCTTATCTTTCTCTACCATCATAGTTGTTTATATCTAATATAAGTCTTATCTTTCTCTACCATCATAGTTGTTTATATCTAATATAAGTCTTGTCTCTCTCTTATCTTTTTGACAAGATTTTTTAATCTCTCCAGCTCTTCTCATACATTCTTCATTAGTTATTTTTGCTGTCCAGGGGATTCGCAACATTCTTCTAATAAACCACATTTCTGCTGCTTCCAATGATTTTTGTGCAGACTTGCCTATTGTCCATGATTCACTTCCATATAACAAGATAGGTTCAATATAGCATTTAAGGACTCGTTTTCTAACATTCATTGATAAAGTATTTAGTTAGTTCTTGTATTTAGCGTGAGTGGAATGTGAATGTTTTGTTATTTCAGTTTTGTCATTTCAGTGTAATTATCTTTGTTATATTTATACTAAGTGATGTGGAACATCGGGAAAAGAGAGAAAACTCTAAAGATAAAGGCGAAGGGCAGGACGTTAGACTGACATGTATATTTGATTCTTCATTCTTCCAAATTAAGTTCCTTTGTTCTCTCTCCCTCTCTCTCCCTCTCCTCCCTCCCTTTCCTCCCTCCCTTTCCTCCCTCTCTCTCTCTCCCCCTCCCTCACTCCCTCCAGGCAAGCACTGTACATCAACATTCCTCACTCGACGCTCACGCGTGTAAACTCTTTGATCTGTCATGCAAAATATCCGAAGGCAGTGAGGTTGTCATGAGCTCAATGTTTCTGTCACGGTTAGCCAGCACGTAATGATATAATCAGCCTTTCAGTTTTTATGGAGCACAAGCTGTCAACCAATAGTTGATATGTTTGCTGACTGTAATCTGTCCACCTGAGCGCTCTTAACCTCTTCTTGTAATGTTGTCTGTCATACTGGACGTAACAGGCACAGAGCGGAAGTGCCTATCTGACTGACACATGCCAACAGTCAGGATGTTGGGCAAAGACCCTCTGACATCGTCTCTTCTCCAAGACCTAACGTTCATACCTAAGGCTTTGATCTAGGTACGCTGTCCAGGTTCAGGGAAGGTAATCTCATTGTACCAGGGGAGTTAAGAAGTAGCCAGGTCAGTGTGTATATGGTCAGCAGTTAATAAACATCGTGAACGAAACAATTTGAACGTGAACAAGTGTTTTATAAAAACTTGTCTCAGTCAGATCCTCGCTCAAACCGTCGGCCAGATCCTCGCTCAAACCGTCGGCCAGATCCTCGCTCAAACCGTCGGCCAGATCCTCGCTCAAACCGTCGGCCAGATCCTCGCTCAAACCGTCGGCCAGATCCTCGCTCAAACCGTCGGCCAGATCCTCGCTCAAACCGTCGGCCAGATCCTCGCTCAAACCGTCGGCCAGATCCTCGCTCAAACCGTCGGCCAGATTGTCGTCAGTTTCGCATCAAAGACTATTATCTTCGCCCAGAATCTAGTCAGCGTGTAAGTGTTTTGTTTTTCCCTCTCTTGTTTCCTAACTAACCGACCAACCTACAACCGTTTTATACTGAATGATGTACTCGAGCGCCTGTCAGGCCGAGTTTAAATAAACTTTTGTGATATCCAAGCTGACCATCATGGACTTATCAGTTGCCAGTGACATCATGAAGTGACTGTAATGACAGAAAGAGTGAGAGACAGAAAGTGGAGATATTCTTAATAAAGTTACATTAACCAAACACTTCAGAGACATATCAAACAATGCAATCCTGTAGGCCTTTCGGTTGTGAGCAAGATGGCCTGCTGCTGCTGCGTCCAATTGCAGATTGTCAATGATTTTTTGGAGTTATCTTCGTTTTGGTCTTCCTCTTTCTCTTTTTCCCATTATGTATCCTTCCAATACAGTCTTTTCTAAATTATCATGACGTTTAATGTGTCCAAAATATTTAAGTTTTCTCTCTTTAATCCTCTTTACTAGCCAGCCTTCTTCAATATTAAGCTCTTGTAGTATAGATATATTTGTTCTTTTTTATGTCCACAATATTTGGAGAACTCTTCTGTAGCATTTACATTCAAAGGCATTTATGTGTTTATCAGCTGTTTTGTTAAGTGTCCAGGTCTCACAGGCATATGTTGTGATGGGAAAGATGCATGCCCTTAAAAATCTTATTTTTGTAGTTCTGTCTGCTCATCTCCACAGATTCTTTATTTGTTTTACTTTCTGAAGAGCGATAGATGTCCTCCTTTTAATTTTCCTCATTGTATCTCCATTATTAGTTAGTAGTGATCCAAGATATTCAAAACTCTCCACTTCTTCCAGTTTTTCCTCATTGATACATATTTCAGTTGCCTTGTCTGTTTTGTCAGTTGTCATCACTTTAGTTTTCTTTGCATTAAGATAGAGGTTCTGCTCTTTGCTGTTCTTACAGACTGACATAATTAGTTTTTCCATTCCTTTTTGTGTTGATGATAGTAACACTGTGTCATCAGCATATCTAATCTCTGGTATTTCATAACCTCCAATTGTTATGGCATCATAATATTCTTTGTCTACATCATAGTTGTTTATCTCATATAAGTCTGATCTTTCTCTATTATCACAGTTGTTTATATCTAATATAAATCTTATATTCTCTACCATCATAGTGTTTATATCTAATATAAGTCTGATCTTTCCCTACCATCATAGTTGTTTATATCTCATATAAGTCTGATCTTTCTTTACCATCATAGTTGTTATATCTAATATAAGTCTGATCTTCTCTACCATCATAGTTGTTATATCTAATATAAGTCTGATCTTCTCTACCATCATAGTTGTTTATATTTGATATAAGTCTTATCTTTGTCTACCATCATAGTTGTTATATCTCATATAAGTCTGATCTTCTCTACCATCATAGTTGTTATATCTCATATAAGTCTTATCTTTGTCTACCATCATAGTTGTTTATATCTAATATAAATCTATATTTCTCTACCATCATAGTTGTTATATCTCATATAAGTCTGATCTTTCTCTATTATCACAGTTGTTATATCTAATATAAATCTTATATTCTCTACCATCATAGTTGTTATATCTAATATAAGTCTTATCTTTGTCTACCATCATAGTTGTTTATATCTATATAAGTCTTATCTTTGTCTACCATCATAGTTGTTTATATTTAATATAAGTCTTATCTTCTCTACCATCACAGTTGTTTATATCTGATATAAGTCTGATATTTCTCTACCATCATAGTTGTTTATCTCATATAAGTCTGATCTTTCTTTACCATCATAGTTGTTTATATCTGATATTAGTCTGATCTTCTCTACCATCACAGTTGTTTATATCTCATATAAGTCTTATCTTTGTCTACCATCATAGTTGTTTATATCTGATATAAGTCTTATCTTTGTCTACCATCATAGTGTTTATATCTAATATTAGTCTGATCTTTCTCTATTATCACAGTTGTTTATATCTATATAAGTCTTATCTTTCTCTACCATCACAGTTGTTTATATCTGATATTAGTCTGATCTTTCTTTACCATCATAGTTGTTTATCTCATATAAGTCTGATCTTTCTTTACCATCATAGTTGTTTATCTCATATAAGTCTGATCTTTCTCTATTATCACAGTTGTTTATATCTGATATTAGTCTGATCTTTCTCTACCATCATAGTTGTTATATCTCATATAAGTCTGATCTTCTCTACCATCACAGTTGTTTATATCTAATATTAGTCTGATCTTCTCTACCATCACAGTTGTTTATATCTGATATTAGTCTGATCTTTCTCTACCATCATAGTTGTTATATCTCATATAAGTCTGATCTTCTCTACCATCACAGTTGTTTATATCTAATATAAGTCTGATCTTTCTCTACCATCATAGTTGTTATATCTAATATTAGTCTGATCTTTCTCTACCATCACAGTTGTTTATATCTAATATTAGTTTCTTCCAGTTTTTCCTCATTGATACATATTTCAGTTGCCTTGTCTGTTTTGTCAGTTGTCATCACTTTAGTTTTCTTTGCATTAAGATAGAGGTTCTGCTCTTTGCTGTTCTTACAGACTGACATAATTAGTTTTTCCATTCCTTTTTGTGTTGATGATAGTAACACTGTGTCATCAGCATATCTAATCTCTGGTATTTCATAACCTCCAATTGTTATGGCATCATAATATTCTTTGTCTACATCTTCTCTAACGTTCCTTATTATATTTTCAGTATACAAGTTAAATAAATAGGGTGACAATATGCACCCCTGACGGACCCCTTGTTTTATGTCAAAACAAGTTGTTGTTTCACCATTTATTCTTACTGCTGCTTGTTGGTCTAGATACAGCAGTGATGTTAATTGTTTCAAATGTGTTGGAAATCCTATTTTTTCCATTATTTCCCAAAGTTTCTGGTGTTGTACACAATCAAATGCCTTTGAGTAGTCTATAAAGGATAAATATAGATTCATATTAAACTCTCTGCATTTCTCTATTAATAATCTTATATTGAATATATGATCTCTTAATCCTCTTCCTTGCCTAAAACCCAGCTTGGACCATATTGACTTCTTCTATTTTCTTTCAAAGTCTACCCATTATGATTTTTAACAGAATTTTACTGGCATGACTAATCAGGGCAACAGTTCTGTAGTTTATGCATAATTTCAGGTTACCCTTTTTTGGCAGTGGTATGAATACAGTTCTTTTCCATTCTTTTGGCCAAATACCTGAATGCCATATCTTTTTACATAGTGCATGATAGATTGTTGCACACTCCTTTCCTCCTGGTTTAATAAGTTCAGCTGTTATCTCATCACATCCTGGTGATTTACCATTTTTCAGATTCTTTATTGCCCATAAAACTTCTTCTATTGTTGGTTCGGGTTCTTTCTCCTCCAATAATAATTCACACTGTTGATTTCTGCTTCCACAGTCGGTTGTTTCATACATTCCTTTGCAATATTCCTTCCATCTTTCTAGAATTTCCTCTGTCTCTGTCAAGGTATTCCCCATCTCATCACAAATTACATTTAGCTTAGGTCTGATCTTTCTCTACCATCATAGTTGTTTATATCTAATATTAGTCTGATCTTTCTCTACCATCACAGTTGTTTATATCTAATATTAGTCTGATCTTTCTCTACCATCACAGTTGTTTATATCTAATATTAGTCTGATCTTTCTCTACCATCATAGTTGTTTATATCTAATATTAGTCTGATCTTTCTCTACCATCACAGTTGTTTATATCTAATATTAGTCTGATCTTTCTCTACCATCATAGTTGTTTATATCTAATATTAGTCTGATCTTTCTCTACCATCACAGTTGTTTATATCTGATATTAGTCTGATCTTTCTCTACCATCATAGTTGTTTATATCTGATATTAGTCTGATCTTTCTCTACCATCATAGTTGTTTATATCTAATCTCTGGTATTTCATAACCTCCAATTGTTATGGCATCATAATATTCTTTGTCTACATCTTCTCTAACGTTCCTTATTATATTTCAGTATACAAGTTAAATAAATAGGGTGACAATATGCACCCCTGACGGACCCCTTGTTTTATGTCAAAACAAGTTGTTGTTTCACCATTTATTCTTACTGCTGCTTGTTGGTCTAGATACAGCAGTGATGTTAATTGTTTCAAATGTGTTGGAAATCCTATTTTTTCCATTATTTCCCAAAGTTTCTGGTGTTGTACACAATCAAATGCCTTTGAGTAGTCTATAAAGGATAAATATAGATTCATATTAAACTCTCTGCATTTCTCTATTAATAATCTTATATTGAATATATGATCTCTTAATCCTCTTCCTTGCCTAAAACCCAGCTTGGACCATATTGACTTCTTCTATTTTCTTTCAAAGTCTACCCATTATGATTTTTAACAGAATTTTACTGGCATGACTAATCAGGGCAACAGTTCTGTAGTTTATGCATAATTTCAGGTTACCCTTTTTTGGCAGTGGTATGAATACAGTTCTTTTCCATTCTTTTGGCCAAATACCTGAATGCCATATCTTTTTACATAGTGCATGATAGATTGTTGCACACTCCTTTCCTCCTGGTTTAATAAGTTCAGCTGTTATCTCATCACATCCTGGTGATTTACCATTTTTCAGATTCTTTATTGCCCATAAAACTTCTTCTATTGTTGGTTCGGGTTCTTTCTCCTCCAATAATAATTCACACTGTTGATTTCTGCTTCCACAGTCGGTTGTTTCATACATTCCTTTGCAATATTCCTTCCATCTTTCTAGAATTTCCTCTGTCTCTGTCAAGGTATTCCCCATCTCATCACAAATTACATTTAGCTTAGGTCTGATCTTTCTCTACCATCATAGTTGTTTATATCTAATATTAGTCTGATCTTTCTCTATTATCACAGTTGTTTATATCTGATATTAGTCTGATCTTTCTCTATTATCACAGTTGTTTATATCTGATATTAGTCTGATCTTTCTCTATTATCACAGTTGTTTATATCTAATATTAGTCTGATCTTTCTCTACCATCACAGTTGTTTATATCTAATATTAGTCTGATCTTTCTTTACCATCATAGTTGTTTATATCTAATATTAGTCTGATCTTTCTTTACCATCACAGTTGTTTATATCTAATATTAGTCTGATCTTTCTTTACCATCATAGTTGTTTATATCTGATATTAGTCTGATCTTTCTCTACCATCATAGTTGTTTATATCTAATATTAGTCTGATCTTTCTCTACCATCATAGTTGTTTATATCTAATATTAGTCTGATCTTTCTTTACCATCATAGTTGTTTATATCTGATATTAGTCTGATCTTTCTCTACCATCATAGTTGTTTATATCTAATATTAGTCTGATCTTTCTTTACCATCATAGTTGTTTATATCTAATATTAGTCTGATCTTTCTTTACCATCATAGTTGTTTATATCTGATATTAGTCTGATCTTTCTCTACCATCATAGTTGTTTATATCTAACATTAGTCTGATCTTTCTCTACCATCATTCATTCATTCATTTGCATGTCCCTTGTGGAACATTGCCTCCCTAACTGCAATCCTGTAGGCCTTTCGGTTGTGAGCAAGATGGCCTGCTGCTGCTGCGTCCAATTGCAGATTGTCAATGATTTTTTGGAGTTATCTTCGTTTTGGTCTTCCTCTTTCTCTTTTTCCCATTATGTATCCTTCCAATACAGTCTTTTCTAAATTATCATGACGTTTAATGTGTCCAAAATATTTAAGTTTTCTCTCTTTAATCCTCTTTACTAGCCAGCCTTCTTCAATATTAAGCTCTTGTAGTATAGATATATTTGTTCTTTTTTATGTCCACAATATTTGGAGAACTCTTCTGTAGCATTTACATTCAAAGGCATTTATGTGTTTATCAGCTGTTTTGTTAAGTGTCCAGGTCTCACAGGCATATGTTGTGATGGGAAAGATGCATGCCCTTAAAAATCTTATTTTTGTAGTTCTGTCTGCTCATCTCCACAGATTCTTTATTTGTTTTACTTTCTGAAGAGCGATAGATGTCCTCCTTTTAATTTTCCTCATTGTATCTCCATTATTAGTTAGTAGTGATCCAAGATATTCAAAACTCTCCACTTCTTCCAGTTTTTCCTCATTGATACATATTTCAGTTGCCTTGTCTGTTTTGTCAGTTGTCATCACTTTAGTTTTCTTTGCATTAAGATAGAGGTTCTGCTCTTTGCTGTTCTTACAGACTGACATAATTAGTTTTTCCATTCCTTTTTGTGTTGATGATAGTAACACTGTGTCATCAGCATATCTAATCTCTGGTATTTCATAACCTCCAATTGTTATGGCATCATAATATTCTTTGTCTACATCTTCTCTAACGTTCCTTATTATATTTTCAGTATACAAGTTAAATAAATAGGGTGACAATATGCACCCCTGACGGACCCCTTGTTTTATGTCAAAACAAGTTGTTGTTTCACCATTTATTCTTACTGCTGCTTGTTGGTCTAGATACAGCAGTGATGTTAATTGTTTCAAATGTGTTGGAAATCCTATTTTTTCCATTATTTCCCAAAGTTTCTGGTGTTGTACACAATCAAATGCCTTTGAGTAGTCTATAAAGGATAAATATAGATTCATATTAAACTCTCTGCATTTCTCTATTAATAATCTTATATTGAATATATGATCTCTTAATCCTCTTCCTTGCCTAAAACCCAGCTTGGACCATATTGACTTCTTCTATTTACATTCAAAGGCATTTATGTGTTTATCAGCTGTTTTGTTAAGTGTCCAGGTCTCACAGGCATATGTTGTGATGGGAAAGATGCATGCCCTTAAAAATCTTATTTTTGTAGTTCTGTCTGCTCATCTCCACAGATTCTTTATTTGTTTTACTTTCTGAAGAGCGATAGATGTCCTCCTTTTAATTTTCCTCATTGTATCTCCATTATTAGTTAGTAGTGATCCAAGATATTCAAAACTCTCCACTTCTTCCAGTTTTTCCTCATTGATACATATTTCAGTTGCCTTGTCTGTTTTGTCAGTTGTCATCACTTTAGTTTTCTTTGCATTAAGATAGAGGTTCTGCTCTTTGCTGTTCTTACAGACTGACATAATTAGTTTTTCCATTCCTTTTTGTGTTGATGATAGTAACACTGTGTCATCAGCATATCTAATCTCTGGTATTTCATAACCTCCAATTGTTATGGCATCATAATATTCTTTGTCTACATCTTCTCTAACGTTCCTTATTATATTTTCAGTATACAAGTTAAATAAATAGGGTGACAATATGCACCCCTGACGGACCCCTTGTTTTATGTCAAAACAAGTTGTTGTTTCACCATTTATTCTTACTGCTGCTTGTTGGTCTAGATACAGCAGTGATGTTAATTGTTTCAAATGTGTTGGAAATCCTATTTTTTCCATTATTTCCCAAAGTTTCTGGTGTTGTACACAATCAAATGCCTTTGAGTAGTCTATAAAGGATAATATAGATTCATATTAAACTCTCTGCATTTCTCTATTAATAATCTTATATTGAATATATGATCTCTTAATCCTCTTCCTTGCCTAAAACCCAGCTTGGACCATATTGACTTCTTCTATTTTCTTTCAAAGTCTACCCATTATGATTTTTAACAGAATTTTACTGGCATGACTAATCAGGGCAACAGTTCTGTAGTTTATGCATAATTTCAGGTTACCCTTTTTTGGCAGTGGTATGAATACAGTTCTTTTCCATTCTTTTGGCCAAATACCTGAATGCCATATCTTTTTACATAGTGCATGATAGATTGTTGCACACTCCTTTCCTCCTGGTTTAATAAGTTCAGCTGTTATCTCATCACATCCTGGTGATTTACCATTTTTCAGATTCTTTATTGCCCATAAAACTTCTTCTATTGTTGGTTCGGGTTCTGTCTGCTCATCTCCACAGATTCTTTATTTGTTTTACTTTCTGAAGAGCGATAGATGTCCTCCTTTTAATTTTCCTCATTGTATCTCCATTATTAGTTAGTAGTGATCCAAGATATTCAAAACTCTCCACTTCTTCCAGTTTTTCCTCATTGATACATATTTCAGTTGCCTTGTCTGTTTTGTCAGTTGTCATCACTTTAGTTTTCTTTGCATTAAGATAGAGGTTCTGCTCTTTGCTGTTCTTACAGACTGACATAATTAGTTTTTCCATTCCTTTTTGTGTTGATGATAGTAACACTGTGTCATCAGCATATCTAATCTCTGGTATTTCATAACCTCCAATTGTTATGGCATCATAATATTCTTTGTCTACATCTTCTCTAACGTTCCTTATTATATTTTCAGTATACAAGTTAAATAAATAGGGTGACAATATGCACCCCTGACGGACCCCTTGTTTTATGTCAAAACAAGTTGTTGTTTCACCATTTATTCTTACTGCTGCTTGTTGGTCTAGATACAGCAGTGATGTTAATTGTTTCAAATGTGTTGGAAATCCTATTTTTTCCATTATTTCCCAAAGTTTCTGGTGTTGTACACAATCAAATGCCTTTGAGTAGTCTATAAAGGATAAATATAGATTCATATTAAACTCTCTGCATTTCTCTATTAATAATCTTATATTGAATATATGATCTCTTAATCCTCTTCCTTGCCTAAAACCCAGCTTGGACCATATTGACTTCTTCTATTTTCTTTCAAAGTCTACCCATTATGATTTTTAACAGAATTTTACTGGCATGACTAATCAGGGCAACAGTTCTGTAGTTTATGCATAATTTCAGGTTACCCTTTTTTGGCAGTGGTATGAATACAGTTCTTTTCCATTCTTTTGGCCAAATACCTGAATGCCATATCTTTTTACATAGTGCATGATAGATTGTTGCACACTCCTTTCCTCCTGGTTTAATAAGTTCAGCTGTTATCTCATCACATCCTGGTGATTTACCATTTTTCAGATTCTTTATTGCCCATAAAACTTCTTCTATTGTTGGTTCGGGTTCTTTCTCCTCCAATAATAATTCACACTGTTGATTTCTGCTTCCACAGTCGGTTGTTTCATACATTCCTTTGCAATATTCCTTCCATCTTTCTAGAATTTCCTCTGTCTCTGTCAAGGTATTCCCCATCTCATCACAAATTACATTTAGCTTAGGTCTGATCTTTCTCTACCATCATAGTTGTTTATATCTAATATTAGTCTGATCTTTCTCTACCATCACAGTTGTTTATATCTAATATTAGTCTGATCTTTCTTTACCATCACAGTTGTTTATATCTAATATTAGTCTGATCTTTCTCTACCATCATAGTTGTTTATATCTGATATTAGTCTGATCTTTCTTTACCAGTCAGTTCACTGATATATTCTGTCTGCCTTCATAGTGTTCTTTCTCATTATTATTTTACCATCTTCTTATTTCAGCCAACCTGCACTGTCTTTTGTTTTGCTGCCTGTTTGTTTACTTCTGGAACCTTCTTAATGATGAATGATAGTCTACACTTTACTTACTTCTAGAACCTTCTTAATGATGGTCTACACTTTACTTACTTCTAGAACCTTCTTAATGATGGTCTACACTTTACTTACTTCTAGAACCTTCTTAATGATGATCTACACTTTACTTACTTCTAGAACCTTCTTAATGATGATCTACACTTTACTTACTTCTAGAACCTTCTTAATGATGATCTACACTTTACTTACTTCTAGAACCTTCTTAATGATGATCTACACTTTACTTACTTCTAGAACCTTCTTAATGATAGTCTACACTTTACTTACTTCTAGAACCTTCTTAATGATGATCTACACTTTACTTACTTCTAGAACCTTCTTAATGATGGTCTACACTTTACTTACTTCTAGAACCTTCTTAATGATGATCTACACTTTACTTACTTCTAGAACCTTCTTAATGATGGTCTACACTTTACTTACTTCTAGAACCTTCTTAATGATGGTCTACACTTTACTTACTTCTAGAACCTTCTTAATGATGGTCTACACTTTACTTACTTCTAGAACCTTCTTAATGATGGTCTACACTTTACTTACTTCTAGAACCTTCTTAATGATGGTCTACACTTTACTTACTTCTAGAACCTTCTTAATGATGGTCTACACTTTACTTACTTCTAGAACCTTCTTAATGATGAACTTCACTTTACTTACTTCTAGAACCTTCTTAATGATGAACTTCACTTTACTTACTTCTAGAACCTTCTTAATGATGGTCTACACTTTACTTACTTCTAGAACCTTCTTAATGATGAACTTCACTTTACTTACTTCTGGAACCTTCTTAATGATGAACTTCACTTTACTTACTTCTGGAACCTTCTTAATGATGGTCTACACTTTGCTCGCACAGCTCATCCATCTAGCCTTATTTTGCTTGTTTCACATTTGCTTCTTGTCTCTGTGTTCATCGTGCCGTGGATTTCTTTGTTCTTTTTATAATGTCTTCATGAGCTGCAGTATTTCTGATGTCATCCATTTCTTTCTTTATCCATAAGCTGCAGTATTTCTGATTTCATCCATTTCTTCCTTTATCCATAAGCTGCAGTATTTCTGATGTCATCCATTTCTTCCTTTATCCATAAGCTGCAGTATTTCTGATGTCATCAATTTCTTCCTTTATCCATAAGCTGCAGTATTTCTGATGTCATCCATTTCTTCCTTTATCCATAAGCTGCAGTATTTCTGATGTCATCCATTTCTTCTTTTATCCATAAGCTGCTGTATTTCTTCTTTACTATTTCTTTCCTGTCAGAAATTATTTCTAGAGTTGTACCAGATAACCTGTTCTAATCGTTCGATTACAAATATCCGATTCTCATGGTATCCAAATACAAATACGCACAGCAGACTACTTGTTACATGTAAAAGTAAGGCTGTAAATATTAATAAGTAAGGCTGTAATTATTAATAAGTAAGGCTGTAAATATTACTAAGTAAGGCTGTAGATATTAATAAGTAAGGCTGGAGATATTAATAAGTAAGGCTGGAGATATTAATAAGTAAGGCTGTAAATATTACTAAGTAAGGCTGTAAATATTACTAAGTAAGGCTGTAGATATTAATAAGTAAGGCTGGAGATATTAATAAGTAAGGCTGTAAATATTAATACCAAAGTCTGATAGCAAATTTGAGTTGATATATTTCTCACCAACTGTAGATATAAACGACGAGACCAAGTCCTAGTTTCAATTTCTGTGGAATTCTGACTGAAATATTAATTTGATGCAAGTAACGGACAAGCCAAAAAATATTTCTTTTAAGCACTCTATTCGAACTTTCTTCCGGACAAAACCACTCGAATTCTGAAATTATTCGACCTAAAACGAATCCGAATCGATTGTATGTCTGTAATTATTTCTTTACTTACTTCTAGAACCTTCTTAATGATGAACTTCACTTTACTTACTTCTAGAACCTTCTTAATGATGGTCTACACTTTACTTACTTCTAGAACCTTCTTAATGATGATCTACACTTTACTTACTTCTAGAACCTTCTTAATGATGAACTTCACTTTACTTACTTCTGGAACCTTCTTAATGATGAACTTCACTTTACTTACTTCTGGAACCTTCTTAATGATGGTCTACACTTTGCTCGCACAGCTCATCCATCTAGCCTTATTTTGCTTGTTTCACATTTGCTTCTTGTCTCTGTGTTCATCGTGCCGTGGATTTCTTTGTTCTTTTTATAATGTCTTCATGAGCTGCAGTATTTCTGATGTCATCCATTTCTTTCTTTATCCATAAGCTGCAGTATTTCTGATGTCATCCATTTCTTCCTTTATCCATGAGCTGCAGTATTTCTGATGTCATCCATTTCTTTCTTTATCCATAAGCTGCAGTATTTCTGATTTCATCCATTTCTTCCTTTATCCATAAGCTGCAGTATTTCTGATGTCATCCATTTCTTCCTTTATCCATAAGCTGCAGTATTTCTGATGTCATCCATTTCTTCCTTTATCCATAAGCTGCAGTATTTCTGATGTCATCCATTTCTTCCTTTATCCATAAGCTGCAGTATTTCTGATGTCATCCATTTCTTCTTTTATCCATAAGCTGCTGTATTTCTTCTTTACTATTTCTTTCCTGTCAGAAATTATTTCTAGAGTTGTACCAGATAACCTGTTCTAATCGTTCGATTACAAATATCCGATTCTCATGGTATCCAAATACAAATACGCACAGCAGACTACTTGTTACATGTAAAAGTAAGGCTGTAAATATTAATAAGTAAGGCTGTAATTATTAATAAGTAAGGCTGTAAATATTACTAAGTAAGGCTGTAGATATTAATAAGTAAGGCTGGAGATATTAATAAGTAAGGCTGGAGATATTAATAAGTAAGGCTGTAAATATTACTAAGTAAGGCTGTAAATATTACTAAGTAAGGCTGTAGATATTAATAAGTAAGGCTGGAGATATTAATAAGTAAGGCTGTAAATATTAATACCAAAGTCTGATAGCAAATTTGAGTTGATATATTTCTCACCAACTGTAGATATAAACGACGAGACCAAGTCCTAGTTTCAATTTCTGTGGAATTCTGACTGAAATATTAATTTGATGCAAGTAACGGACAAGCCAAAAAATATTTCTTTTAAGCACTCTATTCGAACTTTCTTCCGGACAAAACCACTCGAATTCTGAAATTATTCGACCTAAAACGAATCCGAATCGATTGTATGTCTGTAATTATTTCTTTTCTTGGTTAGCTACATAATATTTCGCACTGTTCATCGATACTTTGTACCAGTGCTATGCCAATGTATCACTGTTAAGACAATGTATCACTGCTAAGACAATGTATCACTGTTAAGATAATATATCATTGCTAAGACAATGTATCACTGCTAAGACAATGTATCACTGCTAAGACAATGTATCACTACTAAGACAATGTATCACTGCTAAGACAATGTATCACTGTTAAGATAATATATCATTGCTAAGACAATGTATCACTGCTAAGACAATGTATCACTGCTAAGACAATGTATCACTGCTAAGATAATGTATCACTGCTAAGATAATGTATCACTGCTAAGACAATGTATCACTGATAAGACAATGTATCACTGCTAAGACAATGTATCACTGATAAGACAATGTATCACTGATAAGATAATGTATCACTGCTAAGACAATGTATCACTGATAAGACAATGTATCACTACTAAGACAATGTATCAATGCTGAGATAATATATCACTGATAAGACAATGTATCACTACTAAGATAATGTATCACTGCTAAGACAATGTATCAATGCTGAGATAATATATCACTGATAAGACAATGTATCAATGCTGAGATAATATATCACTGATAAGACAATGTATCAATGCTGAGATAATATATCACTGATAAGACAATGTATCAATGCTGAGATAATATATCACTGATAAGACAATGTATCACTGCTAAGACAATGTATCACTGCTAAGACAATGTATCAATGCTGAGATAATATATCACTGATAAGACAATGTATCACTACTAAGATAATGTATCACTGCTAAGACAATGTATCACTACTAAGACAATGTATCAATGCTGAGATAATATATCACTGATAAGACAATGTATCAATGCTGAGATAATATATCACTGCTAAGACAATGTATCACTGCTAAGATAATGTATCACTGCTAAGATAATGTATCACTGCTAAGATAATGTATCACTGCTAAGACAATGTATCAATGCTGAGATAATATATCACTGATAAGACAATGTATCACTGATAAGACAATGTATCACTGCTAAGACAATGTATCGCTGCTAAGACAATGTACCAGTACTAAGACAATGTACCAGTACTAAGACAATGTATCACTACTAAGACAATGTATCAATGCTAAGACAATGTATCAGTGCTAAGACAATGTATCACTACTAAGACAATGTATCACTACTAAGACAATGTATCACTACTAAGACAATGTATCACTGCTAAGACAATGTATCAGTGCTAAGACAATGTATCACTACTAAGACAATGTATCACTACTAAGACAATGTATCACTACTAAGACAATGTATCACTACTAAGACAATGTATCACTACTAAGACAATGTATCACTGCTAAGACAATGTTTACATTTATAAGTACGACATGGACAAGAACTGTGGTACGTCAATTATTAGAAAGAGAAACTACAGTGAAAGTTGACTGAAGTGATGTCAGTGTTTGTAGCGATGATGTCAATGATTGTAGCCAGGATATCAATGATTGTACATGCAATATCAATGATTGTAGTGATGATGTCAATAACTGTAACCATGATATCAATGATAGTAACGATGATGTCAAGAGTTGTAGCGATGATGTCAATGATTATAGAGATGATGTAAATGATTATGGAGATGATGTCAGTTATGATAACGATATCAGTGATGAAGAAGCAGTGACCTATTAACTTAATGAGCACAGCAAGAACACGGAGAGTAAACACTGTGACCCAGGGGAAAATACATAGCCACTACGTCTCTTGCTATGGAAGAATATAATAACATTATCAAGTTAATATGACACCATTATCAAGTTAATATGACAACATTATCAAGTTAATATGATACCATTATCAAGTTAATATGACACCATTATCAAGTTAACATGACAACATTATCAAGTTAATATGACAACATTATCAAGGTAATATGTTAACATTATTAAGTTAATATGACAACATTATCAAGTTAACATGACACCATTGTCAAGTTAATATGATACCATTATCAAGTTAATATGACACCATTATCAAGTTAACACGACAACATTATCAAGTTAATACGTTAACATTATTAAGTTAATATGACACCATTATCAAATTAATATGACACCATTATCAAGTTAATATGACAACATTATCATGTTAACATGACATCATTATCAAGTTAATATGACAACATTATCAAGTGTATATAACAACATTATCAAGTTAATATGTTAACATTATCAAGTTAATATGACAACATTATCAAGTTAATATGACAACATTATCAAGTTAACATGACGGCATTATCAAGTTAACATGACACCATTATCAAGTTAATATGACAACATTATCAAGTTAATATGACACCATTATCAAATTAATATGACAACATTATCAAGTTAATATGTTAACATTATTAAGTTAAAATGACAACAGTATCAAGTTAATATGTTAACATTATCAAGTTAATATGACAACATTATCAAGTTAATATGACAACATTATCAAGTTAATATGACAACATTATCAAGTTAACGACCACATCTCTGGTTAAAGATAAATTCAGTCTACCGACCATGGTGTGGCCCGCAGCCCACCACGTCCTGTGTGACCCAGCTAAGACAATGTATCACTACTAAGACAATGTATCACTACTAAGACAATGTATCACTACTAAGACATGTATCACTGCTAAGACAATGTATCAGTGCTAAGACAATGTATCACTACTAAGACAATGTATCACTACTAAGACAATGTATCACTACTAAGACAATGTATCACTACTAAGACAATGTATCACTACTAAGACAATGTATCACTGCTAAGACAATGTTTACATTTATAAGTACGACATGGACAAGAACTGTGGTACGTCAATTATTAGAAAGAGAAACTACAGTGAAAGTTGACTGAAGTGATGTCAGTGTTTGTAGCGATGATGTCAATGATTGTAGCCAGGATATCAATGATTGTACATGCAATATCAATGATTGTAGTGATGATGTCAATAACTGTAACCATGATATCAATGATAGTAACGATGATGTCAAGAGTTGTAGCGATGATGTCAATGATTATAGAGATGATGTAAATGATTATGGAGATGATGTCAGTTATGATAACGATATCAGTGATGAAGAAGCAGTGACCTATTAACTTAATGAGCACAGCAAGAACACGGAGAGTAAACACTGTGACCCAGGGGAAAATACATAGCCACTACGTCTCTTGCTATGGAAGAATATAATAACATTATCAAGTTAATATGACACCATTATCAAGTTAATATGACAACATTATCAAGTTAATATGATACCATTATCAAGTTAATATGACACCATTATCAAGTTAACATGACAACATTATCAAGTTAATATGACAACATTATCAAGGTAATATGTTAACATTATTAAGTTAATATGACAACATTATCAAGTTAACATGACACCATTGTCAAGTTAATATGATACCATTATCAAGTTAATATGACACCATTATCAAGTTAACACGACAACATTATCAAGTTAATACGTTAACATTATTAAGTTAATATGACACCATTATCAAATTAATATGACACCATTATCAAGTTAATATGACAACATTATCATGTTAACATGACATCATTATCAAGTTAATATGACAACATTATCAAGTGTATATAACAACATTATCAAGTTAATATGTTAACATTATCAAGTTAATATGACAACATTATCAAGTTAATATGACAACATTATCAAGTTAACATGACGGCATTATCAAGTTAACATGACACCATTATCAAGTTAATATGACAACATTATCAAGTTAATATGACACCATTATCAAATTAATATGACAACATTATCAAGTTAATATGTTAACATTATTAAGTTAAAATGACAACAGTATCAAGTTAATATGTTAACATTATCAAGTTAATATGACAACATTATCAAGTTAATATGACAACATTATCAAGTTAATATGACAACATTATCAAGTTAACGACCACATCTCTGGTTAAAGATAAATTCAGTCTACCGACCATGGTGTGGCCCGCAGCCCACCACGTCCTGTGTGACCCAGCGAAGATAATTAACCTGGCCCTGCCACCCGGAGACCCCCACGTGACCCAGACCAGAGAGATAAAAGACAATGTCTAATTTATAAGCAGAAGCGCCATAAACGACTGCACGTAGAGCAACCATAACCACACTATAAACGACTGCACGTAGAGCAACCATAACCACGCTATAAACGACTGCACGTAGAGCAACCATAACCACGCTATAAACGACTGCACGTAGAGCAACCATAACCACGCTATAAACGACTGCACGTAGAGCAACCATAACCACACTATAAACGACCTTGGTGGTGGCACGCGACAGCAGACAAGTGCAACATGCAAACTGGTGTTGGGAAGATGTGTCAGGCGAAAATGTTAAACCAGGAGCGGTAGAGAATTATGACACAGCACGAAGATAAGATATCAAACAACTGATCTGCACATAGGAATAGAAAAATATGTGAGCATGACAACGGCAAGTAGTGGACGAAATATTAGCAGCAGTAATAATGGTAGTAGTAGTAGTAGTAGTAGTAGTAGTAGTAGTAGTAGTAGTAGTAGTAGTAGTAGTAGTAATATCAGTAGTAGTAGTAATTGTAGTAATAGTAGTAGTAATAGAAATAGTAGTAGTCGTAATAGTAGTAGTAATAATAGTAGTAGTAATAATAATAGTACTAGTAATAGTAGTAGTAATAACAATGGTAGTAGTAGCAGCAATAGTAGTAGTAGTAGTAATAGTAGCAGCAGCAGTAATATTAGTAGTGTGATTAGTAGCAGCACCAGTAGAAATACTAGTAGTAGTAGTAGTAGTAGTAGTAGTGAGAATCTAAACTGTGAGAAGCAGGTCTGGATCCTTGCACAGACAGTAACATAGTAGATGGGGTGTGGAGCTGAGCAGCGAGTCGGACTGGCAGCAAACAGATCAAAGAATGATGATGGTGACACGATCAAACGTGGTCTTACCTGTGTCCACACACACCATCAACATCATACTATAATACAACCACACAACATCATATTATAATACAACCACACATAACATTATAATACAACCACACAACATCACACTATAATACAAAACACAGCACCAGATTCCGAAAAAAAACCAAGAGAATCTGTCTGTCTGTCTGTCTGTTTGTCTGTCTGTCTCCTTCCAGCATCTTTAGCCCGTAAGGCTCACGGTTGTGTCTGTCTGTCTGTCTGTCTGTCTGTTTGTCTGTCTGTCTCCTTCCAGCATCTTTAGCCCGTAAGGCTCACGGTTGTGTCTGCATACTGTGTCGGTGTCTGCTCATCTTTGTCTTGATCCCTCTTCTCTCTCTCCCTCTCCTCCTCTCTCCCTTTCTATCTCACCTTCTCTCTCTCTCCCTCTCCTCCTCTCTCCATCTCGCCTTCTCTCTCTCCCTCTCCCTCACCCTCTCTCTCACCTTCTCTCTCTCCCTCTCTCTCTCACCTTCTCTCTCTCCCCCTCCCCCTCTCTCCCTTTCTCTCTCACCTCTCTCTCTCTCTCTCCTCTCCCTCACCCTCTCTCTCACCTTCTCTCTCTCCCTCTCTCTCTCACCTTCTCTCTCTCCCCCTCCCCCTCTCTCCCTTTCTCTCTCACCTTCTCTCTCTCTCCCTCTCCCTCTCCCTCACCCTCTCTCTCACCTTCTCTCTCTCCCTCTCTCTCTCATCCACTGTGTGTATGCTAGTATAATCTGTTAAGCCTCCTCATATTTCTTTCTACATAAACCAACAACTGTAAAGTACTCCTTTGTAAAATCATGAACTTGGCTGTTTGTCTTAAGTCATCAACTTCCACTGTTACAGACAGATGGTGCAGAACACAAAGAAGAAAGAAGAAGGGACTATTTTTCTAGCAATCATTGCGCTATGCTTGGCGGATGTGGACGTGGGTTTGTTGTGAACGTGACTTTTTTTTTTGCTTTCACTGAAGGCGATATATAAAAGATCTAGAAAAGAAAAGATGAATGTTAAACTAAATTCAGAAAAAGAAACATGTTCATCTATTTATAAATGCCTATTTATAAATATATCTATTGTCTATCTGTCTGTCTGCTTATATGTCTGTCTACCTGCACTTCTGTTTGTCTTCTTGCCTGTCTTCAGTGTACCAGTCTGTCTGTGTTCTTAGTCTTTCCTCCTGCCTGCCTGCTTCTCTGCCTGCCGGCCTGTCTGTCTGTCTGTCTACGTGCCTGTCTATCAGTCTTCCTGTTCTCCTGCCTGTCGCTTGTGTGTTTGGCTGCCTGCTTTGTCTGTTTTCCTATCTGCTTTCCTGGCTATTCTTCTACTCAACAATCGTTACAACAGACAAAACCAAGGTTAATCAGATCAAACCAAAGTTACAGCAGACAAAATCGAAGTTAATCAGATCAAACCAAAGTTGCAGCAGACAAAACCAAAGTTAATCAGATCAAACCAAAGTTAATCAGATCAAACCAAAGTTATAGCAGACAAAACCAAAGTTAATCAGATCAAACCAAAGTTAATCAGATCAAACCAAAGTTATAGCAGACAAAACCAAAGTTAATCAGATCAAACCAAAGTTATAGCAGACAAAACCAAGGTTAATCAGATCAAACCAAAGTTACAGCAGACAAAACCAAAGGTGCATCAAACAATCACAATACAACTTGAGTGTACTTCAAAGTATAGTTTTACAGAAAAAAAGTAAGGAAAATGCATAAAAGAAAGACAGACAGAGCGAAAGAGAATGAATAAATGAATGATCTTTATTTTTAAAAGGTAAAGAATTGGGCACGCAGGCCCGTCTTACATTCTGCCCTTCATCACTCCATCTTTCATTCTTCCCACACACTCGATTTAATACAAGCATATAAATTATATTAGGAAAACAAACATATCAAAAGAGTGTAAGATTAAACTATTACATTCAAAGTAAAAGAGAAGAAGTAATTAACTAATAAAATACCTCTCACACACACATATATTCGAACTATGTCATTTTAGTACTTGATAGGTGGGAGTCATGAGTTGAGAGAGAGAGAGGGGGGGGGGAGGGAGAGAGAAAAGGGAGAGGGAAAGAGGTAGAGAGAGGGAAAGAGGGAGATAGGTAGAGAGAGAGGGAAAGAGGGACAGACATAGAAGAAAAAGAAAGAGGGAGAAATAGTGAGGAAAAGAAAACGACAGATAAGAAGAAAGAGTGAGAGAGACAGACAGACAAAAAGAGAGGGGCACAGAGAACGAGACGGAGATAGATAGACAGACAGATAGATAGATAGACAGATAGATAGATAAATAGATAGACAGACAGATAGACAGACAGATAGATAGATAGATAGATAGATAGATAGATAGATAGATAGATAGATAGATAGATAGATAGATAGATAGATAAACAAACCTGACAAATGTGAACAACGAGGTGAAGGTGAGCTGTGTCGGTGTAATGTTTTAAACATCAGATGAAAGAGAGTTGATGAGACACGTAGAATTACATTTTTTCACGCTAGGCAGATTGCTACGGCACCAGCTTCTGCGCGTGATAATCTCCTGCCAACCTCCGGCAGATTGCGCAGTCACGTGACGATATATTACGCCATGATAAAGTGAGAAAGAATGATACAAGATGAAAGCAGCGCCGACACAGACAGATACCTGCAACCTGAACTTTTTCTTCCATTGCCCGGGTTTTCTCGCCAACCATATGAATGCAGCCCGCTGCTTGCACGAGCCAGTGTCAGCCATCGCCAGAACGAAGTAAACGAAAGCACAAAGGTCACAAGAGATACATCGTTTGCTGCTTAAATCTTGCTTCAGGTGATATTTCACTAGTCCAACAATAAGTTTCTATCCAAGACTATCCTAAGGTCATCAATCTCAGTAAAACAGGATAATTCTGTTTAACAATATCAGTACAGCAGGATAATTTAATTCATCAATATCAGTACAGTATGATAATTTAGTTCATCAATCTCAGCACCAGTCGCCAAAGAAAGTGAACAGAATCGCCAAATAAAGTCGCCAAAGAAAGTGAACAGAATCGCCAAATAAAGTCGCCAAAGAAAGTGAACAGAAAGGCCTTACTTTGAACATCAAAAAGACAGAGACTATGGTTATATCTAAGAAACAGAATCCACCAGCATGCAGTATTAAATTAAACGGAACTATTCTAAAGCAGGTGCAGAAATTCAAATACTTTGGAGCAGTAATAACTTCAGATGGGAAATGCAGAACAGAAATTAGAATAGGCCAAGCAAAGACTGCAATTCAGAGAATGAGAAACATATTATCTAACTCATCCTTATCAATGAATGTTAGAAAACGAGTCCTAAAATGCTATATTGAACCTGTCTTGTTATATGGAAGTGAATCATGGACAATAGGCAGGTCTGTACAAAAATCACTGGAAGCAGCAGAAATGTGGTTTATTAGAAGAATGTTGCGAATCCCCTGGACAGCAAAAATAACTAATGAAGAATGTATGAGAAGAGCTGGAGAGACAAAAAAACCTTGTGAAAAAGATAAGAGAGAGAGACAATGTACTTTCATAGGACATGCAATGAGAAGAGGGGTCATTGAAAATACTATAACAACAGGAAAAATAGAAGGTAGAAGATCAAGAGGAAGACCAAGAGAAATGATACTGGACAGTCTGACGAGATGATGTGAGAGGAGATCACCAACTGAACTGATGGCCTGCATGAAGGATCGTGTACTCTGGAGAAGCATAATAGCCAACGCCAGTCGCCACGGCACCTGATGATGATGATGATGATGAATCTCATCACAGCAGGATAATTTAGTTCATCAATCTCATCACAGCAGGATAATTAATTCATCAGTCTCAGTACAGCAGGATAATTTAATTCATCAATCTCAGTACAGCAGGATAATTTAATTCATCAATCTCAGTACAGCAGGATAATTTAATTCATCAATCTCAGTACAGCAGGATAATTAAGTTCATCAATCTCCGTACAGCAGGATAATTAAGTTCATCAATCTCAGTACAGCAGGATAATTAAGTTCATCAATCTCAGTACAGCAGGATAATTAAGTTCATCAATCTCCGTACAGCAGGATAATTAAGTTCATCAATCTCCGTACAGTAGGATAATTTAGTTCATCAATATGAAACGTTAATTGAATGGTACAGAAGATGCACATCATTTATACAACTGTTAGTGTAGATCCTGTTCAACATCTACTAAATGAAGGTCAGCAGCATGGAAGCTGACAAGGTTGTGTTGAACAGATCGCACGTAGGCTATAGGCAGAAATGATGATTGTTTCTACACTTGTTTTTACCAGCAGAGAATAGGTCAGCCTCAGTGCAACACTGACATAAGCATTCAACACTGACACTGTCATAAGCATTCAACACTGACACTATCATAAGCATTCAACACTGACAATGACATAAGCATTCAACACTGACACTGACACAAGCATTCAACACTGACAATGACATAAGCATTCAACACTGACACTGACACAAGCATTCAACACTGACAATGCCATAAGCATTCAACACTGGCAGTGACATAATCACTCAATACTGTAACTGACACAAGCACTCAACACTGACAATGACACAAGCATTCAATGCTGACACTGACACAAGCATTCAACACTGAGAATGACAGAAGCATTCAACACTGGCAATGACACACATATTACTAACAGTGACATATCCACACATTATAATATTTCACACATACGGTTTTCTGTCAGACTGGATTAAAACGTACCAACATATCAATATGAAGAAGAGAAGAATAAGAAGAAGAAGAAAAGAAGAAAAGAAGAAGAAGAAGAGGAGACCGTAACTAAGGCAACATGAAAATCTCACGTTTGTTCTCATTTATAACTATCTCTTAGCTAATTTATATTCTCACTTATAACGAAATGATAAGTATTTTCTTTGTAGACATTTCTGTCGCTGACAAAGATATATGTGTGTAACTGTAACACAAACGTAAAACAGACAGAGCATAATGTAAGTGTAAAACAGAAATCGCCTAATGCAAGTGTAAAACAGGAAGCGCCTAATCCAAGTGTAAAACAGAACATCTGTATTACAGGTACTGAGAATTACTTGCCAAGTTTTGCTATATTTTGGCTATATAAAACGCCACCAAAGCTTCTACACTGTTTATCGGTTATTTCTTGCATAGCAGTTTACAAAAGCGAGCATGGAGCTTGTACATAAATTATCACCATTAGTCCGCCTCTGACAGAGTGTTAAAACCTACAGTCCAAGCTTGTATAACTACAAAGCTAGTGGCACAAAGAGTAAAGTGACACAAAGAGTAAAGTGACACAAAGAGTAAAGTGACACCAAGAGTAAAGTGATATGAAGAATAAAAGGACAAGAAGAGTAAAGTGATATGAAGAATAAAAGGACATGAAGAGTAAAGTGATATGAAGAATAAAAGGACATGAAGAGTAAAGGGACATGACATGAAGAGTAAAGGGACATGAAGAATAAAAGGACACAAAGAATAGAATGAAATCTTCCTAAGTCTATAAATTGATCAACATTTCATTGTTAACCACGCAGAAACAAAGTCGTAAGTTCGTCGTTTAGTTCACAACTAACTTACACGGAAAAAAGGAGAAATAATAACAAGAGTAATCGGACTTACATCGGATGTTTCTTTCTAGCAGATTCGCCAGCAACTAAATGGACATAATGGACATTAGCTAGCGAAATAATTCAACACATTCACACAATAATACATGAAATGTAAAGATATGTAACAGGTGAGGTGCTCCCGGAACACATGAAGAATTTAAAATAAAAATAGCGAAAATCATCAGACAAAAAGACAGGCAAAATTAGAAAGATGCGTGCACACATCTACACAGATGAGAGAGACGCTTACACATCTACACAGATAAGAGAGACGCATAAACACATCTACACAAATAAGAGAGACGCATAAACACATCTACACAGATAAGAGAGACGCATAAACACATCTACACAGATAAGAGAGACGTTTTGCACATATCTACACAGATAAGAGAGACGCATAAACACATCTACACAGATAAAAGAGACGCATAAACACATCTACACAGATAAGAGAGACACATAAACACATCTACACAGATAAGAGAGACGCATAAACACATCTACACAGATAAGAGAGACGCATAAACACATCTACACAGATAAGAGAGACGCATAAACACATCTACACAGATAAGAGAGACGCATAAACACATCTACACAGATAAGAGAGACGCATAAACACATCTACACAGATAAGAGAGACACATAAACACATCTACACAGATAAGAGAGACGCATAAACACATCTACACAGATAAGAGAGACACATAAACACATCTACACAGATAAGAGAGACGCATAACCACATCCACACAACAGATAGAGAGACGCATGCACATATCCACACAAACGAGAGAGACGCATGCACACATCCACACAAACGAGAGAGACGCATGCACACATCCACACAAATGAGAGAGACGCATGCACCACAAACACAGATGAGAGAGACTCGTATACACACCCACACAGATGAGAGAGACTCGTATACACACCCACACAGATGAGAAAGACTCGTATACACATCCACACAGATGAGAGAAGACGCATGCACACAGCCACACAGATGAGAGAGAGACGCATGCACACAGCCACACAGATGAGAGAAGACGCGTGCACACATTCACACAGATGAGAGATAATCCTGCACACACCCACACAGATGAGAGAGATGAGTGCAGACACCCACGCAGTTGAGAGACGCGAGCACACACCCACACAGATGAGAGATAATCGTGCACACACCCATACAGATGAGAGATAATCGTGCACACACCCATACAGAAGAGAGAGACGCGTGCACACACCCACACAGATGAGAGAGACGAGTGCACACACCCATACAGATGAGAGAGGAGTGCACACACCCACACAGATGAGAGAGATGCATTCACACACCCACACAGATGAGAGAGACGAGTGCACACACCCACACAGATGAGAGAGATGCATTCACACACCCACACAGATGAGAGAGACGAGTGCACACACCCACACAGATGAGAGAGATGCATTCACACACCCACACAGATGAGAGAGACGAGTGCACACACCCACACAGATGAGGGAGATACATTCACACACCCACACAGATGAGAGAGACGAGTGCACACACCCACACAGATGAGAAAGACGAGTGCACACACCCATACAGATGAGAGAGACGAGTGCACACACCCACACACACAGATGAGAGAGACGGGTGCACACACCCATACAGATGAGAGAGACGGGTGCACACACCCACACAGATGAGAGAGACGGGTGCACACACACACACACAGATGAGAGAGACGAGTGCACACACCCAGACAACTGAGAGTGAACTAGAACTGATTACAATAATTCGCTTAGAATCGATACCTTTGTTTTCAGTGCTTTTTAAAAACACCACACACCAGAAAATTCGATTAAAGAAAATATCGATACATCTCTAGTTGATGCAAAGTTACCATACCGCTCTATCTTTAATTACAGAAAATATCGATGTTTCCTCTGTTTACCTTTGATTACAACCTATAAGCTATCGCATTTCCTTGATTACCTGCACATATGACTTCCCATATACTGAAGTATTTTTGTTTTGTTTCCATATACTGAAGTTCTGCTTTTATGTTTTGTTTCCACATTCTGAAGTTCTGTTTTTATGTTTTGTTCCCACATACTGAAGTTCTGTTTTTATGTTTTGTTTCCACATACTGAAGTTCTGTTTTTATGTTTTGTTCCCACATACTGAAGTTCTGTTTTTATGTTTTGTTTCTACATACTGAAGTTCTGTTTTTATGTTTTGTTTCCACATACTGAAGTTCTGTTTTTATGTTTTGTTTTCACATACTGAAGTTCTGTTTTTATGTTTTGTTTCCACATACTGAAGTTCTGTTTTTATGTTTTGTTTTCACATACTGAAGTTCTGTTTTTATGTTTTGTTTCCACATACTGAAGTTCTGTTTTGGTGTTTTGTTCCCATATACTGAAGTTCTGTTTTGGTGTTTTGTTCTTATATACTGAAGTTCTATTTTCATGTTTTGTTCAGGAAACACTACTAATATCCATACCAGACGTCTTTTCAACATTTTCTACATTCTTATCAAGATTTTCTTTAAAATTCTGATAGTGATCTAAATGATCTCTCTTATAAGTGAATTAAATATCATTATGTAACATAAATGTTAACATGTATTGATGACTTAATATATGTGTATTTATGCTTGTATGTGTATGCGTTTGCTTACTGATATTTCCAGTTATTCATTTATAGTTTCTGTTATTTCATTTCTTCGAAAAAAAAGTATACAAATGTGATTTTTCGTTCTCTCTCTTTCTCTCTCTGTCTATTTTTGTCTCTGCCTCTCTCTGTCTCTGCCTCTCTATCTCTGCCTCTCTGTCTCTCTCTGTCTCCCACTCTCTGTCTCTGACTCTCTGTCTCTTTTTTGTCTCTGCCTCTCTGTCTCTGTCTCTCTGTGCTCCCACTCTACACCATGTTTCTGTCTCTTTTTGTCTCTGCCTCTCTGTCTCTGTCTCTTTCTCTCTCTCTATGTGTCAAATACGTTCATCGTGTTTTCAAACTGTTTTTACATTTACTTTATCCTAGGATATAACTATCACATATTTTTTGTTCAAATATATCTGTGCACATTTATACAAAGCTATATATTGTCGTCCCAATTGTTAAAGCTAGCAGGAAACGGATTTTAAAAAAAGACTTGGGCGGTTTTGGTGGGGGGGGGGGGAGTCTGGCATCTCTCTCTCTCTCTCTTCCACTAACCTTTTATAGGACAAACAAATCCGGAACTATATTAATGCCACGAACACAGCGCGGAGTAATAAGTTATCGTGGGCCAATCAGAAATAAGATAAACACAACTTGCCAGGGTGGATCTAACAAGCACAATTACATTTCTGAACACGCGGTGACTTATTTTCCGTGGAAGAAGTAACAGTTCTGTCAAGCTGATGGTTGGGAAAAAAGCTGGCGCGGTCAGAGATATGTGAGTGGCTGGACTGAGCTTATGACCTGGGCGTAAATCTGCTTTATGTTGTCAGAATGAAGGAAGCAGTCGCTGCATGGACTGTTAATCTGTATCAAGAATAACTCAAGAACTGCATTCGTCTTAATTTCCAAGTACTGGCTATTTTTGTATCAAAACTATATTGTCCACTTGTGTTAGTGGGGGGGGGGGGGGGAGAGGGCAGGGAGAGAGACAGAGAGTGTGTGTGTGTCTGTACGTGTGTGTGTGTGACAGACAAAGTTACAGTTAAGGAGTGTAAGTAAGAGTGAGAGAGAACATGTAAGAGTGAGAGAGAACATGTAAGAGTGAAAGAGAACATGTAAGAGTGAGAAAGAACATGTAAGAGTGAGAGAGAACAGATAAGAGTGAGAGAGAACATGTAAGAGTGAAAGAGCACATGTAAGAATGAGAGAGAACATGTAAGAATGAAAAAGAACATGTAAGAGTGAGAGAGAACAGGTAAGAGTGAGAGAGAACATGTAAGAGTGAGAGAGAACATGTAAGAGTGAGAGAGAACATGTGAGAGAGAACATGTAAGAATGAGAGAGAACATGTAAGAGTGAGAGAGAACATGTAATAGTGGGAGAGAACAGGTAAGACGAAGAGAGAACATGTAAGAGTGAGAGAGAAAGTGAAACATAGGGAGAACGAAAGATAGAATCAAAGAAAGAGAAAGAGAAGGAAAGAGAAGAACACAGAAGGACATATCTAGAAACAGACAGTGAGTATGAGAGATAGGGATAGAGAGAGAAAGAGAGAGGCTAACACAGAAGGACATATCTAGAAACAGACAGTGAGTATAAGATATAGGGATAGAGAGAGAAGGAGAGAGGCTAACACAGAAGGACATATCTAGAAACAGACAGTGAGTATGAGAGATAGGGATAGAGAGAGAAGGAGAAAGCAAGAGGATTCAATTCATCCACACAATCAACTCCACAATTAATCAACACTAACAGATGGCAAAAACCCCCTCTAAATTATGGAACAAAATAATTAATGTACAAGGTCATCATCATCATCATCATCATCATCATCATCATCATCACTGCTGGAAATATAGCAAAACAGATAAAGAGATTCAACCCTTCGCTACCTCAGACAGGCATCTCTAAGACATGTCTGTGTCTGCCCTCAGACAGATGTCTCTTAGACATGTCTGTGTCTGCCCTCAGACAGACGTCTCTAAGACATGTCTGTGTCTGCCCTCAGACAGACGTCTCTAAGACATGTCTGTGTCTGCCCTCAGACAGACGTCTCTAAGACATGTCTGTGTCTGCCCTCAGACAGACGTCTCTAAGACATGTCTGTGTCTGCCCTCAGACAGATGTCTCTTAGACATGTCTGTGTCTGCCCTCAGACAGACGTCTCTAAGACATGTTTGTGTCTCCCTTCAGACAGACGTCTCTAAGACATGTCTGTGTCTGCCCTCAGACAGACGTCTCTAAGACATGTCTGTGTCTGTCCTCAGACAGACGTCTCTAAGACATGTCTGTGTCTGCCCTCAGACAGACGTCTCTAAGACATGTCTGTGTCTGCCCTCAGACAGACGTCTCTAAGACATGTCTGTGTCTGCCCTCAGACAGACGTCTCTAAGACATGTCTGTGTCTGCCCTCAGACAGACGTCTCTAAGACATGTCTGTGTCTGCCCTCAGACAGACTCTCTAAGACATGTCTGTGTCTGCCCTCAGACAGACGTCTCTAAGACATGTGAAATAAATGGCGCAGTTACTAGAATAACACCGCCGGAATTCCTGACCACGCATGCGCACAAAAATGTTCTATAATTCCCGACAACTTGCGATAAAAGTTGCCGAAATTTTGACGCAGCAGTTTATGAATCTGTCAGAGTTCCAAGTGCTGTCTGTCTAGTGCCCAGGTCGCGTGCCTTGTTAAGTTTGAGGTGAGAACACGTGACGCTTGAACTTAGCACAATACAGCATGCCACATACTAGCAGGCATACAGTAAGACGGTTATTATCTAGAGTCTCATACAACCAGCCACATAATAAGACGGTTACTATCTAGAGTCTCATACAACCAGCCACATAATAAGACGGTTACTATCTAGAGTCTCATACAACCAGCCACATAATAAGACGGTTACTATCTAGAGTCTCATACAACCAGGCACATAATAAGACGGTTACTATCTAGAGTCTCATACAACCAGGCACATAATAAGACGGTTACTATCTAGAGTCTCATACAACCAGGCACATAATAAGACGGTTACTATCTAGAGACTAATACAAGCAGGCACATAATAAGACGGTTACTATCTAGAGACTAATACAAGCAGGCACATAATAAGACGGTTACTATCTAGAGACTAATACAAGCAGGCACATAATAAGACGGTTACTATCTAGAGACTAATACAACCAGGCACATAATAAGACGGTTACTATCTAGAGACTAATACAAGCAGGCACATAATAAGACGGTTGCTATCTAGAGACTAATACAAGCAGGCACATAATAAGACGGTTGCTGTCTAAATCCTCGTAATGTGCGATATGCGATGTCTGTGAGGCTGAGAGTACACAAATATATCAGCAACATGAAGCATATAAATAAAGAAACAAAAAAAAGTGATATCACCTTGAGCGATATGATACATATAAATAATGAAACAGAGAAATAAAGGCAATGTGAGCGACATGAAACATATTAACATATAAACAGAGAAATAAAGGCACTGTGAGCGACATGAAACATATTAACATATAAACAGAGAAATAAAGGCACTGTGAGCGACATGAAACATATTAACATATAAACAGAGAAATAATGGCACTGTGAGCGACATGAAACATATAAACATACACACAGAGAAATAATGGCACTATGAGCGACATGAAACATATAAACATACACACAGAGAAATAATGGCACTATGAGCGACATGAAACATATAAACATACACACAGAGAAATAATGGCACTGTGAGCGACATGAAACATATCATCAGAGAAATAATGGCACTATGAGCGACATGAAACATATCATCAGAGAAATAGTAGCACTATGAGCGACATGAAACATATCATCAGAGAAATAATGGCACTATGAGCGACATGAAACATATCATCAGAGAAATAGTAGCACTATGAGCGACATGAAACATATCATCAGAGAAATGGTGGCAGCATAAGCTATATGACCCACGTCATTGTTCGCAATTGCGCATGCGCGGATGTATTTTTTCTTCACGAATTTCCGCAGACTTATCAAACCTGCACTGGTTTCCACTTCTGTTCTGTATCGAAACCCGGGAATGATAAACAGCTGCCACGTGACATATTCCGAACTCCTGTCATGTTTTCTAGGACAAATCTATGATAGATCTTCCCATGTCAGAAGATAATTCTGAAGTTGGTACATGTTGGTAGCTTGCGAAAGTTGCCGTGCGTGATTCTGCTCAGAAGCGCCTATCATGGTGGATTCTATAAATATCTGATTGGTTACATGGCTACATAAACAGTCAATCATATTTCAGCTGCTGACCTAATTTGTTTGTACTATCATCTTTCCTTGTCAGATCTGGCCCTCGTTTTCTCCCAAAATTCGCAGCGCCCCGCAGATGACAAACAAACAAACAAAAACATAAAACATGTTTGCACTGAAACGAATATTTTCTTCATTCCTTCATTATATCTCATCAGCAGTCCTGCTCTCCACAGCTGTCGTAATTATTTCTAGTTTTTCAAAAGTTTACTTCGTCCTTGATGAAGGTTTTAGGTGGAAATGTTGAATAGAAACTCGCCGTAGCTGAGTAAACTCTCTCACGTTTTATTAGACCATGGCTGACCTCTTCAGTAGATCTCAAGTCTTGTGTATCTGTGAATACTACATCTGAAGTCTTGTAAATCTGCGAATACTACATCTGAAGTCCGTACATCAGAGAACACTACACCTGAAGTCTGTATATCTATGGACAGTACATCTGAAGTCTGTACATCTGTGAAAACTACATCTGAAGTCTGTATATCTGTGAACACTACATCTGAAGTCTGTACATCTATGGACACTACATCTGAAGTCTGTACATCTATGGACACTACATCTGAAGTCTGTACATCTGTGAATACTACATCTGAAGTCTGTACATCTGAGAACACTACATCTGAAGTCTGTACATCTATGGACAGTACATCTGAAGTCTGTACATCTATGGACACTACATCTGAAGTCTGTACATCTGTGAATACTACACCTGAAGTCTGTACATCTGAGAACACTACATCTGAAGTCTGTACATCTGTGAACATACATACTTACGTTTCTTTACACTCATAATGTAAAGTGCTAGCTCACTTGCGCCATAAAGACAGACAGACAGACAGAAAGAGAGCTTGGCCTAATACGTGGGATAAAAGCAAATCGATCACTAGCCTGTGTCTGTGATTGATACCTTACCCCACCAGACCGCACCCCACTCCACCCCACCCCTTCCTGGAAAATCTTAACATGAAGCAGTGGATTATTATTCTGAACCTGAGTGTGAGAAAGCATGTTACTGATTTTGAAAATCGTTAAAGAGGTCTTTGTTCTTCAGTCTTATCTGCGTTTCTCTCTCTCTCTCTCTCTCTCTCTCTCTCCTCAGAGCTAATAAGACGGTTGCTATCTAGAGACTAATACAAGCAGGCACATAATAAGACGGTTGCTGTCTAAATCCTCGTAATGTGCGATATGCGATGTCTGTGAGGCTGAGAGTACACAATATATCAGCAACATGAAGCATATAAATAAAGAAACAAAAAAAAGTGATATCACCTTGAGCGATATGATACATATAAATAATGAAACAGAGAAATAAAGGCAATGTGAGCGACATGAAACATATTAACATATAAACAGAGAAATAAAGGCACTGTGAGCGACATGAAACATATTAACATATAAACAGAGAAATAAAGGCACTGTGAGCGACATGAAACATATTAACATATAAACAGAGAAATAATGGCACTGTGAGCGACATGAAACATATAACATACACACAGAGAAATAATGGCACTATGAGCGACATGAAACATATAAACATACACACAGAGAAATAATGGCACTATGAGCGACATGAAACATATAAACATACACACAGAGAAATAATGGCACTGTGAGCGACATGAAACATATCATCAGAGAAATAATGGCACTATGAGCGACATGAAACATATCATCAGAGAAATAGTAGCACTATGAGCGACATGAAACATATCATCAGAGAAATAATGGCACTATGAGCGACATGAAACATATCATCAGAGAAATAGTAGCACTATGAGCGACATGAAACATATCATCAGAGAAATGGTGGCAGCATAAGCTATATGACCCACGTCATTGTTCGCAATTGCGCATGCGCGGATGTATTTTTTCTTCACGAATTTCCGCAGACTTATCAAACCTGCACTGGTTTCCACTTCTGTTCTGTATCGAAACCCGGGAATGATAAACAGCTGCCACGTGACATATTCCGAACTCCTGTCATGTTTTCTAGGACAAATCTATGATAGATCTTCCCATGTCAGAAGATAATTCTGAAGTTGGTACATGTTGGTAGCTTGCGAAAGTTGCCGTGCGTGATTCTGCTCAGAAGCGCCTATCATGGTGGATTCTATAAATATCTGATTGGTTACATGGCTACATAAACAGTCAATCATATTTCAGCTGCTGACCTAATTTGTTTGTACTATCATCTTTCCTTGTCAGATCTGGCCCTCGTTTTCTCCCAAAATTCGCAGCGCCCCGCAGATGACAAACAAACAAACAAAAACATAAAACATGTTTGCACTGAAACGAATATTTTCTTCATTCCTTCATTATATCTCATCAGCAGTCCTGCTCTCCACAGCTGTCGGTGACATATTCCGAACTCCTGTCATGTTTTCTAGGACAAATCTATGATAGATCTTCCCATGTCAGAAGATAATTCTGAAGTTGGTACATGTTGGTAGCTTGCGAAAGTTGCCGTGCGTGATTCTGCTCAGAAGCGCCTATCATGGTGGATTCTATAAATATCTGATTGGTTACATGGCTACATAAACAGTCAATCATATTTCAGCTGCTGACCTAATTTGTTTGTACTATCATCTTTCCTTGTCAGATCTGGCCCTCGTTTTCTCCCAAAATTCGCAGCGCCCCGCAGATGACAAACAAACAAACAAAAACATAAAACATGTTTGCACTGAAACGAATATTTTCTTCATTCCTTCATTATATCTCATCAGCAGTCCTGCTCTCCACAGCTGTCGTAATTATTTCTAGTTTTTCAAAAGTTTACTTCGTCCTTGATGAAGGTTTTAGGTGGAAATGTTGAATAGAAACTCGCCGTAGCTGAGTAAACTCTCTCACGTTTTATTAGACCATGGCTGACCTCTTCAGTAGATCTCAAGTCTTGTGTATCTGTGAATACTACATCTGAAGTCTTGTAAATCTGCGAATACTACATCTGAAGTCCGTACATCAGAGAACACTACACCTGAAGTCTGTATATCTATGGACAGTACATCTGAAGTCTGTACATCTGTGAAAACTACATCTGAAGTCTGTATATCTGTGAACACTACATCTGAAGTCTGTACATCTATGGACACTACATCTGAAGTCTGTACATCTATGGACACTACATCTGAAGTCTGTACATCTGTGAATACTACATCTGAAGTCTGTACATCTGAGAACACTACATCTGAAGTCTGTACATCTATGGACAGTACATCTGAAGTCTGTACATCTATGGACACTACATCTGAAGTCTGTACATCTGTGAATACTACACCTGAAGTCTGTACATCTGAGAACACTACATCTGAAGTCTGTACATCTGTGAACATACATACTTACGTTTCTTTACACTCATAATGTAAAGTGCTAGCTCACTTGCGCCATAAAGACAGACAGACAGACAGAAAGAGAGCTTGGCCTAATACGTGGGATAAAAGCAAATCGATCACTAGCCTGTGTCTGTGATTGATACCTTACCCCACCAGACCGCACCCCACTCCACCCCACCCCTTCCTGGAAAATCTTAACATGAAGCAGTGGATTATTATTCTGAACCTGAGTGTGAGAAAGCATGTTACTGATTTTGAAAATCGTTAAAGAGGTCTTTGTTCTTCAGTCTTATCTGCGTTTCTCTCTCTCTCTCTCTCTCTCTCTCTCTCCTCAGAGCTAATTATCGATATGAGTAAAACGAAATAAACAGACGATTACTTCAGTCACGCAGTCTTTCTATGGCTACCAGTTTCAGATGGAGCTAAATATCGATTGTTTGCACCTTGAAGAATAGAATACGCTCTTGTAACCTACACAACAGAGAGAGCTGGTCACTTCCACATCACCAACCTGAGCTATAGTAACAGGAGATTACCAACCTGGGCTCTAGTAACAGGAGATTACCAACCTGGGCTCTAGTAACAGGAGATTACCAACCTGAGCTCTAGTAACAGGAGATTACCAACCTGGGCTCTAGTGACAGGAGATTAGCAACCTGGGCTCTAGTGACAGGAAATTACCACGCTGGGATTTAGTAACAGGAAATTACCAACCTGGGCTCTCGTAACAGAATAACAACCTGTGCTCTAGTGACAGGAAATTGCCACACTGGGATTTAGTAACAGGAGATTACCAACCTGGGCTCTCGTAACAGAATAACAACCTGTGCTCTAGTGACAGGAAATTGCCACACTGGGATTTAGTAACAGGAGATTACCAACCTGGGCTCTCGTAACAGGAGATTATCAACCTGTGCTCTCGTAACACATTAACAACCTGGACTATAGTAACAAGAGGTCATCAACCTAAGCTCTCGTAACAGGAGATTATTAACCTGTGCTCTCGTAACACATTAACAACCTGGACTATAGTAACAAGAGGTCATCAACCTAAGCTCTCGTAACAGGAGATTACCAACCTGGACTATAGTAACAGGAGATTACCAACATGGGCTCTCGTAACAGATTAACAACCTGGACTATAGTAACAAGAGGTCAGCAACATGGGCTATCGTAAAAGGAGATTAACAACCCGGACTTTAGCAACAGGAGATCACCAACCTGGGCTCTAGTAACAGGAGAGTGCAAAATCGGACTTTAGTAACAGGAGATCACCAATCTCGGCTCCAATAACAGGAGATTACCAACAGGGGCTCTCGTAACAGCAGATTACCAACCTGGTTTATAATTACAGGAGATTATCAACCTGGGCTCTAATAACAGGAGATTACCAACCTGGGCTCCAGTAACAGGAGATTATCAATCTGGGCTCTAGTAACAAGGGATTAACAACCAGAACTTTAGTAACAGGAGATCAACAACTTGGGCTCTATTAACAGGAGACCACCAACCTGTGCTGTAGTAATAGGATATTACCAACCTGGACTTTAGTAACATGAGATTACCAACCAGGGATTTAGTAACAGGAGATTACCAAATCAGGATTTAGTAACAGTAGATTACCAACATGGGCTCTAGTAACAGGAGATTCCAAACCGTGCTCTAGTAACAAGAGATTAATAACCTGGACTTTAGTAACAGGAGATTACCAACCTGGGCTATCGTAAAAGGAGATTAACAACCTTGACTTTAATAAGAGAAGATCATCAACCTGGGCTCTACTAACAGAAGATTGACAAACTGGACGTTAGTACCAGCAGTTTACCAACCTGGGATTTAGTAACAAGGGATTACCAACATGGGATTTATTAACAGGAGATTACCAACCTGGTCTATAGTACCAAAAGATTACCATCCTCTCCCATCGTAACAGGAGATTACCAACCTGGGCTCTCGTAACAGGAAATTACCAACCTGGGCTCTCGTAATAGGATATTACCAACCTGGGCTCCAGTAACAGGAGATTACCAAACTGGGCTCTCGCAACAGGAAATTATCAACCTGGGCTCTCGTAATAGGATATTACCAACCTGGGCTCCAGTAACAGGAGATTACCAAACTGGGCTCTCGTGACAGGAAATTACCAACCTGGGCTCTCGTGACAGGAAATTACCAACCTGGGCTCTCGTAATAGGATATTACCAACCTGGGCTCCAGTAACAGGAGATTACCAAACTGGGCTCTCGCAACAGGAGATTATCAACCTCGGCCATCGTAACAGGAGATTACCAACCTGGGCTCTCATAACAGGAGATTACGAACCACAGTTTTAGTAACAGGAGACTACGAACCTAGACTCTAGTAACAGGAGATTACCACCACGGCTCTAATAACAGGAGACTACCAACCATGTTTCTAATAACAGGACATTATCAACCACGGCTGTAGTAACAGGAGATTACAAGCTCTGGCTGTAGTAACAGGAGATTACCAAACACAGCTCTATTAACAAGAGATTACCAAACACAGCTCTATTAACAGGAGATTACCAAACACAGCTCTATTAACAGGAGATTACCAAACACAGCTCTATTAACAGGAGATTACCAACCTGAGCTCTAGTAAAAAAAATTACTAACCACGGCTCTAGTAACAGGAGATTATCAACATGTGCTCTAATAACAGGAGATTATCAACATGTGCTCTAATAACAGGAGATTATCAACCACGGATCTATTAACAGGAGATTACAATCCTGGGCTATAGTAACAGGAGATTACCAACCACAGCTCTAATAACAGGAGATTAACAACCACGCCTCTAGTAACAGTAGATTACCAACCACGGCTCTAATAGACGGACCTTATCAACGACAGCACTAGTAACAGGAGATTACCAGTCTTGGATTTAGTAACAGTAGATTACCAATCACGGCTCTATTAACAGGAGATTACCAACCACGGCTCTATTAACAGGAGATTACCAACCACGGCTCTATTAACAGGAGATTACCAACCACGACTCTATTAAAAGGAGATTACCAACCACGGCTCTATTAACAGGAGATTACCAACCACGGCTCTATTAACAGGAGATTACCAACCACGGCTCTATTAACAGGAGATTACCAACCTGGCCTCCTTTAACAGGGGATTACCAACCTGGGCTCTATTAATAGGAGATTACCTACCTGGGCTTTATTAACAGGAGATTACCAACCTGGGCTTTATTAACAGGAAATTATCAACTGGGCTTTATTAGCAGGAGATTACCAACCTAGGCTTTAGTAAAAGGAGATTAATAACCTTGGCTTTAGCAACAGGAAAGTGTCTCATCAGACGAAGAGAAAAATTTGTTTTGCTGACCACATGCACGATAATATTTGTTTTGTTGGCCCTTACATGATAGTATTTGTTTTGTTGGCCCTTACATGATAGTATTTGTTTTGTTGGTGGCCCTTACATGATAGTATTTGTTTTATTGGCCCTTACATGATAATATTTGTTTTGTTGGCCCTTACATGATAATATTTGTTTTGTTGGCCCTTACATGATAATATTTGTTTTGTTGGCCTTTACATGATAGTATTTGTTTTTTTGGCCCTTACATGATAATATTTGTTTTGTTGGCCTTACATGATAATATTTGTTTTGTTGGCCCATGCATGATAGTATTTGTTTTGTTGGCCCTTACATGATAGTATTTGTTTTGTTAGCCCTTACATGATAGTATTTGTTTTATTGGCCCTTACATGATAATATTTGTTTTATTGGCCCTTACATGATAATATTTGTTTTGTTGGCCCTTACATGATAATATTTGTTTTGTTGGCCCTTATATGATAATATTTGTTTTGTTGGCCCTTACATGATAATATTTGTTTTGTTGCCCTTACATGATAATATTTGTTTTGCTGTTCACTTACATGATATTCGTTTTTCTGACCACTTACATGATAATATTTCTTTTGGTGGCCACTTACATGATAATATGTGTTTTGCTGGTCATTTACATGATAATATTTATTTTGCTGGCAATTTACATGATAACATTTGTTGTTCTGGCCACTTACACAATAATATTTGTAATGTTGGTGAAACAACAAGTTGGTTTGACATAAAACAAGGGGTCCGTCAGGGGTGCATATTGTCACCTTACTTATTTAACTTGTATACTGAAAATATAATGTTAGAGAAGATGTAGACAAAGAATATTACGATGCCATAACAGTTGGAGGTTATGAAATACCAGAGATTAGATATGCTGATGACACAGTATTGCTGTCCACAACACAAAAAGGAATGGAAAAACTAATTAGGTCAGTCCGCAAGAACAGCGAAGAGCAGAACCTCTATCTTATTGCAAAGAAAACTAAATTGATGACAACTGACAAAACAAACAAGGCAACTGAAATATGTATCAATGAGGAAAAACTGGAAGAAGTGGAGAATTTTGAATATCTTGGATCACTACTAACTAATAATGGAGATACAATGAGGGAAATTAAAAGGAGGACATCTATCGCTCTTCAGAAAGTAAAACAAATAAAGAATCTGTGGAGAGGAGCAGACAGAACCACAAAAATAATATTTTTAAGGGCATGCATCTTTCCCATCGCAACATATGCCTGTGAGACCTGGACACTTAACAAAACAGCTGAGAAACACATAAATGCCTTTGAATGTAAATGCTACAGAAGAGTTCTCCAAATATCGTGGACACAAAACAGAACAAATATATCTATACTACAAGAGCTTAATATTGAAGAAGGCTGGCTAGTGAAGAGGATTAAAGAGAGAAAACTGAAATATTTTGGACACATTAAACGTCATGATAATTTAGAGAAGACCGTATTGGAAGGATACATAATGGGAAAAAGAAAAAGAGGAAGACCAAGACGAAGATGGCTGCAAGACATCGTTGACGATCTGGAAATGGATGCAACAGCAGCAGGCCATCTTGCTCACAACCGATAGGCCTACAGGAGTGCAGTTTGGGAGGCAAAGTTCCGCAAGGAACATGCAAATGAATGAATGAATGAATGAATGGTCACTCACATGATAATATCTGTTTTGCTGGCCACTTACGTGATAATATTTGTTATGCCAGCCACTTAGATGATAATATTTGTTATGCTGGCCACCTGCAAGATACCAAGAATGCTGACATAGAAATAAAGTGTGGTTTACCAGGACTTGGAACGTTGGAGATTTTTGTACATGAAGACATTTCTGTATCTCTTGTTAGTGTTGATTAAGTTATGTATAGACTTGAGAGTACTCATAGACTTGAGAGTACTCATAGACTTGAGAGTACTCACAGACTTGAGAATACTCGTAAACTAAAGAGTACTCATACAATCGAAAGTAGTCTTAGACTTGAGAGTGCTCATAGACGTGAGAGTACTCATACAATCGAAAGTAGTCTTATACTTGAGAGTACTCATAGACTTGAGAGTACTCATACAATCGAAAGTAGTCTTAGACTTGAGAGTACTCATAGACTTGAGAGTACTCACACACTCGAAAGTAGCCTTAGACTTGAGAGTGCTCATAGACTTGAGAGTATTCATAGACTTGAGAGTACTCATACAATCGAAAGTAGTCTTAGACTTGAGAATACTCATAGACTTGAGAGTACTTATAGACTTGAGAGTACTCATACAATCGAAAGTAGTCAGACTTGAGAGTACTCACGAAAGTAGTCTTAGACTTGAGAGTGCTCATAGACAAGAGAATGCTCATAGAGAGTTCTCAAAGAGAGTACTCTTACACTAGAGAATCCTCATAGATTAGAGAGAGCTCTTAGACTAAAGAATGCTCATAGAACAGAGAATACTCATATATTAGAGAGTGCTCATAGAGAATGTTCATAGACTAGAGAGTGCTCATAGACTAGAGAGTGCTGATAGAGAGTAGACTAGAGAGTGCTCTTAGAGTAGAGAGTGCTCATAGACTAGAGAGTGTTATTACACTAGAGTGTGCTCTTATACTAGAGTGCTCACAGAGAATAGACTAGAGAGTGCTCTTAGACTAGAGAGTGCTCATAGATTAGAGAGTGTTCATAGAGAGTGCTATAGACTAGAGAGTGCTTATGGAGAGTAGACTAGAGAGTGCTCATAGACTAGAGAGTACTTGTAGACTACTCATAGACTAGAGAGTTAGACTTGAGAGGTCATTCACAGGTTGAACGTCATCCAGAGAACACGAAATGTTGATTTTAAAGACATCAGTCAACAACAAACTGCAGTAAGGTTAACAAAATAAATAAAACAGACAGACGGGCGGAGCACATGTCTGACACAAGCAGTGATCACTCACCAGACATCAATGAATATTCTCTACCGACAGATGCTCACTTATAAGCAGAGTACACGCCCTTGAACATTCCCTCCAAAAATGTTCGCCCTAGAGCGTATATACTACGCCATCTTACATCTTTCGCCATCTTACATCTTTCGCCATCTTACATCTTTCGCCATCTTACATCTTTCGTCAATTTACATCTTTCGTTATCTTACATCTAAGGTCATCTGACATCTTACGTCATCTTACATCCTTCCTGTGCCTTTTAAAAAGTCACATAGGGCTCACATGGTGGTTCGCCAAGTTTTCCTGCTTTTGGCGAGCTTTTCAACCTCATCAAGGGATTTTATGCCTACTAATTTGGCCTCTCTTAACAATACCCTCTTTAGAGGTTTATGTGGTCAACCTATTTTCCTTTGGCCTGTTGTGTTCCACTTGATAGCTTGTTTTAGGATTCTCTGACTGTTTCTTCTCGTCACGTGACCAATATATGCCCATCTCCTTTTCCTGATCACCCAAGATACAGGTTGCTGTTCAGTCATCTGTCTTATCTTTGCGTTGTTCTTGAATTCGTTCCACTTTATAACGAGTATTTTCCTTAGGCAATTATTTTCAAAATACTCTGATTTGTTATTTATTTCTTTAGTTGTTATCTAGTCAGATTTAGTGGTTGTTGTGCTCATAACTTCTGAGTGCCATATGTTCTCAAGATTCTTGAAGGTCGATGCTGCTTTTGCAATTCTAACTTCCTTTCTGGTGTCACTATCCTTATCAACGTAGCTGCCGAGGTATGCAAATTGATGTACTTCTTCAACAGCTGTTCCTTCTACGTATATTTTTCCCTCTTGATTAATGCGAATTTTCATTATTTGTGTTTTTATCCTGTTAATTTCAAGTCCTGTTTACCTAGCCAGTGGAGACAGGATATCTGTTTTTTCCTGCATCAAATTTACACTGTCACTGAGAAGAGTTATATCGTCTGCAAAATCAAGATCTTCTAGTAGGGTCCCATAAACCCAATCAATGCCGGTTTTACCTGTGCAGCATTTTTTCATTATAAAATGTATGGGAATTCCAAAAAGCAAGGGAGATAATATACATCCTTGTTTCATGTCTGTTTCAACCTGGAACCATTCAATCATTCCTTCTTCTGTCTTGACTGCACAAACATATCCGTTGTAGAGGTCCTTAATGATGTTGATAATCTTAGATGGTATTCCACAGAGACTTAAAATTCTTCACAATGAATCTCTGTGTATGCTATCAAATGCTTTTTTTTTAAGTCTATGAAATTCAGGATTAATGGCTTCTGCTTTTCAATATGTTCTTCAAGTATTATTCTTAGCGTAAAGATCTGGTAGAGACAGCTTCTTCCTTTTCAAAATCCTGCTTGTTCTTCTCTCATTGCTGTATCCACTAAATCTTTAGTTCTATTCAGAATATCTTTGCAAAATACTTTTGACACAGCTGATAGTAAGGTTACTCCCTCCAGTTGTTGGTTGTTTTGACACAGCTGATAGTAAGGTTACTCCTCTCCAGTTGTTGGTTGTTTTGACACAGCTGATAGTAAGGTTACTCCTCTCCAGTTGTTGGTTGCCTTTTCTTATTGTTTTTTTTCCCATTGTGAAGGGGTTTAAGGCATACATCTGAGACAGCAAGCAGCAAGTATTTTCTGACTGATGACCTCCTCTCTCACAGACCTGGAACAGAGAACACAGGGTCTCCCGTCCTACACCCTCCCCTCCCCCAACACACACACACACACACACATACAAAGTTAAAACATTTTAGAGGAAGAAAAGAGATTTCTGTTAAAGAACACATAAAACACGTTATACAAGTTTCAAATTCCAAAATACTTGTAGAAAATTTATTGAAAGCTTGTACCTGAACTTACAACTAGCTTGTGGTTATCAAGGTACCAAGAATGTGAGCATAGAAATAAGGTTGTGTGGTCAGCTTACAACTCTCTCTCTCTCTCTGAACCTTAAGTGCCCAGGGCACATGGGGCTTCCGCAAGGGTTTTCCACAAATGCCTGTCCTTCGCCTTTTTTTCTGCTCTTGCCCAGGTGAGCCATCTATTGCTCAACATCCTTTCTGTTGTTCTTCTCCATGTCTCTTTTGGTCTACCCTTACTTCTGCTCCCCTGTGGTGTCCATCTTAGTGCTATTTTTGGTAGTGAGTTGTCAGTCATTCGGAACACATGTCCCAACCATCGCCAGCGTCTTTCCTCAATAATTGTTGTCAGTGGCTTCATCTGCATTTCTGCTAATAAGATGTTATTTCTTATGGTGTTTGGCCAAAATATTTTTCTAATTCTTCGTAAACATTTAGTCTGGAAAGAATTCAACTAGCTTGTGATTATTTTTAACTTACAATCAACCTTTTCTTTTTTATCCCAAAGCTTACAGTTAGCCTGCGATTTATCTTTTAACTTACAATGAACCTGTTGTTTAGCCTAAACCTACAATTAGCCTGTGATTTATCTTTTAAAACTTACAATTAACCTACTGTTTAGCCTAAAGCCTAGAGTAACCCGCGGTCAATACAAGCAAACACATTCTGACTTAAAATTAGCCACATCAAAGCAGTTAGCACGGAAATAACATCAGCAACAATTCGCAAGCCACTGAAGTCTCAGTAGACTTATCTTCTCAAGAATATTACACTTTATCTAATCTTCATTACATGATACAAACATCAAATCATCACTGATTGACAAAAACATCAAATCATCGTTGCATGACAGAAACACCAATTCATCATTACAAGACGGAAGCATCAAATCAACACTGTGTGACATAAACATCAAATCTGCATTATGTGACACAAACATTTAATCAGTATTATGTGACACAAAACATCAAATCAGCATTATGTAACACAAACATCAAATAAGCATTATGTGACACAAACATTAAATCAGTATTATGTGACACAACATAGGACTAAAGATCAGCGTAAGAAAGACAAAGTTAATGAAGCAAAATGTGAACAACAGAAATGTACTCAGAGTAGATGGCAAGTTAGTGGAGGAGGTCAACGAATTTGTATACCTTGGCAGCAGAGTAGTAGAAAATGGAGACAGCACAGAGGACATCAACAGCAGACTTACTAGAGCAAACCAGGCTTTTGCAATGCTGCAGACTATATGGAAATAAAAAAAACTAAGCATAAATATGAAAATCAGGATATTTAAGAGTAATGTTCTAAGTGTACTACTCTATGGAAGTGAATGCTGGAAAATCACCAAAACCATAGAAAACAAGTTGAATTCTTTCCAGACTAAATGTTTACGAAGAATTAGAAAAATATTTTGGCCAGACACCATAAGAAATAACATCTTATTAGCAGAAATGCAGATGAAACCACTGACAACAATTATTGAGGAAAGACGCTGGCGATGGTTGGGACATGTGCTCCGAATGACTGACAACTCACTACCAAAAATAGCACTAAGATGGACACCACAGGGGAGCAGAAGCAAGGGTAGACCAAAAGAGACATGGAGAAGAACAACAGAAAGGATGTTGAGCAATAGAGGGCTCACCTGGGCAAGAGCAGAAAAAAAGGCGAAAGACAGGCATTTGTGGAAAACCCTTGCGGAAGCCCCATGTGCCCTGGGCACTTAAGGTTCAGAGAGAGAGAGAGAGAGAGAGAGAGAGAGAGAGAGAGAGAGAGAGAGAGAGATGTGACACAAACATCAAATAAGTATTATGTGACACAAACATTAAATCAGTATTATGTGACATAAACATCAAATCAGCATTACATGGCAGCCAAAGTTCGCTGCAAACAGTACACAGGAATAAGAGTACAACAAACTGATGTGGAAAAAAAAGAAACAATAGAACAGTTTTACTATAACCACATCACGCTAACAAGATAAAAAAAAAACACGGCCAGCGTAAAACATGAATCTACTGGATAGAAAAAATCCTTGGCCGGAGAATGGAATGTAAGCATGGCTGCTCTCTGTGGCTGCGCTCAGTAATCGATTCCCGTTAAAAGCGGTGCTTGGTAATTGTTACTTCTTATAGCGCGGAACAGGACGTGTTAGTGACGAGGAGTATCGATATTTCGGTCATTAACAACCAAAACGAATTAAACCATTATTTTAAATATAACACAGAAGGTACACTTTCGCCCACACTGAGCAACACGACTGTAACCTGCTGCTCTGATAGGCTCAATAATGCCAACCATTTTTCACAAGAAAATTGTTGAGTTTGTCATGTTGTGGCGTCATTTCTTGCAGCTTACTCATCAATACTAGCAAAATTGTTGCGTTTGTCATGTTGTGGCGTCATTTCTTGCAGTTTACTCATCAATACTAGCAAAACATCCATGCAGGCTCACGACCTTTGGGGATAAAGAAGGCAATGGAGTCTCTACAAATAAACACAAACACGTTGATAACAGAAATAAACCACAAGTGACGTCGACATAAATAGCGAAACAACCACACAATTCAGAAGCAGCAGGAAAATGAGACAGAAATTTTGGAAGAAAAGAAAAAAAAACTGAGAAGATAAATCACACAGAAAATGTGACGAAGCTGAACGGAAATGTAAGACAAGAAGGCAGACATGCTGGCGCATTAATATATTTGAAGTAAAGTCATAATAAGAACTACTTTTCCCGTCTAAGGAGGCGGAAATGTTTGCAAGGATTAGTGAAGAAAAACTAAATTCTATGATCAAGTTGTGTGAGGCTCACTGAGTCCAAATTATGCAAAGTCCACTAAACCCCAGCTATGCGAGGTTCACTAAACCCCAGTTATGTGAGGTTCACAAAATCCCAGTTATGTGAAGTCCACTAAACCTCAGTTATGCGAAGTCCATTAAATCTCAGTTATGTGAGGTTCACTAAACCCCAGTTATGTGAAGCTTACTAAACCCCAGTTATGTGAAGCTTACTAAACCCCACTTATGTGAAGCTTACTAAACCCCAATTATGTGAAGCTCACTAAATCCCAATTATGTGAATCTCACTAAACTCCAGTTACGTGAAGCTAACTAAACCCCAGTTATATGAAGCCCACTAAACCCCAATTATCTGACGCTTACTAAATCCCAGTTATGTGAAGCTCACTAAACCTCAGTTACGTGAAGCTTACTAAACCCCATTTATGCGAAGCTCACTAAACCCCAGTTATGTGATTTTCACATACAAGAATTCTCAAGAGGACAACAAAAGCCCAACTTAAAGCAACAAAACTATGGCGAAGTATCGAGCTGGGTGAGACAAGAGCCGAGACAGAACTTGCTACAGGAGGAAGATGGATAGATAAGGTTTTAGATAAATTCAAAGTAAAATGAAACCTGCACATGGGAAGGCAGGAATGCCGATGCACCATGTTCTAGGTGGAGACACAGTCTGCCAGTTATTTCAAGAACTTGTCTACGATCAACATACACATTTCTGAATGTCATAACTGATAGTGGTTCAGAGCTAAAGTTGAGTTTAATAAATGCCAGTCCTTACTTGACATATGACATCAAGAGGAAACAGTTTTAACTGTTCAACTGGAGTAGAGGTTCTTAGCTGAGGATCGCTGGGAATATTTGGTGAGCAGATGGAAGGAAGACTTGAAGTTTTCTGGGTTATGATTCTAGAAGAGCTTCTTGCCAGTTACTTTCACTGCTTTCTACTGTGAAAAAAATCACTAGCGCCAAAAGTTTTCATGACGGATGAGAGGCGGGGGCCGACAGAAACAACGAAATAAGCAGAATGATGAGACGAAAGTTATAAATACGAAAGAAATAAACAGCAGATAAAGGAATGATCGGTAAGTCTTTGGTTTATAACTCCTCAGCCTTTTGACGTCTTATCGGCCATTTTGACATTTGTCGGTTCAAGGGAGGTAACAAGATCAGTGCGTTAAACTTGAGTTATCGGGTCTGCACATGGTAGATTGTTGCCGGTACATACAGCTTTGTGAGTAAATTTCTATAGATCTTAACACTAAGAAGTATAACTTCTACAGATCTAGACACTAAAAGAAGTACAGTTCTACAGATCTAGATACTAAGAAGTACAGTTCTACTGATCTAGACACTAAGAAATACAACTGAATACATCGAGATATCTCCAATAAACTTCCTAGTGCTGTAACTAGTGTATGTAGAGTAAATAAGACAGAAAAAAAACTTGTCTATGAGACCAAGAGAGAAAGTGAGTGCCAAACAAGAAACATAAACTTACAACTCACTGGATGGTGAACAATCACGTGGGTCCGTCATTTCAAGAACCTTTCTGGCAAACATTATCTATTTTTCTAGAACTGCAGCATCGAAATCTTACTGACTAGTTCCGAGTTACCGGCTCTCAGTAACTGTACCACTCACCCACTACAAAAATCTATGCTCCATCTCTAACAACTGCGCCACTCATTCACTACAAAAATCTATGCTCCATCTCTAACAACTGCACCACTCATTCACTACAAAAATCTATGCTCCATCTCTAACAACTGCACCACTCATTCACTACAAAAATCTATGCTCCATCTCTAACAACTGCACCACTCATTCACTACAAAAATCTGTTGTCCAGGCCTACATCAGGCAACTTCGGACTCTCAACTTCTTTGACCTTGGGCTTTTAAGTTCATAAATAATTAAGTTTCACTTGACATGATTACAGGATTAAGTTTCAGGCGACATATTTCCTGGATTAAGTTTTATAAACTCAGTATTTCGTACAGACATACACAAGCTGATATTCGGTGCTTGGATATCTCACAAGCTGATATTCGGTGGTTGGATATCTCACACCACAAACAATGGGGACAGTCTGTTGACGAGATAATTTGAACGTTTGGATGAAATGAAACATAAACATCCATGTCTTTCTCCATGGCACACGATGATGATGATAATATTGATCACTTCCTTCCAAAAAAAAAAAAATGTCCGGAAGTGAATTGCCGTTTTTTTAGGATATATGTCAGCAAAAAAGTGTCATGTCTCTTATTTATCGCTATTTGATTATATGCATTAGTGATGTGTGTGTGTAAATATGTGTGTGAGTTTGTGCGGGTGTATAATATCAGAATAATATTGTAGGTTGTAACCGCTCCAAAGCGCTCTGCGTCTTTCATGATGGGATATTAATCAGGACTGGAATAAATCTGCCAGAGCAGCAGTTGCTGAAAGAAGGAAGACCTTACCTTGTTGTTCACAGCTCACACTAGGACAACCTGAACCTCACCTTGGTGTTCTCAGCTCACACTAGGACAACCTGAACCTTACCTTGGTGTTCTCAGCTCACACTAGGACAACCTGAACCTTACCTTGGTGTTCTCAGCTCACACTAGGACAACCTGAACCTTACCTTGGTGTTCTCAGCTCACACTAGGACAACCTGAACCTTACCTTGCTGTTCACAGCTCACACCAGGACAACTTGAACCTCACCTTGGTGTTCTCAGCTCACACTAGGACAACCTGAACCTTACCTTGCTGTTCACAGCTCACACTAGAACAACCTGAACCTTACCTTGCTGTTCACAGCTCACACCTGGACAACCTGAACCTCACCTTGCTGTTCACAGCTCACACCAGGACAACCTGAACCTCACCTTGGTGTTCTCAGCTCACACTAGGACAACCTGAACCTCACCTTGGTGTTCTCAGCTCTCACTAGGACAACCTGAACCTTACCTTGGTGTTCACAGCTCACACTAGGACAACCTGAACCTTACCTTGGTGTTCTCAGCTCACACTAGGACAACCTGAACGTCAAGTGAAATATTCACACTATCCCTGTATGTGGTACGTAAACCAAATCCAGTGATGTGTGAAATATTCGTTGGACTCAGTGATACATAAACTACCTGCAAGATTTAGTAACAACTAAACTACCTGTCAGATTGAGTGATATGTGAACTATTCATTTCGTTTGAGTGATATGTGAACTATTCATTTCTTTGAATTTTTTTTTCTAACGTTGGTTAAATGGAGTCACGTACCGAGGTGCAAGACGAAGTGCTGTTATTTTCCGCGACAGCTGCTGACGAAGGGGTGGATGCACCATAAAGACGAGGAAAGTATAGTTATTCTGCCATCATTATCCTGATGTACAGACATGTCCCGTCATACCATATCTGCACTTCCTGCCACTACTGTCACATTTTAAATAGCAAGTTTCGCTTCCAGACGGAAACTGTCAAGTCTACAGTGATGACAACAGGTCTAAAATGGATACTATCTAGTCTAAAATGATGACTATAAATCTAAAATGGATATTGCCAAGTCTAAAGTGTCAATTTTCGGTCTAAGATGGATACTATCAAATCTATAGTGATAACAGGTCGGTCTAAAATGGATGTCAAGTCTAAAATATTAAGATGGACGGATATTTGTCTCTGTTTTAGACTCAAACTTGGCTATCTAATTTCCGTTAGATGAAAGACACTCGAAAACTTTATCAAATACAGGAATACACGGATAAGCAGACAGACAAACAGACAGGCAGACAGACAGACAGACAGACAAATAGGACAGACAGACTGTCAGGCAGGCGTAAGTAGCACAATGGAGTCCTGCATCAGCTCACGAGAGACAGGGACAATCAGATAAAAGATTATTTCGCTTCCAAGTAACACAAATCAACATGAAACAATCTTCATCTTCCAACAATCAACATGAAACAATCTTCATCTTCCAACAATCAACATGAAACAATCTTCATCTTCCAACAATCAACATGAAACAATCTTCATCTTCCAACAATCAACATGAAACAATCTTCATCTTCCAACAATCAACATGAAACAATCTTCATCTTCCAACAATCAACATGAAACATCTTCATCTTCCAACAATCAACATGAAACAATCTTCATCTTCCAACAATCAACATGAAACAATCTTCATCTTCCAACAATCAACATGAAACAATCTTCATCTTCCAACAATCAACATGAAACAATCTTCATCTTCCAACAATCAACATGAAACAATCTTCATCTTCCAACAATCAACATGAAACAATCTTCATCTTCCAACAATCAACATGAAACAATCTTCATCTTCCAACAATCAACATGAAACAATCTTCATCTTCCAACAATCAACATGAAACAATCTTCATCTTCCAACAATCAACATGAAACAATCTTCATCTTCCAACAATCAACATGAAACAATCTTCATCTTCCAACAATCAACATGAAACAATCTTCATCTTCCAACAATCAACATGAAACAATCTTCATCTTCCAACAATCAACATGAAACAATCTTCATCTTCCAACAATCAACATGAAACAACATTCATCTTCCAACAATCAACATGAAACAACATTCATCTTCCAACAATCAACATGAAACAACATTCATCTTCCAACAATCAACATGAAACAACATTCATCTTCCAACAATCAACATGAAATAATCCGGAGACTTTAGACTAATGTCAGTGATGTTTCAGACTTTATACCAATTTCCAGCACTTCAGTAATTTAAAACATAACGATCAGACAAGAAACTCCCTGACTGCAGAAAGCAAAACACAGCTCCGCAGATCATCAGAAGTAAACATCACAACCCCCCCCCCCCCAGAACAAGCGTTTCGAGCTTACTTTTAGAAATGTCATGCTAATTCTCTGACAGCAGAGATAACGGTGGGAGAAGAGGAAGAAACAAACTAGTCAAGACCCTGTTTATATTTTCTGGTGCTAGATTGTAACAGGATGTTGTGTCACTTTTATAGCTAGCAGGGTGGCACTTTCCTAGATCAGTATGTTGATGGAATGTGTCGAGATGCTCACAAGCTGCCTACCTTGGAAAGTCCAAGAAAACTACTCACATCCGATACGATATTTCTGTTTCAAAATCGTCGCTGCATGAGCTACAGTGAGTATGAACAGGCTGTTCTAAGGAGACTTTCGTCATATTAACTGTCCCTTTGTTCTAGTCTCCAGTCTGAAGACCAGTACAAGCATCAAAGACATGACATGAATCAAAATGTTAGGCCGTTTACAGCAAAACTAGGAACAGCTTTATTAAGTAATTAGCTCGTTAATTGATAAAGCTGTTCCTACTTCCGTTTTAAATAGTTTTAATATTTTGTTATCACAGCTTTACTGCAGCGGCTTTATGTGTACATTTAGTTTTGTAGCTATTTATAACAACAAAAAACTATTGGTAGTGTAAATCAGGTACACGTCACATCTAACAAGTTTACCTTCACATGGTGAATACAGTCACAAAAGTGAAGTGTTAGCACCTGTTTACACACACTTTTAGAAATACGAAATTTGCTCACTTCACATCTAACAAGTTTACCTTCACATGGTGAATACAACCACAAAAGTGAAGTGTTAGCACCTGTTCACGCAAACTTTAAAAAATACGAAATTTGCTCAACTCCTCATTCACAGTCCACCAGATGGAAGTAAAACTGATGATCCACGCCGTAGCCAGCAGATATTGTGCAGGTTCTAAGAGAGTGACTGCTACAGCAGTACACACCTTGCGACCGGCCCCTGATCGTATCTCTACTTTCGCTTTGGAATATGCTAATGTTTGTGTACGCTGGCGTGCTCTCAAACCTTTGATTCGGTAACGTCATGGCGGGCAAAGCTCCCCAGTAAAGCAAACACCTATTGGTTTGATCGATCCTCCAGAAGGCAAACTCCCGCCGCGCAAACCAATCATAACACTTGTCGCAAGGTGAAGGTTTGCTTGGTCAATTTTTGTTTTCATCATCATCCTGTGACGCCTCAACGGGGAAGGATGGCTGGAAATAATTTTCCGGTTAGCTTATCTCTGGCATATGCCATACCTGTACAAACTGCCTTCTGACCATGTCTGTCTTGATGGTGTGTCTTGATGTTATGTCTTGCTCAGTTTGCAATCTTTTGATGTTTTCCGCCTCTTTTAAGTGCCCTTCTTTTGATGTTTTCCATCTTTTCCCATCTTTTGATGTGTTCCATCTGTTTACCATCTTTTGATGTTTTCCATCTGTTTCCCATCTTTTGATGTTTTCCGTCTCTTTTGGTTGCCAATCTTTTGATGTTGCTCGTTTCTTGATGTTCATCTGTAGGTACACTTCTTGATTTTTTCTAGATTTGGATCTTTAATATGGCAAAAACATGACTCTACACGTGCCAGAACGATCTCCAGGACACATTCTTCTCACCTGAGCTGTCTCCAAACTCCAGGACACATTCTTCTCACCTGAGCTGTCTCCAAACTCCAGGACACATTCTTCTCACCTGAGCTGTCTCCAAACTCCAGGACACATTCTTCTCACCTGAGCTGTCTCCACACTCCAGGACACATTCTTCTCACCTGAGCTGTCTCCACACTCCAGGACACATTCTTCTCACCTGAGCTGTCTCCAAACTCCAGGACACATTCTTCTCACCTGAGCTGTCTCCAAACTCCAGGACACATTCTTCTCACCTGAGCTGTCTCCACACTCCAGGACACATTCTTCTCACCTGAGCTGTCTCCACACTCCAGGACACATTCTTCTCACCTGAGCTGTCTCCAAACTCCAGGACACATTCTTCTCACCTGAGCTGTCTATAAAGAATTAATAACCCAAATCTGGCACCAAGAGAGGAGAATGTTTAGAAAAATTTGGACACAAATGAGGGCTCCCGCTGATGATGAGTTTCCTGGAGGCAAGCTGCCCCCTCAACTGTGTCTTTCCTGCTTTTTTGTCTGCCAGCCTGTCTTCTGTCCTGCTTGTTTGTCTGTCAACCTGTCTTCTGTCCTGCTTGCTTGTCTGCCAATCTGTCTTCTGTCCTGCTTGTTTGTCTGCCAACCTGTCTTCTGTCCTGCTTGTTTGTCTGCCCACCTGTCTTCTGTCTTGCTTGTTTGTCTGCCAACCTGTCTTCTGTCCTGCTTTTTTGTCTGCCAACTTGTCTTTTGTCTTGCTTGTTTGTCTACCAGTCTGCCTTCTATTCTGCTTGTTTGTCTGCCAGTCTGTCTTATGTACTATTTGTTTGTCTGTCAACCTGTCTTCTGTCCTGCTTGTTTGTCTGCCAACCTGTCTTCTGTCCTGCTTGTTTGTTTGCCCACCTGTCTTCTGTCTTGCTTGTTTGTCTGCCAACCTGTCTTCTGTCCTGCTTGTTCGTCTGTCAACCCGTCTTCTGTCCTGCTTGTTTGTCTGCCAACCTGTCTTCTGTCCTGCTTTTTTGTCTGCCAACTTGTCTTTTGTCCTGCTTGTTTGTCTACCAGTCTGCCTTCTATTCTGCTTGTTTGTCTGCCAGTCTGTCTTATGTACTATTTGTTTTTCTGTCAACCTGTCTTCTGTCCTGCTTGTTTGTCTGCCAACCTGTCTTCTGTCCTGCTTGTTTGTTTGCCAACCTGCCTTCTGTCCTGCTTTTTTGCCTGCCAACCTATCGTCTGTCCTGGTTGTTTGTCTGTCAACCTGTCTTCTGTCTTGTTGTTTGTCTGTCAAATGTCGATCTAGAAAGCTATCAGTTTGTCTGTCCTTCTGTCGCACGTCTACCCCGGGTAGATGTCTGATCAGTTGAAATTGTTACACTCATCTTTGTCCAGATGTCTGAACATATGAAAATGAGCGCAGAAAAAGATTCATAATACACATCGGAGCACCTTATACGGCTGCCGACAGTCATTCTTTAAATTTAGTGCTAGTTTTCCGAACACAGACGTGGGAAGTGCTCTTAATACAGCTCAGTATATATGGTTATTACTACCAGGGGAGAGCACAGATGTGGGAAGTGCTCTTAATACAGCTCAGTATATATGGTTATTACTACCAGGGGAGAGCACAGATGTGGGAAGTGCTCTTAATACAGCTCAGTATATATGGTTATTACTACCAGGGGAGAGCACAGATGTGGGAAGTGCTCTTAATACAGCTCAGTATATATGGTTATTACTACCAGGGGAGAGCACAGATGTGGGAAGTGCTCTTAATACAGCTCAGTATATATGGCTGTTACTACCAAGGTTTGTCACTGCATTAAGGATAGATGGTCACGTGTCAGTCCTGAGTAATGGGACTACCGTAACACTGCCAGGGGCATGGGACGGATGATGAGAAGGGGTTAAGGCAGACTCTTTGACTGGCAGGTTTCCGTAACCTGTGTATTAAACTACCGCTGATATCCTCTCACCTCAGACAAAACTTACCTGCCGAAGCTACCTGACACTAGGTGAGAACGAGTAAACTAATGTTTGATGGCCACAGTAAGCCAGGGTTTGTGAGGTTGTTCTGCTCGGTGGTGGCTGGCGGCGAGAAGGCGAGAGTCGACTAGAATGTTCTAGATGAATATGTGAGAACAAGAACAAGTGTTGGTGTGCCACATGCTCAGGTTAATATCTTGTCTCAGAGTTCGTCTCAGTGTTTTATATTTTGATATGAAAACTGTATATGGATGGAAGAAACAAATAAATCTACTACCTTGTTTTACAGATTAAAATCCTCGGGCATCTGTCGGGCCGATATATAAATAAACTTAATTCACACGCTGAACATGGAAATTTATCAGCTTTTATTACTATCACGAAATGATTATGTGTGACTCTGTGTGTGTGTGTGTGTGTGTGTGTGTGTGTGTGGAGAGAGAGAGAGAGAGGGAGAGAGAGAGAGGAATTAAGAAATAAAGACAATAATTAATAGTTTTAACAACATAATACTCTCTTTGGATGAGAGTGGTTGGAAACAACAAAAACATGTTGTCATTATTTCTAGCTTTTTTTTGTCGTAGTTTCTACAGGTGGTCACTTATATTTTCTCCTTCTACAGGTGGTCCCTTATATTTTCTCCTTCTACAGGTGGTCCCTTATATTTTCTCCTTCTACGGGTGGTCCCTTATATTTTCTCCTTCTACAGGTGGTCCCTTATATTTTCTCCTTCTACGGGTGGTCCCTTATATTTTCTCCTTCTACAGGTGGTCCCTTATATTTTCTCCTTCTACGGGTGGTCCCTTATATTTTCTCCTTCTACAAGTGTTCTCTTATATTTTCTCCTTCTTCCTCAGCATGGTGGAGGACTTGAGTTATTATTCAAGGGACAAGAAGTTCTAGAATTCTCAGACATTCTAAATTCACAAACGTTCTGAATTCACAGACATTCTGAATTCACAGAGATTCTGGCAAATATATCCTGGCTGAATTTTGAAACTGAAAACCAGGAAATTTACGCCAGTTTCAAGAGGTTAAAGTGTGTGTGTGTGTGTGTGTGTGTGTGTGTGTGTGTGTGTGTGGAGAGAGAGAGAGAGAGGGAGAGAGAGAGGAATTAAGAAATAAAGACAATAATTAATAGTTTTAACAACATAATACTCTCTTTGGATGAGAGTGGTTGGAAACAACAAAAACAGTTTGTCTGTCCTTCTGTCGCACGTCTACCCCGGGTAGATGTCTGATCAGTTGAAATTGTTACACTCATCTTTGTCCAGATGTCTGAACATATGAAAATGAGCGCAGAAAAAGATTCATAATACACATCGGAGCACCTTATACGGCTGCCGACAGTCATTCTTTAAATTTAGTGCTAGTTTTCCGAACACAGACGTGGGAAGTGCTCTTAATACAGCTCAGTATATATGGTTATTACTACCAGGGGAGAGCACAGATGTGGGAAGTGCTCTTAATACAGCTCAGTATATATGGTTATTACTACCAGGGGAGAGCACAGATGTGGGAAGTGCTCTTAATACAGCTCAGTATATATGGTTATTACTACCAGGGGAGAGCACAGATGTGGGAAGTGCTCTTAATACAGCTCAGTATATATGGTTATTACTACCAGGGGAGAGCACAGATGTGGGAAGTGCTCTTAATACAGCTCAGTATATATGGCTGTTACTACCAAGGTTTGTCACTGCATTAAGGATAGATGGTCACGTGTCAGTCCTGAGTAATGGGACTACCGTAACACTGCCAGGGGCATGGGACGGATGATGAGAAGGGGTTAAGGCAGACTCTTTGACTGGCAGGTTTCCGTAACCTGTGTATTAAACTACCGCTGATATCCTCTCACCTCAGACAAAACTTACCTGCCGAAGCTACCTGACACTAGGTGAGAACGAGTAAACTAATGTTTGATGGCCACAGTAAGCCAGGGTTTGTGAGGTTGTTCTGCTCGGTGGTGGCTGGCGGCGAGAAGGCGAGAGTCGACTAGAATGTTCTAGATGAATATGTGAGAACAAGAACAAGTGTTGGTGTGCCACATGCTCAGGTTAATATCTTGTCTCAGAGTTCGTCTCAGTGTTTTATATTTTGATATGAAAACTGTATATGGATGGAAGAAACAAATAAATCTACTACCTTGTTTTACAGATTAAAATCCTCGGGCATCTGTCGGGCCGATATATAAATAAACTTAATTCACACGCTGAACATGGAAATTTATCAGCTTTTATTACTATCACGAAATGATTATGTGTGACTCTGTGTGTGTGTGTGTGTGTGTGTGTGTGTGGAGAGAGAGAGAGAGAGGGAGAGAGAGAGAGGAATTAAGAAATAAAGACAATAATTAATAGTTTTAACAACATAATACTCTCTTTGGATGAGAGTGGTTGGAAACAACAAAAACATGTTGTCATTATTTCTAGCTTTTTTTTGTCGTAGTTTCTACAGGTGGTCACTTATATTTTCTCCTTCTACAGGTGGTCCCTTATATTTTCTCCTTCTACAGGTGGTCCCTTATATTTTCTCCTTCTACGGGTGGTCCCTTATATTTTCTCCTTCTACAGGTGGTCCCTTATATTTTCTCCTTCTACGGGTGGTCCCTTATATTTTCTCCTTCTACAGGTGGTCCCTTATATTTTCTCCTTCTACGGGTGGTCCCTTATATTTTCTCCTTCTACAAGTGTTCTCTTATATTTTCTCCTTCTTCCTCAGCATGGTGGAGGACTTGAGTTATTATTCAAGGGACAAGAAGTTCTAGAATTCTCAGACATTCTAAATTCACAAACGTTCTGAATTCACAGACATTCTGAATTCACAGAGATTCTGGCAAATATATCCTGGCTGAATTTTGAAACTGAAAACCAGGAAATTTACGCCAGTTTCAAGAGGTTAAAGTGTGTGTGTGTGTGTGTGTGTGTGTGTGTGTGTGTGGTTGGGGATGCGTGTAGGGATGCATGCACAAGCCCTGTAGCCTAGCGGGTAGATCAAGCTGGGATGCGTAGAGAAGCTAACACAAGAACTAAACCCAGGAAGTCTGCGTCTAAGACAAAGCATGTCGGGATATCTCACGGAGTCTTTTTTCATCTTAAAACTGCAGGCGCCATGTCATAGACAAGAGAACAGGTGAAACTATAATGTTCACCTTAACAGGTGAAACCATAATGTTCACCTTAACAGGTCAAACTATAATGTTCACCTTAACAGGTCAAACTATAATGTTCACCTTAATAGGTCAAACTATAATGTTCACCTTAATAGGTCAAACTATAATGTTCACCTTAACAGGTGAACCCATAACGTTCACTTTAACAGGTGAAACCATAACAGGTGAAACTATAATATTCACCTTCTGGGATTTCTCTCTTTTTTTTCAGTATAAACAATTTGTGAACAAAACTAAACTGATATATTCGTCTTGTGGGTAAATTATTGTCTAAAACTATATTTGACAGAAATGGAATTTCTATATATGCATACACAGACAAGCAGACAGACAGACGAGCGGCCGTGCGGGCGGACAGACAGACAGACAGGAAGACAGACAGACAAGAAGGCAAACAGTGAGACAGAAAGGAAGACAGAACCGGAGACAGACAGGACGACAGATAGGGAGACAGACAAGAAGGCAGACAGGGAGACAGATAGGAAGACAAGCAAGTAAAAGACATGAAGACACAAAAGAAGACAGACAAGAAGACAGAAAAGGACACAAACAGGGAGACATGCACAAAGACAGACAAGGAGGCAGACAGAAAGACAGGCAGGAAGACAGTAAAGGAGACAGACGGGAAGACAGCAAAGAAGAAAGATAGAAAAGAAGACAGACAGGAAGAGACAGATAGGAGGAAGACTGAAAGAAAGACAAGCAGAGAGATAAAAATGAAGACAGAGAGTCAGACATTAAGTTCCTATATGAGAAACGTGACCAAAACAACGACAACGTTTCCCTGGCAACGAGTACAACAAAAGAAGGAGGAAACGAGGGCCACATTTGAGTAGACGATGTCTAGTGGAAGAAGACTAAACCTTGGCTATAAACGTGATGTTGTGTTACTCTGTCCAGGAACAAGAACTGCTGTGGTCGGCCACGAGACCCTTTCATCATCAAGTTGAGTTCTGGCCACATCAGTTAATATCCACCTTCCTCTACGGCGCCTAATATATGACATTATGTCTAAAACTATATTTGACAGAAATGGAATTTCCATACATGCATACACAGACAAGCAGACAGACAGACAGGCGGCCGGGCGGACAGACAGACAGACAGGAAGACAGACAGACAAGAAGGCAAACAGGGAGACAGAAAGGAGACAGAACCTGAGACAGACAGAACGACGGAGACAGACAAGAAGGTAGACAGGGAGACAGACAAGAAGGGAGACAGACAAGAAGACAGACAGGGAGACAGACAAGAAGGCAAACAGGGAGACAGACAAGAAGGCAGACAGGGAGACAGACAAGAAGGCAGACAGGGAGACAGACAAGAAGACAGACAGGGAGACAGACAAGAAGACAGACAGGGAGACAGACAAGAAGGCAGACAGGGAGACAGACAAGAAGGGAGACAGACAAGAAGACAGACAGGGAGACAAACAAGAAGGCAAACAGGGAGACAGACAAGAAGACAGACAGGGAGACAGACAAGAAGGCAGACAGGGAGACAGACAAGAAGACAGACAGGGAGACAGACAAGAAGACAGACAGGGAGACAGACAAGAAGGCAGACAGGGAGACAGACAAGAAGACAGACAGGGAGACAGACAAGAAGACAGACAGGGAGACAGACAAGAAGGCAGACAGGGAGACAGACAAGAAGGCAGACAAGGAGACAGACAAGAAGGCAGACAGGGAGACAGACAAGAAGGCAGACAGGGAGACAGACAAGAAGGCACTGACATGATCTTAAATTATATCAGTTAAAAAACAACATTTTTTTAGATTAATGACTTTTACCGATGTTTCTGTTCTGATCTGTACTTTTTCTAGATCTTGTTATTGTGATTAGCAACTTTTATAGATGTCGTTGTTGTGATTAGTAATTTCTACAGATTTTGCTTTTGTGATTAGTAACTTGTATAGATGTTGTTTTTGTAATCAGTAACATGTATAGATGCTGTTGTGATCTGTAACTTGTGTAGATGTTGTTGTTGTTGTTGTTGCGATTATTAACATGTATAGATGTTGCACAAATTAAAGAACTGTTGCCTTGATTAGTCATGCCAGTAAAATTCTGTTAAAATCATAATGGGTAGACTTCGTAAGAAAATAGAAGAAGAAGTCAATATGGTCCAAGCTGGTTTCAGGCAAGGAAGAGGATCAAGAGATCATATATTCAATATAAGATTAATAATAGAGAAATGCAGAGAGTTTAATGCGAATCTATATTTATCCTTTATAGACTACTCAAAGGCATTTGATTGTGTACAACACCAGAAACTTTGGGAAATAATGGAAAAAATGGGATTTCCAACACACTTAATACAATTAACATCACTGCTGTATCTAGACCAACAGGCAGCAGTAAGAATAAATAGTGAAACAACAACTTGGTTTGACATAAAACAAGGGGTCTGTTAGGGGTGCATATTGTCGCCTTACTTATTTAACTTGTATACTGAAAATATAATGAGGAATGTTAGAGAAGATGCATACAAAGAATATTACGATACCATAACAACTGGATGTTATGAAATACCAGAAATTAGATATGCTGATGACACAGTATTACTGTCCACAACACAAAAAGGAATGGAAAAACTAATTATGTCAGTCCGTAAGACCAGCGAAGAGCAGAACCTCTATCTTAATGCAAAGAAAACTAAATTGATGACAAGTGACAAAACAAACAAGGCAGCTGAAATATGTATCAATGAGGAAAAATTGGAAGAAGTGAAGAGTTCTGAATATCTTGGATCACTACTAACTAATAATGGAGATACAATGAGGGAAATTAAAAGGAGGACATCCATTGCTCTTCAGAAAGTAAAATAACTAAAGAATCTGTGGAGAGGAGCAGACAGAACTACAAAAATAATATTTTTAAGGGCATGCATCTTTCCCATTGCAACATATGCCTGTGAGACCTGGACACTTAACAAAACAGCTGAGAAACACCTTTGAATGTAAATGCTACAGAATAGTTCTTCAAATATCATGGACACAAAAAGGAACAAATATATCCATACTACAAGAACTTAATATTGAAGAAGGTTGGCTAGTGAAGAGGATTAAAGAGAGAAAACTGAAATATTTTGGACACATTAAACGTCATGATAATTTAGAGAAGACCGTCTTGGAAGGATACATAATGGGAAAAAGAGGAAGACCAACGCGAAGATGGCTGCAAGACATCGTTGATGATCTGCAAATGGATGCATCAGCAGCAGGCCATCTTGCTCACAACCGAGAGGCCTACAGGAGTGCTGTTAGGGAGGCAAAGTTCAAAATATGTCCAAATTATTTAGGTTTTTTCTGTTTAATCTTCTTTACTAGCCAGCCTTCTGGATATATTACTCTGTTTTACTGACATGATTTCATGCAGGTATTGTCATACATTGCCGGTTTGATTAACTGTTATAAGACGGTCAAAGAAAGATAACCGATAAATAATTTGATCAAATTTTTTTCTCTCCCCGTATGAAGTTTCATGGGAAGTTTTCTATCAGAACTTGTTTTTTTTTCTGTCTGTATCAAGTTTCATGGCGAAAATTTTTGACCTAAAACTATTTTTGTGACCAATGAAGACATTCTAATCTGCTACACAGCCATTAAGATCTCTATCAGAACTATCTGCTGGCGTTTGTGCAGGGAAAGCTGGATATAAATAGTTTTCCCATAATTAACACTCACATATTCTCAACCCTTCAGCATTCCGGTAAATTGAGCGGAGTGGGGTTTGTGATAAATAAAGCAAGTGGGTCAGCACAGCTTAGCTGGAGCTCGACTGTTAGTTCCCTCCAGCGTCTTATCTTACATCCATGGCCCTGGACTTTTACTTCTTGTCTGTTCTGTCAGGTAATGGACAATGAAAGAGAGGCCAGAAAGCAAACAGTCAGGCCAGTAAATACGCTCGCAGACAAACAGACAGACAGACAGACAGAATAAAAAACACACACCAAATAAGATAAACTTACAGTAAGAACAAACAAACGCAGATAAACAGAGAGAAGGAAAGAAAAAAAAACAGATAGACAGGCAGAAGAAATAAGCAAACATTTGATAAACAGACAGAAGGAAAGAAACAAGCAAACAGATAAACAGACAGAAGGAAAGAAACAAGCAAACAGATAAACAGACAGAAGGAAAGAAACAAGCAAACAGATAAACAGACAGAAGGAAAGAAACAAGCAACAGATAAACAGACAGAAGGAAGAAACAAGCAAACAGATAAACAGACAGAAGGAAAGAAACAAGCAAACAGATAAACAGACAGAAGGAAAGAAACAAGCAAACAGATAAACAGACAGACGGAAAGAAACAAGCAAACAGATAAACAGACAGAAGGAAAGAAACAAGCAAACAGATAAACAGACAGAAGAAAGGAAACAAACAAACCAAATAAGATAGGCTTACATCGAAAGCTAAACAGGCAAACAGACAGAAGGGAAGAAACAGACCATCTAAGATATTCGCACATTCACAGCGAGAGATAAACAGACAGATAAACACTAACACACGAGAGAAGATGGGAGGACATATGTACACAGACATAAACACACACACATTAAAGAGATCTACATATTAGCAGGCAGGCAGACGGACAGACAGACAGACAGACAGATAGATAGATAGATAGACAGACAGACAGACAGACAGACAGACAGACAGACAGACAGACAGATAGATAGATAGATAGATAGATAGATAGATAGATAGATAGATAGATAGATAGATAGATAGACAGACAGACAGATAGATAGATAGATAGATAGATAGATAGATAGATAGATAGATAGATAGATAGACAGATAGATAGATAGATAGATAGATAGATAGATAGATAGATAGATAGATAGATACTTACGTCTGGTCCCGAGGTTCCGGATGTATGACGTCATAATATTCCTCTCGAGGGTGTCGAGATCGCTCTGTGTCTGATGTCCGCCGCGTGGCGCGAGTTTGGGGCGCTGTGACCTGACTGGTGTTAATGTTTACAGCGTTTGTGGTGGCGGCTGTTGAAGCCGAGCCACTGCTGTGCTCTAAGTTACGGTTTCTTCCTCTTTCTCGCACACCCGATGTATTGTCTGATGTAGCAACTACACTGCTATCTCCAATGGTCACGTGCTTATTTGAGAGCTTGTGATTGGCTGCTGTCTGGCTGCTTACCATGGTATCCGAAGATGACGTCATAGCGTCCTCCCAGAATTCTTCTCTGCCGTCTTTGATGTTGTTGTACGTGGCACGTGCGACTGCCCTATCGTCAGTGACCCATGTCTTGACCACAGAGTTGCTGCTGCTGAAAGACACTCTGAAATAATAAAACAACAGCAACAATTACTAAAATAATCTCCGCCTTTGAAGATGGTTTCAAGCAAGGCAGACATCATGCCATTCTTGCACACAATGCCCGTCTTTATAACAAAGAGAAAAACAAAAGAGCTACTTTCCAGTTTTTTTAAAGTCTGTTGTGTTGTTTTTTTATGTCAGTCCATTAAGATAGTGTACATACAGTGCATGTAGACAATGTATGCTGATCTGCTGGCAGAGTGTAGACAATGTATGCTGATCGTCAGGGCAGAGTGTAGACAATGTATGCTGATCGTCAGGGCAGAGTGTAGACAATGTATGCTGATCTGCTGACAGAGTGTAGACAATGTATGCTGATCTGCTGACAGAGTGTAGACAATGTATGCTGATCTGCTGACAGAGTGTAGACAATGTATGCTGATCGTCAGGGCAGAGTGTAGACAATGTATGCTGATCGTCAGGGCAGAGTGTAGACAATGTATGCTGATCTGCTGACAGAGTGTAGACAATGTATGCTGATCGTCAGGGCAGAGTGTAGACAATGTATGCTGATCTTCAGGGCAGAGTGTAGACAATGTATGCTGATCTTCAGGGCAGAGTGTAGACAATGTATGCTGATCTTCAGGGCAGAGTGTAGACAATGTATGCTGATCTTCAGGGCAGAGTGTAGACAATGTATGCTGATCGTCAGGGCAGAGTGTAGACAATGTATGCTGATCTTCAGGGCAGAGTGTAGACAATGTATGCTGATCTTCAGGGCAGAGTGTAGACAATGTATGCTGATCTGCTGGCAGAGTGTAGACAATGCATGCTGATCTTCAGGGCAGAGTGTAGACAATGTATGCTGATCTGCTGGCAGAGTGTAGACGATGTATGCTGATCTTCAAGGCAGAGTGTAGACAATGTATGCTGATCTTCAGGGCAGAGTGTAGACAATGTATGCTGATCTGCTGGCAGAGTGTAGACGATGCATGCTGATCTTCAAGGCAGAGTGTAGACGATGTATGCTGATCTGCTGGCAGAGTGTAGACAATGTATGCTGATCTGCTGGCAGAATGTAGACAATGCATGCTGATCTGCTGGGCAGAGTGTAGACGATGTATGCTGATCTGCTGGCAGAGTGTAGACAATGTATGCTGATCTGCTGGCAGAGTGTAGACGATGTATGCTGATCTGCTGGGCAGAGTGTAGACGATGTATGCTGATCTGCTGGCAGAGTGTAGACAATGTATGCTGATCTGCTGGCAGAGTGTAGACGATGTATGCTGATCTGCTGGCAGAGTGTAGACAATGTATGCTGATCTGCTGGGCAGAGTGTAGACGATGCATGCCTCGTATTAGTCTATCTTTACTCAACTGATCACTCGGTAAAGAAACATACTGTAAGACACATGCGACAGTTACTTTGGGTGACAGAAGATGGGCAGGACAGAGCCTGGCTTTATGCACCTGGTAGCTCGGCGCACCAAACACAAGACAGACAGACAGAAACAACTAATTCCTGCGGTCGGTGAAGGTATAATAGGCCGGGAAATGTGATACAGAGATACATGGGAAGGTAAAGATATACTATAACTGGGGAAATTTTGGTATTGAGAGATATCGGACAGAAAATATGAAAAATATGTGGCGAAATGGAGATACTGAGAGCAATGGAAGGAAAATGTAGCAAACATGTGTGGAAATCAAGATACTGAGAGCAATGGAAGGAAAATGTAGCAAACATGTGTGGAAATCAAGATACTGAGAGCAATGGAAGGAAAATGTAGCAAACATGTGTGGAAATCAAGATACTGAGAGCAATGGAAGGAAAATGTAGCAAACATGTGTGGAAATCAAGATACTGAGAGCAATGGAAGGAAAATGTAGCAAACATGTGTGGAAATCAAGATACTGAGAGCAATGGAAGGAAAATGTAGCAAACATGTGTGGAAGTCAGGAAAGGGAAGCGTTCAAGAGAAAAAAAAAAGGGGAAATATCTGAAGATAAAAATATCTGGAGCAGAGAGTTGTCGGTATGATATTTATTTAAATGAGACCACACATCACACAGAGAGACACACACGCTCACTCACACAAGCACACATACACATAAGCAGACTTATTAGTAGACATACGAACACACACTACGTGATAGTGTGTTTCAAGTACACACAACAAACATGTAACTATATCTGGTAAGACAGAACTCGTTGCATCTTTAGAAGAAGAAGATGACCTACAAGATTTTTCTCTCAACATGGCAGATAAATGCAATTTTCATACAAAGGAGAGCTCATTGCTACACCTAGGTCACGTGAGAGAAGCGGAAATGTAAAGCACCTGCTAAACATACTCAAACGATTCTTTGTTTACTGAAAAGATAAATTAACGATTCTTTGTTTACTGAAAAGATAAATTATAACGAAGGTTGTCAGTAAAGGAGAACAGAACAAGAAGTTGAGCTAAATATACATTATAAAAAACTAGAAACATGCCTCCATTTTACTGCCTGCTAAGACCGGCCTACATAGATTGGCCTACATTTGTGGTTCAGACTGTTAGAAAACCTATTTCTTAGACTGGCCTACATTCGTGGCTCAGACTGTTAGAAAACCTATTTCTTAGACTGGCCTACATTTGTGGCTCAGACTGTTAGAAAACCTATTTCTTAGACTGGCCTACATTTGTGGCTCAGACTGTTAGAAAACCTATTTCTTAGACTGGCCTACATTTGTGGCTCAGAATATTAGAAAACCTATTTCTTAGACTGGCCTATATTTGTGGCTCAGAATATTAGAAAACCTATTTCTTAGACTGGCCTACATTTGTGGCTCAGAATATTAGAAAACCTATTTCTTAGGCATTCCCCCCCCCCCCGCCTCCCGCCAAAAATCTGATCATCGAACATCAAGAAAAAATCATTAAACAAACATCAGTAAACATGTTTGACAAACATCATCAACAAAAACACTTCTTCGGACATCACGGCACAATAACAAAAAAACTTTCCATCACACATCACAACTAATCAACATACATCATCAACAACAAATTTTCAACAAATAAGACATGTATCAACAAAAACAGTTTAAATATCATGAACAAGAAAAACTGTTTATAAAACATCATCAATAAAAAAAAACAACTATTTAACAAATATTAGTATAAAAAATGTCTACACACACTATCAATAAAAAACTGTTTTACAAATATCATCATCAAAAGAAAAGTTGTTCAGTAAACTACATCAACAACAAAAATCATTGTTTTAACAAAAATCATAGGAACAAAAACTGTTTTACAAAAATAGTCAGTAAAAAGCTGTTTAACAAACAAAAATAACATTAACAAACACCATCTAAAAACATAAGGAATACCATCTAAAACTGTCAACAACATTAAGGACCTCTACAATGGATATGTTTGTGCAGTCAAAACAGAAGAAGGGATGAGTGAATGGTTCCAGATTGAAACAGGTGTGAAACAAGGGTGTATACTGTCTCCTTTGTTTTTGGAATTACAATAGACTTCATAATGAAAAAATGCTGCACAGGTAACACAGATATTGACTGGGTACATGGGACCCAACTAGAAGATCTTGATTTTGCTGATGACATAACTCTTATCAGTAACAATGTGAATTCCATGCAAGAAAAAATAGATATCCTGTCTTCACTGGCTAGCAAAATAGGGCTTGAAATTAACAAGGACAAAACAAAAATAATGAAACTTCTTATTAATCAAAATGGAAAAATACACGTAAAAGGGACAGATATTGAAGAAGTCAATCAATTTGCATACACTGGCAGATACATAGACCAGGATGGTGACACCAGAAAGTTGGAATTAGAATTGCAAAAGCCGCATCGATCTTCAAGAATCTTGAGAACATATGGCATTCAAAAGCTATAAGCACAAAAACCAAGTTAAGACTATTCAATTTAAATGTAATATCCACCCTCATTTATGCATACGAAAGCTGGAAAACAACTAAAGAAATAGAAAAGAAATTAGACTCTTTTGAAAACAAATGCCTAAGGAAAATGCTCGGCATCAAGTGGAACGAATTCAAGAACAATGCAGAGATAAGACAGATGACTGAACAACAACCAGTTTCATGGGTGATCAAGAGACGGAGATGGACATATGTTAGTCACGTGATGAGAAGAAACGATCAGAGAATCCCAAAACAAGCTATCAAGTGGAACACAACAGGCCAGAGAAAAAGAGGCAGACCAGGTGAAACTCTAAAGAGGACATTGTTAAGAGAGGCCAAATTAACAGGCATAAAATCCCTTGATGAAGTTGAAAGACTCGCCGAAAACAGGTAAAGTTGGCAAACTACCTTGCGAGCCCTATGTGTCGTTTAATGGCACGGGAAGGATATAAGATAAAAAAAAAAAACCTAATCAATAGCCATAATCAAGAGAAATAAACTGTTTAGCAAACATCACTAACATTAAACTAGTTAACAAATATCACTAACAATAAACTGTTTAACAAACATTACTAACAATAAACTGTTAATCAAACATCATCAACAAAAAGCTGTTCATTTGATGAAAAAGTGGAAGCTGATGACAAGATTATAATGAAGACATAAACTTGTTGTTTCCTGTTTGAGGTGTAAGTATCCAAGGAAAACTTGGCAGCTGTAATGTGAACACAACAGGCAAACATTCAGGGGAGGTAAACAGTGGCTGCTGTGTCGAGTTCGGCGCCTATCTTCTACTCATTTACCCCAAGTTGGCACAAACAAAACGTACAGCCCGTGTAACAGAGGAATTCTCCTTGCCAGGTGAAAAGTTTGTTACTCCATTGTAGCACTGTTGTACTCACTACTTGGCTAGACTTACCAAACTTCTCCCAGAAACATGCTGCCATGATAAACTGCCGACAACTGGAGAAGATTTCTATGAAACAATAAGAAAACAGAACAATATAAAGCAATACACTCACTTATCATGTACTCACTGGCGTCACAGACATGTACACACTGGCGTCACAGACGTACACACTGGCGTCACAGACAGATGTGTTCACATTTATCAGATTCGTGTTCGCCCAAATTTTTAATTAGATTCTGGGATGCAACTGATGGAAACTCTCTTCACATAATATCTGATGACAGCCATCATGATACGACTGAAGTTAAATATCTTCAAGCTGTCTATCATAATCGCCGTGACAGCTTACATATGATATTCTCAAGCTGTCTATGATAATCGCCGTGACAGCTTACATATGATATTCTCAAGCTGTCTATGATAATCGCCGTGATAGCTTACATATGATATTCTCAAGCTGTCTATGATAATCGCCGTGACAGCTTACATATGATATTCTCAAGCTGTCTATGATAATCGCCGTGACAGCTTACATATGATATTCTCAAGCTGTCTATGATAATCGCCGTGACAGCTTACATATGAAGTTCTGTCACTATGATTGCGTGTCTTTATATGAAGTTCTGTCACTATGATTGCGTGTCTTTATATGAAGTTCTGTCACTATGATTGCGTGTCTATATGTTATCTTCTGTCACAGTGATTGTGTGTCTTTATATGAACTTCTGTCACAGTGATTGTAAAGAAAGAATAGAAGGCCACGATTCTAGAACATCTCCAGACAATCAAACGAAGGCCACGATTCTAAAACTTCACCAGACAACAAAAATAAGGCCACGATTCTAGAACATCTCCAGACAACAAAAAGAAGGCCAAGATTCTAGAACATCTCCAGACAATCAAACGAAGGCCACGATTCTAGAACATCTTCAGACAACAAAAAGAAGGCCACGATTCTAGAACATCTTCAGACAACAAAAAGAAGGCCACGATTCTAGAACATCTTCAGACAACAAAAAGAAGGCCACGATTCTAGAACATCTTCAGACAACAAAAAGAAGGCCACGATTCTAGAACATCTTCAGACAACAAAAAGAAGACCACGATTCTAGAACACCTCCAGACAACCAAAGGAAGGCCACGACTGCCTCTAATGAAAGAACACGCGTGATTTCTTGAACTCAAACACACGGACCCGTCCATGGAGATTTCACGAAGAATCTGGAAGAGAAAACTCACCGTGGAAACATTTTTATGAATGACTGGAAAACTAGGGAGTCAGTATTTTCCTGAATGAAATGATTGTTGAGCTAAGAAACAACATCTCAAGAATCTACAAACTAGGGGCTTCTCTCTGGAATGTTAAGGATTTTGTTGACGACAATGTCAAGCGAAAAATGCTTGACACAAACTAATGAAGGGAAAACTTGATTATGAAGATGAAAAGACACAATCAACTTTTAATGGCATTTCTACAAAAGGTAGCCCTCTCGAGAGAGAGAGGAAAAGAGACCAGAAGAACAGAAAATTTAATAACGAGGAGATAATCAGTCAAGAGGAGATAACCGCATGACGTGGGTGGAGCTACAACAGATTTACAGGTAAGCATGAAAAAGTCCTGGAACAGAGGGAGAAACCTGACTGGCAGATACAGGAGACCAGAACAGCGCGAGTGACTGATTACCTGACATTAGTGTCACGGTAAATGCCACAGAATTAAGACATACTGGCGTGACCTGGCCCGTGCTTGAATACAGGAACTGCTTTAATAACTGCTTCTAAAATCAGCAACGACAGCGTCCAGAAGCCTCCGCAGTTGTGGCAGTGACAACAATTACAACAGCACAATACCTATAACAAACACAAAGGCAGTAAGGATAACGTTAGTAGTATTAGTAGTAGTAGTAGCAGTATTAGTAGTAGTAGTGTAGTAGTAGTCGCAGCAGCAGCAGTAGTAGTATTAGTAGTAGTAGTAGTGTAGTAGTAGCAGTAGCAGTAGTAGTAGTAGTAGTAGTAGTAGTAGTGTAATAATAGTAGTAGTAGTGTAATAGTAGCAGCAGCAGTAGTAGTAGTAGTAGTAGTAGTAGTAGTGTAGTAGTAGTAGTAGTAGCAGTAGTAGTAGTAGTAGTAGTGGTAGTAGTAGTAGTGTAATAATAGCAGTAGCAATGTAATAGTAGTAGCAGCAGTAGTAGTATCAATAGTAGTAGAAGTAGTAGTGTAATAGTAGCAGCAGTAGTAGCAATGTAGTAGTAGTAGCAGCAGTAGTAGTATCAATAGTAGTAGAAGTAGTAGTGTAATAGTAGCAGCAGTAGTAGCAATGTAGTAGTAGTAGCAGCAGTAGTAGTATCAATAGTAGTAGAAGTAGTAGTGTAATAGTAGCAGCAGTAGTAGTATCAATAGTAGTAGAAGTAGTAGTGTAATAGTAGCAGCAGTAGTAGCAATGTAGTAGTAGCAGCAGCAGTAGTATCAATAGTAGTAGAAGTAGTAGTGTAATAGTAGCAGCAGTAGTAGTATCAATAGTAGTAGAAGTAGTAGTGTAATAGTAGCAGCAGTAGTAGTATCAATAGTAGTAGAAGTAGTAGTGTAATAGTAGCAGCAGTAGTAGCAATGTAGTAGTAGTAGCAGCAGTAGTAGTATCAATAGTAGTAGAAGTAGTAGTGTAGTAGTAGCAGTAGCAGTAGGAGTAGTAGCAATAATAGTAGCAGTAGTAGTAGTAGCAGTAGTAGTAGTAGTAGTAGTGTAGGAGTAACAGTAGTAGTAACAGTAGCAGTAGTAGTAGTAATAGCAGTGTAGTAGTAGTAGTAGTAGTAGTAGTAGTAATAGCAGTGTAGTAGTAGTAGTAGTAGTAGTAGTAATAGCAGTGTAGTAGTGTAGTAGTAGTAGTAGTAGTAGTAGTAGTAGTAGTAGTAGTAGTAGTAGTAGTAGTAGTAGTAAAAACAACGGCACTAATAGTATAGTGCGCTGTGTTATTGATGCATGGTGAGACATACAGGTGTTTATAAGGAATAAATTTTGATTTTGTAAGAGTGGACTTTTAGTTTTCTTACTGAAACTGGTTATAGGCTGGCAGTAGCTATAGCTGGCGTGTTGTACAGTATCTGATGCAGCTACAGCTGGCGTGTTGTACAGTATCTGATGCAGCTACAGCTGGCGTGTTGTACAGTATCTGATGCAGCTATAGCTGGCGTGTTGTACAGTATCTGATGCAGCTATAGCTGGCGTGTTGTACAGTATATGATGCAGCTACAGCTGGTGTGTGATGCAGTATCTGTGATGCAACTACAGCTGGAGTGTTGTAAAGCATACACATACTGTTAAAAAAAAAAGAAACCCAACGCTACTGTAGTCGTAAATGACACCAAATTTCAAACTTGTATCAAAATTTTATTTTACGGAATTAATGTTTCAATCTTGGAATGAAGAAACTTTAAGACTTTAACAATGAAATGATGTTCATTAAATTTGATTTGGACTTTTATTCTTTGCGACTGATGGCTCCATTTCAGTAATATGTATGGCCTCATCTGGCCTGTATCAGAGAACGACATCTCCTTGACATGAATCCGATTAGCCGTTGGATCTGTTGTTGTGGGATGGCTGCCCACTCTTCCCGCAGTGCAAGAGACAACTGTCGAAGATTGGTTGGTGCCACGTCTCGCTGGCGGACTTGTCTGCTGAGTTCATCCCATAAGTGTTCTACTGGGTTCATGTCTGATGACATGGATGGCCATGGAATGGTCTGGACGTTGTTGTCAGCGAGGAACTGGGCGGTGAGTTGTGCCACATGAGTTCGAGCGTTATCCTGCTGAAAAATCGACACTGGTGCAGCCAGAAGTGGAAGGATATGAGGGCGAAGAATTTCAGCGACGTATCGGTGGCATTCAGGCGTCCTTCAATTTCCACCAGGTCACTTCTTCCCATGAAGTTGGTCGCCCCCTCCCATACCAGTACACCTCCACCACCATGTGGAGGAGCCTCATCCACGCAGTTCTGGACGTAGCGCTCATGGACTCTGTGGTAAACTCTTCTCCGTCTATCGTGTCGCTGGAGCAGAAAGAATGATTCATCGCTAAACCAAATCCTTCTCCAATCATTCGCAACGGTCCACTGACGATGCTGGTTCGCCCACTGCAGTCGGTTCTGGCGACGCCGATCCGTAAGAACAGGACCTCTGTAGGGTCTTCTAGCCCAAAGACCAGCGTCGTGCAGCCAGTTCCTGACCGTTTGATCTGAAATTCTACGAGCTGCTGTCATTGGCCGGACTGTTGAGGACGCAGATGCAAATAGATTCTTGAGGTGACGCAGCCGTATGAAGCGGTCTTCGGCAGAAGTTGTGACTATAGGTCTTCCACGGCGTGGCCGGTCTGTAACTGTTTCTTGAAATCATCTCCAAAGGCGACTAATGGTGCTTCTAACCACACATTAAATTGTCTGTCCAGTTCTGTAAACGTCCAATGCTGACGAGTCGTTGTTCTGTAATGAGATCAGCCTTACTTGCGCATTGAATTTTCAAATGAACTGATTCGAGGAGCGTCAATCTTTTATAGGCATTCAATAACATGGTCAGTGAGTTTTGTGTTCAGTAAGTTTCACAGGATTCTCGTGAACCTGTCATGAGTTATTTTCAAAAATTCCGTTTTGACTAGTGTCGCTTTTCTGTGCTCATGAATCATCTGCTGAGTACAATTCAGGTCAGCACGTGAAGTTGATGTCCAAGTGAATGTTTCAGGCAATTTGCCCTTGTCTGATCAGCAAACTTTAGTCTAAATCGCAACATCGTACTTGTTGTGATTATTATTTTGGACTGTATATATCACATACAGATCTGACATATAAATCTTAGATATGAAGCAATACAGACCACATATGTTCACTACACAGCGGTTCTCACAATATTATGTCTGCCCCATGTGGACACAGGATCTTTCTATCTCCATTATATCATGATACTGCTACGTGATATCCTAGTTTTCATCATGCACGTAGTTGTGTTTACGGTGTTACAAGGTGCGTTTTTCATCGTTTTCCAGGAAGTTTTTCTTTTACTTCACAGGTCACAGATTCAGCGTTTGGTCGACTACATGCCACCGACAGGTAGTCTCGACTACATGCCACCGACAGCTAGTCTCAACTACATGCCACCGACAGCTAGTCTCGACTACATGCCACCGACAGCTAGTCTCGACTACATGCCACCGACAGCTAGTCTCGACTACATGCCACCGACAGGTAGTCTCGACTACATGCCACCGACAGCTAGTCTCAACTACATGCCACCGACAGCTAGTCTCGACTACATGCCACCGACAGCTAGTCTCCGCCAAGAACTTTTCATGTGAACATAGTTTGCTATCGACTGCTCTACTCTGTCATCTCTCACTTACGAAGACAGAACATTGACCACGTGACTACCACAGAAGCAAACACAGGATAACTCTTACTTCTTGTGTGAGCCCATGGATGCGATCAAGACATCATGACCTCAGTCACTCAAAGGTCAAGGACAATACTGGACCTGAGCTTGCGTCTGCAAGACCTGGGAACGGTTAGAGTGATTACGTCATCAGTTCTAGCTTAGCGACGGTTGGTAAACTTCTTTATAATATTTTTCTCACTTGTTTGTGAGGACCACTTTGTATGTGATATATGTAGGAGACAAGAATGATACTAGTATAATAAAGTTACCAATATTATACAGAACAGTCCTGTATTTTAAGGAATTGTCCCGGATATCATATTTCTTTGATCGGGGCGTATAAATTTCCCTTCTTTTAACATGCGTGTCCCATATTGTCCCGTATTCTCATCTTCAGAAATAAATTGAATTACGGACCTGTTTTTTCTCCAGCATTCCTAGTTCCTCATTGGTGATATCAAGGAATAGGTTAATCATCCGGTCTGGTATCTGAAGTTGGTGATATCACGGAATAGATTAATCATCCGGTCTGGTATCTGAAGTTAGCGATATCAATGAATGGATTGATCACCCAGTCTGGTATCTGAAGTTAGTGATATCAATGAATGGATTGATCACATAGTCTGGTATCTGAAGTTGGTGATATCAAGGAATGGATTGATCACATAGTCTGGTATCTGAAGTTGGTGATATCAAGGAATGGATTGATCACATAGTCTGGTATCTGAAGTTGGTGATATTAAGGAATGGATTGATCACATAGTCTGGTATCTGAAGTTGGTGATATTAAGGAATGGACTAATCACATAGTCTGGTATCTGAAGTTGGTGATATTAAGGAATGGACTGATCACATAGTCTGGTATCTGAAGTTGGTGATATCAAGGAATGGATTGATCACATAGTCTGGTATCTGAAGTTGGTGATATCAAGGAATGGACTGATCACATAGTCTGGTATCTGAAGTTGGTGATATTAAGGAATGGACTGATCACATAGTCTGGTATCTGAAGTTGGTGATATTAAGGAATGGACTGATCACATAGTCTGGTATCTGAAGTTGGTGATATCAAGGAATGGACATTAAGGGATATTTAATCTGCTGTCAGCAGTCAATAAAAGGATCTTTACATTTGCTGTCGGCAGTTAATAAAAAAGATCTTGACATCCGCTGTCAGCAGTTAATAAAAAGATCTTGACATCAGCTATCAGCAGTTAATAAAAAGATCTTGACATCAGCTGTCAGCAGTTAATAAAAAGATCTTGACATCCTATGTCAGCAGTTAATAAAAAGATCTTGACATCCGCTGTCAGCAGTTAATAAAAAGATCTTGACATCCGCTGTCAGCAGTTAATAAAAAGATCTTGACATCCGCTGTCAGCAGTTAATAAAAAGATCTTGACATCCGACTGGGGGTTTGAAGCTCTTGAGACTATCATAGGAATGTAGTATTGCCCCGTCTACTCATTTGTTTCCCTCATAACGCCACCCTACGACCCCTTTTCTTCCACTGCCCCCTACTACCCCTTTTCTTCCACTGCCCCCCTACTACCCCTTTTCTTCCACTCCCACTACTACCCCTTTTCTTCCACTCCCCCTAGTACCCCTTTTCTTCTACTGCCCCCTACTACCCCTTTTCTTCCACTGCCCCCTCCTACCCCTTTTCTTCCACTGCCCCCTAATACCCCTTTTCTTCCACTGCCCCCTACTGCCACTTTTCTTCCACTGCCCCCTACTGCCCCTTTTCTTCCACTTCCCACTACGATACCTTTTCTTCCACTGCCCCCTACTGCCCCTTTTCTTCCACTGCCCACTACTACGCCTTTTTTTCCATTCCCCCCTATTGCCCCTTTTCTTCCACTCCCCCCCCTACTACGCCTTTTCTTCCACTGCCCCCTACTGTCCCTTTTCTTCTACTGCCCCCTACTACCCCTTTTCTTCCACTGCCCCCTCCTACCCCTTTTCTTCCACTGCCCCCTAATACCCCTTTTCTTCCACTGCCCCCTACTGCCACTTTTCTTCCACTGCCCCCTACTGCCCCTTTTCTTCCACTTCCCACTACGATACCTTTTCTTCCACTGCCCCCTACTGCCCCTTTTCTTCCACTGCCCACTACTACGCCTTTTTTTCCATTCCCCCCTATTGCCCCTTTTCTTCCACTCCCCCCCCTACTACGCCTTTTCTTCCACTGCCCCCTACTGTCCCTTTTCTTCCACTGCCCCCTACTGCGCCTTTTCTTCCATTGCCCCTTACTGCCCCTTTTCTTCCACTTCCCCCTACTATCCCTATTCTTCCACTGCCCCCTACTACGCCTTTTCTTCAACTGCCACCTACTGCCCTTTTTCTTCCACTGCCCCCTACTACGCCTTTTCTTCCACTGCCACCTACTACCCCTTTTCTTCCACTGCCCCCTACTACGCCTTTCCTTCCACTGCCCCCTACTGCCCCTTTTCTTCCACTGCCCCCTACTACGTCTTTTCTTCCTCTGCCCCCTATTACACGTTTGCTTCCACTGCCCCCTACTGCCCCCTTTCTTACACTGCCACCTACTAAGCCTTTTCCTCCACTGCCCCCTACTACGCCTTTTGTTCCACTGCCCCCTACTACGCCTTTTCTTCCACTGCCCCCTACTACGCCTTTGTTTCCATTGCTCCTCTACTACGCCTTTTCTTCCACTTCCCCCTACTACCCCTTTTCTTCCACTTCCCACCTACTACGCCTTTTCTTACACTACCCCCCTACTGCCCCTTTTCTTCCACTGTCCCCCCCCTATTGCAGCTTTGTTTCCATTTCACCCTACTACGCCTTTTCTTCTACTGCTTCTATACTGCCCCTTTTCTTCCACTTCCCCCTACTACCCCTTTTCTTCCACTGCTTCTCTATTGCCCCTTTTCTTCCACTTCCCCATACGACCCATTTTCTTCCACTGCCCCCTACGACCCTTTTCTTCCACTTTTCCCTACGAACCCTTTTTCTTCCACTGCCCCCTACTGCCGCTTTTCTTCCACTGCCCCCTACTGCCGCTTTTCTTCCACTGCCCCCTACTACCCCTTTTCTTCCACTTCCCCCTACTGCCGCTTTTCTTCCACTGCCACCTACTACCCCTTTTCTTCCACTTCCCCCTTCTGCCGCTTTTCTTCCACTGCCCCCTACGACCCTTTTCTTCCACTTCCCCCTACGACCCTTTTTCTTCCACTGCCCCCTACTGCCGCTTTTCTTCCACTTCCCCCTACGATCCCTTTTCTTCCACTGCCCCCTACTGCCGCTTTTCTTCCACTGCCCCCTACTGCCGCTTTTCTTCCACTGCCCCCTACTGCCGCTTTTCTTCCACTGCCCCCTACTACCCCTTTTCTTCCACTGCCCCCTACTACCCCTTTTCTTCCACTGCCCCCTACTACCCCTTTTCTTCCACTGCCCACTACTACCCCTTTTCTTCCACTGCCCCCTACTGCCGCTTTTCTTCCACTGCCCCCTACTGCCCCTTTTCTTCCACTGCCCCCTACTGCCGCTTTTCTTCCACTGCCCCCTACTGTCCCTTTTCTTCCACTGCCCCCTACTACCCCTTTTCTTCCACTGCCCCTCTACTGCCCCTTTTCTTCCACTGCCCCCTACTATCCCTTTTCTTCCACTGCCCCCTACTGCCGTTTTTCTTCCACTGCCACCTACTGCCCCTTTTCTTCCACTGCCCCCTACTAACCCTTTTTCTTCCACTTCCCCCTACTGCCGCTTTTCTTCCACTTCCCCCTACTGCCGCTTTTCTTCCACTTCAACCTACTACGTCTTTTCTTCCACTGCCCCCTACCGCCCCTTTTCTTCCACTTCCCACCCCCCTACTACGCCTTTTCTTCCACTGCCCCCTACTGCCCTTTTTCTTCCACTGCCCCCTACTGCCCCTTTTCTTCCACTGCCCCCTACTACGCCTTTTCTTCCACTGCCCCCTACTACGCCTTTTCTTCGACTGCCCCCTACTGCCCCTTTTCTTCCACTTCCCTCGTACCGCTCCTTTTCTTCCACTGCCCCCTTACTACGCCTTTTCTTCGACTGCCCACCTACTGCCTCTTTTCTTACACTTCCCTCCTACCGCTCCTTTTCTTCCACTGCCAACTACTGCCCCTTTTATTCCACTTCCCTCCTACCGCCCCTTTTCTTCCACTGCCAACTACTGCCCCTTTTATTCCACTCCCCTCTACCGCCCCTTTTCTTCCACTTTCCTCCTACTGCCTCTTTTCTTCCACTTCCCCCCTACCGCCCCTTTTCTTCCACTTCCACCTACTGCACCTTTTCTTCCACTTCCCCCCTACCGCCCCTTTTCTCCCACTTTCCCCCTACTGCCTCTTTTCTTCCACTTCCCCCTACTGCACCTTTTCTTCCACTTCCCCCCTACCGCCCCTTTTCTTCCACAGCCCCCCCTACTGTCTCTTTTCTTCCACTTCCCCCTACCGCCACTTTTCTTCCATTTTCATCCTACTGCCTCTTTTCTTCCACTTCCCCCCTACTGCCTCTTTTCTTCCACTTCCACCTACTACGCCTTTTCTTCCACTCCCCCCTACCGCCCCTTTTCTTCTACAGCCCCCCTACTGCTTCTTTTCTTCCACTTCCGACTTACCGCCCCTTTTCTTCCACTTCCCCCCTACCGCCCCTTTTCTTCCACTTTCCCCCTACTACCTCTTTTCTTCCACTTCCGCCCTACTATTCCTTTTCTTCCACTTCCTCCCTACTACGCCTTTTCTTCCACTTCCCCCCTACTATCCCTTTTCTTCCACTTCCAACCAACTACATCTTTTCTTCCACTTCCACCTACTACGCCTTTTTCCACTTCTTCCCTACTACCCCTTTTCTTCCACTGCCCTTCTACTACCTCATTTCTTCCACTGCCCCCCCTACTGCCCCTTTTTTTCACTGTCCTTCTACTACCCCTTTTCTTCCACTTATCTTTACTACGCCTTTTTTTACACTGCACCCTATTGCGCCTTTTCTTCCACTGCCCATTACTACGCCTTTTCTTCCACTGCGACACTACGCCTTTTCTTCCATTGCCCCCTACTACCCCTTTTCTTCTACTGCCACCTCCTACCACTTTTCTTCTACTGGCACCTACTACCCCTTTTCTTCTACTGCCACCTACTACCCCTTTTCTTCTACTGCCACCTACTACCCCTTTTCTTCTACTGCCACCTACTACCCCTTTTCTTCTACTGCCACCTACTACCCCTTTTCTTCTACTGGCACCTACTACCCCTTTTCTTCTACTGCCACCTACTACCCCTTTTCTTCTACTGCCACCTACTACCCCTTTTCTTCTACTGCCACCTACTACCCCTTTTCTTCTACTGCCACCTACTACCCCTTTTCTTCTACTGCCACCTACTACCCCTTTTCTTCTACTGCCACCTACTACCCCTTTTCTTCCACTGCCACCTACTACCCCTTTTCTTCCCCTGCCCCCTACTACACCTTTTCTTCTACTGCCACCTACAACCCCTTTTCTTCTACTGCCACCTACTACCCCTTTTCTTCTACTGCCACCTACTACCCCTTTTCTTCTACTGCCGCCTACTACCCCTTTTCTTCCACTGCCACCTACTTCACCTTTTCTTCCACAGCCAACTACTACCCCTTTTCTTCCACTGCCACCTACTACCCCTTTTCTTCCACTTCCCCCTACTGACTACTACCCCTTTTCTTTTTATGCCCCCTACTTCCCCTTTTCTTCCACTGCCACCTACTACCCCTTTTTTTCCACTGCCCTCTACTGCTCCTTTTCTTCCACTGCCCCATACTACCCCTTTTCTTCTGCTGCCCCCTACTACCCCTTTTCTTCTGCTGCCGCCTACTACGTCTTTTCTTCTGCTGCCGCCTACTACGTCTTTTCTTCTGCTGCCGCCTACTACCCCTTTTCTTCTACTGCCACCTACTACCCCTTTTCTTCTACTTCCCTCTACTACCCCTTTTCTTCTACTTCCCTCTACTACCCCTTTTCTTCTACTTCCCTCTACTACCCCTTTTCTTCTACTTCCGCCTACTACACCTTTTCTTCTACTTCCGCCTACTACCCCTTTTCTTCAACTGCCACCTACTACCCCTTTTCTTCTACTTCCCTCTACTACCCCTTTTCTTCTACTGCCACCTACTACCCCTTTTCTTCTACTTTCCCCTACTACCACTTTTCTTCTACTGCCACCTACTACCCCTTTTCTTCTACTTCCCTCTACTACCCCTTTTCTTCTACTTCCGCCTACTACCCCTTTTCTTCTACTGCCACCTACTACCCCTTTTCTTCTACTTCCCTCTACTACCCCTTTTCTTCTACTTCCCTCTACTACCCCTTTTCTTCTACTTCCGACTACTACCCCTTTTCTTCTACTTCCGCCTACTACCGCTTTTCTTCTACTTCCACCTACTACCCCTTTTCTTCTACTTCCTCTACTACCCCTTTTCTTCTACTTCCGCCTACTACCCCTTTTCTTCTACTTCCCTCTACTACACCTTTTCTTCTACTTCCGCCTACTACCCCTTTTCTTCTACTTCCGCCTACTACCCCTTTTCTTCTACTTCCGCCTACCTTTCCTCTACTACCCCTTTTCTTCTACTTTCCCCTACTACCCCTTTTCTTCTACTTCCTCTACTACCCCTTTTCTTCTACTTCCCTCTACTACCCCTTTTCTTCTACTTTCCCCTACTACCCCTTTTCTTCTACTTCCTCTACTACCCCTTTTCTTCTACTTCCTCTACTACCCCTTTTCTACTTCCTCTACTACCCCTTTTCTTCTACTTCCCCCTACTACCCCTTTTCTTCTACTTTCCCCTACTACCCCTTTTCTTCTACTTTCCCCTACTACCCCTTTTCTTATACATTCCCCTACTACCCCTTTTCTTCTACTACCCCTTTTTTCTACTGCCACCTACTACACCTTTTCTTCTACTTCCGCCTACTACCCCTTTTCTTCTACTTCCGCCTACTACCCCTTTTCTTCTACTTCCGCCTACCTTTCCTCTACTACCCCTTTTCTTCTACTTTCCCCTACTACCCCTTTTCTTCTACTTCCTCTACTACCCCTTTTCTTCTACTTCCCTCTACTACCCCTTTTCTTCTACTTTCCCCTACTACCCCTTTTCTTCTACTTCCTCTACTACCCCTTTTCTTCTACTTCCCTCTACTACCCCTTTTCTACTTCCCTCTACTACCCCTTTTCTTCTACTTCCCCCTACTACCCCTTTTCTTCTACTTTCCCCTACTACCCCTTTTCTTCTACTTTCCCCTACTACCCCTTTTCTTATACATTCCCCTACTACCCCTTTTCTTCTACTACCCCTTTTCTTCTACTGCCACCTACTACCCCTTTTCTTCTACTTCCCCCTAATACCCCTTTTCTTCTACTTCCCCCTACTACCCCTTTTCTTTTACTTCCCCCTACTAAACCTTTTTTCTACTTCCCCCACTACCCCTTTTCTTCTACTTCCCCCTACTAAACCTTTTTTCTACTTCCCCCACTACCCCTTTTCTTCTACTTCCCCCTACTACCCCTTTTCTTCTACTTCCCCCTACTACCCCTTTTCTTCTACTTCCCCCTAATACCCCTTTTCTTCTACTTCCCCCTACTACCCCTTTTCTTTTACTTCCCCCTACTAAACCTTTTTTCTACTTCCCCCACTACCCCTTTTCTTCTACTTCCCCCTACTAAACCTTTTTTCTACTTCCCCCACTACCCCTTTTCTTCTACTTCCCCCTACTACCCCTTTTCTTCTACTTCCCTCTACTACCCCTTTTCTTCTACTTCCCTCTACTACCCCTTTTCTTCTACTTCCCTCTACTACCCCTTTTCTTCTACTTCCCCCTACTACCCCTTTTCTTCTACTTCCCCCTACTACCCCTTTTCTTCTACTTCCCTCTACTACCCCTTTTCTTTTAATTCCTCTACTACCCCTTTTCTTCTACTTCCCCCTACTACCCCTTTTCTTCTACTTCTCTACTACCCCTTTTCTTCTACTTCCTCTACTACCCCTTTTCTTCTACTTCCTCTACTACCCCTTTTCTTCTACTTCCCCCTACTACCCCTTTTCTTCTACTTCCCCCTACTACCCCTTTTCTTCTACTTCCCCCTAATACCCCTTTTCTTCTACTTCCCCCTACTACCCCTTTTCTTTTACTTCCCTCTACTACCCCTTATTTTCTACTTCCCCCACTACCCCTTTTCTTCTACTTCCCCCTACTACCCCTTTTCTTCTACTTCCCTCTACTACCCCTTTTCTTATACTTCCGCCTACTACCCCTTTTCTTCTACTTCCCTCTACTACCCCTTTTCTTATACTTCCCTCTACTACCCCTTTTCTTCTACTTTCCCTCTACTACCCCTTTTCTTCTACTTCCCTCTACTACCCCTTTTCTTATACTTCCCTCTACTACCCCTTTTCTTCTACTTCTCTCTACTACCCCTTTTCTTCTACTTCCCTCTACTACCCCTTTTCTTCTACTTCCCTCTACTACCCCTTTTCTTATACTTCCCTCTACTACCCCTTTTCTTCTAATTCCTCTATTAACCCTTTTTCTTCTACTTCCTCTACTACCCCTTTTCTTCTACTTCCTCTACTACCCCTTTTCTTCTACTTCTCTCTACTACCCCTTTTCTTCTACTTCCTCTACTACCCCTTTTCTTCTACTACCCCTTTTCTTCTACTTCCCTCTACTACCCCTTTTCTTAAGCTTTCTCTACTACCCCTTTTCTTCTACTTCCCTCTACTACCCCTTTTCTTCTACTTCCCTCTACTACCCCTTTTCTTCTACTTCCCTCTACTACCCCTTTTCTTCTACTTCCCTCTACTACCCCTTTTCTTCCACTACCCTCTACTACCCCTTTTCTTCTACTGCCCCCTACTACACCTTTTCTTCCACTACCCCCTACTACACCTTTTCTTCTACTGCCCTTCTACTACACCTTTTCTTCTACTGCCCTTCTACTACACCTTTTCTTCTACTGCCCTTCTACTACACCTTTTCTTCTACTGCCTCTCTACTACACCTTTTCTTCTACTGCCCCTCTACTACACCTTTTCTTCTACTGCCCCTCTACTACACCTTTTCTTCTACTGCCTCTCTACTACCCCTATTCTTCCACTGCCCCCTACTACACCTTTTCTTCCACTGCCCCTCTACTACACCTTTTCTTCTACTTTCCCCCACTACACCTTTTCTTCTACTGCCCCTCTACTATTCCTTTTCTTCTACTGCCCCCCTACTACCCCTATTCTTCCACTGCCCCCTTCTACGCCTTTTCTTCCACTTCCCACTACTACTCCTTTTCTTCCACTGTCCCCCTACTGCCCATTTTCTTCCACTTCCCCCTTCTACGCCTTTTCTTCTACTGCCCCCATCTACCCCTTTTCTTCTACTGCCCCCTTCTACGCCTTTTCTTCCACTGCCCCCTACTACGCCTTTTCTTCCACTTCCCCCTACTGCCCCTTTTCTTCCACTGCCCCCTACTACCCCTTTTCTTCCACTACCCCCTACTACCCCTTTTCTTCCACTGCCCCCTACGACCCCTTTTCTTCCACTTCCCCCTACGACCCCTTTTCTTCCAATTCCCCCTACTATCCCTTTTCTTCCAATTACCCCTACTACGCCTTTTCTTCCACTGCCCCCTACTATGCCTTTTCTACCACCGCCACCTGCTGTCCCTTTTCTTCCACTGCCACTACTGTCCCTTAGTCTCATTTTATAGTTTATACATAAAGTTAGTTTTAGTTTATAGTTCATACATAAAGGTTGTCATAGTTTATACATAAAGGTTATCTCAGTTTACAATTCATACATAAAGGTTGTCTCAGTTTATAGTTTATACATAAATGTTGTCTCAGTTTATAGTTTATACATAAAGACTGTCTGAATTTATAGTTTATACATAAAGGCTGTTTCGGTCTATAGTTTATACATAACGGTTGTCTCTATTTATAGTTTATACATAAAGATAGTCCCAGTTTATAGTTTCAGTTACCTATTTTTACAATCAGGAAATAACAAGACTTTGGCACGGTAAAATAACACAGTGTTGTAGGTTACAACTCAAGAAGTCTTATCCTTGGGATATGTGTTTACAGTAAATTTTATCTCGTCTCTGGGATGTATGTTTACAGTAACTCTTATCTCGTCTCTGGGGATGTGTGTTTATAGTAAATTTTATCTCGTCTCTGGGATGTGTGTTACAGTAAATCTTATCTCGTCTCTGGGATGTGTGTTACAGTAAATCTTATCTCGTCTCTGGGATATGTTTCTTGTTTTATATAAATCTGACACATGTTTAAACTTTATTGTTTTATAAAACTTTGCATATGTTTAAACTTTCTAGCTTTATAAAATGTCACCACTGAAAGATTCTATCTTATAAAATGTCTCCAATGAAAGATTCTATCTTATCAAATGTCTCCAATGAAGATTCTATCTTATCAAATGTCTCCAATGAAAGATTCTATCTTATCAAATGTCTCCATTGAAAGACCCTCTCTTATAAAATGTCTCCAATGAAAGATTCTATCTTATAAAATATCTCCAATGAAAGACTCTATCTTATAAGATGTCTCCAATGAAAGATTCTATCTTATAAAACGTCTCCAATGAAAGATTCTATCTTATAAAATGTATCCATTGAAAGACCCTGTCTAATAAAATGTCTCCACTGAAAACCCCTGTCTTATAAAATGTCTCCATTGAAAGACCATGTCTTATAAAGAAAACATTGTTTTCTTTGTCTTCTGTGTTCTCATTGTCTCACATATCAGCACCAACCACACAATCATCTCCAACCACTCACACAATCATCTCCAACCACTCACACATATGTCCAACCACTCACACATATGTCCAACCACTCACACAATCATCTCCAACCACTCACACATATGTCCAACCACTCACATATATTATCTTCAGCTACACACACATATCGTCTCCAACCACTCACACATATCTCCAGCCACACACACACACATCAGCTTAGCCGCACACACATACAAACATCAGCTTAAGCCATACACACACTCAACTTTAGCCAAACACACACATATCAGCCGTAATTATGCAGGCACATCAATCCTAGACACTCTCGGACAGATCCTGATGTATGAGTGCCTGGGACAGATCCTGATGTATGAGTGCCTGGGACAGATCCTGATGTATGAGTGCTTGGGACAGATCTTGATGTATGAGTGCCTGAGACAGATCCTGATGTATGAGTGCCTGAGACAGATCCTGATGTATGAATGCCTGAGACAGATCCTGATGTATGAGTGCCTGGGACAGATCCTGATGTATTGAGTGCCTGGGATAGATCCTGATGTATGAGTGCCTGAGACAGATCCTGATATATTAGTGCCTGAGACAGATCCTGATGTATGAATGCCTGAGACAGATCCTGATATATTAGTGCCTGAGACAGATCCTGATGTATGAATGCCTGAGACAGATCCTGATGTATGAGTGCCTGGGACAGATCCTGATGTATTGAGTGCCTGAGACAGATCCTGATGTATGAGTGACTGGGACAGATCCTGATGTATTAAGTGCCTGGGACAGATCCTGATGTATGAGTGACTGGGACAGATCCTGATGTATGAGTGCCTGAGACAGATCTTGATATATGAGTGCCTAGGACATATCCTGATGTATGAGTGCGTGGGACAGACCATGATACATGAGTGAGTGGGACAGATACAAGTGACTAGGTATGTTATACATAAGTTTACCTACGAGTGCAGTGGCTTACCTTGATGGCACAGACCTTGCTCTTATTCTCAGAGATTCATTAGATTATGAATTAAAAATTACTCTTGCAGTATGCCATACTTTCTTTTTCATGTCACCCCAGTGTTCGGTCAATGCACTTCATCTTATTGCTCGGTCGATGCACTTCGTCCTAGTGCTCGGTCGATACACTTCACTCTAGTGCTAGGTCGATGCACTTCACTCTAGTGCTCGATCGATACACTTCACTCTAGTGCTAGGTCGATGCACTTCATCTTACTGCTCGATCGATGCACTTCACTCTAGTGCTCGGTCGATACACTTCACTCTAGTGCTCGGTCGATACACTTCACTCTAGTGATAGGTCGATGCACTTCATCTTACTGCTCGATCGATGCACTTCACTCTAGTGCTCGGTCGATACACTTCACTCTAGTGCTCGGCGGATACACTTCATTCTAGTGCTAGGTCGATGCAATTCAGGTGACGCAAGGACCCGAAAACCTTCTCTACCATGTCAATAACTCGTTCCTGAAAGTCTTAAGAGTCTTCTAATATGATGAACGTCATCCATTAATTTCCATTTCCTCTGAACTTTCTGTGTTTGAAAACTTCAAATAAATTAGCTAAAAGTCTCCTGAGCTTTCATATCCGTCAAATATGGACTCCTCCATCTAAGCGCTCAATCAAAGTCCCCGCAATCATTCTCTCTCACTCTTCTATGATTTTTTGTGGCGAGTCTAATTCAGGAAAACCCAGGGACTGTACCAGCAGTTTTTCCAGAGTTTAACTCGGTACAGTCGACCTGGAACAAGAAATTGAGAAAATGGAGACAAAATCGATGTTTGCCCAGACTCTTACGTCACTGCTATATTTAGCAGTCAGTGGCCGGCTGCAACCCAAGACCTGGCTAATGTTTTTCTCTCTCTCCTCCCCTCTTTTTTTTTCGTTCGGGCACATAACTTGCAGAAATATGGAGCAGGACTGGCCTTAAATCAGAGACCGGGTACTGAAGTAGTAAACTTAAGGTGTTTCCAGGAGACGAGTCTGTCAAGATGACTCAGGTATCTGTGATTTCCGAGAAGCATTTTGACTTTCATAACACAGAACACGGTAACTCGTGGATGAGCTTTGTCGTGAGTGAATGTCATGGGTAAGGTTTGTCATGGGCGATGTAAATCATGACCAAGGTAAGTCATGGACGAGCTATGTCATGGGCGAGTTAAGTCATAGGTGAGGTAAGTCATGGATGAGATAAGTCATGGGCGAGGTAATTCATGGGTGAAGTAAGTCATGAGCGAGGTAATTCATGGGTGAAGTAAGTCATGGGCGAGGTAATTCATGGGTGAAGTAAATCATGGGCAAGGTAATTCATGGGTGAAGTAAGTCATGAGAGAAGTAATTCATGAGTGAAGTAAGTCATGAGCGAAGTAATTCATGGGTGAAGTAAGTCATGAGAGAAGTAATTCATGGGTGAAGTAAGTCATGGGCGAAGTAATTCATGGGCGAAGTAATTCATGGGTGAAGTAAGTCATGATCGAGATAAGTCATGAGCGAAGTAAGTCATGGGCGAGGTAAGTCATGGATGATGTAAGTCATTGGCGAGGTAAGTCATGAGTTTAGTCTCTGCACGCATATAGTACACATCTACTATCCAACATGCAAAGGAAAAATGACTGTAGATAATCCTGGTGGCACAAAACCCTGACAACAACAGATATCGATACAGAAACTATGATACTAGAAAACTATGATGCTAGAAAACTCTGATATTAGAAAACTCTGATACTAGAAACTATGATACTATAAAATTATGATACTAGAAAACTATGATAACAGGGAAAGTCAGATAGCAAACAACATTAGTGACAGAGAACTCTAATGCTAGAAAACTCTGATACTAGAAAACTCTGACAACATGGAAAGTCAGATAGCGAACATTAGTGATAGAAAACACACAGAAACTTGGATAAAATCAGTATGTAATTATTAATAAAGTTCAAAACATCTGAGATGACAACATGTGATGACAACAAAGAACACGTGAGACATGACAACCAAAAACATGTGAGACACGACAACAAAGAAAACGTGAGACATGATAACAAGAACATGTGAGACATGAAAACAAAGAAAACGTGAGAGATGATAACAAAGAGCATGTGAGACACGAAAACAAAGAACATGAGAAACATGAAAACAAAGATCTGAGACACGATAACAAAGAACACGTGAGACACAACAACAAATGAGACGTGAGACATGACAGCAAAGAACATGCGAGACATGATAACAAAGAACATGTGAGACACAACAGCAAAGAACATATGAGACACGACAACAAAGAACACGTGAGACATGATAACAAGGAACATGTGAGACACAACAATAAGGAACATGTCAGACACGACAACAAAGAACATGTGAGACACGACAACAAAGAACATGTGAGACATGATAACAAGGAACATGTGAGACACAACAACAAGGAACATGTGAGACACGACAGCAAAGAACATGTGAGACATGACAACAAAGAACATGTGAGACATGATAACAAGGAACATGTGAGACACAACAACAAGGAACATGTGAGACACGACAGCAAAGAACATGTGAGACATGACAACAAAGAACATGTGAGACATGATAACAAAGAACATATGAAACATAACAACAAAGAACACGTGAGACATGATAACAAAGAACATGTGAGACATGATAACAAAGAACATGTGAGACATGATTACAAAAAAAATGTGAGACATCATCATCATCATCAGGTGCCGTGCCGACTGGCGTTGGCTATTATGCTTCTCCAAAGTACCCGATCCTTCATGCAGGTCATCAGTTCAGTTGTTGATCTATTCTCACACCATCCCGTCAGACTGTCCAGTATCATTTCTCTTGGTCTTCCTCTTGATCTTCTTCCTTCTATTTTTCCTGTTGTTATAATATTTTCAATGCCCCCTCTTCTCATTGCATGTCCTATGAAAGTACATTGTCTCTCTCTTATCTTTTTGACAAGGTTTTTTGTCTCTCCAGCTCTTCTCATACATTCTTCATTAGTTATTTTTGCTGTCCAGGGGATTCGCAACATTCTTTTAATAAACCACATTTCTGCAGCTTCCAATGATTTTTGTGCAGACCTGCCTATTGTCCATGATTCACTTCCATATAACAAGATAGGTTCAATATAGCATTTTAGGACTCGTTTTCTAACATTCATTGATAAGGATGTGTTGGATAATATGTTTCTCATTCTCTGAAATGCAGTCTTTGCTTGGCCTATTCTGTTCCTAATTTCTGTTCTGCATTTCCCATCTGAAGTTATTACTGCTCCAAGGTATTTGAAATTCTGCACCTGGTTTAGAATAGTTCCGTTTAATTTAATACTGCATGCTGGTGGATTCTGTTTCTTAGATATAACCATAGTCTCTGTCTTTTTTATGTTCAAAGTAAGGCCTTTCTGTTCACTTTCTTTGGCGACTTTATCCAAGAGATTTTGCAGGCCTTGTTGGTTCTCAGCTATCAGTACTGTGTCGTCAGCATACCGAAGGTTGTTAATATTGTATCCTCCAATTTTTATGCCTGGTTCTGTGATGATTGTTCTTAGAATATTCTCGCTATACAGAGAAAAAAGGTCTGGAGATAGTACACATCCTTGTCGCACCCCTTGTTTTATAGGTTGATATTTTCCAATTCTATTTTCAACTCAAACTGCTGCTTCTTGCTGCCAGTATAGATCTTTTATAATCCTCAGGTCTTTGCCATCTATATTGATGTCTTCAAGCATTTTAATAATTTCATTATGTTTCACCTTGTCAAATGCCTTGGTGTAATCAATGAAGCATAAGTAGAGATCTTTCTGTACTTCTAAAGCTCTTTCTGTTAGTGTTCGTAAAGCATAAATGGCATTGTGGGTTCCCTTTCCTTCAACAAATCCAAACTGTTCATCTGCTATTTATCTTTTTATCTTCTTCCTTGTTCTTCTCATAATGATTCTCAGAAGTAGCTTCGTTATGTGACATGAGAGGCTGATAGTCCGGTGGTCGTCACATTCCTTTGCACCTGGTTTCTTTGGTAGTGCTATAAACGTGGATTTAATCAGGTCACTGGGAATATAACCACTGTTGTAAATGTCATTCAGTAACTTGGTTATTATTTTTATTCCTGTCTCCTCTAGTGCCTCTATTTCTTCTATTGTTATATTATCAGGCCCAGTCGATTTTCCTTTCTTCATGTGTTTGATGGCATCTATGATTTCATCTTCAATTATTGGCGGTCCATCACAGTTTTCAGTATCTGGTGTTAATTCTGGTCTTTCTCCTCCATATAGCTCACCGATATACTCTGTCCACCTGTCCACAATGTCTTCTTTTCCCATTAACATTTTACCTTCTTTTGATTTCAGATAATGTGAGACACGAAAAAAAAAAAAATGTGAGACACGACAACAAAGAACATGTCTTTGTGAGACACGACAACAAAGAACATGTGAGACACGATAACAAAGAATATGTGAGACATGATAACAAAGAACATGTGATACATGACAACCAATACGTCTGTGGATATGTTTTCTACAAAGTGCACTGTCATGTTATATTGTGGCACACAAGATAGTTTGTCACATTATCTTGTGACACACAGGATAGTTTGTCACATAATTTTGTGACACACAGGATGGTTTGTCACATTATCTTGTACCAAACAGAATGCTCTGTCATACTATGTTCTAACACACAATGTGGTTTGTCACATTATCTTGTGATAGACGGAAGCTGTTTGGGCTAGTCCAGCCTCGGGCCATATTTGGCGGATACGTGGTCAGAAAAATAATTTAAACTAGATTTTTAGTTACAGAAATAGAAACTAACTATTCAAGACCTCACCAGCTAGGGAAAAAAGTTGCTATAACTACGGGTTCAAGGATCAAGAAGTCATTAAATCATTACCAGATGCCTTGGTGCATGCTGCACTTTGTTTGTTTAATGAAGTATTTCGCTGAATGAGTTTAAACAAAAACTTTACTTTGCTGTTTAGCTCAGGCTGGAGAGGGACTTTATCTACCTGCGAGCACGCCAGAGGAAGGTGTATGTGTGCGGCCACATGAGGACGTTTATTTAATCTGGAGGCGGTGGCAGAGTTTACATTATCTCAGGTCTGGGTAGTTTTCTTTTTATCACAGGTGTTCATTTTTTACGAGTATATCGGGAATGTTTGTTATAGCTGACGTGTTGTTCTATAGATGAGTATATCAGGTCTGTTTATTGTAGTTGACATGTTGTTCTATATCAGGTTTGTTTGCTGTAGTTGACGTGTTGTTCTACAGATGAGTATACTGGGTCTGCTTGTTATAGCAGACGTGTTGTTCTATAGATGAGTATAACGGGAATGTTTGTTATAGCTGACGTATTGTTCTATAGATGTGTATATCGGGTCTGTTCGATATAGCTGATGTGTTGTTCTATAGACGAGTATATCAGGTCTGTTTGTTGTAGCTGACGTTCTGTTCTATAAATAAGTATATCAGGTCCGTTTTGTTGTAGTTGACGTGTTGTTCTATAGACGAGTATGTCGGGTCTGTTTGCTGTAGTTGACGTGTTGTTCTATAGATGACTATATCAGGTCTGTTTGTTGCAGTTGATGTGCTGATTATTCCAATATGTGTTCACCACGATACTGTTATTATAATATATTATATTGATAATCAATATTCTCTACCATATGTGTACTGATTATTATAATTTACATTTTCCACAATACTGTACACTTATTATTTTAGTACACATTATCCACAGTGCTGTGTACTGATTATTTTACTACATGTTCTCCACAATGTTGTGTAATACCACTAACACTAGACTTTTGGGTTTTATACCTTAACTTACTGGTGTATTCAGTTTGCCGTAGTTGATACATCGTTTTTTTTTTTTTTGGCGTCTTTTCATAAAATGAAATGAAATTTGTATGGTCTTTGATGTTATTTACCTAACAAGTACTTCGTGTCCTTTACATTTTCTGCAATTCTTAAGTCTCGACATTTTGTATTCTTTATTCTGGTGTCTGTATAAACTACCTGGATGTTTCCATGTTCGCAAGCATTGAAATCACCTAGATTTTTTTATGCCTGAATGCTCATATACACAAACAAACACAAACTTGAAATCAAGATGTTATCTATCATTGCCTCACCCGCAAATGAACTAAAGAAATGATGCATGAAAGCAAATGTTCCACAGCGTCGCTTCGTGATATAAAAAAAATAACACTGTGAAGGATTTGATGCTCAATCTTTCATCCATTGATGAATTTCTTTGCATTTTATTGATTATATCTTCTCTTAAAGTGTTTTTCCATAGCGTTGAGGGAAAAAAACACTTCTTTATCTTGAAAGTGCTCAGCAGTGAGACGGAACAATTCCTTATCTTGAAAGTGCTCTAGCAGTGAGACGGAACAATTCCTTATCTTGAAAGTGCTCTAGCGCTGAGACAACATACACCTATATCTTGAAAGTGCTCTAGCCCTGAGACAACATACACCTATATCTTGAAAGTGTACGAACAGCGAGACAACGCACAGCTTTATCTTGAAAACACACAATAATTAGTGTATAAGTATACACCTATGCACAAAGCACTGCAGTAAAGCTGTGATACCAGAATGTATAAACTAGAAAAAAGTAGGAGCAGCTTTATTACTTAACGATTACAAAGTTGTGACGTTTCGGCGTGAGCCTTAATCATACAAAAACATACAGGAGGAAGAAAGAGATGTGGCTTGTTCGACGCTGTGTGTCAGAAATGAGCATGGTAGGGCGTAGATGCTGTTTAAATTGAGACCTGTGATGTGTGGTCAGTGGGTCGTAACTGGGGGTGGTGGGTGGGGAAACCATGGAGGGGAGAGAGAGTGGAGAAGATGAAATAGATGATTATAGTTGGGATAGTGTAATATGATGCTGTTAGGAGGTTCTGATCTATGTGTAAGAAGGGAGTGGAGCTTAGTAGAGAGGGATTATAATTGTTGAAGGAGAGGATGTTAGGTGTAGCTGAATGGATAGTTTAACCCTGGTGGTTCCAGGGTCCCATAGTCCTGAATGTAGCGGTTCTCAACCGCTAGGCGACTTGTGTCACCTGTGTGACATTAATTGATGGCTGTTATCAGAAAATCAGATTTGCCTCTGTGGTTTGGGACATTGAAATGATCTGGTTTCGAAGCATGCTGGGCGATGTCATACAGATGTTTCTGCACCCGGTCCCCTAATCTGAGGCCAGTCTCACCAATATACATTATTCTGCATCTTTTGCATACGATGACATATATATCACACTACAGGACTCGTATGTGAATCCCTCATGAAGAGTGAGGATAGTTTTGGGAAAGGTGATTGTTTTCGCTTCCCAGACTACCGGGCAGGTAACGCAGGGGGGGCGGTTACATTTTCTGGTGCCAACATATGTAAAGCTCTGCTTCAAGTGGCTGTGGACGAGGATGTCCTTAAGGTTTGGCTCACGTTTGTATGCCAACATGGTTGGATCAAGGAAAATGTCGCGAGCGTCGGGGTCCAGTTAGATTAGCGGCAGATGATGATAAAGAATTTTCTTAACCATCTGACCATGCGGGTGGAAAGGCAGTACTAACTTAACTCTGTCAGATAGAGTAACAGGCTTTTTCCTGAATACTTCTTTGTGGTTCACTGGTTGGATGCGGTTGAAGGCTTCACGAAGGACCTTTTCTGGGTAGTGGCGATAACAGAAAAATTCTAATAGCTTGTTGGACTGATCTATAAAGTCCAAATTATCCTGACATATGCGGCGAAGACGGAGAAGTTGGGAGTATGGGATGGAATTCTTACAGGCTTTATGATGGGAGGAGGTGTAAAGCAAATAGGTGTGGCTGTCAGTGGGCTTTTAAAATACAGAGGTGATAAGCCTGTTTGTGCCAATAGAAATTTTAATGTCTAAAAGGTTGACAGACTTGTCAGAAATTTCATAAGTGAATTTTATGTTATTAAGTGAATTGGAGAATTCAAGAAATTGTTTTAGGTCTCCTGTGGCATACTTGTGACTCCAATGTTATCATCGATGTACATTTTATAGAATTCTCGAAGTCTACCAGTGTAGGTTTCCCATAATTTGACTTGCAGAAAGTCCATAAATAGACATGCATAACTGGGACCCATTTATTACTAGCTGTGTAAGTCTGATTATGGTGTCAGTGTTAGTTGTGGGGTGAGGGTCTTTATCGAGAAAATAGCGGAGTGCTAAAAGTCCATCCTCATGGGGGATAGAAGTGTATAGGGAGCAGACATCAAGAAGAAAGATGTGATAGGTGTGGTGCTGAGAGAGTGTGATCGTATCAAAAGTTGTTAAGTTAAAGTTGTATGCAAACCACGCCTGTAAGAACTCCATCCCATACTCCCAACTGCTCCGTCTTCGCCGCATATGTCAGGATAATTTGGACTTTATAGATCAGTCCAACAAGTTATTAGAATTTTTCCGTCATCGCCACTACCCAGAAAAGGTCCTTCGTGAAGCCTTCAACCGTATCCAATTAGTGAGCCGCAAAGTAGTATTCAGAAAAAAAGCCTGTTACTCCATCTGACAGAGTTAAGTTAGTACTGACTTTCCACCCGGATGGTCAGATGGTTAAGAAAATTCTTTATCGTCATCTGCCAATAATTCAGCTCGACTCCGACAATCGCGACATTTTCTCTGATCCACCCCTGTTGGCATACAAACGTGAGCCAAACCTTAAGGACATCCTCGTCCACAGCCACTTGAAGCAGAGCCTTACATATGTTGGCACCAGAAAATGTAACCGCCCCCGCTGCGTTACCTGCCCGGTAGTCTGGGAAACGAAAACAATCACCTTTCCCAAAACTATCCTCACTCTTCATGAGGGATTCACATGCGAGTCCTGTAGTGTGATATATATGTCATCGTATGCGAAAGATGCAGAATAATGTATATTGGTGAGACTGGCCTCAGATTAGGGGACCGGGTGCAGAAACATCTGTATGACATCACCCAGCATGCTTCGAAACCAGTCCCAAATCATTTCAATGTCCCCAACCACAGAGGCAAATCTGATTTTCTGATAACAGCCATCAATTAATGTCACACAGGTGACACAAGTCGCCTAGCGGTTGAGAACCGCTACATTCAGGACTATGGGACCCTGGAACCACCAGGGTTAAACTATCCATTCAGCTACACCTAACATTCTCTCCTTCAACAATTATGATCCCTCTCTACTAAGCTCCACTCCCTTCTCACACATAGATCAGAACCTCCTCACAGCATCACATTACAACCCCTCTACCCTATAATCATTTATTTCACCTTCTCCTGGCTAGGTTAACATTGTATCACTCTCTCTCCCCCTCCACGGTTTCCCCACCCACCACCCCCAGTTACGACCCACCGACCACACATCACAGGTCTCCATTTAAACAGTCTCTTCGCCCTACCATGCTCATTTCTGACACACAACGTCGGACAGGCCACATCTCCTTACAGTTACAGCTAAGTGTTCTATTCATTGTTAATTTTTGAAAAAAATAGCATCCATGTGAATCTATACTTTATCTCCTCTCTCTATTTCTTCGTCCTGTATGTTTTTGTATGATTAAGGCTCACGCCGAAACGTCACAACTTTGTAATCGTTAAGTAATAAAGCTGCTCCTACTTTTTTCCCTGGTTTGTACAATTTTCTTTATCTTGAAAGTGCTCTAACAGTGAGACAAAATTCTCAAAAAACAAAACAAAACAAAACAAAACAAACAAACAAAAACACGAACTTACCTTTATCTTTTTAGCAGGTGTTTAATCCTTCGCCACACACTGGTACACGGGCTAATAAATCCAGCACAAGGCGGGAAAGGTATGAATGTGTCTTGTACGTTCATCTGTTTCGTAGAAGCGGCCCTTATTTCCTGCGCATGACAGCACATTTAGGACCCAATGATGATATTCTTCAAGGTCATATCTGACCACGGGTCGGTCTCAGACTTAACTGCTCAGTATTGTAGATCCAGCATGTCCTTGACCCTCAAACGGCTGAGAAGCGACACGAAAGCTGAGACGGCTCTGATCGATCGTCCGCTTTTGTATAAAGTCCGCCGGTTAATTCTGGCGTCTGGAATTTGTGCGAAATGTGAGTACACGAAACTTTTATACACAAACTCAGCAGAACTGTAGGGGAAAAAAACACACACAAAAGTCTCCTTTATAAACTTGTGACAGACAAAACAATATTTTAAAAGGTGTTCACCTGATGAGACCTAACAATGACCGTTACTGTTTTTAGCTTTTTCAAGTTTTGTAAAGTTAGGAAAGACAAGAATATGAAACAAAACAAAATCATGCAGTTATATACGGCAGGCAGAATAATGATACACACATATCAATGTTATATTCAGTGTAACGATACACTGATATAAATATTTATCTAAAACCTAAAGATACACGAGCATCTACTTTATCTTTTGTCTAAAATTACACGGTCGTGATATACTATCTTAAATCTAATGATACATGGGTATAAATATTTATCTTTAAATGATATAGGATATAAATATTAATCTCCAGTCTAATGATACGTGGATATAAATATTTATCTGCAGTCAAATGATACAGTGACATCAACATTATCTCCAGTCTAATGATACAATGACATCATTGTTATCTCCAGTCTAATGATACAATGACATCAACGTTATCTCCAGTCTAATGATACAATGACATCAATGTTATCTCCAGTCTAATGATACAATGACATCAATTTTATCTCCAGTCTAATGATACAATGACATCAACGTTATCTCCAGTCTAATGATACAATGACATCAACGTTTCTCCAGTCTAATCTTCTTCTTCTTCTTCTTCGTTCACTTCTACCACCAAAAACCGCACTGTGAACCTACTGAATTCACACATGTGGTCCTCGTTAGGTCCCGTGGTTCCCTGTGTGGTCCAAAATAGACCACACGAGTTCCACGAAAGGACCACAAGGGGTTCAGAGTATCACAGTGCTTTAGCCTGTATTCTTGGTGGGTCTCGGAAGCGGGATTGCGTGACACCGTGGTTTTCATTGCACCAGTTTAGTCTAGGGTTGGACTTTCTCACCGGAAGACCTCGACGTGTTTGGAATATCAGTGCATCCCCGCTGGGTGAGAGGCGTTAGCCCACCCAGGCCAGAGTTGGACTTTCTCACCGGAAAACCTCGACGTGTTTTGAGATACCCGTGTATCACCGCCGGGTGAGAGGTGGTTGCCCATCCAGTCCAGGGTTGGACTTTCTCACCGGAAAACCTCAGCGTGATTAGGATACGCAGACATCCCCGCCGGGTGAGAGGTGGTTGCCTATCCAGACTTCCCTGGTCCAGTGTCTCCGACTTCAGCATTTTGCGGTCGTGGACGCTACCCTTCCTAGTTGTGACCAGGACGGAGCTTTTGTCCAGGAGGACGAATCCTCGCCACTAGTGACTTCTACCCCTGGGTTAAGCCGGTTTAGGCATTTCCCAGTATGGGCGTGTTTGGGACGGGACCGACCTCTGGGGCAGAGGTACTGTGACATTCATAGCCTTCAAGATTCACCCCTGGTATGAGCCGGTTTAGGCAAAATTCACCAGTATGGGTGTTTATCAGGCGTTACCGACCTCTAGAGCGGAGGTGGCATGACATGTCTAGCCATCGAGTTCCACCCCTGGTGTGTGCCGGTTTAGGCATATTTCACCAGTGTAGGTGTATTTCGGATGTAGGCGGCCTCTAGAGCAGAGGCGCCGTGGTATAGCTCTCGTAGCGATACTACTGGACATACCAGGTTAAACTTCACTTTCCACCACCTTTTCCCATCGGCGCCGCACAGGAACCTTTATTTCCGCATTTACTTCCTTAACCGGGAGGAGCTTCACTCCACGCGCGGCATTTGAAGAGTCAAGCCAGCAGTGACTTAACCTCTGGGACAAGCCGGTTCATGCATTTCACCCGATATGACTGCACTCAGGACGTGGCCGACCTCCAGACCAGAGGTGCCGTGATTTGACTGTTTGCTTCGATTTATCCTTTCAACCACCTTTTCCGCAGTGATGCTGCGCGGCAACCTCATTTGCAAATTTCTTAATTGGCAGGGGAGAGCACCGCTCCACGCACGGCAGATGAAGATCTCGCCAACAGCGGCAGATGAGCTACCAAACGTGACACTCATCTACCCTAAGTAACTGGTTTTCAGGCACCAGATATTCGCCCTCGCCCCTTCTCCTGTCAGTTTAAACAGTTCTGCCACGGGAAGGCCAGGAGCTGGACTTGACTGCCAGAGGCTGTTTGTGGCGCTTTTGCAGTCCTTAGAACCTCTCCAGTCTAATGATACAATGACATCAACGTATCTCCAGTCTAATGATACAATGACATCAACGTTTCTCCAGTCTAATGATACAGGGACATCAACGTATCTACAGTCTAATGATACAGGGACATCAACGTATCTACAGTCTAATGATACAGGGACATCAACGTTTCTCCAGTCTAATGACACAGGGACATCAACGTATCTCCAGTCTAATGATACAGGGACATCAACGTATCTCCAGTCTAATGATACAGGGACATCAACGTATATCCAGTCTAATGATACAATGATATCAATGTTATCTCCAGTCTAATGATACAATGATATCAATGTTATCTCCAGTCTAATGATACAGGGACATTAACGTATCTCCAGTCTAATGATTTAGGGACATCAACGTTATCTCCAGTCTAATGATATAGTGGCATCAATGTTATCTTCATTCTAATGTTACATGTGTAGCATGGCCTTGTAAGTAATGATTATAGTTATTATTATTATTAATGAATATGATTATGAAAAAATACTGTAACAAAATAGTAACATCGAATAGCAACAGAGAAAAGTAAGCAGCAAAAGGGAGAGAAAAGTATAGAACTTCCATGACACTAGAACAAGACGTGGACAAAAGTAAACAGTAGAAACAGTGAATAGAAAAAGACGAGACTCAGTGACGCTGAGATAGGAAGGACCCCAGAAAGTAGGATGGTCCAGTGATAACAAAGCGGTGACTGGACGTTGACACGTGTAAACAAAATAGAAAAGACGAATAGAAAAGGCAGACACAATGAAAAACCCAGGACATAATAAAATCTCCGACATGAAAGAGCAAGATAATGACTTAGGTAAATAACAATTGTATAGACGAAACTGACACAGACTGACACGCGTTAGGACGCGATTGCACACGGTTTTTAAACAAAAGAGTCACCAACTCGGCCAGCTGACCAATTAAATATTTAGAGGCGTGGCCTATTGGACAACTGACTTACGAGAGATAAGTCACGGGTCAGTTTGAATGACGGACAGTCAGAATGCTCATGGGAACATGTAGACATCTGAAGGGTAGAGCCAAAATCCTTATTGGTTAATCCATCAAGCTGGACTTGAAGATAAAAAGGCGAGCGGAGAGACAGGAAGAACCAAGAAGTTCGGAAGTAGAGGAGAGGAAGAAGTACGGAGGTACAGGAAAGAGGAGACGGAGGACGGGGCCCGAAGACGGAGGAACATGGACGGTCAGTGAACTGAGACCGGTCCAGACAAGAGAAGAAGAGAAGACGGAGGAACATGGACGGTCAGTGAACTGAGACCGGTCCAGACAAGAGAAGAAGAGAAGACGGAGGAACATGGACGGTCAGTGAACTGAGACCGGTCCAGACAAGAGAAAAAGAGAAGACGGAGGAACATGGACGGTCAGTGAACTGAGACCGGTCCAGACAAGAGAAGAAGAGAAGACGGAGAACACACTCCAGAGAAGACACGACAGAGAAATAAGACGTATGTAACGACAGATAAATAAGACGTATGTAACGACAGAGAAATAAGACGTATGTAACGACAGAGAAATAAGACGTATGTAACGACAGAGAAATAAGACGTATGTAACGACAGAGAAATAAGACGTATGTAACGACACATGGAACAGATGGAGACCTAGAGCAATAGATGCTCAGGAAAAGCAGTTTTGAAGAATTAGTTTTATGACAGATTGAATCTGTGTCTCAAGTGATTCAAGTGATTATGAATATTTGTTACTTTGAAACTTCGAGCCAGTGATTTAGTCGTGTAACTGATTGATCACGTGTTGCAGATCTGATATAATACAGAGTTAGGAAATGTTCTCGTATCAAGTGTAGAATATTGTGAAGTTGAGAACATTGAGAAATGCTGTATGTAGAATATGATAGAGTTTGATATTGTGAACAAATGATTAAGTGATGTTATTGTTAGTAGAAATGAAGAAGAACTAATCTTTAAAAAAATAGGTATCAACGTTCCTCCACAAGTATATTCCTCTAGACAGCTTGTGAAGGTAGTGAAGACTGAACGTGCATACATGTACAAGCCCACCAGCTGTGAAGTGCAGCAAACAGACAGCTGGTGCTTGTATGACAGGCGTTCAGACATTGTTCCACAGACACTTTTTCCACTTAACTAATACAAAGCTGGTTTAGAAATCAGAACAGATTTACTGTCAGAACATAACGTCCCTGACAACAGACTAATCTTTGACCTACTCTGTACCATGTGAAAGTGCAACAGCTCACCTTTGTTTGGTGAAAAGAAAGAGCCATATTCTTAATTAGCGATGTTTACAGTGACAGCAGAAAGTCTGTCTGAGCCTGTCATTGATTAGTCTGCTGCTGGTTGGTCGTGTATCTTTAAGCTGGCAACGATAAAGTTGTTTGTTTACTTGGTACCAAGTTTGTGGTAACATTAACAGCAACTTTTAATTTACGCTAGGAAATAAACGAAAATAAAGAATCAGTTTCTACTGTAAAACCTGACAAACGTAAATAGATGTGCAGTAATACTTCACATAAACACACACAGCTTTGTGTTTCTGTGGCAATATTGCACAAACAGAAATCAGTTTCTATGGTAACTGCACAAACAGAAATCAGTAGTTTATGTGGTAATAGTACACAAACAGAAATCAGTTTCTATGATAATAGTACACAAACATAAATCAGTTTCTGTGGTAGTTTCTCTTATATCTTATATCCTTCCCGTGCCGTTAAACGTCACATAGGGCTCGCAAAGTAGTTCGCCAGTTTTTCCTGTCTTCGGCGAGTCTTTCAACCTTATCAAAGGATTTTATGCCTGTTAATTTGGTCTCTCTTAACAATGTCCTCTTTAGAGTTTCAAGTGGTCTGCCTCTTTTTCTTTGGCCTGTTGTGTAGCTTGTTTTGGGATTCTCTGACTATTTCTTCTCATCACGTGACCAATATATGTCCATCTCTTTTTCCTGATCACCCATGAGACTGGTTGTTGTTCAGTCATCTGTCTTATCTCTGCATTGTTCTTGAATTCGTTCCACTTGATGCAGAATATTTTCCTTAAGCATTTGTTTTCAAAAGAGTCTAATTTCTTGTCTATTTCTTTAGTTGTTTTCCAGCTTTCGCATGCATAAATGAGGGTGGATATTATATTTGAATTGAATAGTCTTAACTCGGTTTTTGTGCTTCATCATCATCATCATCATCATGTGCCGTGCCGACTGGCGTTGGCTATTATGCTTCTCTAGAGTATCCGATCCTTCATGCAGGCCATCAGTTCAGTTGGTGATCTCCTCTCACACTATCCCGTCAGACTGTCCAGTATCATTTCTCTTGGTCTTCCTCTTGATCTTTGTGCTTATAACTTTGAAACCCAAATGTTCTCAAGATTCTTGAAGATCGATGCTGCTTTTGCAATTCTAATTGTAACTTCCTTTCTGGTGTCACCATCCTGGTCTATGTAGCTGCCAAAGTTTGCAAATTGATTGACTTCTTCAATATTTGTCCCTTCTACGTGTATTTTTCCATTTTGATTAATGGGAAGTTTCATTATTTTTGTTTTGTCCTTGCTAATTTCAAGATAGGCTATCTGTTTTTACTTGGGTGGAATTCACATTGTTACTGACTATAGCAGTATGCTCTTAGCTAGGGGCTATAACCAAGATTGGTATTTAGGAAATAATTAATAGAGTGAGTACCCTTAGTTGAAAGATAGGTTGGTTGAGACAATTGAGCGGGCGTCTTGTGATAAGCGTGCAGCATGGAGAAAACTGAGTGGGTAGGAATAGTATAAATACCACTCACGATTAGTCAAAGGGGAGCCTTACTTGTTTGTGTGTAGGAAGAACCTTACTAGTTTGTTGTAGATGGAGTCTTGTTAGGAAGAGTTTTTAGTAGTGGTAGTTGGTAGTTAGTTGGAGGATTTAGGTTTTCTTGTGATGGCTGAGGTAGTTCGGGTGGAACGTTGTAAGTATGATTTTATGTGTATAAGGACATTGTAAGGTTTTCGCCCATATGGCGTAGAGTTCTCTCACGCCGGGCATTGTCATTGTAATTTCTGTTCAGCCTGACGGCTACGTTTCCATCCTCGTAATTTCACCCCTCATATTTTTTTCCATCAGTAAATGTGTATTGTATGAATTTATATAAACTACACCATTGGCTTTGTTAGAATTCTCATTGTTTGACAAGTTCTGTTATGTGGGAAGACTGCCAAGTTCAGTTAAGTTGTTGTATCAGTATTATTCTGTGGAGCTGGAAGCCTGGGAGTCTTGTTGGATTTTCTTAGTGTGTAACATAGAAAATTAGGTGGTTCTATAACACCAACAACAACAAGAAATTTCTAAGATGAAACTGTACTCCACAAGAAGATTTAATCAAACCCAACAGAATACGTATTCAGCTAGGTACAGCCATTATATTTATAATATGGCCTCAGAGAGAAGAAAACCATTTTATTTGGCGCCAGAGGAAGAAAATACTACTTTACTGATAAGAGTTATGTCATCAGCAAAATCAAGATCTTCTAGTTGGGTCCCATGTACCCAATCAATACCTGTGTTACCTGTTCAGCATTTTTTCATTATGAAGTCTATTGCAATTCCAAAAAGCAAAGGAGACAGTATACATCCTTGTTTCACGCCTGTTTCAATCTGGAACCATTCACTCATCCCTTCTTCTGTTTTGACTGCACAAACAAATCCATTGTAGAAGTCTTTAATGATGTTGGCAGTTTTAGATGGTATTCCATATAGACTTAAAATTCTCCACAATGAGTCTCTGGGTATGCTATCAAATGCCTTTTTAAAGTCTATGAAGTTCAGTATTAATGGTTTCTGCTTTTCAGTATGTTCTTCAAGTATTATTCTTAGAGTAAAGATCTCTTACTTTGCGAGCCCTATATGACGTCTAACGGCACGGGAAGGATATAAGATATAAGATATAAGAAAGATCTGGTCGAGACAGCTTTTCCCTTTTAGAAATCCTGCTTGTTCTTCTCTCATTGCGGTATCTATTATATCTTTAAGTCTATTAAAAATAACCTTGCAAAATACTTTGACACAACTGATATTAAGGTTACTCCTCTCCAACTGTTATAGTCACTAAGGTTGCCTTTTTTGTATTTTAACAATGACTCCATTTTTCTATTTAGAAAGGGCCTTTCTTTCCAAATCTTATTAAACATTCTGTGGAAATAGTACACACTAAATCACTGAGATCACTTTGTAAAAAAAAGGCCACAATACAGCGTAGAGAGATTTTACTCTGTACGTGTCTTTATAGCAAAAAACAAAACTTCTTCTAAGATCAGAATATTTATATGACGGATCCAGATGAGATTTGCTCATTCCCCCCCTCCCCCCTCCCCCCCCCCAACCGAGGTCTTAGAAGAACTGGACCGGGATAGTTCCCAATGGAAAGCAAGAAAACTAGGATTAAACCTCGAAAAAATCGTAGAGAAAGCACTTTAGTGAGACGTGAGAGAAAGAAAAATCACAAGAGAATTACCTGAGATTCGAACACGGACTCTGGTAGGACGAGCAGCCGTCTAGCCACGAGAGAACAGCTTACTATCGACTTAGTCAACTGGTGGCTAGACGGCTGCTCGTCCTACCAGAGTCCGTGTTCGAATCCCAGGTAATTCTCTTGTGATTTTTCTTTCTCTCACGTCTCACTAAAGTGCTTTCTCTACGATTTTTTCGAGGTTTAATCCTACAATATTTGTTCTCTTACTTTACCGTACCAAAACCTCGTAGTTTCCTATTTATAAAAAAATTGTTCCCATGGAAAGCAGTATCATGCATAAATAAGTTGTGGGTACAAGTATATATAAAACTAGATACAAATATATACAAAGCCACTGCAGTAAAGATGTGATAAGAACATGCCCAATCTAGAACTAAGAATTTAACCAGCACACAGCAGGAAGAACGTTATATCTAAGAAGTTAACCAGCACACAGCAGGAAGAACGTTATATCTAAGAAGTTAACCAGCACACAGCAGCACGAATGTTGTATCTAAGAAGTTAACCAGCACACAGCAGCACGAATGTTGTATCTAAGAAGTTAACCAGCACACAGCAGCACGAATGTTGTATCTAAGAAGTTAACCAGCACACAGCAGCACGAACGTTATATCTAAGAAGTTAACCAGCACACAGCCGGACGAACGTTATATCTAAGAAGTTAACCAGCACACAGCAGCAAGAACGTTATATCTAAGAAGTTAACCAGCACACAGCAGCAAGAACGTTATATCTAAGAAGTTAACCAGCACACAGCAGCAAGAACGTTATATCTAAGAAGTTAACCAGCACACAGCAGCAAGAACGTTATATCTAAGAAGTTAACCAGCACACAGCAGCAAGAACGTTATATCTAAGAAGTTAACCAGCACACAGCAGCAAGAACGTTATATCTAAGAAGTTAACCAGCACACAGCAGCAAGAACGTTATATCTAAGAAGTTAACCAGCACACACAGCAGCAAGAACGTTATATCTAAGAAGTTAACCAGCACACAGCAGCAAGAACGTTATATCTAAGAAGTTAACCAGCACACAGCAGCAAGAACGTTATATCTAAGAAGTTAACCAGCACACAGCAGCAAGAACGTTATATCTAAGAAGTTAACCAGCACACAGCAGCAAGAACGTTATATCTAAGAAGTTAACCAGCACACAGCAGCAAGAACGTTATATCTAAGAAGTTAACCAGCACACAGCAGCAAGAACGTTATATCTAAGAAGTTAACCAGCACACAGCAGCACGAATGTTGTATCTAAGAAGTTAACCAGCACACAGCCGGACGAACGGTATATCATTTGAGGACGCAATGAGAGCCAAAACTGAAGACAACACAAGCAAGTACCAAGACACACCGCCTTAGAACAGCCATGGTCTGTTGTTAGTTCAGTCAAGTAAGCCGGTCATATATTGGCTGCCTCAGCCATACAAGAATCTGTACAGAAACTTCCACAAAACGGCGAACTGCTAAATACAATTCTCTACCGCCATCTGGCACTGCTACATCTCGACCTTGACGCTTGCGACATCTTCTCTGAACCTCACCTTAGGCGAGAGCCTGCCTTTGTTGGTACGAGAAAGTGAAACTACCCTCGCTGTGCCCTGTAGTCTGGGAAACGAAATCGCTTATATTTTCCTAGAACTCTTCACACTCCATGAAGGATTCACACGTGAGTCCGGTAACTTAATATATGCCGCAGTATGCAAAAAGTGTATAACTTACACTGGAGAGACTGGTCTCAGATTAGGTGACCGCAGGCAAAAACATCTTTATGATATCTCCCAGCAAGCTTCTAAGCAGCCTCTAATAGTTTCAACGGGCTCAATCACAGAAGTAAGTCTGATTTTCTGGTAACAGCCATTAAACAATGTCACTCTGATGACAAAAGCCGCCTCTTGCTTGAGAATCGCTACATACAGCAATATGCGAGAATGGTACCACACGGTTTGAACTCGAAATTCAACTTTTCTTAACCTCTCCTTTCTCAGTATTCATATTCCCTCACTCCCTAGTTCTTATCTACTCTTTCCTCACCTGCAGATGATATTCCAGGAACTTCAATGCACTATATTCTAAACCTTAATCCCCCCCCCCAAAAAAAAAAAAAAAAAAACTACTTTATCTATTCCACTCACCTTTTTCTCAGCATGACAATCATTGTAACACTCCCCCCACCCCCACATACACATTGCAATCTGATTATAGCCAATGCTTGAACAACATATGTCTTCCAAAACCTAGACTTGATCTTTACAAGAAAAGCTTTAGTTATTCTGCTGCTCATCTTTGGAATACCCTCCCATCCTATATAAAAAATATAAATTATACTCCTTCCTACAACTACAAGCTTTCCCAATATCTATTTGATGTCGACTACATGCCTCCATGAATTATAAAATTTAAAAGTTATCTTAAACTGGTCTTACAGACACCGAATACAATTAATTGTTTTCTGAATAGTCCCGAAAATTTTGTTTAGTAGATAGTCATTTATAATGTATGTAGTTACTTCTGTACTGAGTGAATGTTTAAGAGCGAAACGTAAATGTTATATTTTATTTTATGTCTCTCAGCTTCAATGTTAGTTATGTTTGTTATATGAACAGCATATTTGTAGAATGTCTGGAATAGAGTGAAAGTTGTATGATAAAGGGCAGAATGTCAGACGGGCCTGCGTGCCCAATTCTTAACCCTTTTGAAATAAAGATCAATCAATCAATCAATCTCCACCCCCTCTTTACTACAGCCTGTCAGACTGGTACCACACTTCACAAGCTACACACGTCTTTATTTAAACATTCACTTCACCAGGCGCACGCTCTGACGTAGCTTCCTGTAAGTCACAACTAAGTGCTCCCTCTTTGTATTTTTTGTTCACTCCAAATTGTTACACATCACTGATGTGACTTTCTATATTTTTTTTCTTCTTTGTCTTATCTCTTCGTCCTGTACGTTTTTCTATGATCAAGGTGTAAACCGAAACGTAACAACTGTTAATTAATAAAGCTGCTTCTAGTTTTCTTTTATCTGCCTCAATGACGCTTTTCAAGGTGAAGATATTAATTGCTAATGTGAAAGATACATTATGCAGGAAACTCTCTACTGTAGAGAGCGGAACAGCAATACAACTTCTTCAGATCATCAAAGGAAGTACCCACCCCCCCCCCCCTTTCAGACAAGTGTTTCGGCCCTACTAAACTCCTGACACTCTAAGGGGGGTGAGCCCCTCTGGGTCATGACTCCCAGAGGTCTTGTGAGTTGTTGCTTTTTTTGTCTCGGGATTGAACCCGTGATCTTCCAGCTGGCACTGCACTTTGAAGTGCATCTTTAGCGATCCACGGAGGACTGGTACATTATTGTAATAAACAGTAAACACAGGTAAAAGTTTGCACCAAACAATAAACACAGGTAAACGTTTGCACAAAACAATAAACACAGGTAAAAGTTTGTACCAAACAATAAACACAGGTAAACGTTTGTACAAAACAATAAACACAGGTAAAGGTTTGTACCAAACAATAAACACAGGTAAACGTTTGCACCAAACAATAAACACAGGTAAACGTTTGCACAAAACAATAAACACAGGTAAAAGTTTGTACCAAACAATAAACACAGGTAAAAGTTTGCACAAAACAATGATCACAGGTAAGCATTTGCACAAAACAATAAACACAGGTAAAGGTTTGCACAAAACAGTAAACACAGGTAAAGGTTTGCAGCAACCAGTGATCACAGGTAAAGTTTGCACCAAACAGTGATCACAGGTAAACGTTTGTACCAAAAAATAAACACAGGTAAAGGTTTGCACCAGACAATGATCACAGGTAAACGTTTGTACCAAAAAATAAACATAGGTAAAAGTTTGCACCAAACAATGATCAAAGGTAAACGTTTGCATAAAACAACAAACAAAGGTCAAAGTTTGCACAAAACAGTAAACACAGGTCAAAGTTTGCACCAAACAATAAACATAGGTAAAAGTTTGAACTAAGCAATCAACACAGGTAAACGTTTGAACCAACCAATAAAAACAGGTAAAAGTTTGCACCAAACAATAAACACAGGTCAAAATTTGCACCAAACAATAAACACATGTAAACGTATGCACAAAACAATAAACACAAGTAAAAGTTTGCATCAAACAATAAACATAGGTCAAAGTTTGCAGCAAACAATAAACACAGGTAAATGTTTGCACAAAACAATAAACAGAGGTAAAAGTTTGCACCAAACAATAAACACAGGTCAAAATTTGCACCAAACAATAAACACAGGTAAAAGTTTGCACCAAACAATAAACACAGGTAAAAGTTTGCATCAAAGAATAAACAAAGGTAAATGTTTGCACTAAACAATAAACACAGGTAAAAGTTTGCACATAACACTATACACAGGTCAAAGTTTGCATCAAAGAATAAACACAGGTAAAAGTTTGCACCAAACAATAAACACAGGTCAAAGTTTGCACCAAACAATAATTACAGGTCAAAGTTTGCACTAAAGAAAAACACAGGTCAAAGTTTGCATTAAACAATAAATACAGGTCAAAGTTTTCATCAAAGAATAAACACAGGTCAAAGTTTTCATCAAACAATAAACAAAGGTAGAAGTTTGCACCAAACAATAAACACAGGTCAAAGTTTGCACCAAATAATAAACACAGATCAAAGTTTGCACCATACAATAAACACAGGTCAAAGTTTGCACCAAACAATAAACACAGATCAAAGTTTGCACAAAACAATAAACATAGGTAAAAGTTTGCACCAAACAATAAACATAGGTAAAGGTTTGCACCAAACAATAAACACAGGTCAAAGTTTGCACCAAACAATAAACACAGGTCAAAGTTTGCACCAAACAATAAACACAGGTCAAAGTTTGCAACAAACAATAAACACAGGTCAAAGTTTGCACTAAACAATAAACACAGGTAAAAGTTTGCATCAAAGAATAAGCAAAGGTAAAAGTTTGCACTAAACAATAAACAAAGGTAAAAGTTTGCACCAAACAATAAACATAGGTCAAAGTTTGCACTAAAGAATAAACACAGGTCAAAGGTTGCACTAAAACAATAAACACAGGTAAAGGTTTGCATCAAACAATAAACACAGGTCAAAGTTTGCACTAACAATAAACACAGGTAAAAGTTTGCACCAAACAATAAACACAGGTAAAAGTTGGCATCAAAGAATAAACACAGATCAAAGTTTGCACCATACAATAAACACAGGTCAAAGTTTGCACCAAATAATAAATACAGGTCAAAGTTTGCACCAAACAATAAACAAAGCAAAACTTTTCATCAAACAATAAACACAGGTCAAAGTTTGCATCAAACAATAAACACAGATCAAAGTTTGCACCATACAATAAACACAGGTCAAAGTTTGCACCAAATAATAAATACAGGTCAAAGTTTGCACCAAACAATAAACAAAGCAAAACTTTTCATCAAACAATAAACACAGGTCAAAGTTTGCATCAAACAATAAACAAGGCAAAAGTTTTCACCAAACAATAAACACAGGTCAAAGTTTGCACCAAACAATAAACAAAGGTAAAAGTTTGCATCAAACAATAAACAGGTCAAAGTTTGCACCAAAATATAAACAGAGGTAAACTTTTTGCACCAAACCAATGAACACAGGGAAACATTTGTACCAAACAGCGAGCACATATAAAACTTTGCACCAAACAATAACCACAGGTAAAACTTTGCACCATACAGTAAACACAGGTAGAAGATTTCGTCAAAACGAGAGAAACAAATTATCAGGACTAGAAAGTAAGACATTTGTGGATACTCTGAGAATATCTGTATAAAACAGTAATGAACAAAGATTGTTGTTACACATTAAATAATGAACAGAGATTGTTGTTACATATAAAATAATGAACATTCATTCGTGACGACATTTTAGAAATGAACTAGCACACATGTATAACAGGTTCAAACTGAATCTTATTTGATTGATTTGTCAGTTATAATATGTTTTTCTTCTTTAACAGATTTATGCATACTCTGTAGTCCACGGTAAGACGATTTTCATGTATAAGCCTGGTGTCGGATGGGAAGTAGATAGACTGCTATAAGTCCCGCAGTAGACCCTAGAAGTGATTTCTAGACAAGCTCTTCATACAAGAGAACTATGTCAAGACCCGTCTACCTGTCACAATTGGCAAACCATGAAGAAATGAGACCGGGTCTTGATCAAGTCAGGTTAACCGGGTCTTGATCAAATCTGGTTAGATGGTTCTTGAACAAATATGGCTAGCTGTGTCTTCATGAATTCTAAGTTGCTGGTCTCAGCAACCACATCTTTCTCCTGGTAAATTTCTAACAGTCCCTAAACTCTGATAATGAAAGTCAAACAAAAAACTACCTGTCATGGAAGCATTGTCCCTAAACTCTGATAATGAAAGTCAAACAAAAAACTACCTGTCATGGAAGCATTGTCCCTAAACTCTGATAATGAAAGTCAAACAAAAAACTACCTGTCATGGAAGCATTGTCCCTAAACTCTGATAATGAAAGTCAAACAAAAAACTACCTGTCATGGAAGCATTGTCCCTAAACTCTGATAATGAAAGTCAAACAAAAACCTACCCGTCATGGAAGCACAGGCAGCAACTCAATCTCCGAACCCCAGGCAAAGATAACCAGAAGAGCGTTCATTTCATATTTTACCTTTTCCCAGAAGTTTCTTCTCAAAAATAGTAAACGTTAAGAGAGCACAAAATGTTCACCATATTTTTAGTACACATCTTTGACCAGCACTAGATAACATCTGACAGACAGCACACTTCCTGTCGTTTCATTTAGTCGCAAGATTCTTAATAGAAAGAGCACGCCAGACTTGCAGAAACAAAAGCTGAACGATCTACAGATGATAAACGTATTTTCACTTTGGCAGCAGGACACACAACAACAGCGACTGCCGTACACGTGCACGACTTGATAACAGGCCAACGTCAAGCTACCCGCCCGGCTTGTGCCGCAAACTGACAGATTCGATTCCACCAAAATATCTGCAAAATAATTATCGTTTTTTTATATCCGTGCGGCTTCCATTTTCAGAACATAACACTTGGTATATAAGATTATGCGAAAAGAGAAACAAACAGAGAGACAAACAGACAGACAAACAAACAGACAGACAGACAGGCAGAAAGAGAGACAAGCAGACAAACAAACAGGCAGACAGACAGGCAGGCAGACAGGCAGACAGACAAACAGAAAGAGAGACAAGTAGACAAACAATCAGGCAGACAGACAGGCAGGCAGACAGGCAGACAGACAAGCAGAAAGAGAGACAAGCAGACAAACAAACATGCAGACAGACAAGCAGAAAGATAGACGAGCAGACAAACAAATAGGCAGACAGACACGCAGGCAGACAGGCAGAAAGAGAGAAAAGCAGACAAACAAACAGGCAGACAGACAGGCAGGCAGACAGGCAGACAGACAAGCAGAAAGAGAGACAAGCAGACACACAAACAGACAGACAGACAAGCAGAAAGAGAGACAAGCAGACAAACAAACAGGCAGACAGACAAACAGAAAAAAATGAATAAAAGGGCGAAGAATAGGGCCCCTCATCTGCACAGACAGACAGATAGACTGACAGACAGACAGACAGATAGACAGACAGACAGACATATAGATAGACAGACAGGCAGACAGACAGACAGACAGACAGACAGATAGATAGACAGACAGACAGATAAATAGATAGATAGATAGATAGATAGATAGATAGATAGATAGATAGATAGATAGATAGATAGATAGATAGATAGATAGATAGACAGATAGACAGATAGATAGACGGACAGACAGACGATAGATAGATAGATAGATAGATAGATAGATAGATAGATAGATAGATAGATAGATAGATAGATAGATAGATAGATAGATAGATAGATGGATGGATGGATGGATGGATGGATGGACTTCCAAAAATGTCCTATTTCTAAGAAGCATGTTTGCCACATGTTGGGCTTGCTGTTGGTTCTGTAACGAGGAATTCCGCTACTCTACTGTACTGTACTGTACTCTGCTGTGCTGTGGTGCGCTGTACTGTGCTGTAATGTGCCGTGCTGTGCTGTACTGTGCTGTATTGTGCCATGCTGTGCTGTACTGTGCTGTATTGTGCCGTGCTGTGCTGTACTGTGCTGTATTGTGCCATGATGTGCTGTACTGTGCTGTATTGTGCCGTGCTGTGCTGTACTGTGCTGTATTGTGCCGTGCTGTGCTGTACTGTGCTGTGAACAAAAGAAAACTTGATGTTATTGCCAAGTGTAAATACAGAATCGATACTGGAAACTACCTGGTCACGCCAATCCTGGCCCATCTTTACCTGGAGCTGAGGAACGCCTGCGGGTATGTGTGAGCATTGCGGGTATGTGTGCGCGCTCAAGGTTTTGGTGCCTGCATGTGCGTGTGAGTGTTTGTGTGTGGAGTGCATGTTTCTGTGCGCAGTGTGAGCAAGTTAAGAAAAGAAGTACCGTGTTCAGCTCAATTCAGGTAACCTGTTTTATTCTGTCACGCCACGTGAAACTTCTCAGTTCAGGTAACCTGTTTTATTCTGTCACGCCACGTGAAACTTCTCAGTTCAGGTAACCTGTTTTACTCTGTCACGCTACATGAGACTTCTCACTTCAGGTAACCTGTTTTACTCTGTCACGCCACGTGAGACCGAGAAGAAATTCCAAGCTTTGTTCACGCATGACTGACCTTCTGTAGACAGGTTGTAAGTGTAAATTTGATTTTCGTAAAGAAGTGGCCCTCACACCAAGAAAGCTGATAGGACGACCTCTTACGATGGAAGCCAAACCATCAACAACAAACAGTGAAAAGTTGATCAGCGGAAAGATGATAGTGTAAAACAAGATTATTGAAACGTCCCTGATACGAGTTTAACTTTTTCTGAAGAATGGAAACTACCAAACCTGGTTGCTGCAGGTGCGCCGAAGATTCTGTCAGGCAGGCAGACAGGCAGACAGACAAACAGAAAGAGAGACAAGTAGACAAACAATCAGGCAGACAGACAGGCAGGCAGACAGGCAGACAGACAAGCAGAAAGAGAGACAAGCAGACAAACAAACATGCAGACAGACAAGCAGAAAGATAGACGAGCAGACAAACAAATAGGCAGACAGACACGCAGGCAGACAGGCAGAAAGAGAGAAAAGCAGACAAACAAACAGGCAGACAGACAGGCAGGCAGACAGGCAGACAGACAAGCAGAAAGAGAGACAAGCAGACACACAAACAGACAGACAGACAAGCAGAAAGAGAGACAAGCAGACAAACAAACAGGCAGACAGACAAACAGAAAAAAATGAATAAAAGGGCGAAGAATAGGGCCCCTCATCTGCACAGACAGACAGATAGACTGACAGACAGACAGACAGATAGACAGACAGACAGACATATAGATAGACAGACAGGCAGACAGACAGACAGACAGACAGACAGATAGATAGACAGACAGACAGATAAATAGATAGATAGATAGATAGATAGATAGATAGATAGATAGATAGATAGATAGATAGATAGATAGATAGATAGATAGATAGATAGATAGACAGATAGACAGATAGATAGACGGACAGACAGACGATAGATAGATAGAGATAGATAGATAGATAGATAGATAGATAGATAGATAGATAGATAGATAGATAGATAGATAGATAGATGGATGGATGGATGGATGGATGGATGGACTTCCAAAAATGTCCTATTTCTAAGAAGCATGTTTGCCACATGTTGGGCTTGCTGTTGGTTCTGTAACGAGGAATTCCGCTACTCTACTGTACTGTACTGTACTCTGCTGTGCTGTGGTGCGCTGTACTGTGCTGTAATGTGCCGTGCTGTGCTGTACTGTGCTGTATTGTGCCATGCTGTGCTGTACTGTGCTGTATTGTGCCGTGCTGTGCTGTACTGTGCTGTATTGTGCCATGATGTGCTGTACTGTGCTGTATTGTGCCGTGCTGTGCTGTACTGTGCTGTATTGTGCCGTGCTGTGCTGTACTGTGCTGTGAACAAAAGAAAACTTGATGTTATTGCCAAGTGTAAATACAGAATCGATACTGGAAACTACCTGGTCACGCCAATCCTGGCCCATCTTTACCTGGAGCTGAGGAACGCCTGCGGGTATGTGTGAGCATTGCGGGTATGTGTGCGCGCTCAAGGTTTTGGTGCCTGCATGTGCGTGTGAGTGTTTGTGTGTGGAGTGCATGTTTCTGTGCGCAGTGTGAGCAAGTTAAGAAAAGAAGTACCGTGTTCAGCTCAATTCAGGTAACCTGTTTTATTCTGTCACGCCACGTGAAACTTCTCAGTTCAGGTAACCTGTTTTATTCTGTCACGCCACGTGAAACTTCTCAGTTCAGGTAACCTGTTTTACTCTGTCACGCTACATGAGACTTCTCACTTCAGGTAACCTGTTTTACTCTGTCACGCCACGTGAGACCGAGAAGAAATTCCAAGCTTTGTTCACGCATGACTGACCTTCTGTAGACAGGTTGTAAGTGTAAATTTGATTTTCGTAAAGAAGTGGCCCTCACACCAAGAAAGCTGATAGGACGACCTCTTACGATGGAAGCCAAACCATCAACAACAAACAGTGAAAAGTTGATCAGCGGAAAGATGATAGTGTAAAACAAGATTATTGAAACGTCCCTGATACGAGTTTAACTTTTTCTGAAGAATGGAAACTACCAAACCTGGTTGCTGCAGGTGCGCCGAAGATTCTGTTAGTGTTATACGGGATCCCGTGATGACAACATTCGAATGTTCGTATTGGAAAGATAAATTCTAGTAGTAAAATTACAAATACTAATTTGACTGCTCAGTTACTAACGCAACACTCAGATTAGATCTAATTTAGACGTGAAATATGAAACATTTTGCTGAGTATTGAAACTCGGTATTTAGTTCATCTCTAAACATTATCTCTAAACTATAATGTGTTTGATCACACAGCAATGAATAAAATGTTGCATTTAATGAACATGAACAAAGTCACACAGCAGTCGTAGAACACTGAGTAGAAGTCACACAAAGTCGTAGAACACTGAGTAGAAGTCACACAAAGTCGTAGAACACTGAGTAGAAGTCACACAAAGTCGTAGAACACTGAGTAGAAGTCACACAGCAGTCATAGAACACTGAGTAGAAGTCACACAGCAGTCGTAGAACACTGAGTAGAAGTCACACAGCAGTCGTAGAACACTGAGTAGAAGTCACACAGCAGTCGTAGAACACTGAGTAGAAGTCACACAAAGTCGTAGAACACTGAGTAGAAGTCACACAGCAGTCGTAGAACACTGAGTAGAAGTCACACAAAGTCGTAGAACACTGAGTAGAAGTCACATAAAGTCGTAGAACACTGAGTAGAAGACACACAGCAGTCGTAGAACACTGAGTAGAAGACACACAGCAGTCGTAGAACACTGAGTAGAAGTCACACAGCAGTCGTAGAACACTGAGTAGAAGACACACAGCAGTCGTAGAACACTGAGTAGAAGACACACAGCAGTCGTAGAACACTGAGTAGAAGACACACAGCAGTCATAGAACACTGAGTAGAAGACACACAGCAGTCGTAGAACACTGAGTAGAAGTCACACAAAGTCGTAGAACACTGAGTAGAAGTCACACAGCAGTCGTAGAACACTGAGTAGAAGACACACAGCAGTCGTAGAACACTGAGTAGAAGTCACACAGCAGTCATAGAACACTGAGTAGAAGTCACACAGCAGTCGTAGAACACTGAGTAGAAGTCACACAGCAGTCATAGAACACTGAGTAGAAGTCACACAGCAGTCATAGAACACTGAGTAGAAGACACACAGCAGTCGTAGAACACTGAGTAGAAGTCACACAGCAGTCGTAGAACACTGAGTAGAAGACACACAGCAGTCGTAGAACACTGAGTAGAAGTCACACAAGTCGTAGAACACTGAGTAGAAGTCACACAGCAGTCGTAGAACACTGAGTAGAAGTCACACAAAGTCGTAGAACACTGAGTAGAAGTCACACAAAGTCGTAGAACACTGAGTAGAAGTCACACAAAGTCGTAGAACACTGAGTAGAAGTCACACAAAGTCGTAGAACACTGAGTAGAAGTCACACAAAGTCGTAGAACACTGAGTAGAAGACACACAGCAGTCGTAGAACACTGAGTAGAAGACACACAGCAGTCGTAGAACACTGAGTAGAAGTCACACAGCAGTCATAGAACACTGAGTAAAAGTCACACAGCAGTCGTAGAACACTGAGTAGAAGACACACAGCAGTCATAGAACACTGAGTAGAAGTCACACAGCAGTCGTAGAACACTGAGTAGAAGTCACACAGCAGTCGTAGAACACTGAGTAGAAGTCACACAGCAGTCGTAGAACACTGAGTAGAAGACACACAGCAGTCGTAGAACACTGAGTAGAAGACACACAGCAGTCGTAGAACACTGAGTAGAAGACACACAGCAGTCATAGAACACTGAGTAGAAGACACACAGCAGTCGTAGAACACTGAGTAGAAGTCACACAAAGTCGTAGAACACTGAGTAGAAGTCACACAGCAGTCGTAGAACACTGAGTAGAAGACACACAGCAGTCGTAGAACACTGAGTAGAAGTCACACAGCAGTCATAGAACACTGAGTAGAAGTCACACAGCAGTCGTAGAACACTGAGTAGAAGTCACACAGCAGTCATAGAACACTGAGTAGAAGTCACACAGCAGTCATAGAACACTGAGTAGAAGACACACAGCAGTCGTAGAACACTGAGTAGAAGTCACACAGCAGTCGTAGAACACTGAGTAGAAGACACACAGCAGTCGTAGAACACTGAGTAGAAGTCACACAAAGTCGTAGAACACTGAGTAGAAGTCACACAGCAGTCGTAGAACACTGAGTAGAAGTCACACAAAGTCGTAGAACACTGAGTAGAAGTCACACAAAGTCGTAGAACACTGAGTAGAAGTCACACAAAGTCGTAGAACACTGAGTAGAAGTCACACAAAGTCGTAGAACACTGAATAGAAGACACACAAAGTCGTAGAACACTGAGTAGAAGACACACAGCAGTCGTAGAACACTGAGTAGAAGACACACAGCAGTCGTAGAACACTGAGTAGAAGTCACACAGCAGTCATAGAACACTGAGTAAAAGTCACACAGCAGTCGTAGAACACTGAGTAGAAGACACACAGCAGTCATAGAACACTGAGTAGAAGTCACACAGCAGTCGTAGAACACTGAGTAGAAGTCACACAGCAGTCATAGAACACTGAGTAAAAGTCACACAGCAGTCGTAGAACACTGAGTAGAAGACACACAGCAGTCATAGAACACTGAGTAGAAGACACACAGCAGTCGTAGAACACTGAGTAGAAGACACACAAAGTCGTAGAACACTGAGTAAAAGTCACACAAAGTCGGTAATGATGTTGATACGGCATGTTTTCTGTGTCACTACCCATTTTAATGCCTCTGTTTCTATGCCAGTACTTGAGCAGGTGTTTGTATAAGCCCCACCCACGAGTTTGAGTGTTTTACTTCCTTGGTCTGTTCTACAAATCCCCGACCCCAACTAGTTCCCCTGATCCTTGATCATTCCCTGTAACTAATGTGAACAGCTATGTCTAAACTATGGACATGAAAACAGCTATGTCTGAACTATAGACATGAGAACAGCCATGTCTAGACTGTAGACATGAGAACAGCCATGTCTGAACTACAAACATGAGAACAGCCATGTCTGAACTATAGACATGAGAACAGCCATGTCTGAACTATAGACATGAGAACAGCCATATCTGAAATATAGACATGAGAACAGCCATGTCTGAAATATAGACATGAGAACAGCCATGTATGAAATATAGACATGAGAACAGCCATGTCTGAACTACAGACATGAGAACAGCCATGTCTGAACTATAGACATGAGAACAGCCATGTCTGAACTATAGACATGAGAACAGCCATGTCTGAACTATAGACATGAGAACAGCCATGTCTGAAATATAGACATGAGAACAGCCATGTCTGAACTATAGACATGAGAACAGCCATGTCTGAACTATAGACATGAGAACAGCCATGTCTGAAATATAGACATGAGAACAGCCATGTCTGAACTATAGACATGAGAACAGCCATGTCTGAACTATAGACATGAGAACAGCCATGTCTGAAATATAGACATGAGAACAGCCATTTCTGAACTATAGATGTTAGAGAAGATGCAGACAAAAAATATTACGATGCCATAACAGTTGGAGGTTATGAAATACCAGATGTTAGATATACTGATGATACAGTATTACTGTCCAGAACACAAAAAGGAATGGAAAAACTAATTATGTCACTCTGTAAGAACAGTGAAGAGCAAAACATCTATCTTAATGTGAAGAAAACTAAATTGATCACAACTGATAAAACAAACAAGGCAGCTGAAATATATATCAATGAGGAAAAACTGGAAGAAGTTAAGAGTTTTGAATATCTTGGATCACTACTAACTAATAATGGAGATACAATGAGGGAAATTAAAAGGAGGACATCTATTGCTCTTCAGAAAGTAAAGCAACTAAATAATCTGTGGAGAGAACAGACATAATTACATAAATAAGTTTTTTAAGGATATGCATCGTTCCCATCGCAACATATGCCTGTGAGACCTGGACACTTAACAAAACAGCTGAGAAACACATAAATGCCTTTGAATGTAAATGCTACAGAAGAGTTCTTCAAATATCGTGGACACAAAAAAGAACAAATATATCTATACTATAAGAACTTAAAATTGAAGAAGGCTGGCTAGTAAAGAGGATTAAAGTGAGAAAACTAAAATATTTTGGACACACTAAACGTCATGATAATCTAGAGAAGACCATCTTGGAAGGATACATAATGGGAAAAAGAAAGTGAGGAAGACCAAGGCAAAGATGGCTGCAAGACATTGTTAATAATCTGCAGATGGATGCAACAGCAGCAGGGCATCTTGCTTACAACCGAAAGGCCTACATGAGAGCTATTAGGGAGGCAAAGTTCCGCAAGGGAAATGCAAATGATTGACTGAATGAACTATAGATATGAGAATAACTATGCCTGAACAATATATATATAAGAATAATCATGCCTGAGCTACAGACAACGTCATAATGAAAAGATAACGACTGAGCTTTCTCTACTTAAGATACATAAAACTATTTCCAGAAAGTCGAAACTTTATCATTGTTTATATTTATCATCCTTTATACCTTTATACTGTTCATATTTACCATTGTTCATATTTACCATTGTTTATATTTACCATTGCTTTTATTTACCATTGTTCATATTTACCATTGTTCATATTTACCATTCTTTATATTTACCATTGTTCATATTTACTATTCTTTATATTTACCATTGTTCATATTTACCATTCTTTATATTTACCATTGTTCATATTTACCATTGTTTATGTTTACCATTGTTCGTATTTACCACTGTTCATATTTACCATTGTTCGTATTTACCATTGTTCGTATTTGGTATCTCCTCCTCCTTCTTCGTTCGCTTCTACCACCAAGACCGCCCTGTGATCCTACTGAATTTATGCCTGTGGTCCTCGTTAGGTCCCGCAGTCCCCCATCTGGTCCCCGAAAGGACAACAAGAGGTTCAGAATATCGCAGGGCTTGAGCCTGAATTCTTGGTGGGTCTCAGAAGCGGGATTGCTTGACACCGTGGTTTTCGTTGCACCAGTTTAGTCTAGAGTTGGACTTTCTCATCGGAAGACCTCGACGTGTTTTGAGATACCCGTGTATCACTGCCGGGTGAGAGGTGGTTGCCCATCCAGTCCAGAGGTTGGACTTTCTCACCGGAAAACCTCAGCGTGATTAGGATACGCATACATCCCCACCCGTGTGAGAGGTGGTTGCCTATCTAGACTGCCCTGGTCCAGTGTCTTCGATTTCAGCATTTTGAGGTCGTGGCCGCTACCCTTCCTAGTTGTGACCAGGATGGAGCTTCTGTCCAGGAGGACGAATCCTTGCCACTAGTGACTTTCACCCCTGGGTTGAGCCGGTTTAGGCATATTATCCCAGTACGGGCGTGTTTAGGACGTGACCGACCTCTAGAGCGGAGGTACCGTGACATGCGTAGCCATCACGTTTCACCCCTGGTGTGAGCCGGTTTAGGCATATTTCACCAGTATGGGTTTATCTGGGACGTGGCCGACCTTTAGATCAGAGGCGCCGTGGTATGGTTAGCTCTCACCATGATACTACTAGACATACCTATTAAGCTTCACTTTATCATTTACATCACTTTTTCACATTGGCGCCACACAGCAACCCTAATTGCTTTTCCGCATTTTCTTCCTTGCACGGGAGGAGCTTCACTCCACGCGCGGCACCGAAGAATCTCGTCAGCAGTATCTTAACTGGGTTAAGCCGGTTCAGTCATTTCGCCCGATATAAGTGCACTTAGGACGTGGTCAACATCCATACCAGAGGTGCTGTGGTTTGCCTACTGTTTACTTCGCTTAATCCTTTCTTTCACATTTTCCACAGTGGTGCCGCGCGGCAGCCCCATTCGAACCTTTCTTCACTGGCAAGGAGGAGCCCCACTCCACACAAGGCAGCTGAAGAATCTTGCCAGAAGCGGTAGATGAGCTACCAAACATGACTCTCATATACCCGAAACGTCTGGTTTTCAGGCGCCAGATATTCGCCTTCACCTTTTCTCCTGTCAGTTTAAACAGTTTTGCCACGAGAAGGCCAGGAGCTGGACTTGACTATCAGAGGCTATTTGAGACGCACGCCACTGGAGCGGAGAGCGTATCCTCCACCCCACCTCAGTAACATTCCTAGAAACTTGCTACTTGGTATCTGAACAACTAAAGAAGATGATAAAGTTCTTCTACCAATAATTTTTAGCTCGCAATCAGAGAAACATGACCGCTACGGCAATCTTCACAATCACAACCACCACCATTACCATCACTATCACCACAACTACAATCATGATTATCACAGTCGCCACCACTACCATCATAACCATCACAACTACCATCACAGCCATCACACCTACTACCATTACCATCACAACTATCACAACTACTGCCATTATCATCACTACCATCGCCACTATTAACATTACCATCACAACTACCCTTACGACCACAACTGCCATCACAATTACCACAACTACAATCACTATTATAACAGCCACCACCACTATCTTTACAGATATCATCACCAGTACCATCACGATCACCACAGCTACAATCATGATTATCACAACTATCATCACAACCACCACAACTACTAACATTACCATCACAACTACCGTCACGACCACCACAACTACCATCACAACCACCAGTACTATCATCACAACCACCACTACTATCGTCACAACCACCAGCACTATCATCACAACCACCACTACTATCGTCACAACCACCAGCACTATCATCACAACCACCACTGCTATCATCACAACAATGACACCCAACAATGTCACTTGTCATGCGATAGATCTAATGGCTGTTATCTTCACATGTAATAGCTTGACATTCAAGACGTCTTTTGAACCAGAGACTTGATTAAACTAACCACGTGACTGACACGTGTCAATCAGGTACTGGACAAATCCTGACTAGTTTTCTTATGATGTAATGCAGGTGTGGCGGTTCAGGTAACATATCCTCTCTTCTTTACCTGACCCTGGAATGACTCCTCTTCACACATGCATCCAAACCTGCCCTTCATTTAATATGGATGTTCGTTCTTGTCATCCGTTGGCACTCGAGACTCGTCTAAGACACATTTTTATTCTGTCTCGCAGACAGTTCACAAGACACTCATGTCTGTTCCTTTGTATGCTGTGACTTCTGCTGATTGTTCTATGACTGGGAAGTGTAACAAAGAGCCATTAGAAGTGAGATAATTGATAAGGCCCACATCAAAAACATCACATGGATATACAGTCCAGGCCAGGCCAGGCAGGAGTCGACGGAAACAACAAAGCCAACCAACTGACAGCAGGGGCCAGACCAGAGGGCCTCATCAAAATGGAGAATTCAGACTTATACAAATCCATCAAGCAAGACATCAATGCACAAGCGCAAAGTAACTTCCTCCAAAGCAGCCCCCACACACAGCTCACTGAGTTACATCCATCCAAGAGCAATGCTTTAACTCCCAGCTAAATGCTAGATCACGGGCAGCACAACACTGGACTCAATCTCCCTAAAAACACCGAAGGACATCCTGAAGTCAAAGGTCGAGCACGTGTGGGCGGGCCCCGAGTGTGATGAGGCCGCTCCCCCGGGGCCAGCAACGGGGCTAGGCACCCCCTTTTCTTTTTACAGGTTATAGTTTAGAGAGTCTGGTTTGTTCACATGTAGTGAACAGCCTCAGATATAACCTTCAAATATTTGTTTTAATGGAGTGAGAAGAATAATATTTCTGGAAGACAATACCCACCTCAAGCTGAGCCTCGTGTTAAGTTTCCTGCCTGCTCCAGCAACAGCAGACGTCAAACCGGAAATAACAGAATCCCCGGCGACCCCAGAAAGAATTGTTTACGACTTGAGTTCATTTTCTAATTTCCTTGTGATCCTAAGATGCCATCTTGTTCCAGTCTTCTAGGCTGTTTAGAAGAAGGAAAAAACTGTTTAATCGTTCATTATGAGAAAATGAATGCACCGAGTTTCAGATGTTTGGCTTGGGTCAGCGCTGGTCTGTATCTTCTCACCCAGCACTAAATATGTCACTTGTCATCACTAGTTAGTTCCTTTCTACGGTTCTCAGGCGAGCTCAGACTTCTTGTGTCTAGCTTGAAGTTTTTATTTCATCTCCGGTACAAAAAAAAAATCTCAAGTACATTGCCATCAGCTGGGGCGCAAAAATAAGAGATATTGCCATCAGCTGGGGTGCAAAAATAAGAGGTACTGCCATCAACTGGGGCGCAAAAATAAGAGGTACTGCCATCAACTGGGGGAGGGTGCAAAAATAAGAGGTACTGCCATCAACTGGGGCGCAAAAATAAGAAGTACTGCCATCAACTGGGGCGCAAAAATAAGAGGTACTGCCATCAGCTGGGGGAGGGTGCAAAAATAAGAGGTACTGCCATCAGCTGGGGGAGGGTGCAAAAATAAGAGGTACTGCCATCAACTGGGGTGCAAAAATAAGAGATACTGCCATCAGCTGGGGGAGGGTGCAAAAATAAGAGGTACTGCCATCAGCTAGGGGGAGGGTGCAAAAATAAGAGGTACTGCCATCAACTGGGGTGCAAAATTAAGAGGTACTGCCATCAGCTGGGGGGGGAGGGCGCAAAAATAAGAGGTACTGCCATCAACTGTGGCGCAAACGTCAAAGACTGCCATCAAATGGAGCGCAAACATCAAAGACTATCATCAAATAGGGCTAAAAAAACAGGGAAACTGTCATCAAACGCAAAAATGAGTGACACTTTCATTAACTGGGGCGCAAAAATAAGGGACTGCCATCAAACGGGGCGCAAATATCAGAGGCACTGGCATTAGCTGGGGCGCAAACTGCAGAATAAAAGACGTTAATGATGTCTAAAGAGTACTCGAATGTCTGAGAAGAGGATGCTGGAACTTCAAATGTAATTACCTGCCAGCTTAAGAGCACGGAAGGTTCACAAGATAAACTTGAGTGGAGGAGGGGGGAACACATGAGGTCACGTGATGTGTGCAGGTGTTAATCATTAAGAGGCTAAGCAATGGGGCGTCAGTGCTAGACCATATCTTTCCTGGGCCGGATTTCTGCCAAATATTCTCACGTGAATGTTGGTTTTCTGAGATGGTTGTCATTAATTTGCTTCCAAAATTGCGCGAAGAATGTTTTTAAACGTAATAGAGCTACAGTTGTTCTCTTAATTAATAAGTGAATACTTAGTGTATGACGATTTTTCTCACAGATAATATGAACGATGACTGACTTCAGAGATAATAAGGGCAACGATTATTCTCCAGCACAGTGTGGGCGACGACTGTTCTCACAGATAATATGAGTAACGACTTTCTCAAATTATAAAATGGGTAACAACTTTCTCAAAGATTGCTCATTTCTTTTCTCAAAGATAATATACGAGGGATGATTGGTAAGCTCTAGGAATAATGTACAAAGGACTATTTGTGGACAACTTTTTTGGGTTATTTCTCACCATAGTCCCCTTGTAAGTTTATGCATTTAGTCCAGCGATCCTGGAGCATACGGATCCCTTCTATGTAAAAGTCAACATCTTGTGCCAATAGAAAGTTGTCTACAGCATGATTGACGTCATCATCTGAAGCAAATTTGCGACCACTGAGCTCCTTTTTGAGTTTGGTAAACAGGTAATAGTCCGAAGGGGCCAAATCTGGGGAATAAGGAGGATGTTCAAGAAGCTGGAAGCCGCATTCATGAATGGCAGCCATTGCCACCGCCGACTTGTGAACTGGAGCATTGTCTTGCTGAAAGATGACTCCTCTCGTCAATTTCCTTCGACACTTTTCCTTCAATTTGACCCGCAGTTGCTTCACAAGATTAGCGCAATAGGCCCCGGTGACCATTCTGCCCTTTTAAAGATAGTCTACCAATAGCATACCTTCTGAATCCCAAAATATGGAAGCCATCACTTTGCCTGCAGGCAGAACCACTGTTGCTTTCTTTAGAGGTGGGGATCCATGATGTTTCCACTGCTTTGACTGTTCTTTGGTTTCTGGTTGAAAATGATGAACCAAGTCTCATCCGTAGTCACATATTTGCTGAAGAAACTTTTCAGGAGCTGCAGAAAAATGGCCAAGATTATCTCATACATGCTGATACGCTGTCGATTGTGGTCAGCTCCTAGAAGTTTTGGAACCCATCGAGCAGAGACCTTTGTCATTTGAAGATCATTGTGAATAATGGCATAAACACGTTCCTGGGAGATGCCCAACTCAGTAGCAATGTACCGCTCAGTTAGTTGTCGATCCTCCATTATCATGTCATGGATTCTGCCGGTGGTTTCATCGGTGGTCACCGTTCTTGGTCTTCCTGGACAGGGATCATCTTCCAGACTCTCCCTTCCATGTTTGAAATGAGCTGCCCATTTCTTCACTGTGCTGTAAGAAGGGGCATTCTCCCCTAGAGTCTCTACCATATCCTCATGGATCTCCTTTGATGATAAGCCCTTAATGCAGAGGTAGCAAATGACGGGTCAGTGAACATTTTATCCATTTACTCAATTTCTCCCACCCCTTACCACTTCAGTAGCCTGTAAAAAAAATTGGTTGCAGTTAATTTCTTGAAACTTGGTGTTTAATCTTACATTAACCTGATCTACAAATGCACCTAATATCAGCTGTGTGTTTCAAGTATTATGCCGAGAACTTATCAATCACCCCTCGTAGATGAAGATTGTCTTTACTTCCAGATGCAATCCTTGTTGGCAACTTTCAAGACCTAATTCTTGCTGGCAACTTTCAAGAACTAATCCTTGTTGGCAACTTTCAAGACCTAATTCTTGCTGGCAACTTTCAAGACCTAATCCGTGCAGGCAACTTTGCTGTTGGCAAATCTTATTCTACAGCAGATGTTCTCAATCAGTAGGAAATTCCACCCAGGTGTATGTGTACGCTTGGGGTGGGGGGGGGCCGGGGGTGGGTGGGTAATTGAGAACATAGGGTAACCGGCTCAGGCTGTTGGAATATTGTATGTTTCATCTTTTTTTTTTCGTGTTTTTGTCTGTCTGAATTTTTTAAAATGTGATTCTTGAAAAAAGGCTTTGCCGAAATATTTGATTGTTGTACGTTTCTCATTTCTACATGGTCATCTTACTTTCTGCTGTTCTTGCTTCTGTCCACTTTCCTCACTCTTTCTTTCTTATTATAAAACTGAAGTATACATCTATAAATACTAATATTATACGCATATTATTTTGAATGCAACTTTTGAGTCTGTGTTTGGAAAGCGGTGAAGTGCCGGCAGAAGGGCAGAATGACATTCTGACATATGGTGACTTATGCTAAAAATATTTGATAACTACTTTTCTAGAACATATTGTTGAAAGTTATCGTATCATATTTTAAGGACATCTAAGGGAACACTTTCTTCATATCACTGGGAATTTTCCCAGCAAATATAAGACAGCTGGCTTGCTCGTGCACTAAATCAGTGCAAGGCAGCAAATATCCTTTATGTTTTGGTTAAAACTGAATAAAGAAAGTCAAGAAGATGTTGCAAATAAAGAAAGTCAAGAAGATGTTGCAAATAAAGGAAGTCAGGAAGATGTTGCAAATAAAGAAAGTCAAGAAGATGTTGCAAATAAAGGAAGTCAAGAAGATGTTGCAAATAAAGGAAGTCAAGAAGATGTTGCAAATAAAGGAAGTCAAGAAGATGTTGCAAATAAAGGAAGCAGCGAGTAGGAAACAGCGTTTTACTTCATATAGCATTTAAGATTGTGGCTTTTTCTCCCGCGCTGATCTCACATAAGCATCAAATATTGTTTGGACCAGTTCCATGGGACGTTTCTTACTGAGGTGACTCCATAACAACCACTAACTCCAGGTAGCATTCACTAACTCCAGGTAACAGTCACCAACTCCAGGTAACAATCACTAACTTCAGGTAACAACCACTGACTCCAGTCACCAATTCCAGGTAACAATCACTAAATTCAAGTAACAACCACTGACTCAGGGTAACAACCACTGACTCCAGGTAGCAGTCACTAAATCCAGGTAACAGTCACTAAATCCAGGTAATAGTCATTAAATCCAGGTAACAGTCACTAATTCCAGGCAACAATCCACTAACTCTAGGTAACAGTCACTAACTCCAGGTAAAAGTCACTAAATCCAGGTAATAGTCACTAACTCCAGGTAGCAATTACTAACTCTAGGTAACAGTCACTAACTCCAGGAAACAACCACTAACTCCAGGTAACAATTACATATTCCAGGAAACAACCACTAACTCCAGGTAACAATCATTAACTCCAGGTAACAACCACTGACGCCAGGTAACAACCATTGACCCCGGGTAACAATCATTAACCCCATTTAACAGTCACTAACTCCAGGTAACAATCATTAACTCCAGGTAAGAACCAATGACTCCGGGTAAAACCACTGGCTCCAGGTAACAACCGCTATCCCCAGGTAACAATCATTAACTCCAAAAATAACAGTCACTAACTTCAGGTAACAATCACTAAATCCAGGTAACAACCACTGACTCCAGGTAACAACCACTGACTCCAGGTAACAACCATTGACTCCAGGTAACAATCATTAACCCCATTTAACAGTCACTAACTCCAGGTAACAATCATTAACTCCAAATAACAGTCACTAACTTCAGGTAACAACCACTGACTCCAGGTAACAACCACTGACTCCAGGTAACAACCATTGACTCCAGGTAACAATCATTAACCCCATTTAACAGTCACTAACTCCAGGTAACAATAACTAACTCCCAGTAACAGTCACTAACGTCAGTCACCGTTAGCATCAGATAGTCACTACTAACATAATTTAGTCATTAACATCACACAGTCACCATTAACATCACACATTTGCCATTAACACAACACAGTCACCATTAACACCACACAGTCACCATTAAAATCACAGTCACCATTAAAATCACATAGTCATCGTTAAAATCACACAATCGCCATTAAAATCAGGCAGTCACTGTTAAAATCGCACAGTCACCATTAACATTGTAGTCACTTTTAAAACCGCACATTCACCATTAATATCACACAGTCATCATTGAAATCACACAGTCACCATTAACATCACATAGGTCACCAATAAAATCACACAGTCACCATTAAAACCACACAATCACCATTAAAATCACACAATCACCATTAATATCACACAATCACCATTAAAACCACACAGTCACCATTAACATCACACAGTCACCATTAACATCACACAATCACCATTAAAATCACACAATCACCATTAATATCACACAATCACCATTAAAACCACACAGTCACCATTAACATCACACAGTCACCATTAAAACCACACAGTCACCATTAACATCACACAGTCACCATTAACATCACACAATCACCATTAAAAGCATACATTAACACAAAGACAGGCTGAATACAGTGAATGTTACACAGCAGCAAGCTTCAACACACTAACGTATGCAGGTAGATGTGAGTAGATACCGCAGTCATTAAGATATCACTACAATATCGGAATCGATACTGGGTTAGTGCACAGTTATTTCCCGAACGCACTGTATTACAGAGAGTGGGTGAGAGATTGATTGATTGATCTTTATTTCAAAAGGGTTAAGAATTGGGCACGCAGGCCCGTCTGTTGTTCTGCCCTTTATCATACATCTTGCACTCTATTCCAGGCATGTAGTTGACATCAAAATAGATATTGGGAAAGCTTGTAGTTGTAGGAAGGAGTATAATTTTTTTTTTTTAATATAGGATGGGAGGGTATTCCAAAGATGAGCAGCAGAATAACTAAAGCTTTTCTTGTAAAGATCAAGTCTAGGTTTTGGAAGACATATGTTGTTCAAGCGTTGGCTGCACTTTGGGCTAAATTTAAACAGGTTCCATAGATAAGGCGGGGCATGCCGTGAAAGAATTTGATGTACTAACTTGGCTTTGTTGAAGAGGAACTTGTTCTTAAGAGGTAGTATTTTGATACGTTTGTGATGGTTAGTTGTTTGTGCTTGATCTTTGTCACTAATAAGCTTTACTGCTCGCTTCTGGAGTGAGCAAAGCCTCTTTGTATTTGACACTGAGCAACCATCCCAAACTGTTGAGCCATAGTCTAAATGTGTTTGTATATGAGATATGTAGTATGTCTTCCTAGTGTCTTGATCGATGAAGTGCTTAATTTTAGCTAATTGGTATACTTTTTGTGCGATGAGTTTTGTTAGACATTGCAAATGAGAATTCCAGGTCAGATGTTGGTCAATAATAAGACCTAGTGTTTTGTGCTCGCTAACGTTTTCTATCTGTGATGTTTCTGTACAGAGCCGAAGTGTTGTTTTTGTTGCGTTTTGTAGTTTCTGTCTTGTTGTTATGAGCATTGATTTTGTTTTATCGGTTTTTATAATCATGCCATTATTTTTGCTCCATCTAATTAAATTGTATAACTCGACCTGAAGAGTTGATTCTAGATTAACACAATCGTAGTCACTGGTGTAGACTGTGCAATCATCGGCAAAAAGGTCACAAGAAGAGTGTTTAAGATGAAGTGGAAGATCATTGATATAGATAGCAAAGAGCAATGGGCCTAGAATAGAACCTTGCGGAACACCAGTGTCAACTTTAGCAGAATTTGATAGAGAATTGTTGAAGAATACTACCTGTTGTCTGTCTGAAAGAAACGATGCAGTTAATTTTATTAGGTTAGGGTGCAATTTATAAGTCTTTATTTTTCGTACAAGAATATCGTGGTCAATCATATCAAATGCCTTTTTAAAGGTGACAAAGATGGCACCATATAGTCTGTCGTCATTTATGTTTACTAACCAGTTTTCTGTCATTTTGGTAAGAGCTGTGTGGCAGGAATGATTGGGTCTAAAGCCTGACTGACTGTCTATGAGTAAATTGTTCTCTTGCATGTGTCGTATAGATAGATAGATAGATAGATAGATAGATAGATAGATAGATAGATAGATAGATAGATAGATAGATAGATAGATAGATAGATAGATAGATAGATAGATAGATAGATAGATAGATAGATAGATAGATAGATAGATAGATAGATAGATAGATAGATAGATAGATAGATAGATAGATAGATAGATAGATAGATAGATAGATAGTCACATCCTTGAAGCTAGCCTTTAAAGAATTTTTTAATGCTTAAGAAACACCTGGCCTTGTTGTTAGCCCTGGTCATGTTCTGTTTCTTGACAGTCTGTACTATGCTGGAGTCTTAACACAGACGCCAAGGTGTTGCGAAAGATAAGACAACGGTGTTGTGATGGATAAGGCGATGGTGGTGTGACGGATAAGGCGACGGTGATGTGATGGATAAGGCGACGGTGATGTGATGGATAAGACGACGGTGATGTGATGGATAAGACGACGGTGATGTGATGGATAAGACGACGGTGATGTGATGGATAAGGCGATGGTGGTGTGACGGATAAGGCGACGGTGATGTGATGGATAAGACGACGGTGATGTGATGGATAAGGCGACGGTGATGTGATGGATAAGACGACGGTGTTGTGGTGGATAAAATTAAATTGTCTGTTGGTGATTATGCTTTTCCTTACATTTAAAAAAAATCGCTGGACTTGCAAGCAGTTGTAACTTATACTGTCTTACTGTCTTACATTCTTACTGTCTTACATTCTTACTATCTTACATTCTTACTATCTTACATTCTTACTATCTTATATTCTTACTATCTTATATTCTTACTATCTTATATTCTTACTATCTTATATTCTTACTATCTTATATTCTTACTATCTTATATTCTTACTGTCTTACTGTCTTACATTCTTACTGTCTTACTGTCTTACTGTCTTACTGTCTTACATTCTTACTGTCTTACATTCTTACTGTCTTACTGTCTTACATTCTTACTGTCTTACATTCTTACTGTCTTACATTCTTACTGTCTTACTGTCTTACATTCTTACTGTCTTACTGTCTTACATTCTTACTGTCTTACTGTCTTACATTCTTACTGTCTTACTGTCTTACATTCTTACTGTCTTACATTCTTACTGTCTTACTGTCTTACATTCTTACTGTCTTACATTCTTACTGTCTTACTGTCTTACATTCTTACTGTCTTACATTCTTACTGTCTTACATTCTTACTGTCTTACTGTCTTACATTCTTACTGTCTTACTGTCTTACATTCTTACTGTCTTACTGTCTTACATTCTTACTGTCTTACTGTCTTACATTCTTACTGTCTTACTGTCTTACATTCTTACTGTCTTACATTCTTACTGTCTTACTGTCTTACATTCTTACTGTCTTACATTCTTACTGTCTTACATTCTTACTGTCTTACTGTCTTACATTCTTACTGTCTTACTGTCTTACAGTCAGATATAAAACTGTCCGTTAACTGTCTTTACTGTTTGTATACTGCAGTGTTTCTAAAACTGGGCGATAACGCCCCCTGTGGGCGAGGTAAAGGACCAGAGGGGCGGTGAAAGAAGAAGGGTCAGTGGGGGGGGGGGAACAGTGGAAGAAAAGGGGACAGGGGCGTTGAGGGAAAACGCAGCAGCAGATAGGGGCGGCATTATCTTCCTTCTTAGCACTTCTTAGCACTTCTTAGCACTTCTTAACTTGACAAACTTGTGTCCCTACACGAAACTCATCCATCACATTAGAAGCTGAGGAAATAATGCAATAGGTGAGTTCTAAATGTATTCCTTCATATTGTTTAATTGGTTTGCTTGCTGAAGTTTTTAGTTGTGTAATACATATTCTAGTTTAATAGGTTATTGTACAGGTAGTACATAACGGGAGGGGGTGGGTGGTAAGTATGTGGCCTTGGAGAAAAGGGCGGCAGCGACCTGAACAACCCTGAGAAACAAGCTGTCTAGAAAGACCGATCAACCTACTCACAGCCTACTTACCTACCTGCTAATATACCGATCTACCTATTACCTGTCTGTTATCTATCTAAATATTTATATTCACCTGCCTACCTATGTGCTCACCTACATACTTATCTACCCACCAGTCTGCCTGTTTAATCTCTATATCTGCTTTCATCTATATTCTTCCATCAGTTTTAATGGTCTCCGACTACCAGCGTGTATATGCTCCAGTCTTATAAGAGCAGAACCGACTGTCCGACTACCAGCGTGTATATGCTCCAGTCTTATAAGAGCAGAACCGACTGTCCGACTACCAGCGTGTATATGCTCCAGTCTTATAAGAGCAGAACCGACTGTCCGACTACCAGCGTGTATATGCCCCAGTCTGATAGCAGACCTGACTGTACAAGAAGTCAACTTTTCACATGAAACTGAGAAGCCAAGGAGTTCTGCTTGTTTAGACATTGCTGAACGAACTGCTGACATTTTCTTTGCTTATCTCAAAAGAAAACTCCATTTAGACAAGCTTTGAGTTGATAAGTCCCATGTTTTTCTGTTACTCTCTTTCTTTCAGTTTTTTCCCCTCTCTCTCTTTCTCTATCCCTTCCCCTATGTCCCACCTTTGCCATCGATTGTTTCTTCTTCTCTTTACCTGAGTTTATATGGGGTCAAAAACCCCCAGGAAAGGGCAAGTAAACCTGCAATAATGGAAGTTCCTGAGGAATCATGATCAGCTGACACAACATTGTGTGAATCATTTGACCTTCTACAGTATTAGATACAGCTGTAAACAGTACAACGCGCGAAATTTAACTATGACTTATGAACATACAACTGTGCTCCTGGGACATATAACTGTGCTGCTGGGACATACAATTGTGCTGCTGGGACATAAATGTGCTATTGGGACATATAATTTTGCACCTGGAACATGTAATTGTGTTACTGAAACATAATAATTGTGCTAGTGGGAATATATCTCCGATGCATATAATCATATTGTCCCTTTCTTAATGTAGCTTCCACTGTTGAAGGAACAAACAGATGTCTTGATGGCGCTCAGGAATGTGCTTCATATAATGGAACATTTATGTTTTTTATCATTTACTCCCTCCATTTCTTGCGTGCATGGCCTCTCCTTCTGTTTCCTATAGTTCTTAGTGTGAATGTTTACTGTGCTATACTGTCTGGCAGGAGCAGTGTACCGTGACCTGATAGCCATTTGACTTGCTGTTTCTGGATATAGTGTAGTTCTAGTATTACTCCAACCCTTGTCCTGACTGTGTCATTTCTGGTTATATTTAGTGTTCTTAAGCGTCTCATTTCTGTCGTGCTCGGTTTTCTTTTGTTTGTAGCTGATCGTGTCCAGGTTTGGCTCTGACAGCACAGAACAGGGAGGACGATTGTTTGGTCTTTTGGTTTCGTTTGTGATGTATTTATTTTTCAGTAAAGGAATTATGTGTCCAATGACCTGATTTGCTTTGTTGCACCTGTTCTCAATATTTGAAATGTTTCACCTGCTTCAATGTCCAGGAGGATCTTCGTTAGGATTCTATCTCAGGCATGACTTCCATTCTATTCAGCACTGATTATGGTTTGTACATGTCCTTGGTAAGTTATCCTTGTTCTGCTGTAGGGTTTTCTCTGATGTGGCTATACGTGCTTGGTCATCAGCAAAAAAGGAGTTCATTTATGGACCATCTCCAGCTGGACGGCTTTTGTTTAGGCCATAGATGTCCATAGCAACAAGCAGGGGCCATCTGGGGCTTAACGCCATTCTGTTTACAATATGGTACTCTTAGTCATCCTCTTTTCTCAGCCTATTGTCTGCTTCCATTTTGTGCTTGCCTACGTTTGTCTGGACTCATTTTGAGACCGTCTTTCTTACAAGGATATCGAAAAAGCTAAGGGTTTAATTTTTCACCTAGTTTTTCGTTGGTTTAAAATCTGTTGTGTTGGTTTTGTATGTGATCCTTGAAAGAACTTTTCCGAAATATTGTTGTATATTTTTCATTTACGCCCGCTGACCTTACTTTCTGCCATTTTTATTTCTGGCCATTTCCCTCACTTTTTCTATCTCAACCACGCACCTCTGTCAAGTTCTTTATGCTAGAACCAGTTTTACCGCAGTCGTCACTTCTCTTACTTATCCTATTCGTCACTTCTCTTACATATCTTAGTCCTCAATTCTCTTACTTATCCTAGTCGTCATTTCTCTTACTTATCCTAGTCCTCACTTCTCTTACTTATCCTACTTGTCACTTCTCTTACGTAGAGGTACGTAAGACGCTCACAAACGTATCAAAATACTACCTCTTAAGAACAAGTTCCTCTTCAACAAAGCCAAGTTAGTACATCAAATTCTTTCACGGCATGCCCCGCCTTATCTATGGAACCTGTTTAAATTTAGCCCAAAGTGCAGCCAATGCTTGAACAACATATGTCTTCCAAAACCTAGACTTGATCTTTACAAGAGAAGCTTTAGTTATTCTGCTGCTCATCTTTGGAATACCCTCCCATCCTATATACAAAATATAAATTATACTCCTTCCTACAACTACAAGCTTTCCCAATATCTATTTCATGTCGACTACATGCCTCCATGAATTATAAAACTTAAAAGTTATCTTAAACTGCTCTTACAGACACCGAATACAATTAATTGTTTCCTGAATAGTCCCGAAAATTTTCTTTAATAGATAGTCATTTATAATGTATGTAGTTACTTCTGTACTGAGTGAATGTTTAAGAGCGAAACGTAAATGTTATTTTTTATTTTATGTCTCTCAGCTTCAATGTTAGTTATGTTTGTTATATGAACAGCATATTTGTAGAATGTCTGGAATAGAGTGAAAGATGTATGATAAAGGGCAGAACAACAGACGGGCCTGCGTGCCCAATTCATAACCCTTTTGAAATAAAGATCAATCAATCAATCTTACTTATCCTAGCCGTCACTTCTCTTACTTATCTTAGTCTTTGCCATCTTACTTATCCTAGCCGTCACTTCTCTTACTTATCTTAGTCTTTGCCATCTTACTTATCCTGCTACTGTAATGGAACTTAATCAGAAAAGCTTAGGCTAACTAAAAATTGATATTTGACGGTCACATTAAAGAAAATTTTCGCGAGAAAACATCAGGTAAATACTTTTCCCTGTATATGCAGTCTTGTGAGAAACATGCAGCATCAAGATGAATCCATGGATGTTTGGCGTGGAAGTGGAAGTAGTCCAGGTGTTCACTTTCAAATAAGCATATGAGTGCATACCTGTACAAATTTCAAGCAACAGTTGATCTTATTTTTATAGACAAGATTTCTTACACACTTAATGTCCCATGCCTCATTTTGATTTGTTGTTTTTACATGCGCAGACAGACAGACAGACAGACAGACAGGCAAGCAGGCAGATAGATAGATAGATAGATAGATAGATAGATAGATAGATAGATAGATAGATAGATAGATAGATAGATAGATAGATAGATAGATAGATAGATAGATAGATAGATAGATAGATAGATAGATAGATAGATAGATAGATAGATAGATAGATTACGGCCTAACACCATATCCCCAATACGCACTAATGGCATGAAAACATTACATTTACCTGTAAATTTACAAGTAAATCACGTTATGAATATCACCATTTGTAGGTATCCCCCGCATAAACATCTATTCCACCCAATATACGTCGGTGGTCCCATTATGTTATAAAACAGTGCAGCATTCCCCATCAGTGAACCACACATTGTTGACATAACTAGACGTGACGAACTAAGATTCCTTCATGCTTCATGCACGGAACACGTATCTCATGTCACATATCGCACGTCAATATAGCTGGTACATTACATTTAAAAACTATAATATATATGTCTTGATGATCATAATAAGCCCCTGTGTTACTGGCTTATGTATGTACTGTACTGTACTGTCAATCATTATTTTAACTTTCTCTTCAACTGGACTAAAGACTTAGAAGAGTCCCGTGCGTGTTCGAACTACCCATCAGCCACTGCGAACATGTATTACGTCATCTTCTGCTCGCTGTGGTTAGCGCGTAATTTTCAAATTGTCTTTACTTTTTTATTCTTCCTCGTATAAATAAAAAGCTGATCGTACAACATCTCGTAAAAAATAAAAAGCTGACCATACAACATCTCGGATAAATAAAAAGCTGGCCGTACAACATTCTACTCCTAGACAGCAGCACCCAGTCTCGTATGTTATATATCTCTTGAGCATTATCTGTTTTCATTAACTTTCCTTGGAAAATATTACATGATATTTTATTTGCTTGGGTATACAGTAGCGTACGTTTACAGCGTATTATGACATCATGTGCCCGCAGTAGCGTATGTTTACAGCGTATTATGACATCATGTGCCCGCAGTAGCGTATGTTTACAGCGTATTATGACATCATGTGCCCGCAGTAGCGTATGTTTACAGTGTATTATGACATCATGTGCCCGCAGTAGCGTATGTTTACAGCGTATTATGACATCATGTGCCCGCAGTAGCGTATGTTTACAGTGTATTATGACATCATGTGCCCGCAGTAGCGTAAGTTTACAGTGTATTATGACATCATGTGCCCGCAGTAGCGTATGTTTACAGCGTATTATGACATCATGTGCCCGCAGTAGCGTATGTTTACAGCTTATTATGACATCATGTGCCCGCAGTACCGTGCAAGGTGGCGCACAAAAAAGCCCTCCTCCCCCACCCCCTCCCAAGAGAGGCGAAGAACGGCGAGCAGTTTTTCGTGTGTCACTCTGTATTGAACTACTTACCTCATACACTAGCTTGTCAGATACACTAGCTTGTCAGATACACTAGCTTGTCAGATACACTAGCTGAAATACAGTCATGTATGTGTACAGTATCTTGGCCGTATAGTCAGTACAGATCAGTACAGGTCATTTAGTTATTTGCATGTCCCTTGCGGAACTTTGCCTCCCAAACAGCACTCCTGTAGGCCTCTCGGTTGTAAGCAAGATGGCCTGCTGCTGATGCATCCATCTGCAGATTATCAACGATGTCTTGCAGCCATCTTCGCCTTGATCTTCTTCTCTTTCCTTTTTCCTATTATGTACCCTTCTAAGACGGTCTTCTCTAGATTATCATGACGTTTAATGTGTCCAAAATATTTAAGTTTTCTCTCTTTAATTCTCTTTACTAGCCAGCCTTCTTCAATACTAAGTTCTTGTAGTATGGATATATTTGTTCTTTATTGTGCCCACGATATTTGAAGAACTCTTCTGTACTGCATTTACATTCAGAGGCATTTATGTGTTTCTCGGCTGTTTTGTTAAATGTTCAGGTCTCACAGGCATATGTTGCGATGAGAAAGATACATACCTTTAAAAATCTTACTTATGTAGTTCTGCCTGTTCCTTTCCACAGATTCTTTAGTTGTTTTACTTTCTGAAGAGCGATAGATGTCCTCCTTTTAATTTCCTTCAGTACAGGTGCCCTACGTTATTATATATAAGTGCGTTAAATATACATTATGGTATACACACAACGTCCAGTTCATGTAACGTCCTGTCTTACAGAGCATATCGTGGACGTTATGCAGGGGATACCTGCAGTTTCTTCACTGTTAGACTAACAGCACACTAAGGATGTAGGGCACAATGCAGCACTGACGAGCCTACAACAATACCAACGCGCTGTGATGCACACTGTTCAGGAATGCCTTGCTCCAGGATCATATAGTTTAGGAATGCGCTTCAAGTGATGTAAGCACCATTCAGGAATGCGTTCAGTGAAAGATGCATAGATACTATAGAGTGCAAGATGCGTTGCTATTTGGAGCAAAGGTTAAAATACCCATAGTTATAACGTACTGGATGAATATCTAAACCGAGTTAAAAAGCGTTAAAATCATATCGGTAAACTCAACCTGTAGAAACAGCTTGGGAATCACGCCATTTATGAATGGTTTAAAATAGAAGCCTGATTGAATTCAGACAGACGCCAGGTTTGGCAGACGACATGCAGGAACCATGGAGATAGATGGCGGTTCGTTGCTTGTCTACCAGCTTTAGCTGTTTTCAAATATTGAGCTTCTGTGGCTTGATTTAATTCTTGGAGTAGGCACAAGGTCTGATTTCATGAAAGTTTCCAGAACCACATAGTACACATCCGGCGTGGTCGCACTAACTATCAGAGGACACTGCAAGAACCTGTGAGACTCAGTACGAAGTTTTGCCATCACAGACAACAAAAGTCCGCCATTTGACTGAGCTACTGGACCAGGCCCGGGTAGGAAGTGAGATTAAAGTGTTTTCAAAGTGGCACATTCGCCGAAATATTGTCATGTAGTACTTCTTGTGGTAAAATATGAGAGGAACACTAATAAATTTTTTGTGCGAAAACTTGCAAAATATCAAAACAATGAGTACAGTAATGGAGATGCCAAAACTGATAAATGGCATGAACAGTGAAAGAGATTGGAAGATATCCTAGGGAACATTCAAGACAAAACTTAAACATAGGTAACCAAAAAATATCTGACGAATTTGATCAAAAGACGTGAAATGAAACAAAATCAGCAGCGAACATGATGTGTGAAATATATACTGTCCAAAAAAAGAAACGAATAACTACTGATGACCCAGTTATAGCCATAACTTTGATATTCTTTAGCTTTTTTAATTGAATGAATAACATTTTCAAATTACACACAATAATACTTAAGGGTTTAAACACTCACTTGACAGTTTCTTGCATCTGTATGATGAGAATTTGTTAGTCCCAGGGGTTCTCAAGTTAGTATAGTGTGTGGCCTCTGCTTGCATCGATCAGCGACTGGCATCTCCTGGGCATAGATGCGATCAGATGTCTGACATGCGCCTGTGAGATGGCTGCCCACTCTTCCTGGAGTGCCTGCCACAGATCACAACGATTGGCTGGAGAAATGTTTCGGGCGACAAACACGTCTTTGCAGCTCATCCCATAGGTGCTCGATCAGATTCATGTCTGGAGACAGGGATGGCCAGGGAAGGGTGAGAATGTTTTTGGCAGTCAGGAACTGTGTGGTGAACCGTGCAGAATGGGGTCTGGCGTTGTCCTGTTGAAGCACAGAGCTTTGCGCAGCCAAAAATAGAAGGACATGGGGTCGAAGAATTTCATTGACGTATCGTTGCGCATTCAAGCCTCCTTCAATCTGCACCAATGGACTCCTTCCGCTGAAACTGATCATTCCCCATACCATTACACCCCCACCACCGTGCGGCGGAGCTTCATCAACGCAATTTTGGGCAAAACGTTCATTTGGTCTACGGTAGACCCTTCTCCGCATATCATGGCGGTGCAACAAAAAGGAAGATTCATCACTAAACCAGAACGTCTCCATTGATTCTCAATTGTTCAGAGCAGATGCTTGTTGGCCCAAACAAGTCGATTTTGGCGATGGCGTCAAAAGACACCTCGATGAAGTCGTAGTGCCACCAGTCCAGTTTCATGCAGTCTATTCTTGACAGTTTGCAAGCAATGACTGGACACTTGAGGAAGTTGTTGTAAACCTGTTTCTGAGGTGACGAACCAGAACAAAGCGATCATCAGCTGCTATTGTCACCCTGGATCGTCCACCGCGGTGCCGGTCTTCAGCTGAGCCAGTGGCTTGGAAACGGTGCCAGAGTCGACTGATGGTATTCTGCTGCGCGTTTAAATACCTGGTAACCTGACTTTGACTTTCGCCTGCCTGCGACCAATAGCAATGTTTCATAAATTTTGCGATAGACACACCATAATTGTCTGCTTGAAAATTAACTTCTTCTTCTTCTTCGTTCGCTTCTACCACCAAGACCGCACTGTGATCCTACTGAATTTACGCCTGTGGTCCTCGTTAGGTCCCGTGGTCTCCTGTGTGACCCCCGAAAGGACCACACGAGATCCCCGAGAGGACCACAAGAGGTTCAGAGTATCGCAGTGCTTTAGCCTGTATTCTTGGTGGGTCTCTGAAGCGGATTGCGTGACACCGTGGTTTTCATTGCACCAGTTTAGTCTAGAGTTGGACTTTCTCACCGGAAGACCTCGGCGTGTTTAGGATATCAGTGCATCCCTGCTGGGTGAGAGGTGGTAGCCCACCCAGGCCAGAGTTGGACCTTCTCACCGGAAAACCTCGACGTGTTTTGAGATACTCGTGTATCACCGCCGGGTGAGAGGTGGTTGCCCATCCAGTCCAGAGTTGGACTTTCTCACCGGAAAACCTCAGCGTGATTAGGATACGCAAACATCATCCCAGCATATTATCCCAGTATGGGCGTGTTTGGGACGTGACCGACCTCTAGAGCAGAGGTACTGTGACATGTATAGCCTTCAAGATTCACCCCTGGTGTGAGCCGGTTTAGGCAAAATTCACCAGTATGGGTGTATATTAGGCGTGACCGACCTCTAGAGCGGAGGTGGCATGACATGCGTAGCCATCAAGTTCCACCTCTGGTGTGTGCCGGTTTAGGCATATTTCACCAGTGTAGGTGTATTTCGGACGTGGCCGGCCTCTAGAGCAGAGGCGCCGTGGTATGTGTAGCTCTCGCAGCGATACTACTGGACATACCAATTAAATTTCACATTATCCTTTCCATCACCTTTTCACGTCGGCGCCGCACAGCAACCTTTATTTCTTTTCCGCATTTTCTCCTTGGCCGGAAGGAGCTTCACTCCACGCGCGGCATTCGAAGAGTCTCGCCACCGGTGTCTTAACCTCTGGGACAAGCCGGTTCATGCATTTCACCCAATATGACTGCAGTCAGGACGTGGCCGACCTCCAGACCAGAGGTGCCGTGATTTGACTGTTTGCTTCGCTTTATCCTTTCTACCACCTTTTTCGCAGTGATGCTGCGCGGCAACCTCATTTGCACCTTTCTTCATTGGCCGGGAGGAGCACCGCTCCACGCACGGCAGCTGAAGAATCTCGCCAACAGCGAGAAAATTAACTGAATTTTTTGTGTAACCTCATCCTTTTATAGGGTTTTATTTGCGTGGGAAGTGAGTTGTGCTCACCACAAAAATCACAACTTTTCCATAAACGCAACGTGAGTTATGGTAAAAAAAAAAGCGTGATTAAGGAAGGGAAGCTACTGCGTTCTGACTATACACGAGAATAGCAAAATTCACGCTAAATCATGGACCTAATATCTTGGTGACAATTTTTGGTTTGGCTTTAGATACCCAAGAAAACAATTTTTGTCATAACATATAAAAAATGAAGCTTATATAAGCTATGCGGTTTGTTTTTTTTTTTGGACAGTGTATATATATATCATGTAAAGGCCAGATCACACATTTAACAAATATAAGCAAGGGGATATAACTAATTTTCGCAAGGGCAAGAAACTCATTCATTCATTCAACTTTCCGAGCCACTGCGACTCATTCCTGCAACCAACTTGTCTCCCTTCCCCTCTGTTCTAAGTCCTCTCCTGCCAGTTGCTCACTCGAGGGCTCTTAGGTCTTCTCAGGTTGTCACGTCAGCGTTGTCTTCTTCTGTATAAGCCCTTTTTGTCTGTCTGTTCTCGTCCGTCCTCTTCAAGTGTCCGAGCTATCTCAGTCTATTTTTTCTTCTTTCATAATGACAGTTTTAAGAAGCAACACAGTATGCCAAGAAATTAACAGCAGAGTCCAGATAAGGAATAAAATATACTTCACCTTGCAGCACCTGTTAAAATCCAAAATCTTGTCCTAAGACACAAAAATAACAATCTACAAAACTAAAAGTATAAGACCAGTCGTCATAAATGGTTCAGAAACATGGAGTACAACAAAGAAAGATAACAATTACAGATCTTTGAGAACAAGATCCTAAGAAGAATCTTTGGGCTCACAAAGGATATCAACAATGAAGAATAGAGAGCTAGAAAGAACACTGAACTGAACAACTTATTTAAATCCCAACGAATTATAAATGTCTTGAAACTGAACAGACTACGCTGGCTGGGGCATGTAGAAAGAATGGAAGAGAACAGACAAACGAAAATGATGTATGCACAAGAGATGAGGGAAACAAGACCAAGGGATAGACCAAGACAGAGGTGGAAAGACAACATAGAAAAGGATGTAAAGGAAAATTGGCGTCAACTGGAGAGAGAAGATTAGGAATAGAGAGGAATAGATGTGAGCTTTATCTGCAGCAGTGAGCCTTAATGGCTTGGAAAGCTGACGAAGAAGAAGAAGAAAAGAAAGAAAGAAAGAAAGAAAGAAAGAAAGAAAGAAGTGTAGAATGGAATAGCACGTGGATGTTCTTGTTATTTCTAATTCTCCATTCTTGTCATACCGAATATCTAACAGGTACATAGATCTAAAGACACCATACAATAATTAGTATAGACTAATTTCTAAAGACAACACTCAATAATTAGTATAGACTAATTTCTAAAGACAACACTCAATAATTAGTGTAGACTAATTTCTAAATACAACACTCAATAATTAGTGTAGACTAATTTCTAAAGACAACAGATCTAATCTGTGTCTTGTATATGAAAATATGGGCACTAACACCATATCCCTATGTGCCTCTAAGGCATGACAGGATTACATTTACCTTACCAATATATTTACTTTGGTGCTGTGGATCAAGATTTGTTATTGCAATAGATGTCTGAGGGTAAGATAAGTGTTGTCTCCTGCTTGTACCCTAGCTCTAATTTCATCTCTTACAGTGTTAGAGCTATTGAATAATGTCCCCTAGCTCTAATTTCATCTCTCACATTGTTAGAGCTATTAAATAATGTCCCCTAGCTCTAATTTCGTCTCTTACAGTGTTAGAGCTATTGAATAATGTCCCCTAGCTCTAGTTTCATCTCTTACAGTGTTAGAGCTATTGAATAATGTCCCCTAGCTCTAATTTCATCTCTCACATTGTTAGAGCTATTAAATAATGTCCCCTAGCTCTAATTTCGTCTCTTACAGTGTTAGAGCTATTGAATAATGTCCCCTAGCTCTAGTTTCATCTCTTACAGTGTTAGAGCCATTGAATAATGTCCCCTAGCTCTAATTTCATCTCTTACAGTGTTAGAGCTATGGAATAATGTCCCCCGGTATTTAGATAAAATCTGTTCTTTTTATCCTTTAAGGCCAAGAACTCGCAGAACCAAAAATCTCTACTAAGGGAGATTATCGTGATTATTTATAAACATGATTAATACACGATTGCTCACCTTCGTATGATCTACACTTTTATTTGCCCTCCATCGTCTCCCAGTTTTCTCGCTTTGGCTCACGTCTCTTAGTGATATGATTGACGTGGTTTAGTTTTCAGTAAAAAGTCAGCTTCCGCATAAATGTAGGTTTCCAAGAATGTTGCACAGAGAGAGACAGAGAGAGAGAGAGAGAAAAACAGAGACACAGAGAGAAACAGAGAGAGAGAGAGAGAAAGAAAGAGAGAGAAATAGAGAGAGAGATAGAGAGAGAGAGAGAGAGAGAGAAAGAAAGAGAGAGAATGGTCTTTATTTTCGAAAGGTAAATAAATAGACACGCAGACCCCTTTGACATTCTGTCTGTTGGTATGGTTATTGTGTTATGACATTTGGTGTGGTTATTGTGTTATGACCCTTGGTATGGTTATTGTGTTATGACCCTGGTGTGGTTATTGTGTTATGACATTTGGTGTGGTTATTGTGTTATGACCCTTTTTATGGTTATTGTGTTATGACCCTTGGTGTGGTTATTGTGTTATGACCCTTGGTATATTTATTGTGTTAATGATCCTTGGTATGGTTATTGTGTTATGACCCTTGGTATGGTTATTGTGTTATGATTCTTGTTATGGTTATTGTGTTATGACCCTTGGTATGGTTATTGTGTTATGACCCTTGGTATATTTATTGTGTTATGACCCTTGGTGTGGTTATTGTGTTATGACCCTTGGTGTGGTTATTTTGTTATGACCTTTGGTGTGGTTATTGTGTTATGACCCTTGGTATGGTTATTGTGTTATGACCCTTGGTATGGTTATTGTGTTATGACCCTTGGTGTGGTTATTGTGTTATGACCCCCTGTGTGGTTATTTTGTTATGACCTTTGGTGTGGTTATTGTGCTATGACCCTTGGTATTGTTATTGTGTTATGACCCTTGATATGGTTATTGTGTTATGACCCTTGGTACGGTTATCGTGTTATGATCCTTGGTATGGTTATTGTGTTATGACCCTTGGTATGGTTATTGTGTTATGACCCTTGGTATGGTTATCGTGTTATGACCCTTGGTATGGTTATTGTGTTATGACCCTTGGTGTGGTTATTGTGTTATGACTATTGGAATGGCTATTGTGCTATGACTCTTTGAATGGTTATTGTGCTTTGACTCTTTGTATATTTATTGTGTTATTACTCTTGGTATGGTTAATGTGCTAAAACTCTTGGTATAGTTATTGTGTTGTGATTCTTGGTATGGTCACTGTGCTTTGACTCTTGGTATAGTATTGTGTTATGTCTCCTGGTACAATATTATGTTATGACTCTTGCTATAGTATTGTGTTGTATTGTGTTACGATTCTTGGCGTGGTTACTGTGCTTCAATTCTTGGTAAAGTATTGTGTTATGACTCTCAGTATGATTACTGTGCTTTGACTCTTGGTATAGTATTATGTTATGATTCATTCTATGGTATTGTGTTATGACTCTTGGTATAGTACTGTTTTATGACTCTTGGTATAGTGTTGTGTTATGACTTTTGGTATAATATTGTGTTATGACTCTTGGCATAGTATTGTGCTATGACTCTTGGTGTAGTATTGTGTTATGACTCTTGGCATAGTATTGTGCTATGACTCTTGGTGTAGTATTGTGTTATGACTTTTGGTATAGTATTGTGTTATGACTTTTTGTATAGTATTATTTTATGACTCTTGGTATAATATTGTGTTATGACTCTTGGTATGGTTACTGTGCTGTGACTCTTGGTTTGGTTTTAGCCTCTGAGTATTCAGTCATAGATCACTTGTTGTACTGGACAGTCATAGATCACTTGTTGTACTGGACAGTCATAGATCACTTGTTGTACTGGACAGTCATAGATCACTTGTTGTACTGGACAGTCATAGATCACTTGTTGTACTGGACAGTCATAGATCACTTGTTATACTGGACAGTCATAGATCATTTGTTGTACTGGACAGTCATAGATCACTTGTTGTACTGGACAGTCATAGATCACTTGTTGTACTGGACAGTCATAGATCACTTGTTGTACTGGACAGTCATAGATCACTTATTGTACTGGACAGTCATAGATCACTTGTTGTACTGGACAGTCATAGATCACTTATTATACTGGACAGTCATAGATCACTTGTTGTACTGCACAGTCATAAGGTTGATGGTCCTTGATCGAGGAAAAACTAAAAATTATTGTTTAATATTGTTGACATTCATTTATAACTATTGTTGCTGTACAGATTATTGTTTGATATGACATTCATTTATAACTATTATTACTGTACAGATTATTGTTGTATATGACATTCATTTATAACTATTGTTGCCGTACAGATTATTGTTTGATATGACCTTTATTTATAACTATTATTACTCTACAGAATATTGTTTGATATGACATTTATATATAACTATTATTACTCTACAGATTATTGTTTGATATGACATTTATATATAACTATTATTACTCTACAGATTATTGTTTGATATGACATTTATTTATAACTATTATTACTCTACATATTATTGTTTGATATGACATTTATATGTAACTATTATTACTCTGCAGATTATTGTTTGATATGACATTTATATATAACTATTATTACTCTGCAGATTATTGTTTGATATGACATTTATATATAACTATTATTACTCTACAGATTACTGTTTGATATGACATTTATATATAACTATTATTACTCTACATATTATTGTTTGATATGACATTTATATATAACTATTATTACTCTACATATTATTGTTTGATATGACATTTATATATAACTATTATTACTCTACATATTATTGTTTGATATGACATTTGTATATAACTATTATTACTCTACATATTATTGTTTGATATGACATTTGTATATAACTATTATTACTCTACATATTATTGTTTGATATGACATTTGTATATAACTATTATTACTCTACAGATTATTGTTTGATATGACATTTATATATAACTATTATTGCTCTACAGATTATTGTTTGATATGACATTTACTATTATTGCTCTACAGATTATTGTTTGATATGACATTTATATGTAACTATTATTACTCTGCAGATTATTGTTTGATATGACATTTACTATTATTACTCTGCAGATTATTGTTTGATATGACATTTATATATAACTATTATTACTCTACAGATTACTGTTTGATATGACATTTATATATAACTATTATTACTCTACAGATTATTGTTTGATATGACATTTATATATAACTATTATTACTCTACAGATTATTGTTTGATATGACATTTATTTATAACTATTATTACTCTACATATTATTGTTTGATATGACATTTATATGTAACTATTATTACTCTGCAGATTATTGTTTGATATGACATTTATATATAACTATTATTACTCTGCAGATTATTGTTTGATATGACATTTATATATAACTATTATTACTCTACAGATTACTGTTTGATATGACATTTATATATAACTATTATTACTCTACATATTATTGTTTGATATGACATTTATATATAACTATTATTACTCTACATATTATTGTTTGATATGACATTTATATATAACTATTATTACTCTACATATTATTGTTTGATATGACATTTGTATATAACTATTATTACTCTACATATTATTGTTTGATATGACATTTGTATATAACTATTATTACTCTACATATTATTGTTTGATATGACATTTGTATATAACTATTATTACTCTACAGATTATTGTTTGATATGACATTTATATATAACTATTATTGCTCTACAGATTATTGTTTGATATGACATTTACTATTATTGCTCTACAGATTATTGTTTGATATGACATTTATATGTAACTATTATTACTCTGCAGATTATTGTTTGATATGACATTTACTATTATTACTCTGCAGATTATTGTTTGATATGACATTTATATATAACTATTATTACTCTACAGATTACTGTTTGATATGACATTTATATATAACTATTATTACTCTACATATTATTGTTTGATATGACATTTATATATAACTATTATTACTCTACATATTATTGTTTGATATGACATTTGTATATAACTATTATTACTCTACATATTATTGTTTGATATGACATTTGTATATAACTATTATTACTCTACATATTATTGTTTGATATGACATTTGTATATAACTATTATTACTCTACAGATTATTGTTTGATATGACATTTATATATAACTATTATTGCTCTACATATTATTGTTTGATATGACATTTATATGTAACTATTATTGCTCTACAGATTATTGTTTGATATGACATTTATATATAACTATTACTACTCTACAGATTATTGTTTGATATGACATTTATATGTAACTATTATTACTGTACAGATTATTGTTTGATGTGACATTTATATGTAACTATTATTACTGTACAGATTATTGTTTGATGTGACATTTATATGTAACTATTATTACTGTACAGATTATTGTTTGATATGACATTTATATATAACTATTATTGCTGGGCTAGCACGACATGCTCTGCTGTAGAGAGAAAAATAACACATCCCTCAGAGGAAATACCCCCCTCCCCCAGATAAGTGTTTCAACCCTATTAAGCTCCTGACACTTTAGGGGGTGGGTCCTTCTGGGTCATGACTCCCAGAGGTCTTATGAGTCGTTTTTTTTTTTAATGTACAAAAGCGGAAAAAATCTTACCCCTCCCCCACCCCCAACCAAAATTATTCAACATATACGCTGTGAGGCTGGCACAAGTAAATCAAACTGGCCCTATCCGGTTTTTTTTATACATAATAATATATGCACAAGGTAAAAACTGGCAAGAAGTAACAAACTCTCGTCACGCCATGATGAAATAACAAACATACGTAGTATAGAGTCAAGTGAATCTCATCATGCCATGGTGAAATAACAAACATAGTACAGAGACAAGTGAATCTCATCACGCCATGGTGAAATAACAAACATAGTACAGAGACAAGTGAATCTCATCACGCCATAGTGAAATAACAAACATAGTACAGAGACAAGTGAATCTCATCACGCCATAGCGAAATAACAAACATAGTACAGAGACAAGTGAATCTCATCACGCCATAGTGAAATAACAAACATAGTACAGAGACAAGTGAATCTCATCACGCCATAGTGAAATAACAAACATAGTACAGAGACAAGTGAATCTCATCACGCCATGGTGAAAAGATCACAGTGGGTCACTTAACTCAACCAAAGTCAAACTATTATTGAGTTCCTTGGATAACCAAACACCAAAAGCCGAAATGCTGGGGGTCCACTGTGAAAATACCAACATAGAAAGATGTCACACAGTTAAATATTTGGGGATTACCTTCGACAGCGGCTACCGGGTTCAGTCCCAGCAGTAGGATTTTTTCTAGTACATGCCCTAAAAAAAAAGACCTCTGGTTCACCCAGCCTCTAAAAATGGGTACTAGAGAAATCTGGGAAGCGGCCAGGCGTGACACTGACCACAGCACACTTTCGTGTGCCGAAGATCACGGAAAATAACCTTACACCGTACTCCCCTATATGACTTAATGGCATGGATACGGGAATTTTACCTTTACCTTACCTTCGACAGATGCCTATCCTTCAGGCAACATGTGGACGAGACGATATTAAAAGCAAAGAAAGGCACAACAGCATTTAAGATAATAGCAAATATAGATCTATCACACATTTTTTTAAAAATTATATTCTCAACAATGAAAGCGCTGGTAATGTCAAGACTGGAATATGGCGTCGGCATGTTCACTCAAAGAACCTGGCCGCTGGAGAGAACTCAGGGTCGCATGGCGGATGCCAGGAGGCACTTGTTGAACATACCAAGCATGAAAACTCGACGTAAATGCTCGCAAGTAAAAGAGTATATTCGAGTCAGGAGCATGGAAGACACTCCATTGAAAAAGGAAATTCAGACACAAAAAGCTGTAACATCGTGCCTTGTAATTAGGATAATATAATAATAATAATTATTATTACTGTTGTTATTATTATCATTATTACTTTATTAATTTTTAATATTACATATTAATTTTATATAGTTATGATTATTATCGATAAGTAGAAAGTAGGTAATAAACGATGAAAAATTTGGGAAATGATGAAAAAGAAGCACTCTCACGGTATTAGTATTATTACCATAGAATTAAACTGATATTTAAAGTACTAGATACAGGAACGCTGAATTCGGTCTAAAAGATAATAATAGTACATACGGAGATAGACAGACGGACACTGTCTAAACAGATATGGACTAAATCTCCCACATGTATTGCAAAAACCTGATACTAGATAAGAAGTGTTTGCCCGCGCGAGAAAACTGAATAGATGGATTTGACGCAATAGACTTACTGACAAGTGAGGCATATTTGCTAATTTTAGGATGCAATTCACACACATGAATAGTCCAGCGGACCAATAGGATTACCAAAGGGAGTGGACCGACTTACCCCGAAGTCCTGTCAGTATGTAGTCAAAAAGCTGACCAATAAAAAGTTCTAGAGGTGTGTCCCATTGGACAACTGACTTTCGATATTTATAAGCCAGGCATGCTGTTTTGAAAAGAAAGGTAATAAAAAAACAGGGAAGGCAGAGAAAATAAGAATAGAAAGGCAGAGAAGAGAGCAACGATAGATAGAACACGTGGATAAGTAGAGCCAATAGATATTCAGGAGATAGAGAAGCAGTTTAGAACCAGAAGTAGTTTAGGACAGACAGAAGATGTGTTTAAAGATAGAAAGTGATTATTGATTTTTAGTACTGCGTGTGAAATGCAGAAGATTTAATATTTTTGGAACTTTGTGTAAAATTCTTTTGGAGATACCTCAGTTTGATACTTATGAATTTCGTTTTGTGAAATTTAAAGGTGAACTATAATTTGGTTTGGATTCAAGGTTTATCAGTTCTTTTGGGAATGATCGATTAAGTATTCCTTGGAATGAAGTGTTCTTTTCATCGCCACCCGATAAGCAGACTACAAACAAGCCACCATTTTGTTGACTTAGTTTGAGGTGTATTGTTATGTAATCAGCATGGAACAAAAAGTTAACATTAAATTCTGTTTAAAACTCGGAAAAAGTGCCATTTAGACAGTTGAATTGATGTGACAAGTTTATGAGGATAAATGTTTATCTCGTGCACAGATATTCAGGTGGTATTCATGATTCAAAAGTGGTGTGGAAACGATTATAAATGCAACTAGACATGGACACCCAATTTCTGTTCGTAATGAGGAACTTATTGTAAAAGTCATAGAACGGATACAAGACGGTCGTTGTTTGACTGTGATGATGATGATGGCAGATGAATTTGGTGTTAACCGAGAGACAATTCGTAAATTTTAGTGGAATATTTGGGAAAGAAAAAAGTTGCTTGCCGGTTTGTAGCACATGCGTTGTCTGATGACCAAAAACATCAGCGTGTTGAGTACGCAAAGGACATCATCAAAACATGTCGTAGAAAAAATATTTCTTAAATTTGATTGTTACAGAGGCTGAAACATGGATTTCCACTATGATCCCACAACTGAACACCAAGGTGCTCATTAGAAGTCATCATCATCACCAATAGGCAACAAATTTCGTCTTCGAAAGTCGAAAGTGAAGACAATGTTGGTGTGCTTCTACGACAGCAAAGGAGTTATTCACAAAGAATTTATCCCAGAGGAACAGACTGTCACTGCCAAAATTTATTTAAGTATTTTGAAACGCCTATTGAAAAGGATTTTCCGATTCCGACCCGAGTATTCAACATGTGGCAGTTTTTTCCTTCTTCATGATAATGCACCGGCTTACCGGGTGATAGTTGTACAAGAATTTTTGGCCCAAAAACAAGTGCGTGTTCTCAACCTCCATCATATTCCCAAGATTTGTCTCCCTGCGATTATTTTCTATTCCTTAAATTAAAGTTACCATTGAAAGGACGCTTCTCTGATGATATTGATGACACCCAAAGGGTCGTAACATCGAGTTTAAGGCTACACCAAAAGAAGAACTGTAGGAGTCGTTGCAGTGTTTGTTAGAAGATGTCACTCGCTGTATCAATGCACAAGAGGCTTACTTTGAATAAAATACAAGTTATATCTTTAACCGTTATTATTTTTTTTAATGGAATTAGTCTCATTACTTAATTGTCAAACCTTGTATATCGATCACATGACGAGAAGAAATACTCAGAGAAACCAAAAACAAGCTATCAAGTGGAACATAACAGGCCGAAGAAAAAAGAGGTCAACTGCATGAAACTCTAAAAAAAAAGGGCATTATTAAGAGAGATAAAATTAGTAGGCATAAAATCCCTTGATGAGGTCGAAAAGCTCGCCGAAAATAGAAAAACCCGACGAACTACCATGTGAGCCCTATGTGATATTTATAGACACGGGAAGGGTGTAAGATAATTTGATTCAGGAACGAACCAGGTGAATTTTATAGTGACTATGTGTGTTAAGATTTTAGTCTTGTGGTGAACCATATAGTATCACATATAGTATCACATATAGTATCACATATAGTATCACATATAGTATCACATATAGTAACACATAAAGTAACACATATAGTAACACATATAGTATCACATATAGTATCACATATAATATCACATATAGTAACACATTCTGAAATGAACAAAAAGAAGTAGTAGTAACGTGCACTCATAAAATAAAAAGTGACAATGGAGAAGGATAATATCGTCGCGGTCACAACGTATTAACAATGCTGTATGAAAGTGCCTTAGGTTGATAACATTTAAACGGGCAACGTGTGCTGGTATACGTGACAATCGCCATCACTCAAAAGTCCAACAATATCATCGATTCAAACAGCAGAATTGTAAGAAAGTATTAACGAGAGAACACTGCTTCATTGCAACATTATAATGGACAGTAAATATTAGAACTCTAACAATATTATAAAGGTACACGAATAAAACGAGGTCAGTCATGGATAGTTTTAAGGAACAATTTTTTATAAATAGGAAACTACGAGGTTTTGGTACGGTAAAGTAAGAGAACGAATATTGTAGGATTAAACCTCGAAAAAATCATAGACAAAGCACTTTAGTGAGACGTGAGAGAAAGAAAAATCACAAGAGAATTACATGGGATTCGAACACGGACTCCAGTAGGACGAGCAGCCATCTAGCCACGAGAGAACAGCGTACTTTTTACGTCTTATACACATAAATCCCGCATGATCAGGGACTTCAGGCCGACAAGTTCTTTCTGAACAAAAGACGCAATCCTTCTATTCCTATGTCTACTATTCTGCGCCTTACACGACTTGTCCTCCAACTCAGTTCTTTTGAATTCAATGGCCTTTACTTCGACCAGATTAGTGATGTAGCCATGGGTACCAAAATGGGCCCCAGCTACGCGTGTCTGTTCATGGGCCACTTCGAACACAAGGTTCTGAGAGCCTTTAGAGGCCCTTTTCCCGCCTTCTATAGACGCTACATAGATGACGGCCTTGGGGTCACATCAATGCCAGAGGAAGATCTTAACAATTTTATCAGTTTTGTTAAGGAGTACAATCCTGTCATTTCTTTCACCTCCCATATCTCTGCTACTTCCGCTAACTTTCTTGACATTGCCGTTACTATCGGCCCTTCCGGGCTTACTACTTCTATCCACTATAAACCTTCATCAATGCCAGAGGAAGATCTTAACAATTTTATCAGTTTTGTTAAGGAATACAATCCTGTCATTTCTTTCACCTTCCATAGCTCTGCTACTTCCACTAACTTTCTTGACATTGCCGTTACTATCGGCCCTTCCGGGCTTACTACTTCTATCCACTATAAACCTACAGACTCTCACAGCTACCTCCTGTACTCTTCCTCCCATCCCAGATCGTGTAAGGACTCTATTCCTTTTTCCCACCTTCTTAGGTTGCGACATTTGTGTAATGAGGATTTGGATTTCCTAGATCAAGGCCATAAAATGCTAGATTTCTTCCGTCAACGTGGTTATCCAGAACATGTTCTCTCGTCGTCCTGGAACCGCATCAGCCATATATCGCGGCAACAAGCCCTCACCCCTAAACCGCACTGTAGCTCGGACAGAGTTAAACTGCTACTCACGTACCACCCTCGTAGTTTGGCAGTTAAAAACATACTGTTTCGCTATCTCCATCTCCTCCAGACGAAGCCTGATACATGTGAACTTTTTGGGAAACCCCATTTGGTAGCCTGCAGACGGGACAAGAACTTCAGGGACCTTTTAATTCGTAGTCATCTTAAGAAAGATGACACTTTTTATGGTACCAGACGTTGCGGACGCCGTAGGTGCAACACTTGTCCGTTTGTTGTCGAGGCTAGCCAGATCTCCTTCCCTAAATCCACATTATCAGTTCAGGAGGGTTTCACCTGTACTTCACGAAATGTTATTTATGCTATTATGTGCAAACGTTGCGGTTTGAAGTACATAGGTTAGACTGGCTTACGGTTAGGAGATCGATTTCGCCAGCATCTCAATGATATTTCTAAGAGGGCCTGGACACCTGTGGCTAAACATTTTTGCCTTAGCAACCACAGGGGAAAAAAGGACATTTCTGTTAGTGCGAACCGCTCTTGTTCTGCTGATGTACAATCTCGGAGGGTCCTAGAACAGCGCCTTATTTTCCAGACTGGCTGTCTCCACCCAGTTGGAATTAACAATGTCTTCAGCTTTCTGTAACTTCTTTATTTTCTGTAACTTCTTTAGTTTTCCACTCCCCCTTTTTTAAACTCTACTTTCTTTCTATATGCTACCCCTCCCTACCACCACCCTCTTTTCTTATCTGCCAACATATTGGTGTCTATAGGGTCTTGTCCTATTCACCAGTTTTACATTTTCTCCCTACAAGTGTTTATGTTCTTCATTCATTATCACTCCGCGTTCCCATTTCCTTCTCCCCCCCCCCCCGACACCTACTCAGCAGCTATCATGTTTCTATTGCCTTCCCCCACCTCTTTCTACCACTTGTTTTCCTCCTCTCTCTCTCTCTCTCTCCACCTCTTCTTTACGATTGGCCCTATATGGTATCCATTGTTGTGGTCAGTGTGGTCGTTCCTTCTACTACGCACATTTCTGTTTTCTACTTTTGGAGGAAGCCATATTCAGATAAGTTCTTCGTTTTTTTATTTTTATTTTTGTCTCGTGTGTGCATGTAATCCTCGAAAAAGGCTCACGCCGAAATATCGGATGTTGTATGTTTTTCATTTTTACATTCTCGTACTTTCTATTCGTTTTTTTTCTCACCTTACTCACTCCCTCCCTCACTTTGTAAAACTGCACCAAACACCTCTATCTACCTTTTTTTTATTTAGACCAGTTTTACTGCAGTCGCCATCCCTTTTATCTGAGAATGAAAACTCCCTAGGGCAACCCTGCAGCCCTGAGAAAATCTCCATGGGTGACCACTGAATTGATGTCCAAAAACATCCACACTTTACCAAAGTTCACATATGGCTCAGATGAGAATGCTGAAATTAGGCGACAGGACAAGCAGAATCAGAAATCCAAGAGCGAATAATTAAGCACTCCATCCCAGATGTCCCTATAATATATACAGATAGACAGATCACGCGCGGACGAAGGACCGGATGGGGATTCGTGGTCTACCGCAATGGACGCCCCATCGTCAGCAAGTCCGGAGCATTCGCCACATCTAGCATGAGGATGGAGATTGAAGCAACCACATCCACCATGAGGATGGAGACTGAAGCAACCACATCCACCATGATGATAGAGATTGAAGCAACCACATCCACCATGATGATAGAGATTGAAGCAACCACATCCACCATGATGATAGAGATTGAAGCAACCACATCCACCATGAGGATGGAGATTGAAGCAACCACATCCACCATGAGGATGGAGATTGAAGCAACCACATCCAACATGAGGATGGAAATTGAAGCAACCACATCCACCATGATGATAGAGATTGAAACAACCACATCCACCATGATGATAGAGATTGAAGCAATCACTCGAGCCATAACTTAGCTAGCAAACCAGCAAGCATCGCAAGCCATAATATTACCAGACTCACAATGCATGCTAAAGAAAAAAAACCAAGTGATGCGTCGAGAGTGGTTAATCAAATTAAAAGAATCACACATCTCCCAAATATGGATTTCTTGTCCAGGACATGTAGGTAACAAACGTAATGAAATGGAAGACCAACTGGCAAACAAATCAACAACCCGGGACAACCTACAAGTGGACAAAGCAGCTATTATAACAGCCACCCTAACAAAATTACAGAGAGATGAAAAAAAATTGAATGCAGTCACCTATCATCAACAACTATGCGAAAGAGGTATAACGAAGGGCAGTGCCAGACATTCAGAACTTCGCAAAAAAGATCTTTTTCTTCTTCTCTTTTTCTTCTTCTCTTTTCCTTCTTCTCTTTTCCTTTATCTCTTTTTCTTCTTCTTCGTTCGAGGTTGTTGGTCACATCAGATCCTGATCCCTGTCGACATGGCAAAGCCCCCGGTCCTCTCCAGATCCTGATAGGAGCCCCAAAGCTTTTGCCCCAAGCTTGTATCCTCTGGCCATGTCTCATGCCTCAAGTTTGCATGGTTTGGGCACTCTTGAACGATATGTTCTGGAGTCCGGACTCCACTGCCACATGGGACACTCGTCTGCGTGAGACATTCTGAGTCGATGCAGGTGGCTCAGTAGTCTGCAGTGGCCTGTCCTTAGGCAAAAGAGGATGGTTTTGCTGATGTCTTTGTAGTTGGTGTATATGATCTGGTTCGTTGTTGCAGTTCAGTTGTTTCCATTCAGATCTGCACTGGTTACAGATTATAGTTTTCCCTTCTTGATAGTTTACTGGCTGATTTGTTTGATCTTCATTGCTGCCAGCTATTTCATTGCCAGCTATTTCATTGCCAGCTATTTCATTGCCAGCTATTTCATTGCCAGCTATTTCATTGCCAGCTATTTCATTGCCAGCTATTTCATTGCCAGCTATTTCATTGCCAGCTATTTCATTGCCAGCTATTTCATTGCCAGCTATTTCATTGCCAGCTATTTCATTGCCAGCTATTTCATTGCCAGCTATTTCATTGCCAGCTATTCCACAGTGGGACGGTACCCACTGTAGGGCCACAGTTGCTGACAGTGTAAGGTGCTTCGTTTCTGTTGTGATTTCCTGTATGTTTGCCTGTAGGTTGTTTGTTGTTTTTAGTGATTCTAAAGTGCCATGCAGTCTGTGAAGAAGGCTATTTTATGGGGTGGTTCAAAGTGTTTTGAGGGCTTCAAGTTGGGCTGTTGTTTCTGCCCTGTAGTTGGAGGAAAATGGTAAACTACCTTCTGGAAACATACCAAGAAACCCAAGCAGCAACAAAGGCATTTGATTGTGTACAACACCGGAAACTTTGGGAAATAATGGAAAAAATGGGATTTCCAACACATTTGATACAATTAACATCACTGCTGTATTTAGACCAACAAGCAGCAGTAAGAATAAATGGTGAAACAACAAGTTGGTTTGACATAAAACAAGGGGTCCGTCAGGGGTGCATATTGTCACCCTACTTATTTAACTTGTATACTGAAAATATAATGAGGAATGTTAGAGAAGATGTAGACAAAGAATATTACGATGCCATAACAGTTGGAGGTTATGAAATACCAGAGATTAGATATGCTGATGACACAGTATTGCTGTCCACAACACAAGAAGGAATGGAAAAACTAATTATGTCAGTCCGCAAGAACAGCGAAGAGCAGAACCTCTATCTTAATGCCAAGAAAACTAAAGTGATGACAACTGACAAAACAAACAAGGCAACTGAAATATGTATCAATGAGGAAAAACTGGAAGAAGTGGAGAGTTTTGAATATCTTGGATCACTACTAACTAATAATGGAGATACAATGAGGGAAATTAAAAGGAGGACATCTATTGCTCTTCAGAAAGTAAAACAAATAAAGAATCTGTGGAGAGGAGCAGACAGAATCACAAAAATAAGATTTTTAAGGGCATGCATCTTTCCCATCGCAACATATGCCTGTGAGACCTGGACACTTAACAAAACAGCTGAGAAGCACATAAATGCCTTTGAATGTAAATGCTATAGAAGAGTTCTCCAAATATCGTGGACACAAAAAAGAACAAATATATCTATACTACAAGAGCTTAATATTGAAGAAGGCTGGCTAGTAAAGAGGATTAAAGAGAGAAAACTTAAATATTTTGGACACATTAAACGTCATGATAATTTAGAGAAGACCGTATTGGAAGGATACATAATGGGAAAAAGAAAAAGAGGAAGACCGAAACGAAGATGGCTGCAAGACATCGTTGATGATCTGGAAATGGATGCAGCAGCAGCAGGCCATCTTGCTCACAACCGAGAGGCCTATCTGTTTGGGAAGCAAAGTTCCGCAAGGGACATGCAAAGGAATGAATGAATGAATGAGTTGGAGGAAATCTTTCCCATCGCGAAGGCCTTTTTTGGTTTGTCTCCCATCTGTGTATCTTATGTAGATGCCACACCTCCATTTTTTACTGCTTTTTCTGCAGACTCATCTGTGTACATATGTATCCATTCAGCTGGGTTATATTTGCTGTCACCAGCTCCTGGGTCAGTGTCTTCATCTGAAGTGTTGTTAGGTAGTCCTTTTTGTGTATGCCTGGTACCTCTGTGAGGACTGCTGTCTTTTCACAGTGACTGTGCTCCTCCACAATTTGGAGTGGTTCAGTTTCTTCATGAGAGGTGGGAAGCAGGTTTTTATAGTGCTGTTGCAGTTGTGTTGTCAGATGGTTGAAACTGGTTCTTTTCAGTCTGTTTTTTTTTTTTTGTGGGCTCCTGAATTCTTTTGTTCACAGGGTGGGTTGTCAGGCATATTTAGCTTTTGTTTGTGGATAATTAGTTTTTCTTTTTTCCTAACCTCAAGAGGCTGAAAGGATACAGCTGCATTCAATCAATGTGCCACTGGCACTATCACCCATCACACACTACAAACACTGAGGTTAAAGGCTGAGCACATATGGTAGTGTCCTGGGTGCAAGGAGGTTCATCTATAGGCCAGCAGCAGAGCATGGCCGTTCTTCAAGGTCAAGTTCGAGTTATACAAAAATAGTGAGGTATCAGTGTCTTTGGTCTGAGTAATACAAAGTCATATAGTTACAGTAGATATCACAACTATAAGTAACAGTAGATATCACAACCACAAGTAACAGTAGATATCACAACTACAAGTAACAGTAGATATCACAACTACAAGTAACAGTAGATATCACAACTACAAGTTACAGTAGATATCACAACAGTAAGTGAATCAGACTATAGGACAGGGTGATCGTAAAGTCCGCCACTGATTAAGAAAAATCATGTCTTAGAAACTAAGATCTTTACAAATATGGACAGTGAGGCATTACGCAGTTCAGTTCTTAGATGTTTTTGTTTTGTTAGATTACCAATATCAAAATGTTGTCTATGAAGGAGAAAGTCTTGTGTGTTTCTGTGGTATCACAAAACAAATTCGCCATTTATACAGCTCAGTTCAGAAACGAACATGGATGAGACCTGCCAGCTATTAAAACTATTAAAAGTTGGTGTCGTCATCATCACGTGCCATGCCTGGAGGAGTCGGCCATCATGTTTCTCCACGATTTCCCGTCTTTCATATTATTCATTAGTTCTGCTGCTGTGCCTCGCCTACGCCATAAAAAAAAATCATACTTGGTATGCAGAGGTTAAAAAAGTGGCTTTTTTTGTGACCTTAATAATAATTTTATATTCTTCTTTTGACAGCGATCAAACTAAAAGGAAAGACTTTTCAGCATACACTGGTCATTTCTTGCCCATGCCAGTCAGGCGTTGGTCGTCACTGATTTCCACAACCACCTGTCCTTTGCTCTCTGCAAAATGTGAGTTGGAAAGTGCTCCGAGCCACTCTTTTAATCCGTCATGTATCTTGTTTCTTTGTCTTCCTCTGTCCCTTTTCCCCTCCAGTTTTCCTGTTGTCACATGGTGTTTCAGTTTGCCTCTTCTTAACATAACCTACAAATTTGCCATAATTTCTCTCCTTTACCCAGCCTCTGTTAGAAGCTCTTCATTTGTTTTCTTGGCTGTCTCCGTGGTATTCTCATCATTTTTCTTAGGGACCAGCATATTTTATGAGGAGGGGGGTAGGGTGTGAGAATGGCTGGTTTAATGTGTATAATCTGAATGTCATGGACAAACAATAGAAAGACTTAGAGACAAGTAAGATTAAATGTATATTGTATTGCTGAATCACTGGAACAAACTTATTAACAGAGATATCATTAACATTGTATTGTTGACGAAGCTAAAAGGGAAGGGATAGTGAGGGAAACAACAGAAGACATTGGTAAACTGAAGGGGAAAAAAATTTGTTAGTTAACAATTAGCATGTTTAACTTGCAAATGCCTGAAGATGCTGGCCATTAAGTGTACCAGCTTGTCCTATGCTTGCGCATGCGCAAAGAAAGTTTGTGGCAAGGGGAAGTAACAAACTTGACGTCTGATCCAGCAGGTGGCGCCCCGCTCAGAACGCGTCAGACAATTCAGAATCTCGGTTCTTGTGGAACTTTTTACCTTCAATCCACTCCTTGGACATGGCATCTATACCGCCGAAAAGGAAGATTTGCTATTATTATGACGGTAAGAATCTATTACTGAAGTGCATTCCTAGAAGCAGCTTACTATTGTCCTGTAAACTAAGAAGGAAACGAATGCTGAAAGCGTGCAAGTTTTTCCAGCCAAATGTGTGCCCTAATCCCGCAGTTTTGGACAATTTGTAAACACACTTTCACTTGTTAAATTCCCTGATAATATTATTTTGAACAATGTACAGCTCTGTTTTTAGAGGAACCAGATGTTATTTGTGATTAAAACATGTGTCAGAAGTCCCTGTCAGAACTAAGAACATACTGAGTATTTTTATTTCAAATCGTAAATTTCAACAATGGAATATTGAAAACTACGGAACACCATCTTCATTTTGCAAAAGTGTGACCGAAGTTTATAAGCGTTCCCACCTAGGTCGCCCACATTTAATTTTATAAAGGCTTCAATATAAATTTAGAATTTTATACTAGATTTGTACGTTCACAAATTTTAAGTATAAACGCAGAAAAACGTCTTTAATTAATTAGTTAAAAGTATGGCACACCATCATTCTGGGTACGCGATTTGCATTTTACAATTGTGCGTGTGATCATATGCGTCGCCTGTTGGTTGTATAAAGATTTTATATTCTTCGCATGTTGCAGTTAAAGTAAATGTTCTTTTTTTTCAATACTCTATCAAATATATTACTTCTGACACAGTACGGGACAGATCTGTTACAACTTCCCACACAGTACAGGATAGGTCTTTGACACAAGATAATTATGCTCAGAAGACCAAAGTAATGGTGTTTAGCAGGAAAGACCAGAAGCCACAGATGGATATAATCATAAACAAAGAGAAAGTGGAACAAGTGACAAACTACAGCTGCTTAAGACTTATTTTAACTGAAGATGTGAGATAGAGATAAAGAAGAGAATAGGAATGCCAAAACATACATTAAACACCATGAAAACAGTGCTGTTATCCAGAAATCTGCCTATAAAAACAAAATTAAGATTTGTAAAATGTTGTATCTAACTCTGTTTTACTGTATGGAGCAGAAACCTGGACTCTAAGCAAAAAGATGGAGAGAAAGATTAACAGCAGAAGTGTGGTTCTACAAAAATAGATCATATAGCATGGAGAATGAAAAGAACAAATGCACAAGTTTTAAAACAGCTCCAAGTGCAATGTGAACTTCTCAGAGAGATAAAGATGAAGGAAACAATACTTTGGCCATATCAAAAGACAACAATATACTGAAGACCATACTAGAAGGACAGGTGGAAGGAAAAAGAGGAAGACTATAGATGGAAAGATAATAAATGAGAAAGGACAGGACACAGCCTGGCTGAGTGCACTATCAAGATGAGGGAGCTGGAGATTCATTACAGCCAACCTTTGTTCTGGAGAAGGCACATGATGATGATGTTTAGCAGTACTTCTTGCAGCCAACAATCTCACAAAGAAACAACCCGTACTTTTATGTTTTCTCCTTCATGTCATTAACGTTACACTTTTAGTTCACATAAAATGTCATTCTGTGATAGTTTTCACATAGCTGTAAACATACAGAAATAACACATTATTAGTTAACTCAGAGATCATTTACACACTCATATATATAAATAATCCATTATTAGTTAACTCGAAATCTCTCTCTCTCTCTCATGCACACACACAAAACTAATCTGTTATTAGTTAACACAGATATCATTTTTATACACACACACATATGCATATATAAAATCCATTATTTACTCAGAAATCATTTACACATATAGAAGTAAAACTGTTACAAGGGGTGATTGGTAAGTTCTTGGCACAAGGTACAACGAAATATTTGTGGACTACTTTTTGGGTTATTTCAGAACATAGTCCCCTTGAATGTTTATGCACTTAGTCCAGCAATCCTGGAGCATACAGATCCCTTCTTTGTAAAAGTCTTCTTGTGCCAGTAGAAAGTGGTCTACAGCATGAATAATGTCATCATCTGAAGCAAATTTGCGACCACTGAGCTCCTTTTTGAGTTTGGTAAACAGGTAATAGTCCAAAGGGGTCAAATCTGAGGAATAAGAAGCTTGAAGCCGCATTCATGAATGACAGCCATTGCCACTGCCGACTTGTTAGCTGGAGCATTGTCTTGCTGAAAGATGACTCCTTTTGTCAATTTCCCTTGATGCTTTTCCTTCAGTTTGACCTGCAATTGCTTCACAAGATTAGTGTAATTGTCCCTGGTGACCATTCCGCCCTTTTGAAGATAGTCTACCAGTAGCACACCTTCTGAATCCCAAAAGATGGAGGCCATCACTTTGCCTGCAGACAGAAGCACCCTTGTTTTCTTTGGAGGTGGGGATCCATGATGTTTCCATTGCTTTGACTGTTTTTTGGTTTCTGGTTGAAAATGATGAACCCAAGTCTCATCCATAGTCACAAATTGCTGAGGAAACTTTTCAGGATCTGCAGAAAAATGGCCATGATTGTCTCTTGACATGTTGAGACGTGTGTGATCAGCTCCAAGAAGTTTCGGAACCCATCGAGCAGAGACCTCTGTCATTTGAAGATCATTGTGAATAATGGCATGAACACATTCCTGAGAGATGCCCAACTCAGTAGCAATGTACCACTCAGTTAGTCGTCGATCCTCCGTTATCATGTCATGGATTCTGCCGGTGATTTCATCGGTGGTTACCGTTCTTGGTCTTCCTGGATGGGGATCATCTTCCAGACTCTCCCTTCCATGTTTGAACTGAGCTGTCTATTTCTTCACTGTGCTGTAAGAAGGGGCATTCTCCCAAGTCTCCACCATATCCTCATGAACATTTACCTTCTGCTAATGCTTGTAAAGCATGTTTAATTTTACATTTTAAAAAAAAAAGATATAAAATACTGAAGCATGATTTGACAAGAATATGATAGCAGTTTCCCTTTGTCTTCCACTTGGTTTGTATAAAGTTTTCTTCACTAGGTTTTGTTAGAAGAGGCTGACTTACAAGGTAGCAAAATGTATAAACTAGGGAAAATGTGGAAAAGTAGGAACAGCTTTATTACTTAACGAGTACACAGTTGTGATGTTTAGGTGTTAGCCTTAATCATACAAAAACACATGGGGTGAAGAACTAGAGAGAGGAGATAAAGTATACATTTACAAGAATGCTAGGTTTAAAAAAAAAGAAGAAAAAAATGAAATAAAATGAATAGAGCAATTAACTGTAACTTTTAAGAAGATGTGGCATGTCCGACGCTGTGTGTCAGAAATGCGCATGGTGGAGTGTAGAGAATATTTAAATGGAGGCTTGTGATAGGTGGGTCGTAACTGAGGATGATGGGTGGGGAAACCGTAGAGGGTAGAGAGAGTGATACATTGATAACCTAGCCGGGAGAAGATGAAATAGATGATTATAGTTGGGGTAGAGAGATTGTAATGTGATGCTGTGAAGAGGTTCTGAACTACGTGTGATAACTGAGAAGGGAGTGGAACTTAGTGAGGAAGGATTATGATTGTGAAAGAGGAGAATGTTAGGTGTAGGTGAATGGGTTCAGACTGTGTGGCTCCAATGTCCCATATTCCTGAATGTAGCAGTTCTCAAGTGCTAGGCAGCTTCTGTCATCTGCGTGACATTGTTTTATGGCTGTTACCAGAAAATCAGATTTACCTCTGTGGTTGGGGCCATTGAAATGATTTGGTACTGGTTTCAGAGCATGCTGGGTGATATCATACAGATGTTTCTGCATGTGATCCCCTAATCTGAGGGGATATATAATATATAACTTATATTGGTGAAACTGGCCAATTGCAGCAGGATACTTGTTTTGTTCTGTTGCTGTTTATTCAGATATTCTTCAGATATTCACAGTTGGCCTCTATATTTAGACTCCGTTCCACCATCTTCACTATATCATGAGAAGACGTGTGTTGGAGAATCTAGTAATGGCTGGAAAATTCAAGGGAAAAAAAAAGAAAGGTCAAGAGAAAAATATCTCAGTGGAACGACCAGGTGGCGTGAAAAGTGACGAGCATATGAAGTCATTGGAAGTACCAGTGACCAGATGGAGAAGCAAGATTGCCAACCCTCTATGGCTTGGCACATGACAGTAATAATAATAATAATGTACTGAATGTTGTATTGAGAAAACCAATATTTGGGAAAGGACTTCATGCATGGTGAAAGACAGGTTTAAAAAAATCCTTCCACTATCACTGATATAATGTAAATGAGTAACCTGTCATTAATTAACACAGAAATTATTTATACATAGAGAAGTAAGCCATTATTAGTTAACATAGAAATCATTTACACACACAGAACTGCTTACTCATCCCTATTGAGAACATATGTTTAAAAAAGTATATTTTTAGTTTGATAGTTATGTAACACAGCTTCTTGTTTATGGGAGATCAGTCAACAGTTTTTACAAGAAGTACAAGTTGGGGGTTTTTTTTTTGTGTTCATTTTTTAGACTGATTTTGTTTTTCATTATTGAGTATGCTGATAAGTGAACCATTTTTAAAATACTTATGAATATCAGTAAATAAGTGAGTACAGATAATATGAATTTGCATAAACAGGCAAATTTAGGTTTTTTAAAATATTGAATGAAATACTATGTTGTGCACAACGAAACATTTTGAAATTCTTGTGGCAAGTAACCAGATGCATGATGACTCAGTTGTGTAAATGTACCTTTATTTTAAATGACTAAAACTTTTTAAAAATCTGATCAGAAATACCCAAAGTTACAGTACTTAGGTGTACAAACAGTGTGAAGTGCCATTTTCCTCAAATTTTTTATGCTTAATAAGTTACGGTTCTTTGGTGGCATGTTACACTAGAACAAGCAGATGTAAAAAAAATCTAAATAGAATAGGCTGGAGGCTTACAGGTTGGACCTTTTAGTTGACCTAGATGTTGAATATGGTTTCCTGGCACGCAGATGTTGAAGTGGCTTCTGGGAGTTAGTAATTATGTGTGTTCAGGGGAAGACACTCTAGATTACATTGTACACATACATGTCTGTGAATTATGTCATATAAAGTGACTCTCATAATTGTATTGTGAGTGAACTGGAAATTAGATTTCTCTTTTGTGTTTGCTAATAAATGTTCCTTGATTCAATGCTGTGTGAAGTGTTAAATCTTATTTTCAACTTACATTTTATATGTTTTTATGTATTATGAATGTATTTCAGAATGTATTTCTTGTCACAAGAATTTCACATTGACTGTCAAAACATCTGTCATATTTTCATTTAGTCTTGACCAGCTCTTTTTAAACTGTACTGACTGATTCTAAATTCACATAATATCAACACAGGAGATGTTGGCAACTACTATTATGGACAAGGACATCCAATGAAACCACATCGTATCAGGATGACGCATAACCTCATCCTCAACTATGGACTCTACCGTAAAATGGAAATCTATGTAAGTTATTAGTTAGTGATAACATTTTTAAGAGTAAGAAATAATGTAGTTTACCAAGAGTAATTGAAGTAGGATAATTGTTCGTATGTTTTGCTCATCACTGACTTCATCTCATATCAGAGACTTAGCAGCAGCATCTGAACTGTCAGAACATACTAACACTCTTCACTGAGGCTTTGCTAACACTCTTCACTGAAGCTTGTTATAACTTACCAACCCTCACTGAGACATATCACATCATGTGAACTGATCAGACTTATTAACATGAGGGCAAGATCGAAGGGAAAAGAACAAGAGGATGAAAGCGACGTGGATGGATGGACAGCAGCAGGAGATGGACAGAAACCAGCTTTGCCTAGTGCACTGTGAAGACAAGAAACAGAGCAGAGTGGAGATTCATTGCAGGCCAACCTTCCATGGGGAGACAGCACAAGATTATGGTGATGATGATTATGATGAAACACTCTTCGCTGAGACTTGTCACAAGATGTGAGCTGTTCAGACTTATTAGAACTCTGCACATTTACCTTGGCTAAAAATCAGTACCTGACTGATGGTAGGGAATGAAGCTAATGAGACTATTAATATCTCTTTACAATTCACTAATAGATTTTTTTTTTTAAATACAGTGTGATAGTACAGTAATAAATGAATATCTTTCTTATGCAGTGCAACATTACAGTGCTACATGAATAATTTTCTTATACAGTATGAAAATACAGTGATTGTGAAACAAACTAGAGGACAAGATCCATATGTCACATAGGCTGCAAAAACATACATCATTACTTACATGCTGCCTTCTAGAAGCAGTGCCATCTTGTGACAGAGAATCAAGAACTAGATACACTTTTGCTGTAACAACAGTGAATTGTTGAATAAAAGTAATGAACAAGAGACAATGAAAAGTGTGCCACAATATTTAGTATCATGCACACGCACAAAATAAGCTGACATCATTTGATATTTTTCTTCCTTCAGCGACCACACAAGGCAACCGCTGAAGAGATGACCAAGTTTCACAGCGATGATTACATCAAGTTTTTACGCAGCATTCGACCTGACAACATGGCAGAGTATAACAAACAGATGCAGAGATGTGAGTTTTAGCTTATGTCATCCCTGCTAGCAGTCAGTAGTGTAACTAACAGACATATTTGGCGCTTTGTTAAGAATATATAGAGAAGTTGTATTTCTGGACTGTTTCACTGGTATTTAATTTATCCTGAGGGTAGCAGTATTTTTGTTTTAATATGTAACAATTAATATTAATGCCAAGAGTGAGAAAAATATTTACTCCAAAACAAGTAACAAAGTTTGCTGGTGCAGAAATATGGACTTGTGCAAGAACATGGGAGGCCTTAAAATAAGGGGTTTATTTCAGTGACAGAAAATCTGAGCAAATAAATGCTTGATTAGCTCAGGTTGAAGAGATAAGAGACATGAAATCTATAAGAGACAGACAGTTCATATATTTTAGCAGTGCTATCATTTTATACACAAAAATCATTGGAAGCAGCAGAAATGTGGTTTATTAGAAGAATGTTGCAAATCCCCTGGACAGCAAAACTAACTAATGAAGAATGTAGGAGAAGAGCTGGAGAGAAAAAAAAACCTTGTCAAAAAGATAAGAGAGAGACAATGTACTTTCATAGGACATGCAATGAGAAGAGGGGGCATTGAAAATATTATAACAACAGGAAAAATAGAAGGAAGAAGATCAAGAGGAAGACCAAGAGAAATGATACTGGACAGTCTGTTGGATGGTGTGAGAGGAGATCACCAACTGAACTGATGGCCTGCATGAAGGATCGGATACTCTGGAGAAGCATAATAGCCAACGCCAGTCGGCACGGCACATGATGATGATGATGATGATCATTTTATTATGAAATCTATAAGAGACAGACAGTTCATATATTTTAGCAGTGCTATCATTTTATTATGAAATCTATCCTTCAGGGGAAAAACAGCATGGAGCAACAGCAGTATACAGTGGTGCAAATCATGGATAGAAGTCATCTCAGCTGTGCACCAATAGTTAGAAATTAGTTTGTCAGGGTAGCAAGAGATGGACAGGTCAGTTTGGCTGTGCATACATGAACAAAAGAAGCAGAGCAAACTAAATGTTAGTTACAGTCAATCTTCCTATTGTAGATAGCACAAGATGATGATGAACTGACATATTTATTTTTTCTTGTTTTTGAAGTTAATGTAGGAGAAGATTGCCCAGTGTTTGATGGGATGTATGAGTTTTGTCAGCTCTCCACTGGTGGATCAGTTGGTATGTTACATACATTGTTATGTCTCATTTTCTTCATGTTCATTTTTATGTATGTTTGTATGTATTAAATATGCTGTATATATACTTATTACTTATTTTTCAATGGTAGTATTATACATACCTTGTCTGTTGTCCCAGTTCTCACAGCCAGCACTTATTGTTTGTAGTCTCTGTTCTCACAACCTGTACTTATACCATCTGTTGTCCCTTTTCTCACAACTTATGCTTACATTGTCTGTTTTTCCCTGTTCTGGCAGCTGGAGCAGTCAAGCTGAACAAACAAGCAGCAGACATTGCTATAAACTGGGCTGGTGGGCTTCACCATGCTAAGAAATCTGAAGCCTCAGGATTTTGCTATGTGAATGACATTGTTCTGGGTATACTGGAGCTCTTGAAGTAAGTAGAGGTGTGTCATGTATGTGGGTCATGAAGTAAGTAGAGGTGTGTCATGTATGTGGGTCATGAAGTAAGTAGAGGTGTGTCATGTGTGTGGGTCATGAGCAGCCAGTGGAGAAAATGTGAAGGAAACATACTTACAGTGACCAATATCAGACTCATTGATATCCTCATTTTATTTCTTACAGTGGGTGAAAATAAAGGAAGACCTACAGAAACATGATAAAAAAGAGATTGATTGATCTTTATTTCAAAAGGGTTAAGAATTGGGCATGCAGGCCCGTCTGACATTCTGCCCTTTATCATACATACACTGTTCCAGACATTCTACAAATATGCTGTTCATGTAACAAACATAATTAACATTGAAGCCGAGAGACATAAAATATAACATTTATGTTTTGCTCTTATCCATTCACTCAGTACAGAAGCAACTACATACATATATAAGTGACTGTCTACTAAACATAATTTTCAGGACTATTCAGAATAAACAGTTAACTGTATTCGGTGTCTGTAAGAGCAGTCTAAGATAACTTTTAAGTTTTATAATTCATGGAGGCATGTAGTCGACATTAAATAGATATTGGGAAAGTTTGTAGTTGTAGGAAGGAGTATAATTTATATTTTTTATACAGGATGGGAGGGTATTCCAAAGATGAGCAGCAGAATAACTAAAGCTTTTCTTGTAAAGATCAAGTCTAGGTTTTGGAAGACATATGTTGTTCAAGCGTTGGCTGCACTTTGGGCTAAATTTAAACAGGTTCCATAGATAAGGCGGGGCATGCCGTGAAAGAATTTGATGTACTAACTTGGCTTTGTTGAAGAGAAACCTGTTCTTAAGAGGCAGTATTTTGATACGTTTGTGCTGGTTAGTTGTTTGTGCTTGATCTTTGTCACTAATAAGCTTTACTGCTGGCTTTTGGAGTGAGTAAAGCCTCTTTGTATTCGACACTGAGCAACCATCCCAGACTGTTGAACAATAGTCTAAATGTGTTTGTATATGTGACATGTAGTATGTCTTCTTTGTGTCTTGATCGATGAAGTGTTTAATTTTGGCTAACTGGTATACTTTTTGTTAGACCTTCACATGAGAGTTCCAGGTCAGATGTTGGTCAATAATAAGACCTAATGTTTTGTGGTCGCTAACGTTTTCTATCTGTGATGTTTCTGTACAGAGCCGAAGTGTTGTTTTTGTTGCGTTTTGTAGTTTCTGTCTTGTTGTTATGAGCATTGATTTTGTTTTATCAGTATTTATAATCATGCCATTGTTTTTGCTCCATCTAAATTGTATAACTCGACCTGAAGAGTTGGTTCTAGATTAATAGTCGTAGTCACTGGTGTAGACTGTGCAATCATCGGCAAAAAAGTCACAAGAAGAGTGTCTAAGATGAAGTGGAAGATAATTGATATAGATAGCAAAGAGCAACGGGCCTAGAATAGAACCTTGCGGAACACCAGTATCAAATATAGCAGAATTTGATAGAGAATTGTTGAAGAATACTACCTGTTGTCTGTCTGAAAGAAATAATGTGATTAATTTTATTAGGTCAGAGTGCAATTTATAAGTCTTTATTTTTCGTACAAGAATATCGTGGTCAGTCATATCAAATGCCTTTTTAAAGGTGATAAAGATGGCACCACATAGTCTGTCGTCATTTATGTTTACTAAACAGTTTTCTGTCATTTTGGTAAGTACTGTGTGGTAGGAATGATTGGTACTAAAGTCTGACTGATTGTCTATGAGTAAATTGTTCTCATGCATGTGTCGTAGAGTTATTTTGTGTATGTCTTTTGAGAGTTGGCAGTTACTGTTAGAGAAGATGTTGTGTAATGTTAGCTAGTGCAAGCAACCCTCACAAAGTTGACTGTTACTGTTAGAAAAAAAATGTTATGAGGACAACAAATTCAAGCACAGTTCTTTCCAAATATACTGTAGGAAATGTCAAAATTCTGATAGTGAGAAGTGACAATAACTCATCACTTTCTTGTTGGCAGGTATCATCAGAGAGTTCTCTATGTGGACATTGACATTCACCATGGGGATGGTGTAGAGGAAGCATTTTATACAACAGATCGTGTCATGACAGTTTCTTTCCATAAGTATGGGGAATACTTCCCGGGCACTGGAGATCTTAGAGTAAGTGTTTAAATATTTCCCATAGTACTGGAGAAAGTGTTTGAATACTACCCTGGGAGTGGAGACGTTAGAGTAAGTGTTTGAATACTACCCTGGGAGTGGAGACGTTAGAGTAAGTGTTTGAATACTACCCTGGGAGTGGAGATGTTAGAGTAAGTGTTTGAATACTACCCAGGGAGTGGAGACGTTAGAGTAAGTGTTTGAATACTACCCTCGGAGTGGAGACGTTAGAGTAAGTGTTTGAATACTACCCTCGGAGTGGAGACGTTAGAGTAAGTGTTTGAATACTACCATGGGAGTGGAGACGTTAGAGTAAGTGTTTGAATACTACCCTGGGAGTGGAGATGTTAGAGTAAGTGTTTGAATACTACCCTGGGAGTGGAGATGTTAGAGTAAGTGTTTGAATACTACCCTGGGAGTGGAGATGTTAGAGTAAGTGTTTGAATCCAGTGAATGAGTTTTGTTTATATAGGGGATGGAGCACAACAACAACAAAAAAACTAATAACACTTTAGTGAGTATAAATGATTTCATTGTTGTAGTCTGTTGTGTAGTTGTCTTCTTCCATTTACAAAAGGATGAGATGAAGCTGTAATGTGAACACTTGTAAGTTAGCTTCTCATGTTCTTTATATGGTCAAAAACCATGAGCTGGCAAAGACTTACTAAACCAGGGTGTCACATGTTCAGTCTTTATGAACTTTAGTGCTGCCATGTTTCTTTCCACAAGTACATCATGATGTATTTTAAAACAGCAGTGAACCTAATGGCTAACAACAAAGCTGCGGGTGAAGATGAAATAACGGCCGAAATGTTAAAAGCTGTTAACATGGACAACATGGAACAGCTACAGAGAATGTTTAATAAAGTTTGGAAAGAAGAAAAGGTCCCTTCTAAAAGGAATCATTGTTAAAATACTGAAAAAAAAAGGCAACCTTAGTGATTGCAATAACTGGAGAGGAGTAACCTTAATATCAGTTGTGTCAAAAGTATTTTGCAAAGTTATTCTGAATAAAATTCAAGACATAGTGAATGCTGCAATGAGAAAAGAACAAGCAGGATTTCAAAAAGGGAGAAACTGTATCGACCAGATCTTTAAGAATAATACTTGAAGAACATATTGAAAAGCAAAAAGACTGTTAATCCTGAACTTCATAGACTTTAAAAAGGCATTTGATAGCATACACAGAGATTCATTGTGGAGAATTTTAAGAATATATGGAATACCATCTAAAATTGTCAACATCATTAGAGACCTCTACCATGGATATGTTTGTGCAGTCAATACAGATGAAGGAATGAGTGAATGGTTCTAGATTGAAACAGGCGTGAAACAAGGATGTATATTATTTCCCTTGTTTTTTGGAATTGCCATAGACTTCATAATGAAAAAATGTTTCAAAAGTAAAACTGGCATTGATTGGGTACATGAGACCCAACTGGAAGATTTTGATTTTGCAGATGACGTAACTCTTACCAGTGACAACGTGAAATCAATGCAAGTAAAAACAGATACCCTGTCTTCAATGGCTAGTAAAATAGGACTTGAAATTAACAAGGATAAAACAAAAATAATGAAACTTCTCATTAGCCACAAAGGGCAGTTATATGTAGAAGGAACAGCTGTTGAAGAAGTAAACCATTTTGCATATTACGGCAGCTACATAGACCAGGATGGTGACACTAGAAAAAAAATCAGAATTCGAATTGCAAAAGCAGCGTTGACCTTCAAGAATCTTGAGAACATTTGGCATTCAAAAGTTATAAGCACAAAAACCAAGTTAAGACTATTCAATTCAAATGTAATATCCAGCCTCATTTTATGCACGTGAACGCTAGAAAACAACTAAAGAAATAGACAAAAAATTAGACTCTTTCAAAAACAGATGCCTAAGGAAAATACTTGGTATAAAGTGAAACGAATTCAAGAACAATGCAGAGATAAGACAAATGAGCAAACAACCTGTCTTATGTGTGATTAGAAAAAGATGGACATATGTCAGTCATATGATGAAAAGAAACAGAGGATCCCAAAACAAGCTATCAAGTGTAGAACAAGCCGAAGAAAAAGAGGTTGACCATGTGAAACTCTAAAGAGAACATTGTTAAGAGAGGCCAGTCCAGTGGTTATAACATCCCTTGATGAGATTGAAAAAATTGCAGAAGACAGGAAATCTTGGCGAACTACCATGCAGGCCCTATGTAACGTTTAGCGGCACAGGAAGGATGTAAGATAGAGTTTACTGTGTATTGTTCTGAGTTACTTTCGCTTCAGAAGTTGGTAGCTGGCTTGTGGTTTTGTGGGTGGATTTCTGTAAATCATCAGATGAACAGCATACAAACCACATCTGCATACAGTATTAGTTTTATTCCATAGAATTTTGTGAACTACCCAGGATGTCTGATAACTGTATATGTAAACAGGGAGGTACTTTCATATACTGACTCAGTGTTTGGTGAGTTCATGTGTGCTCTGTACATTATCATCAGGACATTGGTGCTGGCAAGGGCAAGTACTATGCTGTCAACTTTCCTCTCAGAGATGGCATTGATGATGAATCATATGAAAGCATCTTCAAACCTGTAAGTTTATTTTTGTATTTGGTTATAATGCTAAATCTTACTTTCAGTAAGCAGTGGTTAAAGTGACATGTTACCATATATATATATATATGTATGAGTGCTTGCTATGAGATATGTTTACAAAAAAAATAAAGAAAAAATGTAGGACAGTCTAGAGTTGTAAGTGTAAAATGTTGCTTGATCTGGGCTGAGTTGTCTACCAGTGTTAGCTCTGTAGGCAGTAGCTGTAGCTGGGAGAGGGTTAAGGAACAGCTCATACTCTGTGATCTGTTTTCAAAACTTCTTTAATGCTTACCCTTAAAAAGTTGCACTCTGTTACAGTAATGCAAATTTTGACCCAGTATGTCTGACTTCACTATTTTGATCCCTACTTACCTAGCCAGACTAGTGCCTGTTTCCAGTGGCACCACTGGGAGATTGAATAGGGTCTTGATCAGTTATGGTTTACCAACCCTGACACAGTCAGCTATGGATTATGGTGTCTCATTTAGCTTGAATGACAGTATATTCACCCTCATTTTCAGAATTGACAGTTATCAAGCATTCTCAGAGTGATGTCTTGTATCAAGTTTTAGTTGGTTTTGTTATTTGATATGTGCAGGTGATAACACGTGTGATGGAGATGTACCAACCAAGTGCCATAGTACTACAGTGTGGGGCCGACTCTCTCTCTGGTGATAGGCTTGGCTGTTTTAACCTTACACTCAAAGGTTGGTAGACATTTCTCTGTTGTTCCAATAGGTATGATTGTTACTTTACTCTCAGAGTTCGGTAGATGTGTCTTATTGAAAACTTGATCTGAAGTTCTGCCAGGTTATTGCACACTGCATGTCACAGTTTGATCTGATACAGCAGATTTTACATGTTTGCATAGTGACATGTTTGTGTGATGTTGGGACTGTGCCAATTCTGGAATTCTGAAGTTAGGAGTTATGTCACCAGGTGTAGATATATAGAATGAACAGTCCCTCACACCAGGTGTAGATGTATAGAATGAACAGTCCCTCACCAGGTGTAGATGTATAGAATGAACAGTCCCTCACACCAGGTGTAGATATATAGAATGAACAGTCCCTCACCAGGTGTAGATGTATAGAATGAACAGTCCCTCACCAGGTGTAGATGTATAGAATGAACAGTCCCTCACCAGTTTTTCATTTGTGACTGCCATTGTGATGGTATCTATGAAAGATGTCATGTCCAAGAATTGAATTCAGTAACAGAATCAGCTACTGCATTCAATTTAAAATAAACAAGATTACAGAGAAATGTTAAATGTTTTCATTTAATCCTGAATACAAAACATGTAATGTTTCATGTCCTATCTTAACGAGTTTACCTAATCTTGCATGTTTGTTTCAGGACATGGGAAATGTGTTGAGTTTATCAAGAAGTGGAACTTGCCTGTCTTATTGCTGGGAGGTGGTGGTTACACCATCAGAAATGTGGCTCGATGTTGGACTTATGAGACTTCTATAGCGCTCAACTGTGATGTGGCCAATGGTTAGTCTAAACTCCTTGTAGATATTGTGTAGTGTTGCTAGGTTATGAAGGGGTATTTGTCCAAACAAAGCAGAAAGGAAGATATTGTTCGCCAGGTCAAAACAAAAATAATAAAACTATAAAAGCTGACTTCGTGATTTATAGAGAATGTCATGAGCACTTTCATTTCCCAGCTTTCTTCTTCTGTCATGCTGGAACTGGGAGCTGGTGTTATATGCAGGCAGTGTGGTGGAGATGTTGAGGCGCCGCATCATGCCAGCTTAGGAGCAGGTTATGGCAGCCACTTTCTTTTGTTCCTGGGTGCAGCTAAAAGCAAGGGGTGTGAAATACTTCTTTAGTAGACTCCACCACCATGGTGGTCCCTGCCCCATTAGCCATGCTAGGCCTTTTAGTAGGGGTATCAGTGGGGAAGCTGGACAGGGTCTTGGTCAGCAAATACTCACCAACCCTGATGCTATTGCTATATGTCAGGTTACTCAACTTTAAATACAGTGACTATTGATCTGTGAATAAAATGATCACTGCTGGCCCAAGATTTTTGTAGGTCTCTGCTGATCCAGGTCATATGCGAGTATTTCACCGTGTGCCCAAAAGATCATAATTGAGCTAGTTTTGCAGCTTCTCTGACCACATTAAACTGGCCTGATGGAGTGATCATTTATTTCCCCTACAGAGCTGCCTTACAATGACTACTTTGAGTACTACGGACCAGACTTCAAGCTGCACATAAGTCCATCTAACATGGCAAACCAGAACACGGCAGAGTACATGGACAAAATCAAGTGAGTGCTAAATAACAGATCTTCCAACAAGCAAGAATATATAATCTCATTGTTACTCATTTCTTTTTCTCATTTAAGAGTGAAAATTAACAGTGAAAGATAAGATTTTCTTCAGACTTGGTGCTTGTAGTTGATCAGTAGGTGCTAGCCTTTACAGAAGTAGGACTTTCTTCCTGAATTGTTAATCTTTTGTCATGCATAAACTTGGATCTGCATTATATCAGTGTTTAGTTTCACGTGTCCAGGCATCATGAAGTTTGCTTTCTTTTAATGTGCAGAAAGAAAAGTGTAACGAACTCATATAATATGTAGTATTATAGTGTGAATACACATATAATAGCATAATGGTGCACAAGGTTACCTGGATATTCACCCTTGCATTCCAGACACATGTTCACATCTCATCCTTAATTATCTCCCTCTGCTACACTCAAGCTGTGCGGTATAAAAATCATCACAGTATTTGTTTTCAAACTGTTTTTTTCCAGGACCCGTTTGTTTGAAAACTTGCGGATGTTACCTCACGCACCAGGTGTACAGATGCAAGGTATTTGTCATGTGTTGTGTCTGGTGATAGATTTCACACCAAATCTGTGGGGGGTTTTTTTGGTGTTTTGTTTTGTTTTAAAATTTCCTGGAGATAATAAACTTTATTGATTGTCTGAATGTTTTGTCATAGAAATGATACATAACTCTCATGTATACCAAGTCATTGTGTGATTTTGGACTGTGAATTTTTATTTTATATTAAGTGTGTTCTCTTTTAAGCAAAATGTGTGTTGTTGTATACAGTAGAGAAGCAATTTCATGTGTTGTTGTATACAGTAGAGAGGCAATTTCATGTGTCAGTGTATATAGTAGAGAAGCATCATACGGTTATAATATTCAAAGTATTAATTTTGATTTTCACAGTTTACAAAATTTATGTGCTTTTGACAAGTCAAGATGTTAATGATATTTGTTGAATTTGATAGAATTATTATTCCTGCCTACTTACGCATGGCCACAGCAAAATATTGTATTAAAGACTTGTTTATAAGCTTTGATTTAAAAAATGATTAACGAAGTGAAGTGTATTGCTGATAGTATTATCATAAACTGCTCTTTCTCAACAGCTATTCCAGAAGATGCTATCAATGATGAAAGTGATGATGAGGATAAAGCAAATCCAGATCAAAGGATATCCAGTAAATGACATTTTCACTGTCTATATTTTGTCTGGTTGTAAGCTTTTTAATTCTTTCAGTTCACCATTTTTATTTGGTCTCATACTTTTCCATTTATGCTCATAAAATGGGCACATTTTTTTTTTAACATTTTCAGATTTAGAGCCTCCATTTCATAAGTTATTGTCATTGTTTTATTGTTAGTGTTTGTGCAGATTAGATTATTTATTGTCAGTGTTTTTGCAAGTTAGATTATTGAGAAGTAACACAGTAAGAGAGGAAATTAAAATCAGAGTACAGATAGGGAATAAAATATACTTTGCCTTGCAACACCTGTTAAAATCCAAAATCCTGTCCCAGAATAACAGTCTACAAAACTATAATAAGACCAGCCACCATGTATGGACCAGAAACATGGAGTACAACAAAGAAAGATGAACAACAATTGCAGATCTTTGAGAACAAGATACTAAGAAGAATCTTTGGGCCGATAAAGGATACCAACAGCGGAGAATAGAGAGCTAGAAAGAACATTGAACTAAACAGCTTATTTAAATCCCAACAAATTATAAATGTCTTGAAACTGAACAGACTATGCAGACTGGGGCGCGTAGAAAGAATGTAACAGAACAGACAAACGAAAATGATGTGTGCATAAGAGATGAGGGATAATTGATTGATTGATTGATCTTTATTTCAAAAGGGTTAAGAATTGGGCACACAGGCCCGTCTGACATTCTGCCATTTATCACAACTTTCACTCTGTTCCAGACATTCTACAAATATGCTGCTCATATAACAAACATAATTAACAATAAAGTAACTATATACACATAAAAATGACTAACTACATACACATAAAAATGACTGAGTACATACACATATAAATGACTATCTCATTCATTCATTTGCATGTCCCTTTGCAGAACTTTGCCTCCCTAACAGCACTCCTGTAGGCCTCTCGGTTGTGAGCAAGATGGCCTGCTGCTGATGCATCCATTTGCAGATTATCAACGATGTCTTGCAGCCATCTTCGCCTTGGTCTTCCTCTCCTTTTCCCATTATGTACCCTTCCAAGATGGTCTTTTCTAGATTATCATGACGTTTAATGTGTCCAAAATGTCTAGATCTACTTGTCGATCTCGTATTGTCTGTGTTGCATTCTCGCTAAATTAATGTCTGAAATAACCTCCTAACTACTTCTCCATTCGTCTAATATGTCTAGATCAACTTGGGATACATTCAAGAGCAGTGGGGTGGTCACAGGCCATGTCCATACCCCTATCTACATCATCTCTCTTCCTTTTTCTCTCTCGGCATCGCTCGTAACTAAGGAGTCTTTCACCATATTGAAAAGTGTCACCGGAAAGTCGGACGAAATATGTATAATCTAAATGTTACACCGGTTGTTTTATTGAAACAAATGAATTGTCACTATAACGACTGTGGCACCCAACTCAGTAACCGGAAATTATCACTATAGCGACATTGGCACGGGAAGAGTTAATCCTCTTTACTAGCCAGCTTTCTTCAATAGAAGATGGAAAGACAACATAGAAGATAAAAGAAACTGGTGTCACTAACTGGAGATAGAAGATTAGGAATAGAGAGGAATGGAGGCAAACGTTATCTGCAGCAGTGAGCCTTAATGACTCGGAAAGCTGAAGAAGAGGAAGAAGAAATTTCTTATTGTCAGTGTTTGTGCACAGTTGTGGAGTAAACATTTCTAAATTTTTTTTAAAAATGTATTTGTCAAGTCGGCGTATCTGTTGAAAAAACGTGAATGGATAACACACACAAAAAAAAACTAATACATTTTTCTTGATGGATTTGTTGACTATCAGTCATAGAGTTGGCTATATTGGATATAGACATAGGTAGACTGGTATTTTGGTTGATATTTTACCAGGGTCATATATAATATTGACAAGTTGTGAACTCTTATTCTTGATGACTGAAGACATTATTGTTCTTTACTATCATATTACTGGAGAAGATGTTCTTTAATCAACACACCACACATGGAGGTTTCACAAATATTATACTTCACTAATTCAAGTCTGATATAATGTTCCTACATAATTCATTTAATTCTGAAAAATAAGATATTCGACTTAGAATTCACATCACTTGTACTAAGATGCAATATGACATAATCTTCGTTAGTTTCGTCGTTGAGGCACATTAGTATCAAACTATTGTATTCTACATGCAGCATTTCTCAGTGTTCTCAACTTCACATTACTCTACACTTGATACGAGGACAATTCTAAACTCTGTACTATATTCCATTTGAAACACCTGGTCAATCAGTTACACAACTAAATCACTGTACTCGAAGTTTCAGAGTAACAAATATTCATAATCACTATCTGTCCTAGAACTACTTCTTCAAAACTGGTTTTCCTGAGTATCTATTGCTCTAATTGTCCATCTGTTCCAACTGTCGTTACCTACGTCTTCTTTCTCTCTCGTGTCTTCTCTGGTGTGTGTTCTCCTTGTGCTGTTCTTCTCTGATTATCTGTCCTCTTCTTCTCTTGTCTGCACTGGTCTCAGTTCACTGACCATCCTTGTTCCTCCGTCTTCAGGGCTCTGTCTCCTCTCCTGTACTTCCAAACTCCTTGGTTCTTTTTTCTTGTTCTTATTGTTTGTTCTTCCGTCTTTGGGCTCCCTCCTCTTGTCTCTTCTTCTTCCTCCTTTCCTACTACCTGGTTCCTCTTCGTTCTTGGTTTTAGATTGTCCGTTCTTCTGTCTTCGGGCTCCCTCCTCTGTCCCCTCTCCTCCACTTCTTCTTCCTTCTTCGTTCTGTTCCCCTTCCAGTCTCTCTGCTCGCCTTTTTATCTTCAAGTCCAGCTTGACAGATTAACCAATAAGTATTTTGACTCCACCCTTCAGATGTCCACTGAGCGTTCCCATGAGCGTTCTGATTGTCCGTCATTCAAACTGCCCCGTTACTTACATGTCGTCAGTCAGTTGTCCTATAGGCCACGCCTCTAAATATTTAATTGGTCAGCAGGCCGAGTTGCTCACACCTTTATTTAAAAACCGTGTGCAATCCCGTCACCTAACAGGCATCAAGTGTCAACTCTGTCTATACAATTGTTATTTACCTAAGTCGTTATCTTGCTATTTCACGTCGGAGGTTTTATTGTGTCCTCGCTTTTCATTGTGTCTGCCTTTTCTATTCGTCTTTTCTGTTTTGTTTACACATTTCAACGTCCAGTCATGGCTTTGTTATCACTGGACCGTCCTACTTTCTGGCGTCCTTCCTTTGTCTTTCCTACATGTCAGCATCACTGAGTCTCGTTTTTTTTCTGTTCACTGTTTCCACTGTTTACTTTTGTCCGTGTCTTATTCTAGTGTCATGGAAGTTCTGTAATTTTCTTTTCCTTTCCTCTCCATTTTTGTCTGTCGCTATTTGATGTTACTATTTTCTTTACAGTATATTTTCATAATCATATTCATTAATAATAATAATAACAATATCCATTACTTACAAGGCTATGCTACACATACCGAAAGTCGTGAGCAAATTTTTTTTAAAAATCAGAATTTATAGATAGAGAAAATATAAATGTATTACCTTAACTTGCATCTTTTTCTTCACTTTGCACACATTTTTCTCATCGCTCAGCAAATTTGAAAATACCCTCCTGGTAGAATTCCGTTTCAACTTACCGACAGCACAGTCACACTGCTTTCTGGACGTTCTCTACTGTGGGACCCAGCAGGCACAAACTTTTCTCTAACCTAGGGTTTCAATCATTTCCTGTACTGCATTGTGTCTTATTCCAAGATTTACAGCAATTTCAGAAACTGACACGTCTGTCGTCTTTAATGATGTCAACCCTTTCCATGTTGTGTTCAGTGGAGGCAGTTCGAGGGCAACCGGTGTGTCTTGAATGCTTGTGTTTCCATCTTTGAAATGTTTCACCCACCTCCTAACACTGCTAGCACCCATACGCACATCTCCATAAGCAAGTTGAAGTCTTTGGTGAATTTCCTCTTTAACGAGGAACTCAATAACAGCACGTTGACGAAATGAAACTTCAGCACCCACCATTTTATTTATGCCCCACGTGGTCATGTGACACATGATGGTGACATCATGTGACCTCTGCATGAAGTGCAAAGGATGCAGATTAAGATGATACATTTATATTTTTTCTGTCTATAAATTCTGGTTTTTAAAAAAATTTTTGCTTGTGACTTTCAGTATGACCCTTGTACATAGTAAACATGCATAAATAACTTGTGTAATATTCTCATGTAGGAGACCAGATTATTTCAGTGTCAGCAGATTAATTCTGGTTTCCCCCAGATTGCTTGTCTGTAAACATTTGCTTCTTGTTTGCATGTTTTGATGCTGAGCTGATTACTTTGCTGTAATGTTTCAGTTCGGCAGGCAGACAAGAGGATTGCATGTGAGGAGGAGTTCTCTGACAGTGAAGATGAGGATGGTGGAAGAAAAGACAGAAAAGATCACAAAAAGAAGAGACAAAAGACAGAAACTGATGACAAGAAGGATGGAGACAAAGGTAAGCCGGTTCACTAAAGTGTTGGAATGTTGGTTTGGCGTTGGATTTTGAAACATAAAGGTGCTCTGCTAACTGTTTGTGACTTGGCAGTGAACAGTCACCTGGAAAATCTTCAGTGATTGCATTTTTTTTTTTCTCACAGAAGGGAAGAAGGACGAGAAAGAGCTGAAGAAGGAAGTGGTGGATATCAAAGAAGAGTCTAAGGCAGCAGGAGAGAAGTATGTATAAGCCAGTAGATTTTTAATAGCTGCTTTTATGTTCAGTTGTCCTACATGTTATGTGACATTTTTTGTTTGTGTTATGTAGAAGATATCACTGATAATTATTATTTATGTTGTTCATGTTAGAAGATACTTATGACATTTATTGTTTGTGACAAGATGTTCAGTTTTGTAAACAATTTGTTTATACAGACTTATATTTGTATTGATTTGTTTCTAGGTAGTGTTGTTGTATAGTTTAGTTACTGTTTGATGAAAGTAAGACTGGATACCTCAAACCTTGGTTGTTTTTATTAGGACTGCTTGATCTTGGGATTACGTTTATCTTGTCATCTATTTATCTTGTTCATGTCTAGCAGGTCTGCCAGCTTTATCATGTTCATGTCTAGCAGGTCTGCCAGCTTTATCATGTTCATGTCTAGCAGGTCTGTCAGCTTTATCATGTTCATGTCTAGCAGGTCTGCCAGCTTTATCATGTTCATGTCTAGCAGGTCTGCCAGCTTTATCATGTTCATGTCTAGCAGGTCTGTCAGCTTTATCATGTTCATGTCTAGCAGGTCTGTCAGCTGTATCATGTTCTGTTGAGTTAATTAATCCTGATATTAGCATTATTTGGTTGAGGCTGGTTTGTTTCATGCTAAACCTAGACTAAAACTGCTTTACTTTCCTACAGAGATGATAAAACAGCACAGAACTCTGACAAGAAAAGTGAGTTCCTTGTCTGTAACTTTTCCATTGTTTCAAGAGCAGTAGCTGCATTTTAACACATTGTTGGGGGGGTGGGGTGGGGGGAGAGATGTGGTGTTTTCTTGACTGTTCTTACATAAGATCGTGGCTTTCTACCTACTGTGGATTGTGTGCTCTTTGCAAAGAAAGCTTAGTGGGTTTAAAGTGAACATGTTGATTTTAAAAAGAAATCTTATAGTCTTGTTATATGAAGTAGACATGCCAGGTTATTTATAGCAGTGGTTGCAGAAGTGGGGAATAGCATCCTCCCTGTGAATGCTGAGACTATCCAGGCAGCTGGCGAAGGAGAAGGGCCATCAGAATCAGTAGACTGAAAAAGTTTTTGGGGGCTCTAGAGATGTTATTTAGATGTTACATGTAGAAGGGACAGATATTGAAGAAGTCAATCAATTTGCATACCTTGGCAGCTACATAGACCAGGATGCTGACACCAGAAAGGAAATTAGAATTGCAAAAGCAGCATTGATCTTCAAGAATCTTGAGAACATATGGCATTCAAAAGTTATAAGCACAAAAACCAAGTTAAGACTATTCAATTCAAATGTAATATCCACCCTCATTTATGCATGCGAAAGCTGGAAAACAACTGAAAAAGTAGACAAGAAATTAGACTCTTGAAAACAAATGCATAAGGAAAATACTCAGCATTAAGTGGAATGAATTCAAGAACAATGCAGAGATAAGACAGATGACTGAACAACAACCAGTCTCATGGGTGATCAGGAAAAGGAGATGGACATATGTTGGTCACTTGATGAGAAGAAATGATCAGAGGATCCCAAAACAAATCTATAAAGTGGAACACAACAGGCCATAGAAAAAGAGGCAGACCACGTGAAGCTCTAAAGAGGGCATTGTTAAAACAGGTCAAATTAACAGGCATAAAATCCCTTGATGAGGTTGAAAGGCTCACCAAAGACAGGAAAAATTGGCAAACTACCTTGCGAGCCCTATGTGACATTTAATGGCACGGGAAGGATATAAGAAGAAGAGATGTAACGTGGGATACAAGGGATAATACCTGAAAAGAGTTTGGTAATCACTTCTTTGTAAAGATCATTGTGAGTAGAGTGCAGGATGCTGGATAAAGGTATACACAAGTGTAGTGAGAAACCTGTCCAGCACAGAGAAACTGCAACAGCTGAAGTAGTAATCTGTAGGCAGGGGGTCTTACATTCTGTGTGTGTCTGAACTAACTCTTGCAGTCAGTTGTGCCATGTATAACAGTCTGCAGGCTCTCAACTTCTCATGAGATCTTGTGACTGTACCGAGCTGCCGGCTCAAATGATTCTTGTCTTGTGAATTTCTCACAGACTGAAACAAAAAAAAAAAGATTTCTTTTGGTGATTGAATGAAAATACATGAACTTTCATTTGTTCCTTTCATGTGTGAGACAAACTAGTAGGAAGCGTACATTACAAGAATGCACAGCTCTCTTGTTAGAAGATTGTTCATGAGTAGGTGAATAGTGGCAACTTATCTTATCTGCCTGAAGTACCAGTCTCTCAACTTGTATCTTGTCTTATAATTTGACCCACATCTTACATCATTTCTTCTCAGCCCACATACCTGATTAGGACATTTTTAGATCCCTCGCTGGTTTTAGAAAAATAAATCTACATTAAGAAACTTGATATATTCAGTATTGCTAGAACTTTCTTGTTTGTCTAACAGCTGTACCATCTCCATCAGCCTCCAAGGCAGACAATCCAGCAGCAACTGAGGGCATTAAAGACAAGGACGGAGAGCCAGGAGCAGCCATCTCCGAGGAGAAAATGGAGCATTGATATTGGTTGTTTTAATGTCAGAAAAATTTTTTTTTATTTCTCCTGTCATTTTGAAAACGTGTTCTTTTTGTTCACATTTTTGACTTGAATTATGTTGATGTGTTGGCTAGAGCCTTGCTCTTCAAAAAAGAAATGTCTTTTTTTTTTTGGGGTAAGAAGGGAACATTTGGGGACCTGTATAAGTGAATGGTACATTATTTGTTTTGTTTTGTGGGTGTAATTTTGTACTTTTATACAAACTCACTGTCCTTGATTGTGAGGGTAAAGCGAAGCATTCTTGCATCTCTTTGTATTTTCACGTACAACAAATACATCTTCGGACATCCTGGCAGCAGCATTTCTCATCAAGTTACCAGTCAGCAAGTCTTTAATTCAGCTAAATCTGCTTTTCAAATACTGACAGTTTTATGTTCAAGATGGAGAGGGCTCTTACATGTGGCTAGCATGTTAACATTGATGAACTTGCAACCACTGATTCCAGTCCATGTTCCAATGTAACATTTTTATTTTTGTAGTTGTATAAACGTCATGCAGCAAAAATATTTGAAAGCTTGTTTTTATATATCTCTGTTGTAGTTGTCTGTCTGTATATCTCTGTTGTAGTTGTCTGCAGGCAGGTGCTGTAGTTATGATAAGAGTATAAAAACTGAACATTGTGGGGAAGTTTTCAACAGACCCCAACACATGCTCTTGTCTTATCTGTCAGTACAGATAATAAATACTGCTCAGTCAATATGAGAGACAAAGGTGAGGTTCTTTAGTATAGTTTCCTAATCAGTGTGGAGCACAGGCTCTACAAGTGTGCAGGAAGACTTGTGGGTTGGAGGACCAAACTTGGGTTGACAGGTCATCTGATTTATATCTGAGATAAAAGCTGTATGGGTCACCTGGCTACATGATGTATATCTGAGACAAGCTGTATGGGTCACCTGGCTACATGATGTATATCTGAGAAAAGCTGTATGGGTCACCTGGCTACATGATGTATATCTGAGACAAGCTGTATGGGTCACCTGGTTACATGATCCATATCTGAGACAAGCTGTATGGGTCACCTGGCTACATGATGTATATCTGAGACAAGCTGTATGGGTCGCCTGGCTGCATGAACCGAATGACCTAGAATTTTAACACAGACAAGGAAAATGATATACAGCACCAGCCCATTAATGAACTTGGGACATTCTGTGATGTTGATGTTAGACAAATATTGTATTGTAATAAAAGTTATTATAAACAGCCGCTGGGTTTTGGTTGAAAGCTGTTGCAGTGACAGAGTAGAAGCACATAACGTGAACCGGGGAGTCCAGAAAGCTAATATATGTGTATCTGAAAATGACTGCAGAATCTGCTTAAGTTCATAGAACTTTCATTCAGCTACTTAAATGTGCCTTTTTTTTTTTTTGCCATGCTCCAAAGTTGTAAAATAAGTGAGGTGATATATCTTCCTCCCTTCCCCCAAAATAAAGTCAGCAAAGGTAGGTAATTTATAAGGTCTACATTCTGTAATTGTTGTCTGGGAAAGATAGAAGAATGAAGTGAATGTATCACCACCAACCATAGCTGTAACTGGTTGTCTGAGATTACTATGTAATGAAGAGAGCGCATCCCCTTCGGTCACAGTTATATCTGGTGCTGCATGATAAAATGCGTAAGACACGGAGCAGAGCTTATGCTGGTAAGAGACGGCTTTGGGTGTTCAGTGAGAATGTTACATGACAGGATGTCACGTGACCTGCAGGGGAGTGATTTGCTCTGTTTCTAAAACTTAACATTTTTGCATGGCATGAGATGTGTGTGTGTGGTGTGTGTTGTTTGTCTGCCAGGCAACATAATAAGCGTTCTCTATAACTTGAGAAGAGGATTTATTAGGTGCACCAAGAAGTGGTCAGCCGGCAGCAGTAACAAGGAACAGCTTTGTTACTTAACTACTACAAAGTTGTGACGTTTTGGTGTGAGCCTTAATCACATGGGTGTCTGAGTGGCGAAATGGTTAGTGCACTGGTCTCTCATGGCGAAGGTCGAGGGTTCGAATCTGGCCGGTGGCACCCCAGTCACCTGGCTGTAGAAATGGGTGCCCAACTTTTTCTGGAGTTGGGGAAGGAAAGGCGGCCAGGCATGATACTGACCATTTCACCCTCTAGTGTGCTGACAGGTCAAGGAAAATATGGGCACTAACACCATATCCCTATGTGCCTCTAAGGCATGACAGGATTACCTTTACTTTACCTTACCTTAATCACACAAACACACACAGGACGAAGAATAAGAGAGAGGAGATAAAGTATAGATTCACATGAATCTTATGGGGTAGAGGGGTTGTAATGTGAGGAGGTTCTGAACTATGTGTAAGAAGAGAGTGGAGCTTAGTGGAGAGGGATTATGATTGTGGAAGAGGAGAATGTTATGTATAACTGAATAATGAGTTCAAACCATGTGCTTCCAGCGTCTCATATTCTTGAATGTAGTGGTTCTCAAGCACCAGGTGGCATGTGTGATCTGCATGACATTGTTTGATGGCTGTTACCAGAAGATCACCACCCTCAGTTACGACCCACTTATCACAAGTCTCTATTTAAACATTCTCTACGCTCCACCATGCCCATTTCTGAACCAGTGTCAGAAAAGCTACATATTCTTTCAAGTCATTTTATTTATTTATTTTTTTTAACATAGGACTCGTGTGAATCTATACTTTATCTCCTCTCTCTAATTCTTCGTCCTGTGTGTGTTTATGTGAGTAAGGCTCACTCCAAAACATCACAACTGTGCACTCATTAAGTAAAGCTGCTCCTACTTTTTATTCCTAGTTTATACATTCTGGTATCATAGCTTTATTGCAGTGCTTCGTGTATAGTTGTATACTTATACACTAAATATTGTGGTCAGCCAGCAGAGGTGTTGTTGGTTCTGCATATGTGTTTAGCAAGACAGAACGCTATATAATGATTGAAACTATTTTTGCTATTGAAAAATGACTAGCAGGATTACAACTCTTCTGTCAGATTTGGTAAATACATTGTGAGAGAACAAGAAGTTCTCAGGCATCCAAACACCAGAACATTAGCAAAACCAGTGCTGTCATTATATACATGATTAACAGTTGTTGTATGGCCTTCATACTTCTTACTTGATATCTCTCTTTCTTGTCCATAGGCATTTTTTTTTTAAGAGTAAATGTTACTGTCAGTCATTTTGTTAAGTTTTCTTTCCCTTCTACCAATGATTCCTGGTGGATATATGTTGCTGATGATGTGGGCTTTTTTATGTGCTGTCATGCTGTAATTTTTATCAAAATATGTTTCAAGGAAGCAACAAAATGGATATAAGAAATATGAATTACTTTCAGATTTATTTTAATCACTTGTCCTTGCGCTGGGCATGTAACAGTAACATCAGATATGTCAAGAAAAAACATAAATGTAAAAAAATTCAGTTAGGAAAAGCATGATGATGATGGTGTTATTTTCATGTCATGCCTCGAAGAAAACTAATGAAAGCAAACTTGCTTAAATATTTGAAGACACTGGACTGCCTACAAGAATACAGAATACTCTAGACTTCTGTTTGTGTCATATGTTAAAGAGTAGAAATTCTGAGCCTAGATAAAAACTAAACCTATAAGTAGGATTAAAGAAACAAAATGTTTATTTTATGATTAGAACGTTGAAAGAAATGAACTTCAGCAAGAACTGTCACTCACAGAGGGCAGGACATGTTTCAGTGTTTTATTTTTTTATGTTAAAATGAAAAAAAAAAATTATGGAAATTTTTCAACAATTCAGTGACTTTGCTTTTTTAAAAAAACTTATTGGTCAGGATTAAAATTTGTGATCTTCAGCGTGATTGGTTTGTCAAGTATAAGAGAAGTGGTTGTGAAAGTCGGTAGCTCTTGGCTGATGCATCCGAGCAGCATTACATTCAATCACGTGTTTATTACAAAATTATATCAGTACACCTCCACATATGTTGCCTTTCAGTGGGATCTAGAAACACAATACTAAGCTAATAAATAAACATCTTGAAATTGTGTGAAAAGTATCAGATTTTTCTAGTTTAACAATAGTAACTAGAAGTAATAAACAAAATGTTATACAATAGCTTGATTTACTGGACTATACATAGTTGAAATAACCTGCAGTACAAACTTTCCCACCGGCAGTGTTGTTTCCATGGTGACACAAAACTGTCAGTCAAGAATTCTAAAACTGGGTATCTCTGACACTTCGGGACCAGCTTTTGGAATCAAAGACATGAGATCCTGCAGAAAACAGAAATCAGGCCGATACAAACATACCTGGCAATTAACTGCTGATGGTTTGTTTAGATAATACACAAGGAGACCTCACATGACAAACTTCTGCTGTGTGGAAATAGCTAAATGGTGAGTGTTATAGTACAAGAATGTGAGAGAAACAAAAAATTAACCACTTTTAAAATCTAGGGTACTGATATTAAAATGTTACAGAAAGCAAAACTGAGTAAAGAAAATTCTAATTCAAAAATTTTGTAACATCATTTGTGAAATAAATTATTTTTTCTATTGAGTGAAGAATTTATTTCCCTAGTGGTGAGATTTCATCTGTCAGTCTGTGTTACATACCATCGTAGTGTAACCACAGTACTAATAACCACAGATAAATGAGGTTCAGTCACCAGTCAATTAATGTGATGATGTGATTCAGTCACCAGTCCATTAATGTGATGATATGTGATTTGGTAAAAAAAAAAGATAGAGGTGTATGGTGCAGTTTTACAAAGTGAGGGAGGGAGTGAGTAAGGTGAGAAAAAAACAAACAGAAAGTATGTATAAATGAAAACATACAACATCCGATATTTCGGCGTGAGCCTTTTTCAAGCATTACATGCACAAGACAAAAAAAAAAACACTAAGAACTTATCTGAATGTGTCTTCCTCCAGAAGTAGAAATGTTTTTCATTTATACATTCTCATACTTTCTGTTTGTTTTTTTTCTCACCTTACTCACTCCCTCCCTCACTTTGTAAAACTGCACCATACACCTTTTTTTTTTATTGAAACCAGTTTTACTGCAGTCGCCATCCCTTTTATATATGATTTGGTCACAAGTCCATTAATGTGATGATTTGTGATTTGATCACCAGTACATTAATGTGATGATACATGATTCGGTCACCAGTCCATTAATGTGATAATATGTGATTCATTCACCAGTCTGTTGTGTGATATGTGGTTCAATCACCAGTCCATTAATGTGATATGTGATTTGGTCACCAGTCTGTTGATGTGATATGTGGTTTAGTCACCAGTCCATTGATGTGTTGATACATGGTTCATTCGCCAGTTTGTTGATGTGGTGATCTGTGGTTCAGTCACCAGTCCATTGATGTGGTGATCTGTGGTTCAGTCGCCAGTCCATTGATGTGGTGATATGTGGTTCAGTTGCCAGTCCATTGATGTGATCTGTGGTCCAGTCGCCAGTCAGTTAATGTGATAAGTGAATTAGTTGCCAGTCAGATAATGTAGTGATCTGTGGTTCATTTGCCAGTCCATTGATGTGATGTGTGGTTCAGTCACCAGTCCAGTTACTTACCACGGCCTTAAACTGTTTGCAGGCCACAACCACATCCTGTATGAGAGGATGTTCAATCAAAACTCTGTACATGATAGGGGCAGTGCTATTATCATCGTTCAGCTCCTGATAAACTTCAGTCAGTCGCTCCTGCAACCAAAATACATAACATACACACACACACATATATAAATATATATATTTATATATATATATACACATACTCATGTCAGATACAGATTACACACATAAATACATACATATATGATAAAAAACTATGCACACATAAGAAAGAGACATGAGTATAAAAGATACACATGTAAGAGGTACATATATGAGAGTGATATGCAGATTATCACAGATAAATAAGAGATCAGCATATATAAGATATACACAGATACATACAAGAGATCATTCATTCATTTGCATGTCCCTTGTGGAACTTTGCCTCCCAAACAGCACTCTTGTAGGCCTCTCGGTTGTGAGCAAGATGGCCTGCTGCTGTTGCATCCATTTCCAGATCGTCAGTGATGTCTTGCAGCCATCTTCGTCTTGGTCTTCCTCTTTTTCCTTCCCCCATTATGTATCCTTCCAATAACGGTCTTCTCTAAACTATCATGATGCCCAATGTGTCCAAAATATTTCAGTTTTCTCTCTTTAATCCTCTTCACCAGCCAGCCCTCTTTCAATATTAAGCTCTTGTAGTATAGATATACTTGCTCTTTCCTGTGTCCACGATACCTGGAGAACTCCTCTGTAGCATCCACATCCAAAGGCATCCATGTGTTTCTCAGCTGTTTTGTTAAGAGATACTGGTACATTATACACGAGGGTGTTGAAAAGTTACTGGCCTAACCCACATCCCAAAATCTGAGTATAATTTTGTCAGTGTAGCTGAAAAGAGAGTTATTTTATCATGTAAAACATGAGTTTGTAGGATCATAGAATAATTTTTTTACTTTTGTTCAGGTCAGTGACAGAACCATGTGAAGGAAAGGTGTGGAACTTGAGCCTGTCATGAAGTCTGTCATGGAGCTCTTGTTGTTCCTGCACAGGAAAACTACAAATCAGATCTAGAACGTCTGCTGCACACACTGGGTGGAAAGTGTCCGTCATACTCGGCTCTGAAGAAGACAACACCAAGACCCTGAGACCAGACAACACCAAGACCCTGAGATAGACAACACCAAGACTCTGAAACCAGACAACACCAAGACTGAGAGACCAGACAACACCAAGACTCTGAGAGACCAGACAACACCAAGACTCTGAGACCAGACAACTCCAAGACTCTGAGAGACCAGACAACACCAAGACTCTGAGATAAGACAACACCAAGACCCTGAGAGACCAGATAACACTGAGACCAGACAACATCAAGACCCTGAGACCAGATGACATCAAGACCCTGAGACCAGACAACATCAAGACTCTGAGATCAGACAACATCAATACCCTGAGACCAGACAACACCAAGACTCTGAGACCAGACAACATCAAGACCCTGAGAGACCAGACAACATCAAGACTCTGAGACCAGACAACACCAAGACTGAGACAAGACAACACCAAGACTCTAAGATCAGACAATATCAAGACCCTTAGACCAGACAACACCAAGACCCTGAGATCAGACAACAAGACCCTGAGATCAGACAACACCAAGACTCTAAGATCAGACAATATCAAGACTTAGACCAGACAACACCAAGATACTGAGATCAGATAACAAGACCCTGAGAGACCAAACAACACCAAGACCCTGAGATCGGACAACACCAAGACTCTAAGATCAGACAATATCAAGACCCTTAGACCACACAACACCAAGACCCTGAGACCAGACAACAGTCCCTGCAGTGGGACATTAAAAAAATGTTTGAAAGGGAGGAAATTTTGAATGAGTTGGAAGTGACAGCAGCAGCAACAGAGCAGTATTTCAGTGCCCTGATGTCAGCAGATATCAATTTTTTTTTTTTTTTTTGGAAGGGTTAAAGAAACTTGAGGAATGAAGTGCCAAGGGTGTTGAACTTTGAGGGTGAATATGTCAAATAATATAATAATATGCAAGTTTCATGCCTCTATGTCATTCCTTTCTTGGTCAGACTGATAACTTTTCGGCACTTCCTCAGAAAAGTGATATCCATATCTAACACATTAAGTTAAAATATACAGGGAGTTTGTGTGCTGTATCCCAGTATCGATTCCAGCATTGTAGTAGTATCTTAGTGGCTGCAATATCTAATCACATCTACTGCCGTATGGTAGCGTGACTGGAGTCGCTGATCAAGCATGCTGATAAAAATATTAAGTAATATGAGGTAATCAGACACATACCTTATAACAAATATTGGAGGTGATGATTTAATCACTCCGCCCATTGTGCACTTCAATCGCTGCTTAACAACTGAATACACAAACACAGAGACATGTTACACCACAGCAGAAGCACACTAACATACCCAGGTAGATGTGCCTAGATACTGCAGCCACTAAGATACCATTAAAAAGGTAAAGGTAATCCTGTTATGCCTTAGAGGCACATAGGGATATGGTATTAGTGTCCATATTTTCCTTGACCTGTCAGCACACTAGAGGGTGATATGGTCAGTATCACGCCTGGCTGCCTTTCCTTCCCCAACTCCAGAAGAAATCAGGTAACAATTTCTACAGCTGTGTGACTGGGTCCTCTGGCCGGATTCGAACCCCCAACCTTCGCCGTGAAAGACCAGTGCACTAACCACTTCACCACTCAGACACACCATACTAGAATCGATGCTGGGATACTGCACACTGAGTTTCCAAATGCCCTGTACTTAGATGTGAGTTTCAAACATAAAACTCTTACGTTTAGGTCAAAGCTTAAAGTATAACCATTTGCAAAATGTATAGTCACAAATTCAAACATGAAAGTTAACAGTAACTATAGGTCAGTATTTAAGTGAACAAGTTTAGGTAAAAAGTTCAAAAATGAAATTTAAAAGTAAGTTTAGATCAAAAGTTAAATGTAACAATAAATTAAGATAAAAGTTCTGTGAAATTTTCAAAATAAAAGCTTACAATAGATCTGTGATCTTCAGTATCAGCTGCAGCACAATACCTGTGGCTGTCTCCACCTTGGGCGTCCCCATGATGAAGTACCTTAGAAATAAACACACGTCGAAGGAAGCTTCAACTTTACCAAAAAATACACTTTCAGTTTATCCATTTTCAGCTTGGGCTTTGTACTATGTTCATGTGATTATGCCATATTCATTAGTAGTATACAATGTTCATGTGGCTGCACACTATGTTCATGGAGCTGATATTCTTTAAACAGATATGTCACATAAGGAATACTTTTGACAGATCCGATTGTTTGTGTTGTGAGGTAAATAATGTATTCAGAACTCGATAACTAAAATAGGTATTGTGCTCATCATGATCATTTAGTCGGAAATGTTGTGGAAATGCTCCTCTCTCTCTCTCTCTGTGCATGCATGTGTGCGTGCATGTGCACGCACCTCTAACCTAGGCTTCTAGAAGCTTGTTGCTCTTCCATAATTTCTTTCCTCAGTGGCACATCTCTTCTACGTTCTGACCATTTACCACTGTAACAAGTTTCTCATTTTTTTTTTTCCAAGAAACATTTTCACTGTGCTTTTTTTTTTCTGCTACATAATTCTCTTTTTGTTTAAGGGTGACCTTATAATGTAAGATTAACTTGATCTCGTCCCATGTTCCACTAACAAACCTGTCTCTTTATTCTGTGCATAATCTCCTTTAAGATCTTACGCTGTCCATGGCCATTTTTTGCTGTGTAATTTTTTTCCTTATCACTTCTAAGATATTTTCATTTATATGTTTTGTAATTAGTTATTATTTTTTTAAAGTGAGACAAAACTATGCATCAGTGACTGGTTTACACAGATCAGATGGTAAATGAAAACCTTCCATTAGATGCAAACATTAACATCTCAGTGGCTAATGCCATGCTGTAATAAATGCATCATATCATTTGAAAGGAAGAGGGCTGCAGTGACTTTCTGGAGTGGGTCTAGCAACATGTTTCTCAGCTGGCTTCACTGCTAGAGTAGACTCTGCCTCAGACTGTTGTCGAGGCATGTCGATAGTGAGATGGTGCACTATGTTGATAGTGAGATGGTGCACTATGTTGATAGTGAGATGGTGCACTGACCAGGTTTTGTTTGCTGGCCTAACGACTCTGTTGGAACCTCCACAAGCAAGCAGGTTTTTATTACGCACAAACAGGAGAATCTTATGTTTATGCCAACAAGTTTCAGATATGATCTTTTTCCCAAGCCACACACATAATCTAAAGTTTTAAACAACAAACATTCATCAGCTGACAGCTGTGATGCACATATCAAGCTTTTTTTTTAGATGCCCCTGTTGTTAGATGAACAACAGTCTAGAGTAAAAAACAGATCTGAAGTCAGAACCCACAGACAGACCAGAGTAAAAAACAGATCTGAAGTCAGAACCCACAGACAGACCAGAGTAAAAAACAGATCTGAAGTCAGAACCCACAGACAGACCAGAGTAAAAAACAGATCTGAAGTCAGACTATGGCATTACCTTAAACAAGGCTTTTAATGGGACTTCTGCATCTTTGGCTTCAGGGGGAATAATCTCATCTGTCATAGGAGGTTCTACGATGGTCTTATCCTCTCGTCTAGTCTCAGGGTCACTGTTAATGTGATAAAATAATCCTGTGTTTAATGATTTCAAACATAATCATAATTTATCATCCATTTCTAAAATAAAAGACAAAACTACATCAAAAATAATCATCTATTGGAAATGAAAAATTTGGTTAAGATAATTCACATATTCTGAACAGCCTCAAGTGGCTTCAAACTCCTGGATATGTCTGTCAGTGTACATAAACTAATCACACCAGTTCTACATTGATTCAGTTTTTATTGTGCCTTAAACATAATGTTTATATGTGGTATCACTACATTTCTTTCAACCTAAGCAGAGACGTGTCACAATGTGTGCCAAAGTCTACTCTGCTACCCCCCATGAGGCTGTTAACGATGTCTGTTCGACGCATTATGTGAACATTGAGCTACGCATTATGTGAACATTGAGCTACGCATTATGTGAATATTGAGCTATTTACTGAGAGGGAGATCTGTAGAAATTGTATCACTTTGAGCACTGACACAGTTCAAATGAGGCACACTTGTTTCTTATGCAAAGACCAGTCATCAAATCATCCAGTAAACTCAGTAGAAAAAGTAGAAATTCCTAGCATTTTTGTTTTAAGAGGAACTGCCTCTAAAATCTGAGAAAATGAAGGAGTTCACTTCCTATGCAGATGTCACCTCCTTAACAGAGGTTAAATGAAATGCAGACATCCAGAGTCTGGCATACCATGCTGCAGTTCACAGGTGGTAAATTCAAAATAAGGAATCAAACAAGTGAGCAACGATGACAACAGACACCTTGTGAAAAAATTGTCATGAAGAAAAAGATGTTGCACAGAGTTCATTCATTCACGAGCACATGTCCCTTGTGGAACTTTGCCTCCCTAACAGCTTCCCTGAACGCGTCTCACTTCCAAGCAAGATATACATGTATGGCTGCTGATGCATCCATTCACAAATCATCAATGTCTTGTTGCCATCTTTGCCTTGGTCTTTCTCTTTCTTTTTCCCATTATATACCCTTCCTATGGCGGCATGCTTAGTTGAGTGGTTAACCACTCAGTTTACTAATCTTGTGGTTCCAGGTTCAAGTTCCAACAGCGGAATTTTTTTATGGTACACACCAAAAAGGCTGAAGGGTCCACTCACCCTATTAAGATGGGTACCAGAGAAATAGAGGATGGTAAATGCAGACAGGTGTGATACCGATCACATCACACTTTCATGTGTCGAAGATCTTAACACATATCCCCAATATGCCTTAATGTCATGGAAACGGGGGATTTTTTATCTTTCTAATACTGTCTTCTCCAAACTCTCATGACATTTAATGTCTGAAATACTTAAGTTTTCTCTGTTTAATCTTTACAACTAACTTTCACAGAGTAAACAAGTTTTACATCAGGTGTGAAACTGCACTAACCCATCAAGTAAGTCTTTAACCTTGCCAGCGATGGGAAGTACAGGTTTATCTAATCTGGGCATGTGCTGGCCAGTAGCTACACTCAGTGCTCGGAGAAATCCTTCATGGTAGTTGGCACTTGCAGAAAAGTACATCAGCTATAAATAAATATGAATTTTTTCATAAACCAAACACATAAAAGCTCAGCATAAATTTTGTGAACTGAAAACGAGGCTTGCACACAACAACATGACAGGGCATAGCATCATTTTAAAAAATACTAAAGTTCATTAGACGTGAGAAAAATAAAATTCTCAAACAGGATGAGCAACTGTCTAGCCATAACAAGACATGCACTGTCAGCTTGGCCAAGTGCATTATCCTCTAGAAGTCGAGCAGTTGTCTGTCTAAGCCAAGTTCATGATTTCAGTCACAGTCATTCTCCTGCTATTTTTCTTTCTCTCATGTCTAAAATATTTTTCTTTCTCTCATGTCTAAAATATTTTTCTTTCTCTCATGTCTAAATATTTTTCTTTCTCTCATGTCTAAATATTTTTCTTTCTCTCATGTCTAAATATTTTTCTTTCTCTCATGTCTAAATATTTTTCTTTCTCTCATGTCTAAATATTTTTCTTTCTCTCATGTCTAAATATTTTTCTTTCTCTCGTGTCTAAAATATTTTTCTTTCTCTCATGTCTAAAATGCTTTGTCTAATATTTTCTGTGGCTATCCATACAACACTGTGCTTTATCAGATAAAAGATAAGGAATCGTTACAATGGCAAAGTGCTTGTTCAGGATCTCATATATCACATGTATAAGACAATATTACATGCCATACTTACGAACTCAACATAATCCAGTAATGGTATTGGACCAGAGTAGTCAGCAAACACATCAAAAAGGATACTCTTTAGATGTGCTACTCGGTTAAATGTTTCTGGTGAATCTGGGTCTAGTGTGAACCAAAGCATTACCTGTATGTGATAAGTGACAAGAATCACGTAGAAATGTAAAGTGACAAATCAGTGTAGTTTCTGGAAACACAGAACAATATACCAGAGACAGTATGAGGGATGTTCCAAAACCAACCTCTCACTGGCTGGTAAAATAAATAAATAAAAAAGATAACAATAAATAACAAATTTGTTACATACATAACTAGTGCTTTTTCATATAGTTGCCACTCAAATTCAGGCACCTGTCATACTATGGTCCCAGCTTTTGCAATTCCTCATAAAAAACAGCATTGCCATGGTAACCAGCCAATTGTTTACCTTATCCACAGGATCCTCACTGGTAACTCAATCTCTCTGTGAGAATTCAAAACAGACTAGATCCTCAGAATTTAAGGAAAACCATCAGAAGGATCTAAAATCATGAAATGATGTTTACAAACTTGATTGAATTTTTGTGTAAGTTCATCAGCCATAACTGAATGCTGTCCTTGACCCCCTCTGCAAGCGTGTCTGTGCAAGCTTCCCTGAATTTCCTGCACCAGTCCCCCACAGAACAGTCACTCGTAATGTTATCACCCACACACACAAAACAATCAGCAATGAATGTCAGTGGTCCTGTGTCCCTCTTGTGACAGAAAATTAAACATACCAAGGGCCCCACAGCTGGCAGGAATGGTGATTATAGATTCATGTTTACTTAGTCACTACTCATGCTCAAAGGCACAAAGTGAACTGTGAGTTGGCAATTAGCGAGACAACACTTTATTAGTTGCTACAGGAAATGCCATCATGTCGCAATATTCATTCTAAAAGGACAGAATAAGTTGTAATAAATAAAAATCTAAAGTTCACAGAAGCTGTTTCTACACTACAGCAGATTACTATCAAATCATTTCTCATTGGTTGGTGCCATTGTAATATCTCTGTACAGAGATTTCCAGTTGGTTTCCATGTTTGTGGTTGGTTAGAAAAAACTTGGAACAAATATTAAACCTCCAGTTGTTATCTTTGCATCTTCTTTCTACGGCAAAACTTAAAACTACACATCTGTTTGTTTCATACTGCTGATCACCTTCTGTTCTATTTTTCTCTCTAGTTTTTTAAGTCTGTGAGCTTCATAATTTCTGTCTCTCCAGTTTTTCTGAGTCTGTAGCCTCTGGATTTGTCTCTCCAGTTTTTCTGCAAGTCTCAGGATTTCTGTCTTTCCAGTTTTTGTAAGCCTCAGGATTTTTGTCTTTCCAGTTTTTCTGCAAGTCTCAGGATTTCTGTTTTTCCAGTTTTTGTGAGCCTCAGGATTTTTGTCTTTCCAGTTTTTGTGAGCCTCAGGATTTTTGTCTTTCCAGTTTTTGTGAGCCTCAGGATTTTTGTCTTTCCAGTTTTTGTGAGCCTCAGGATTTCTGTCTTTCTAGTTTTTGTGAGTCTCAGAACTTCTAATACTTTCAAAATGTCCCAGTAGCCCTCCCCTTTCCTTAGTATTCTTTTTGTTGCACGTTATTAATGTTTGATGAAGAGGAAAGTTAATATGTATATCATGCAGCATCCTCCTCTACTCTTCCCTTACAATGACCTATCTCCCACAGCTTACTGTCTTCACTCTGTCAATGTCTATACCTCTAATCAATTACAGAAGCATGGACATTGACTGATGACATATTCTGATAGATATTATTGACATATATTATTATTTGTAACAACATATATTGAACAAATATTACTATTCACAGAAGTATATACTGTGACAGAAATTACCCAGTGCCACTGTTCTCTAGTCACGGTGCCAGTATCTCTTTGATCTATCTTTTTAAATCTCTGCAGACATTCCAGCAGTTGATGCTGTGAAGGGAGAGGAATGCGATAGCACAAGGCCACCAGCAGGCGATGCCAGTCAATGTAATCTGACTCTGATGATAATATGTTACTCAGGTCTTGAATCTGAAAACAAGAGTAACAAAAATTACAAAGCAGATTTCTCATCAGTGCTTATTTAACAGCTAAATCACAAACATGTCATATATGAAAGTAAATGATGCTGGAAATTTTTAAAGTCCAGACAAAACTGTCAATTATGAGAGAAAATGACTGCAAAGGCAAGACTGAGTCTAGAACCTTCGCCTCCAGTAAGATAAGAAACCATTCAGTCATGAGAGAACACCAGACTAATCATGAGAGGACACCAGACTAATCATGAGAGGACACTAGACTGAGAGGACACCAGACTAATCATGAGAGAACACCAGACTAATCATGAGAGAACACCAGACTAATCATGAGAGAACACCAGACTAATCATGAGAGAACACCAGACTAATCATGAGAGAACACCAGACTAATCATGAGAGAACACCAGATTAATCATGAGAGGACACCAGACTAATCATGAGAGGACACCAGACTAATCATGAGAGAACACCAGACTAATCATGAGAGGACACCAGACTAATCATGAGAGGACACCAGACTAATCATGAGAGGACACTAGACTAATCATGAGAGAACACCAGACTAATCATGAGAGAACACCAGACTAATCATGAGAGGACACCAGACTAATCATGAGAGGACACCAGACTAATCATGAGAGGACACCAGACTAATCATGAGAGGACACCAGACTAATCATGAGAGGACACCAGACTAATCATGAGAGAACACCAGACTAATCATGAGAGAACACCAGACTAATCATGAGAGGACACCAGACTAATCATGAGAGAACACCAGACTAATCATGAGAGGACACCAGACTAATCATGAGAGAACACCAGACTAATCATGAGAGAACACCAGACTAATCATGAGAGAACACCAGACTAATCATGAGAGGACACCAGACTAATCATGAGAGGACACCAGACTAATCATGAGAGGACACCAGACTAATCATGAGAGGACACCAGACTAATCATGAGAGGATACCAGACTAATCATGAGAGGACACTAGACTAACACTTGGTCATAACATAGCAGTAAAATAAGGTTGTCCAGAATCACTGAACTTTGACAAGTAACTCAGTTTGAAAACAAACCAGACTTAAGTTCACCTGGTCAGCTGATTAGTGGGGAGGCAGTCTGGACCCAGAAAGCTTGGGAGAGTTGACTGAAACAGCGGCTGAGAATAGACATGTTTGTGACCAGAAAGGATGTAGTTAAATGTGGACTGCAAAATATTGCATCTTGAGATGTTCTGGAGAAGAGTAACCAGTTACATCACTGTCAAGCTTTAAGGAGCTGACTTCTTCATTTTTCCCTTCATATGAGCAACACATTCATGTGTTTGTAAGGTTGTACCTATTTGTCGCAACATTGTACATAGAGAGTTACATTACAACAGAATTTGTCACTTGTTATCTGAAGACAGACTCAAGGTAATACAACTTAATTAATATCATGGCAACAGTGCGCATCCTACAAGTATCGTTTCATTCCATAAAATGAAGAACTGTTGCAGCAGACTGTGTTCGGTAGCAAACTCAGGTCGAGTTACCCAAAAGACTATGAGCGGTCACAGCGTTGCTGGTTTATGATATACTGACTGAGCCTCACAGCTGGAGCTATGTACTTGTCTTATTCGTTGGGGGGGGGGGGGACATGCTTTTCACTGTGTTCTGCTTGTCAGGTAAGAACAGTGCCCTGGTTCTGTTTTGCATCACATATTTGGTTAGAACGGGAAACTATTTCCTATTCTATGTTTAGAACAATAACTTTAGTGGCTAATATTACCAGAAGTGGTAGGATACAATAGTTTTTCTATAGTTTCTTCATTTCCGTCAAAGCCCCTCCATAATTTTTCTATAGTTTCTTCATTTCTGTCCAAGTCCCTCCATAATTTTTCTATAGTTTCTCCATTTCCGTCAAAGTCCCTCCATAATTTTTTTATAGTTTCCTCATTTCTGTCCAAGTCCCTCCATAATTTTTCTATAGTTTCTTCATTTCCGTCAAAGTCCCTCCATAATTTTTCTATAGTTTCTTCATTTCCGTCAAAGTCCCTCCATAATTTTTCTATAGTTTCTTCATTTCCGTCCAAGTCCCTCCATAATTTTTCTATAGTTTCTTCATTTCCATCCAAGTCCCTCCATAATTTTTCTATAGTTTCTTCATTTCCGTCCAAGTCCCTCCGTAATTTGTCTATAGTTTCTTCATTTCCGTCCAAGTCCCTCCATCTGTACAACATAACTGCTTGTCATGGTCAGCAAAGGTGGCAATTTTCTATCAACATGAAACAACCCAATTTACGTATTCTTTTGCATACAAATGAGTGTGAGCTTAGTGGAGCAGGTATAAACACAGATGTGGGCTTAACTGGGCAGGTATGCACCAATGGGTCTGATTACCTGGGCAGGTATTTACACACGTTTAAGTCTTACCTGGTCAGATATACACATATGTGTGGCTTACTTAAGAATGTATGCACGCAGGTGTAGTCTTAATTGTGCAGGATGAATACATGTGTAGGCTTACCTGAGCAGAATTAAAATGCATCCACTGGTCGGGTAGAGTTTCTGTGCCATGGGCCACTAATATAAGAGTCTCAAGCATTTCTGTGAAGGCTTTTCTGGAAATTATTCCACCTGGTGCAACAGCTTTAAGCTGCAGGAGGAAGTTAAAAGTGAAATAGGCTATTACAAGAGGCGAAGATAGGATTATAAGTTAGTGTGCTCAGGTTAATGCACATTTATTGGTTTAAAAGAACTTCAGAGGTTTTAATACAGGCTGCCTATTTCTGGACAAAATAAATGCATTTTTCATGAATGTTCTTGTTCAGCAATTTCAGTTTTTACTTCTCTAGAACCAACATGTTCTCAGATTTTTTGTAGAACCAGTATGTTCTCAGAGCTGCTGTAGAAGCAACATGTTCTTAGAGCTGGTGTAGAACAAAATTGTTCTCAGACTTGACGTATAATCAACATGTCCTCAAAATGTAGGACTATTTAAAAAAACAAACTAGGAAAACCTTTATTAATTAACAAACACACACACATTTATAATGCTTCAGTTTACACCTTAATCATGTAAAAACATACAGGACAATGAGATAGGAAAATAAGAGAAAATATGGATTAACATCACTGATATACAACAAATAAGAGTGGAGAATATAATTCTACTCCTTCCTCACCTGCAACTGATGTCCGAGGATCTTCACAGCAATATATTACAAACCCTGTACCCCAGCTAAATTTATCTACTCCAGCCACTCTCTTCTTGGCTTAACAACTATTGTATTCCTCTCTCTTTCTCATTCCCCTTACCTCACTCCCTCTTTGCTACCACCCAGTTAGACTGGCTTCACACCTTGCAGATCACATGCACTCCAAGATGCACATCCTTGCAAGTCACAGCTAAGGGCTCCCTTTTTTCCATTCTTCTTTCCACTTTTATATCACTAACATGAATCTATATTTTCTCTTCTTTTCTTATCACTTTATTCTGTATGTTTTTGTATGATTAAGATGTAAACTAAACATTACAACTGTTTGCTTGTTAATTAATAAAGCTATTTCTATTCATTTTGTTATCACAGCTTTATTGCATTAGCCTTGTGTATGTTTATATATTTAGCTTTATGTATATTTATATACAAAAAAAAAAAAAACATGTTCTCAGAGTTCCTCTAGACCCAGCTTTTCTCACAGTTAATTATTGAAACTTACACCAGGAAACATGCCCTCAGAATGAACAAGTAACTGCACAGCATTTTGATTATTATATGACAACTGATGTATAACTAAAAGCAAATTTATATTTATTGTGTCTTCAAAAAACAGCTTTCATATCATTTTCATTACTTACCTTATATACTTTCATATCATCTTCATTACTTACCATATATACTTTCATATCATCTTCATTACTTACCATATATACTTTCATATAATTTTCATTACTTACCACATACTTTCATATCATCTTTATTCATCATCAGGTGCTGTGCCGACTGGCAATGGCTATTATGTTTCTCCAGAGTACCTGATCCTTCATGCAGGCCATCAGTTCAGGTGGTGATCTACTCTCACACCATCTCGTCAGACTGTCCAGTATCATTTCTCCTGGTCTTCCCCTGGCTCTTCTTCCCTCTATTTTTTCCTGTTGTTATAATATTTTCAATGCCCCCTCTTCTCATTGCATGTCCTATGAAAGTACATTGTCTCTCTCTTATTTTTTTGACAAGATTTTTTGTCTCTCCAGCTCTTCTCAAACATTCTTCATTAGTCATTTTTGCTGTTCAGGGGATTCACAACATTCTTCTAATAAACCACATTTCTGCTGCTTCCAATGATTTTTATGCAGATCTGCCTATTGCCCATGATTCACTTCCATATAATAAGAAGATAGGTTCAATATAGCCTTTTTTTAGACTCGTTTTCTAACATTCATTGATAAGGATGTGTTGCATAATATGTTTATCATTCTCTGAAACGCAGTCTTTGTTTGGCCTATTCTGTTCTTAATTTCTGTTTTGCATTTCCCATCTGAAGTTATTACTGCTCCAAGGTATTTGAATTTCTGCACCTGCTTTAGAATAGTTCCATTTAATTTTATACAGCATGTTGGTGCATTCTGTTTCTTAGATACCATAGTCTCTGTCTTTTTGATGTTCAAAGTAAGGCCTTTCTGTTCACTTTCTTAGGTGACTTTATCCAAGAGAATCTGCAGGTCTTGTTGGTTCTTGGCTATCAGTACCGTGTCGTCAGCATACCGAAGGTTGTTAATATTGTATATTCCTACTTTTATACCTGGTTTTGCAATGATCGTTCTTAGAATATTCTCACTGTACAGAGAAAAAAGGTATGGAGATAGTTCACATCCTTGTCGCACTCCCTGTTTTACTGATTGATTTTCAACTTGAATATTGTTGCTTCCTGCAGCCAGTATAGATGTTTTACAATCCTCAGGTCTTTGCCGTCTATGTTTATGTCTTCAAGCATTTTAATAATCTCATCATATTTCACCCTGTCGAATGCCTTTGTGTAATCAATGAAGCATAAGTAGAGATCTTTCTGTACTTATAAAGCTCTTTCTGTTAGTGTTTGTAAAGCATAAATGGCATTGTGTGTTCCCTTTCTTTCAATAAATCCAAACTGTTCATCTGCTACTTCCATTTTTATCTTTTTCCTTGTTCTTCTCATAATAATTCTCAAAAGTAACTTTGTTACGTGACATGAGAGGCTGATAGTCCTTTGGTCATCACATTCCTTTGCACCTGGTTTCTTTGATAGTGCTATAAATGTGGATTTAAGCAGATCACTGGGCATATAAACACTGTTGTAAATGTCATTCAGTAACTTGGTTATTATTTTTATTCCCATCTCCTCTAGTGCCTCTATTTCTTCTATTGTTATATTATCAGACCCGGTCGCTTTTCCTTTCTTCATGTGTTTGATGGCATCTATGAGTTCATCTTCAAGTATTGGTGGTCCATCACAGTTTTCAGTATCTGGTGTTATTTCTGGTCTTCCTCCACCATACAGCTCATCAATGTACTCTGTCCACAATGTCTTCTTTCCCATTAACATTTTACTTTCTTTTGATTTCAGGCATCTGTATCGTCTTTATTATTTACCATATATACTTTCATATCATTTTCATTACTTACCATACACTTTCATATCATCTTCATTACTTACCATATATACTTTCACATCATCTTCACAGCTTACCTTGTAAACAGTCACACTATTTTAGCATTCAAGAGGTACATTCAGTTTATTTTTATTATTCAATAGTTACACCCTCAATTTACTATCAATATTCTACAGGTATATCTTCACTTTATTTTCACAATTCTCTTACATGCCTTCATATCATTGGGTGGGGGGGGGGTCCTTGCAAAAATAATCCCACTTACTTGCTCATATAAGTTTTTAAACTGGTCCACTGTAAACTGATCAGCCATTGCTTCTTCCCTTGGTGAGGTTTGTGGCTCAGGAGTTGGAGTTTTCAGAACTTTCAGGTCCTGGAAACAATTTAAGCCATATTTGATTAACAGTGAATGACATGTTATTAAAAAAAAATCAGCATTGATTTTAGTGAATATGATGTGTATCATTTATTATACAGAATAGTTTTAATAATAAAATTATGTACTGTCGCAGTTACATTTTAATTTGAACAGTTCGGCTCACACTGAAGTAAAAAATAAAATGATTAAAAGGTTCATTCATTTGCATGTCCCTTGCAGAACTTTGGCCTCCCTAACAGCACTCCTGTAGGCCTCTCTGTTGTGACCAAGATGGTCTGCTGCTGATGCATCCATTTGCAGATCATCAATGATGTCTTGCAGCCATCTTTGCCTTGGTCTTCATCTCTTTTTCCCATTATGCACCCTTCCAAGATGGTTTTCTCTAGATTGTCATGACATTTAATGTGTCCAAAATATTTCAGTTTTCTCTCTTTAATCCTCTTTACTAGCCAGCCTTCTTCAATATTAAGTTCTTTATGGATATATTTGTTCTTTTTTGTGTCCATGATATTTGAAGAACTCTTCTGCAGCATTTACATTCAAAGGCATTTATGTGTTTCTCAGCTTTAAAGGTAACAAAAATAAATCATTTTGTAACACATGTTATTGTTTTAAACATTCTTTAAAAAGCCTTTCAGAGTTGTTTTTTTTTGTTTTATGTTGGTTCCTCGCTTCTTCACTTCAGATAGAAAGTGGTTCCTTGCTTCTTCACCTCAGATAGAAAATGGTTCCTCGCTTCTTCACCTCAGATAGAAAGTGGTTCCTCACTTCTTCACCTAAGATAGAAAGTGGTTCCTCGCTTCTTCACCTCAGATAGAAAGTGGTTCCTCACTTCTTCACCTCAGATAGAAAGTGGTTCCTCGCTTCTTCACCTCAGATAGAAAATGGTTCCTCACTTCTTCACCTCAGATAGAAAATGGTTCCTCGCTTCTTCACCTCAGATAGAAAATAGTTCCTCGCTTCTTCACCTCATATAGAAAGTGGTTCCTCGCTTCTTCACCTCAGATAGAAACCTCAGTCAAGCAGGGCTTGGTTAAATGGGGTTCTCCTGTAGCTGAGCCAGCAGCTTTGTGATCCTGATTTTGGCATCACCAGCATCCCAAGTCTTCCACAACAGCTGGACACATCAAATTACAATTTGTGGAAATGATTGCTGGAAGCAAACATGAGAGTTACACTAGGTGAAAAATGTGCTGTAATAGGTCATATCCAACAGAAGTAAGATTATTTCATAACAGTGAGACTAGCTCATAATATTTCACGTAGAACATGTTTTTTACTGGTCATTTTATTAAGTGATCATTAAAGAAAGAACTGGTGTTTCATACTGTGCCATTCTCATAGAGTGCATTTTAAAAGTAAGATAATTTTATTACTATGTTTTTTTACTGGTTAGCTGAATGGTTAAGCATTCAGTTTACTAATCCAATGGTACCGCATTCAGTTCCAGCAGTGGAATTTTTTCTTGTAAACATCAAAACAAGGCCCTAGGGTTGACCCAGCCTCTAAAAATGGGCACCAGAGAAATCTGGGAAGGCAAATGCAGCCAGATGTGATACTGACCACATCACACTTTCACGTGGCAAAGGTCGTAGAAATTCAGGCTAACCCCATATCCCCAGTATGCTTAATGACATGGATACAGGAATTTTGCCTGGAGGGAAGTATAACTTATCAGATCATAAAATATCTGTATTCTTGCAGCTTGAAAATAATCATGAGGGATTTGGAGAAAAATTCTACGCTGGGAACTGGCAAATAAGAAAAAAACCTTGCTTGAAATGAAAAGGCTGACGAATCAGGACAGATCTGAATGGAAGCATCTTTTACCGAGTCCTACATGTTGTAATAAGCAGTGGAAGAGGGAGTAATACAAAGAATACTGAGATAAGCATTTATTCTGTGGTACAAACTTCTTCAAATCATCTGTTTGATCAGATTTATGAGTGATTTTGTTTTCTTATCTCTGCATCCATTTTGCAACAGCCAATAGAATCAGTCATGAAAATAAATGATAATTTTATGAAAATAAATGATAATTTTATGAAAATAAATGATAATTTTATGAAAATAAATGATAATTTTATGATATTAAAAGTAAATGGGGAAAATAAGAGGAGGATGGGGGTGGGGAGGGCTGGGGGGGGGGGGGGGGGGAGGAACTTGTGGGAGGAGAGGAGGTTGAGGATATAAAGGTTCCAGGATAGTACTGCACAGGTAACACAGGTATTGACTGGGTACATGGTACCCAACTAGAAGATCTTGATTTTGCTGATGACATAACTCTTATCAGTAATAATGTGAATTCCATGCAAGAAAAAACAGATAGCCTGTCTTCACTGGCTAGCAAAATAGGACTTGAAATTAACAAGGACAAAACAAAAATAATGAAAATTCCCATCAATCAAAATGGAAAAATACACATAGAAGGGACAGATATTGAAGAAGTCAATCAATTTGCATACCTTGGCAGCTACATAGACCAGGATGGTGACACTAGAAAGGAAGTTAGGATCAGAATTGCAAAAGCAGCATCAATCTTCAAGAATCTTGAGAACATATGGAATTCAAAAGTTATAAGCACAAAAACCAAGTTAAGACTATTCAATTCAAATGTAATATCCACCCTCATTTATGCATGCGAAAGCTGGAAAACAACTAAAGAAATAGAAAAGAAATTAGACTCTTTTGAAAACAAATGCCTAAGGAAAATACTCGGCATCAAGTGGAATGAATTCAGGAACAATGCAGAGATAAGACAGATGACTGAACAACAACCAGTCTCACGGGTGATCAGGAAAAGGAGATGGACATATGTTGGCCACTTGATGAGAAGAAATGAGCAGAGAATCCCAAAACAAGCTATCAAGTGGAACACAACAGGCCGAAGAAAAAGGGGCAGACCGCGTGAAACTCTGAAGAGAACATTATTAAGAGAGGCCAAGTTAACAGGCATAAAATCCTTTGTTGAGGTTGAAAGACTAGCTGAAGACAGGAAAAATTGGCGAATTACTTTGCGAGCCCTATGTGACGTCTAACGGCACGGGAAGGATATAAGATATAAGATAAGATAGTACTGATCCTCTAAATATCAAAATTCCCCAGACTTTGGCTTGGCAAAGAGACATTTTCAGATTAGCTCTTAAGTGAGCAACAAGTTTAAAATGACAGGTAAAACGAAGAGAATTATCAAGCTTGCTCAAAAATGTTACGGTAGCAGCCAGTAGCTTTCGGTAAAATGATTCTCTCTAACTGTGTGACTAGCCAGTATTTTTCAAATTATTTGAATAGTTTTGTGATTATTTGAATTTCTTATTGATAAGGATGGTGAACTGTATGATGAAATGTTACACATGGCTTATGGTTTGTATGTTCCAACATCAGATTTAACAGGTAACAATAACAATATTCACTTAAGCTGGACCTATTACTTATGTTGATACTGTTTCACTGTTCTTAGAAAAAAAGGCAAAAAATGAACTTAGTTTTATTAATTAGAAAAAATAACTTTACACTTGAAAATTCTGCTTTGGAAGTAACAACTGGAGCTCAGCCAGCCAGCCAGCCAGCCAGCCAGCCAGCCAGCCAGTCAGCCAGCCAGTCAGCCAGCCAGCCAGCCAGCCAGCCAGCCAGCCAGTCTACTGGAGCTACTAAAAGTAATTTCAGGTTTGTGCATCAAGTGTCAAAAAGTGTGTTTTGACACAGTATCAGTGCACATAGTAAAAACTGTGTATAATATTAGCTACTTGATAAATTTTCAGAGAACTTGTGTTGGGATTAAAAAACTGGATTACCTACAAACTTTGCATGTCATATGTCAGTGTGATACCATAACAGTGGCAGACATGGGTAAGTTGGCTATAACTTACTGATTCAGTTTGGTTGAATTTGATATAAAATACTGTTATTTTCTGTAATATAATTCATTAAAAAAAACTGATAACATAGGACATCCCTTTTATGACTTTTGTCATCAAGATTCAGTTGCATCAGAAGATGGAAATTAGATACAGGTTAAGGAAACCTCACTCTGTCAAATGTCAAGTATCAAAAATACATAATTAGTAATAAAGCTACTTTTGGTAGTTTATAAATAGCTATTTATGTAACCAAGAATAAAGTACTTGTGCAAATAAACTTCTCGTTATAAACATCTTTAATAATGCACATTTTTGTTTCAGTGAAATGATGATCTTAGACTCACTTCATCAACAATGAAGCTGCCCATCTCAAACATCATGTCTTGTTTAATCTTCTCACCCCGTTCAATGGCATCCCACATCACCAGCACCATATTGTTAATGCTGAAATGAACAAAATAAATTCATTTGTGAACTTTTGTGACTACTTTCAACTATAATAATTCTGTTCATTCATTTGCCCTTATTATCTCAATAAACTAAATAGTCACAAGTAATAATTCACACAAATCTAAACAGTACTTTATAAACAGTACTTTATAAACATAGAAAAGAAACTAGTACCCTTCCATCTCCTTCAAAAACCTTGCTCCTAACCAGTCATTCAAGATTTTGAAAGCCTCCTCTCCCTTATTCCTTAAATCCTGCAACACAACACAGGCCAGGAATCGAATTAAATCAAGCCGGGTTGTGGCTGCTTGTGCTGAAGAAAATAAGCAAACACATACACATATATATATAAGAAAATAAATGAAGGAAGAAAATAAACAAAGACATACACACACACACACACACATATATATATATGTGTGTGTGTGTGTGTGTGTGTGTATGTATATAAGAAATAAAAGAAGGAAGAAAAAAAAACACCACACACACACACACACACATAAGAAAATAAATGAATGTAGAAAAGAAGTAAACATAGAAAAAAAACATTGATTGCAAGGCAGACCAAGGGTAGCTGTCAAAAGACACAAGACTACTAACATAAAAATAATTATCTATCCTACCAAACAAAAACAAAATAATCATCTCTGAAACCAAATAAAAATAATAAATTATCTGTGCTACCCCTAAAAAAAATCATATGTACTATCAAACAAAATAATCATTTGTGTTACCAAATGAAAATATATAATCATTTGTGCTACTGAGCAAAAAAAATAATCATCTGTATTACCAAAGAAAAAGATAATAAAACAAGTGAAAGGGCCATCTTATTTACCTTCTTCCTGAATGGCAAAGTACAGCTCCTCTCTTGCTTTTGATTTTCTTATTTTTTTCTGCATTTCTTCCTCATTGGCCACAAAAGAAGCTGGTGAAGATTGAACAAAACAAAAATGGCTGTTTATTGATCACCATACTGCTTACATAAGTCTTTGATGAAAATCTAGGGACAATGGCCATTATTTTGTTGCCCTTCAGTGCTTGGTGGCCAGGTTAGCTGAGTGGTTAGGCACTCAGTTTACTAATCAGTGGTACCAGGTTCAGTCCAGCACACACCAAAAAGGCCCTGGGGTTGACCCAGCCTCTAAAAATGGATACCAGAGAAATCTAGGAAGGTAAAGCAGCCAGGTGTGATACTGGCCACATCACACTTTCATGTGCCGAAGGTTATGGAAAATATGAGCCTAACACCATATTCCCCAATATGCCTTAATGGCATGGAAACCATTTACCTTCAGCGCTTGTGTTATACGGAAAACTTCTGGCTGGAAAAAGACTATGATGCAAAAAAAAAAACTGAGATATGAGGATATCTCGAAGGAATTCATGAAAGGGACTGGAAGAAGACAGGCTGTATTACATAATAAGTGATCTTACACAGAAGAAAATATGAGCAGAAGATGAAGACCAAATTTACATAATGAGTGATCTTACATAGAAGAAAATATGAGCAGAAGATGAGGACCAAACTTACATAATAAGTGATCTTACACAGAAGAAAATATGAGCAGAAGATGAGGACCAAACTTACATAATAAGTGATCTTACATAGAATAAAATATGAGCAGAAGATGAGGACCAACCTTACATAATGAGTGATCTTACATAGAAGAAAATATAAGCAGAAAATGAGGACCAAACTTACACAATGAGTGATCTTACACAGAAGAAAATATGAGCAGAAAATGAGGACCAAATTTACATAATAAGTGATCTTACATAGAAGAAAATATGAGCAGAAGATGAGGACCAAACTTACACAATGAGTGATCTTACATAGAAGAAAAAATGAGCAGAATATGAGGACCAACCTTACATAATAAGTGATCTTACACAGAAGAAAATATGAGCAGAAGATGAAGACCAAATTTACATAATGAGTGATCTTACATAGAAGAAAATATGAGCAGAAGATGAGGACCAAACTTACATAATAAGTGATCTTACACAGAAGAAAATATGAGCAGAAGATGAGGACCAAACTTACATAATAAGTGATCTTACATAGAATAAAATATGAGCAGAAGATGAGGACCAACCTTACATAATGAGTGATCTTACATAGAAGAAAATATAAGCAGAAAATGAGGACCAAACTTACACAATGAGTGATCTTACACAGAAGAAAATATGAGCAGAAAATGAGGACCAAATTTACATAATAAGTGATCTTACATAGAAGAAAATATGAGCAGAAGATGAGGACCAAACTTACACAATGAGTGATCTTACATAGAAGAAAAAATGAGCAGAATATGAGGACCAACCTTACATAATGGGTGATCTTACATAGAAGAAAATATGAGCAGAAGATGAGGACGAAACTTACATAATAAGTGATCTTACATAGAATAAAATATGAGCAGAAGATGGGGACCAAACTTACATAATAAGTGATCTTACATAGAAGAAAATATGAGCAAAAAATGAGGACCAAACTTACACAATGAGTGATCTTACATAGAATAAAATATGAGCAGAAGATGAGGACCAAACTTACACAATGAGTGATCTTACATAGAAGAAAATATGAGCAGAAGATGAGGACCAAACTTATATAGAAGAAAATATGAGCAGAAGATGAGGACCACACTTACATATAAGAAAATATGAGCAGAAGATGAGGACCAAACTTATATAAAAGAAAATATGAGCAGAAAATGAGGACCAAACTTACATAATGAGTGATCTTACATATAAGAAAATATGAGCAGAAGATGAGGACCAAACTTACATAAAAGAAAATATGAGCAGAAGATAAGGACCAAACTTACATAGAAGAAAATATGAGCAGAAGATGAGGACCAAACTTACATAGAAGAAAATATGAACAGAAAATGAGGACCAAACGTACATAATGAGTGATCTTACATAGAATAAAATATAAGCAGAAAATGAGGACCAAACTTACACAATGAGTGATCTTACATAGAAGAAAATATGAGCAGAAGATGAGGACCAAACTTACACAGTGAGTGATCTTACATAGAAGAAAATATGAGCAGAAAATGAGGACCAAACCAAACCAAAACCATTGAATCTTGCAATGCAAGCACACTTTGTTGCTACAATAACTGAAATACTGATTATGTCTCAAAATTGGTAAAATTAGTCATGAAAAATGTTTCTTAATAAAATGGTGCTCATCAGCTCCTGCAGACAGTCTCCATCAACCCTCCTCAAAACCAGAGCTTTTATTATATAACACAAACAAGATAACATCTTTTATTATATAACACAAACAAGATAACATCTTCATCATCATAAGTTCTTATCATATCCTGTCAGAAAAAACTTGGACAAAAGTTCTTACACATGTTTTCTTTTTCTGAGCCAATCTTTTACTTCATATACTGTATTTAATCAAGTCCCTCCACTGAATCACACAATTTTAAACTGTTTTGTTGTACTGTCTTATTCTTAACAAAATACAACGCACAGTGTTTTTCTTGTTGTTTAAAATTAAATGCTTTCAATATATGAATGAAAAGGTTCCAGAAACTAAGGATAAACTATCATTACAACTATAAGAAAACAAAGATTATGCTATGCTGGGCATTTTAAAAAAATCTAAACCAAAGTAAGAAGGATGAATAAAAGATTAATATTCTGAAGTGTTTGAGAAATCACTGTTTAATGTATTTTAGATACAAGTAAATCAAGTAGAGATAAGACAGACAAGCAAACAACAACTTGTCTCATGGGTAATCAGAAAAAGAAGATGGACATATGTAGGCCATGTGATGAGAAGAAACAATCAGAGAATACCAAAACAAGCTATCAAGTGGAGCACAACAGGCAGAAGAAAAAGAGGTCGACCACATGAAACTCTAAAGAGGACATTGATAAGAGAAGCCAGTTTAGTGGGCATAACATCCCTTGATGAAATTGAAAGACTCGCCAAGAACAGGAAAACTTGGCAAACAACTATGTGAGCCCAATGTAACGTTTAATGGCATGGGAAGGATGTAAGATGTAAGAATTCAAGTAGAGGCTCTGAGCAGTTCAAAATGAATTAAAAGTTTGAAGTTCTGGGTGTGTCTGAATGAATGAAGTTAATTATGCTCTCAGCTGATAAATACTAGCAAGTCAGTCTCTGTGTCTTCTGCTGATATACTCAGTACAAATTATGAACTGTTAATTCTTTGTCAGTACATTACATAACAACTTGTAGAAAGCAGCCAGAGATAGGACTGATGTGAATGCTACATTTAGGTAGGTGGATGTTGCAAAGATAATATGTGAGAAAACTGTCATATCTGGTATGCAGATGTCACACTAGAAAATAATTCTCCCAGTGTAGGATAAAAGGGATGGCGACTGCAGTAAAACTGGTTTAAATAAATAAGGTAGATAGAGGTGTATGGTGCTGCACCATACACCTCTATCTACCTTATTTATTTCTCCCAGTGTAAGACAATTTTTCCAGTAACACTTGTTTCAAAATGTCGTAATCTTTTTAGCGTGATGATATAAATAAAAATACATAACTGTTCTTCACAACCAGTTATTGGCTTGTGTTGTGCTAGTAAGAGGAAGCATATTTAAGTTTTATTCATAACAATCTTTTAGATTTTCTGTTCAGGGCAGAAGTAATGCAGTCAATAGTGCACTGTCATAATCATGCTATGCTGTGAATTTTGGATCTGTTCCTATACCCTTCAGTCCCTGAGCAGTAAAAATGGATACCAGGCACACATTTGTTAAGCAGATTGTCTTTGAAACTGTAGAATGTCTGCCTGCAGTGACAGGCACACCACAATAAACTGTCAGTGTATCTGAGATAAACATATGAAAATCACTTTCTCACAAGATGAGCTTTCCAAAACTTTGTTACAGATCAGTTAAAAATGTCAAATGTGACAGAAAATCAGTCCCATCTTACGAAAGTAATAAGAGATTAGTCTTATATTACACATGTGATGGACGAGCAGTAATTACCTGGATCTAGTGCAAAGGAGGAAGTATCTATGTCTTTTCCTTTATAAACTTTTCTAGCTGAAGTGCTCTGCTGAGGCCCTTTCTTTCCACTAGGCCTAGCTCCCTTTATGGCTAACTTAAGAGCCTTCTCTCTTTCCCGTATTCGTTCTTGTTCCTGTTGCCTCTCTGCCTCCTCTTCTGCTGCTTTTACCAACATCTCATTCTGGGTCTGTTTGTGAGTGATAAAATATTCATTTGGTTTTACTCCATCAAACAGTCTAGCCTATGACTTTCATTCTTCAAGATGACTAGTACGATAATAATATTTTACCGATCAAAAAGAACAAAATGCACAACAGACACAAAATTGTTCAATCTCTTATTTCATTGGTCAGTGTTTGATCATTGTTAACTCTATTATTATGGTTAAATCTTGTTTCTTACACAAATTATTCATGCAATGAACTGAAAAAAAGAACTGGGTTACACAGGAAAGATTTGTTTGGTGTCAGTTTGTACAAATTTCACCAGTATCTATGATATGCATCTATCAGTATCCATGACATACATCAATCAGTATCTATGATATGAAAGTATCTATGGAATGTATCAATCAGTATACACAAACATCATTTTTGTTACTTGGATGCCAATCACCAATTAATTGGTAGATTAAAGAAATTCAAAATTTGCTGAGTAAGATAAGGTTCAGTGACTTCCACAAAACAGCTCTTCTAAGATGAAAATAAATATTATTATTCATGACCTAGGTCATGAAAAGTGAGACAGGAAAATGTAGCAGAAGACCAAACTGTAACTGACTTGAAAAAGAAAACACTGAATCAGAGACTGTATGAAAATGGAGAAACTTTATTACTTATCAAGCTACAACTTGATGACAACAAAGTTTAGTCAAACAGACAAACTAGAGTCTAGATAAAATTCATTCATTCAGACAACTTTTCAGCAATCTCAAAAATATTTAACTGTGATTCTAGTTTAATTTTTTTTTTAAAACTGTAAAAAAACCCCCCAAAGATGTTTAATAATATTTAAAATTTATGGCTACTATTTCCTGTACTTTACTGGTGAACTTTAAACACTGCAACTATTGACCTTCAAATAAAAATAACACATGAATTGTTATGCACAAATATTTCAGGATTAGCAATGAAAGGGAAATACATTGTTACAAAATAAACAGCATGACCTTGAAAAGCCTGTTTGTGAGGTAGACAGAAAAAATGGACCTACCATTGTGGAGATTGCATTCACAGCAAAGTTGTAACCATCACTGATTTGTCTGTCATCTGGAAAAGCAGCTGGCATAGGACTTTCATTATTTTGTTCGTCTCTGGGTTTCCTGCTTGATACTTTTTCCTTGCTTTCTCTAGCAGAAGGTTTTGTAGATTTCCTATCGGCCATGGGATGTACAGGTTGACGAGGGACCAGAGGAATGCTGAATACGGACACACATGAAGAAAAAATAAACAATCAGAGGAACAAAAAAATAATCTTACTACCAGTGTTGTAAATTTTAATAAGGATTAGAGTTAATAAAGTAGATGTTTTTCACAAATCCTTCTTCTTCTTCTTTGTCTTAATGTGCTAGAACATTCTGTTTTGTTCAAGGACTAAGACATGGTCTGTTTGGAGCTCAGATATCAAAGACTAGGAAATACTCTGTTTGGAGCTCACATATCAAAGACTAGGACATACTCTGTTCGGAGCTCAGTTTTTTGCGGGTGTGTAACAGCACCAACTGGTATGAAATTAGAACCAAAGTTATACCCCAACATGCCACAATTTAACAGCAACCATTTTAATATGGCAAATGTGCTGCATGTGTGTACATGAGAACAGCATGGAGTTGGGCATTTTCTGTGGGCCAAAGGACTGAACACAAAGGAAGTGCATAAAAAGATGCTTGAAATGTATGGCAAAAATGTTATGTTAAGAAAAGCTATGTATAAATTCAACAAAGGACAAACTAGCATCACAGACAAGGAACATCAAGGTTAACCCATGGAGGCTGTAACCAAGGCCACAATTCAGCATTTAGAAGAAATGATCCTTGCTGACCAATGTCCACTGACAGGCAATGTAGCTGGTAGTGTGGGTTACTTTCATGGAACTGTCATGCATGAATGGCTAAAATTCCATAAAGTTTGCACATGCCAGTTATCTGCCAAACAAAAATTGAACAGAATTGGCATGTGCATGCAGCACCTCACACAGAACTGGCATGTGCATGCAGCACCTCACACAGAACTGGCATGTGCATACAGCACCTCATGTAGAACTGGCATGTCCATGCAGCACCTCACACAGAACTGGCATGTGCATGCAGCACCTCACACAGAACTGGCATGTGCATGCAGCACCTCACACAGAACTGGCATGTGCATGCAGCACCTCACGCAGAACTGGCATGTGCATGCAGCACCTCACGCAGAACTGGCATGTGCATGCAGCACCTCACGTAGAACTGGCATGTGCATGCAGCACCTCACACAGAACTGGCATGTGCATGCAGCACCTCACACAGAACTGGCATGTGCATGCAGCACCTCATGTAGAACTGGCATGTGCATGCAGCACCTCATGCAGTATTTTGCTGAGGACTTCATCAAACGAATTTTCATGGGAAAAACACTGGCTTCCACCACTTTCAACTGGAGACAAAACAAGCTTCCTTGGAGTGGAAACAGCCCTCCTCTCCTGTCACCAGAAAGTTCTAGGTTATCCTATTAGCAGAAACACGACTGTCTACCCAGTGGTCATGCTTTTCCATAATACTCTACTCCGGGTGTTAATTATGAATTGGAGTGATGTTTTTCCTCCCTGCCATCTTCATCTTCTTTCTTTGTCTGCCTCAACCTCTTTTGGCCTTTATCTTCCCTGTTGTTATCAAATATTCCAATCTGCCTGCTCTCATGGCATGTCCTAGGAATTTGGATTGTCCCTTCCTAAATTTTGTTCTCTCTTCTTCCGCCTCTCTCAGGACCTCTTCGTTTGTTCTCTTCACTGTCCATGGTATCTTTAGCATGCTTCTAAGGAACTACATTTCCGTGGCCTCTAGGTGGTGCTGTACTTCCCAGGTGACTGTCCATGTCAAAACAAGATTATGCTAAGCATTTTTTGGAACTCACAGGGTGTCATAATGGCCGAATTCCAATCTCATGGTGAAGCCGTCAGTGCCGCCTCATACTGTGTCACCTCATACTGTGTCACCTTATACTGTGTCACCTCATACTGTGTCACCTTGAAGAAACTGCAGCAGTCCATTCACTGAAAACTGGTCTCCTGAGTACTGGTGTGATTCTCTGTGATAACACTGCCCTCCCTCACATGACCAGAACAACAAAGGAGCTGTTGAAAAGCTTCAAACACTTGATAACACTGCCCTCCCTCACATGACCAGAACAACAAAGGAGCTGTTGAAAAGCTTCAAACACTTGATAACACTGCCCTCCCTCACATGACCAGAACAAAGGAGCTGTTGAAAAGCTTCAAACACTTGAGAACGCTTGGAGTATTCACCTTATAACCCAGATTTTGCCCCCAGTAATTTCCATCTTTTTGGGCCCCTGAAAAATCTCCAGGTGGTCACCATTTCTGAGATGATGAAGATGTTGCTAAGAAGGTAACTTGCTGGCTGGGGCAGATTAGAAACCTTCTCTGATGCCAGTTTTCAAGGACTTGTGAACTGATGGGATAAAGTGTCTGAATGTACAAGGGGATTATGTTGAAAAATATTTTTAAAAATTCAGGCAAGCACTTGCAGTTATTTTTGTTCGGCTTGTTTTGTGACTTATTTATTGACATGCCCCCATATTTTTCATGAACTGACAGTCAGGTAAACTGTTATTTTATTCTAATGCACTTCATCCAGCAGGCATACGCTCTTCAATTTCAGAGGCAGTTTTTCCCTAACACATTATGCTCAGTACTCAATTTTATAGCAGGACTGGCTGGAGTGTGATGACACTAGAAATCAAACTCCTGCTTTCACATGTGATTCATAATCAGTTTGACTATTCCCATAACAAGTGCCACAGATAATTCATTGCCATAATAAAGGGTATTAAAATTTGTATTCCAAGACAAATCTGAAATATAAGCAATTTGAAATAATTTAAACATAATTTATTGTGCTTTCTATACTAAGGGGAGCTTGGTTTAGCTACTCACATGGTCTAGCTACTCACATGGTCTAGCTACTCACATGGTCTAGCTACTCACAAGGTCTAGCTACTCACATGGTTTAGCTACTCACATGGTCTAGCTACTCACATGGTCTAGCTACTCACATGGTCTAGCTACTCACATGGTTTAGCTACTCACATGGTCTAGCTACTCACATGGTCTAGCTACTCACATGGTCTAGCTACTCACATGGTTTAGCTACTCACATGGTCTAGCTACTCACATGGTCTAGCTACTCACAAGGTCTAGCTACTCACATGGTTTAGCTACTCACAAGGTCTAGCTACTCACATGGTCTAGCTACTCATAAAGTCTAGCTACTCACAAGGTCTAGCTACTCATAAGGTCTAGCTACTCATAAGGTCTAGCTACTCACATGGTCTAGCTACTCACATGGTCTAGCTACTCATAAGGTCTAGCTACTCACAAGGTCTAGCTACTCACATGGTCTAGCTACTCACAAGGTCTAGCTACTCACAAGGTCTAGCTACTCATAAGGTCTAGCTACTCACATGGTCTAGCTACTCACATGGTCTAGCTACTCATAAGGTCTAGCTACTCACAAGGTCTAGCTACTCACATGGTCTAGATACTTACATGGTCTAGCTACTTACATGGTCTAGCTACTCACATGGTCTAGCTACTCACATGGTCTTACTCACATGGTCTAGCTACTCACATGGTCTAGCTACTCACAAGGTCTAGCTACTCACAAGATTTAGCTACTCACATGGTCCTCTGAACATATTCTTTAGGAAACTGAAACGCAGGTTTGTCATCCTCTTCTTTTTCAGGTTCCTTCTTCTTGCTGTTAAGTAAAGTTTTTGAGTCCCTTGGAGACTGTGTTGATGACTGAGACTGTCGCTCATCTTTTTTTTTCCAGTAAAGGAAGTTTTTAAATAAAGAAAGAGAAACAAGAATTGTTAACTGATCTCAGCAGTTGAATTCTTGGAAAACCAGAATAACATAAACAAATATACCATCATTTCCTCACATTGTTTCCTGTTCTTTTTCTTTTTTCTCTCCTTTTTCTTTAGTTTCTGATTGCTTATCTTTCCTCCCTTTTTTATTTTTCATCCACCATCAGTTCAGGCACAGCAATATTCATTTGACTTATTCTGACCTGAACATACCATTTTTTTTCTCAGTATACTAACACTCACATATACAATATGCTACAGTTGTGCACTGTTAGTTAGGTGGATCATTATCAATCATCTTCCTGTATAGATAGATATTATCCATTTTCAGAAGGAGTTTTATATAAATAAATAATATCCATTTTCAGAAGTTTTGTACAGATAAATACTATCCATTTTCAGAAGGAATTTCTCTAAAAACAACTTTTAGAGCTCGGCTGACTGGAATATGCCTCAGCCAGGTTCAAATCAAGTCACTTCACCCTAGTACAGTATATAAGTGATTATTCTTCAAGATGATGTGACTAACAATATTTAAATCAGAGAAGCCTCTTACAATCAGTTCTACTCCTAGATTACATGAATATCAGTATCTAAACCAGAGAAGTCTCTTTAAAGAAAAAATAAGAAGAGAAAAAAAAAGAAAAAGAAAAAAAAATGTATAGTCATCAAGTAAGCTGGTACATGAGCTTTATGAATGAAATGGAGTAATGAGCAGCAGAAAAGTAAATAAGAAGTAGTATAAACATGTTTAATGAGCAGCAGAAAAGTAAATAAGAAGCAGTATAAACATGTTTAATGAGCAGCAGAAAACTAAATAAGTAGTAGTATAAACATGTTTAATGAGCAGCAAAAAAGTAAATAAGAAGCAGTATAAACATGTTTAATGAGCATAAATTAGGAACCATGTGGCTGCACTGTAAATATGACAACACAAGGTTAGAAAACAAATAATGATAATACCCACAGACATGAAAGAGAAATAACAAGAGAATGATTAAGATTCAATTCTCTTATTCTAAAGCAGTGGTGCCCAAACTTGGTTCATTTATTTAGGATTCTTCTTTGCTGAGAATCTCATGTACATGTCTCTCATGTCTGCATGGTTGCTCCTCCTACTCAAGTATAACATTCATTTCTCAGTCATTCACTTCTCAGTTTTATGTCTATTAATTCTCAGTCATTCATTTGTCCGCTTTATGTCTCTCAACTCTCAGTCATTCACTTGTCAGTTCTATGTCTCTCAACTCTCAGTCATTCACTTGTCAGTTTTATGTCTCTCAATTCTCAGTCATTCACTTGTCAGTTTTATGTCTCTCAATTCTCAGTCATTCACTTGTCATTTTTATGTCTCTCAATTCTCAGTCATTCACTTGTCAGTTTTATGTCTCTCAATTCTCAGTCATTCACTAGTCATTTTTATGTCTCTCAATTCTCAGTCATTCATTAGTCATTTTTATGTCTCTTAATTCTCAGTCATTCATTAATCATTTTTATGTCTCTCAGTTCTCAGTCATTCACTTGTCAGTTTTATGTCTCTCAATTCTCAGTCATTCACTTGTCAGTTTTATGTCTCTCAATTCTCAGTCATTCACTTGTCAGTTTTATGTCTCTCAATTCTCAGTCATTCACTTGTCAGTTTTATGTCTCTTAATTCTCAGTCATTCACTAGCCATTTTTATGTCTCTTAATTCTCAGTCATTCACTTGTCAATTTTATGTCTCTCATATATGCGTGATTTTTTATGTTCCTCTGGCATTGTTTAGAGCCAAATAAATTTGTGTGCATATAAACTGTCACGGAAAAAATTCGCACACAAAACAAAAGCAACTCAAAAAATACCTTTTTCAGACATTACTTCATTTTCTGATGCAGATGGTTCAACTGGTTTCTTTTCTGGTGCTTCAAATGGTAGCTGTGGAGATGACAGTCATGGAGTTTGGCTTCAGAAATATAAATAGGTTTACAAAAACATATACAAGTTTATAAGTATAACATACAAACTGGAATGTATACCTCATAAAATGAAACACACGAAAGTTTGTGGCACTACCAAAGAAAGCAAAAACCACTAATCAGAATTCTGACCTATAAGTCTTATGAAATGTACCTAAAATTCTCATTAGACGCATCCTTGACAGAACAAAAGACAAAATTGATAATGGGGTCATAAAGAACAATTTAGTTTCAGGCAGAACAGCTGAACAAGAGAGGTGATTTTTTTGTCTAAGAAAGTTAATTGAGAAGTACTCGAAAGTCCAGAAAGAGATATACGCTCATTTTACAGATTATACTAAAACATTTGACAGAGTGAAACATGGCAAATTAATATCTGAAGGAAAAAAAAATCTCACTAGGAAAGACTTTCAAATTAGAACAAATCTTTACTGGGAGCTGGCAACATTGGTAAGATACAGTACATTGACATCAACAAATGAACTAGATAAGATAAACAACACAAGTTTAGAATAGGGACCTGAGATCAATTTTAAAAAAAGAAAAAAAACTAATGATGTTCAGCATAGTGTATAAATACGGGAGAACGGAAAAGGATGTTAAAGCTAGAATAACCAAGACCAAGGCAGCATTTATCCAACTTAACAAAATATAACAAAGTAGTAAAGGTAACCCTGTCATGCCTTAGAGGCACATAGGGATATGGTGTTAGTGCCCATATTTCCTTGACCTGTCAGCACACTAGAGGGTGATATGGTCAGTATCACGCCTGGCTGCCTTTCCTTCCCCAACTCCAGAAGAAGTCGGGTACCCATTTCTACAGCTGGGTGACTGGGGTGCCGCCGGCCAGATTCGAATACCTGACCTTCGCCATGAGAGACCAGTGCACTAACCACTTTGCCACTCAGACACCCAACAAAATATGATCATCTTCATTTGTTCATTTGTTTGCATGTCCCTTGTGGAACTTTGCATCTCTAACAGCACTCCTGTAGGCCTCTTGGTTGTAAGCAAGATGGCCTGCTGCTGATGCATCCATTTGCAGATCATCAACGATGTCTTGCATCCATCTTCGACTTGGTCTTCTTCTCTTTCTTTTTCCCATTATATACTTCCAAGACAGTTTTCTCTGGATTATCATGACATTTAAATGTCCAAAATAAGTTTTCAGCCTTCTTCAATATTAAGTTCTTGTAGTATGGATATAGGCCAAAGAAAAAGAGGTTGACCACGTGAAACTCTAAAGAGGACATTGTTAAGAGAAGCCAATTCAGTGGGCATAACATCCCTTGATGAGATTGAAAAATTTGCTGAAGACAATACATCTTGGTGAACTATCATATGGGCCCTATGTGACGTTTAACAGCACAGGAAGGATGTAAGATGTAAGTATGGATATACTCATTCTTTTTTGTGTCCATGATATTTGAAGAACTCTTCTGTAGCATTTACATTCAAAAGCATTTATGTGTTTCTCAGCTGTTTTGTTAAGTGTCCAGGTCTCACAGGCATATGTTGCAATGGGAAAGATGCATGCTCTTAAAAATCTTATTTATGGTCATTTAAGAGCATCAAAACAGGAACCAAACTTAGGCTTTTCAATACAAACATAAAGACTGTCCTGCTATATGGTTTGGAGACATGGGTTATGACCAAGACAGTACAAAAGAGGATGCAAACATTCATGAACTACTGCTTGAGGAGGATTTTAAACATTAAATGGCAGGACAAGATCAGGAACGAGGAGGTCTGGGAAAGGGCAGGACAAGAACCTATGCACCTACAAATTATGTCTAGGAAGTGGAGGTGGATTGGCCACATTCTGAGAAAACCTGACACCAGCATAGCAAGACAGGCACTGACATGGAATCCTCAAGGAAATTGAAAACAAGGAAGACCTAGACTTACTTGGAGAAGAGAAATTATGACAGTGCTCAGAGACAAGAGATACACATGGAAGGAAGCAGGGAATAATTCCAAGAACAGGGATGACTAGAAAGCCTTTATCCATGGCCTATGTTCTCAAGGGAGTGAAAGGCAATGATGATGATGATAATGATGATGATGATGAATGAGAAAAGGAACAAGTGACAAACTTTAGCTACCTAGAGCATATAATAACCAAGGAAAGGAGATGTGAAATGGAGATAAAGAAAAGAGTAGAATTGGCAGGACACATTCAACACTATGAAGTCAATGCTGTTTTCCAGTAATCTGTCCATAAAAACAAAACTGAAATTTATAAAATGCTGTACCTATTTTGTACTACTGTACAGAGCAGAAAACTGGACTCTAAAAAGTTGAAGAGAATGTTAAATGCAGCAGAAATGTGAATTTACAGGAAAGTAGGTCATATATCACAGAAAATAAAGATGTAACAAATGACAAGTATTAGAGCTACTACTAGTGCAACACAAACTTCTCAAGGAAATAAGGATCAATGGAAAAAAATACTTTGGCCACATCAAAAGACATAATAGTGCACTGAAGACAAAACTAAAAGGAAAGGCGAAAGAAGCAAGAGCAAGAGGTAGACAGAAGTTAGATCGGAAGATAACATAAAAATGTGGTCAGTTTATAGCCTGACTAAGTACACCATCCAGGCGAGGAAACAAGGATTCAGGAGACTCATTACTGCCAACACTAAGGACAGTACATGATGATGATGATGAAACAAGTTATAGAAATACACTCAGACTTCAGAAATGCAAGCAATACACAAGGGGAAACAAATATAAACAGAAAAATTCTCAGAGAGAAACAAGCACATATTGAAAAATGTAAATAAGACAACTAAAATAGAAGTAAAGTGTTATGAGAAATATGACATAGAAATCTTAATGCAGATGTACTAAATGCATTTAGAGAGGAAGTACTATTTAGAATTCTTATATTATATCTTATATCCTTCCCGTGCCGTTAAAAGTCACATAGGGCTCGCAAAGTAGTTCTTATTTAGAATTGCCAGGATTTAAAAAAAAGTGTTGGATATAGAAATATTGGATGGAAATGTGAATTAAGTTTAAACATCAAGCACAAAATCTGAATGTACAATCTGATGTACTCTGTACTTAGAATATGAATATACTTAGAAATATATACAATATGAACAGAACTAAAATATAGAGGGCACAAAGAAAAACATTTCCCATAAAATAAAATAAAAGATGAAAAAATATATCAATGTTTATAATAGTTCTTTTCATCTTATAAGCACACAATACCACCTGACACATAACACATGTGTCACCTGTCACATAACACATGTGTCACCTGTCAACTATCACCCATGTCAATTAGCCTGTAGGATAAATAAACTGAGTGAACACATTAAAAAAACTTTGTACATTTTAGCAGAATCTGTCAGAATAATTCAGTCTTGTCTTGTCTTGTCTTGTCTTGTCTTGTCTTGTCTTGTCTTGTTCCTCATATATTTTCAGTGTTGAGGAGACAAACAGATGTCTTAGGGCTTGGCAATGTGCTTCAAATAATGGGATATTTAATGCTTCTGTAATTTCCTCTCTCCATCTCTTGCCTCTTCCTCTGTTACTTACAAATCTTAGTGTGAATGTTTTCTGTGATATACTGTCTGGTGGTAACTGTGTAACATGCCAGACCATTTGTCTTGCTGTTTATGGATATAGTGTAGTACTGGTGTTAATCCAAGCTTTGCCCTGATGGTGTCATTTCTTATTTGGTCTCTTCTTGTCACATTTAGTATTCTCCTTAAACATTTCATTTCTGTCATGATGATTTTTCTTTTGTTCATGGCTGTTAGTGTCCATGTTTGACATTGATAGCATAGAGTTGGGAGGAACATTGTGTTGTACAGTGCCCTTTTTGTTTCAGTTGTGATTTATTTGTTTTTCAGTAAAGGAGCTGTTTGTTCAATGACCTGATTTGTTTTATTGCACCTGTTCTCAATCTCAGCCTCAATTTTCCCTGAGGATGATATTATGCTACCTGGGTATTTGAAATGTTTCACTTGCTTCAAGTGCTGGTTGTCTAGAAGATCTGTTTGGATTTCTTCTCTTGTTATGGTCATGACTTCCTTGTTTTCAGCACTGATCTTCACATTGTGGCTGTTACATGCCCTTGCTAAATTATCCATGTTCTGCTGTAGGTCTTTCTTTGATGTGGCTATAAGCGCTTGATCGTCTGCAGAAATACTTTGGTGGATGTTCATTAACCCATTTGCCAGTAATTTACTGTAAATCCAAGAAACCAACTTGAGACACTACAAACCTCAAGTAATGGAGCTCTATCATAGACTGGGTTAAGAGCATCAGGTATAAGCCCATCCATCCCTCCATAGTAATCTTTTAACAGTCTCACCGTATCCTGGAAACGATCAATTTCAGCCTGAAACATCAATGGTCACATTTTATCAAAATTGTTTGTTTCATAGATCTTAGCTACAATTTAAAAAAAACAGATAAAATGAGACATCAGGATATATACATGTGTGTATAAATATCTACAGAGATAGCATAAGATGTCAGAGGAGTACAATCAATAAAAAATAAAAGGGACTTAGCGTAAGGTTACAAAATTATCATAGACATTTTTTCTCAAAGGCTTGGTAAGGAAACATTCTGAGTGACAAAAAAGTGGGAATGATATGAAGTCACTCAGTTGGCACTCCTTCAGCTGACAGAGGAGACAGAAAGAGAAACGGTTGGAGAAATTTTAAGAAATGAATTACAAAAGACATCGGTAAAGTAAGAGAACAAATATTGTAGGATTAAACCTCGAAAAAATCGTAGACAAAGCACTTTAGTGAGACGTGAGAGAAAGAAAAATCACAAGAGAATTACCTGGGATTCGAACACGGACTCCAGTAGGACGAGCAGCTGTCTAGCCACGAGAGAACAGTGTACTATCGACTTAGCCAACTCGGAGTCCATGTTCGAATCCCAGGTAATTCTCTTGTGATTTTTCTTTCTCTCACGTCTCACTAAAGTGCTTTGTCTACGATTTTTTCGAGGTTTAATCCTACAATATTTGTTCTCTTACTTTACCGTACCAAAACCTCGTAGTTTCCTATTTATAAAAAATTGTTCCTACAAAAGACATCATGCCCTAAAACAATTTTCTTTTCTCAGTATGGCATGATCTTTTGCCAGTTCTTATCATTTCTTATGACTGAAAGCTCCCTCCCTCCCTCCCTTCATCCTTTCCTTCCTCCCTCCCTCCCTTCCTTCCTTCCTTCCTTCCTTCCTTTCTTCCTTCCTTCCTTCCTTCCATCCTTCCTCACTCCCTTCCTTCCCTTCACTTCACTTTCCTTCCATTTTTCCAACCTACCTCCCTCCCTTCATCCTTTCCTTCCTCCCTCCCTTCCTTCTTCCCTCCCCACCTTCCTTCCTTCCTTTCCTTCCTTCCTTCCACCCACAATCAAATATTATACAATGGACAACATCTAACATACAACACACTGAACTATCAAGTAGAAACATCTAATATATAACCATAATATTTGCAGTAACTCAGTTTGTTATAAGAGAGTGGCTTTTTGCTGACTAAAAATTCAGAATGCAGGCTAAATATTTTCAACCACCAAATTACATTGCTAGAAAAATATATTTAATATATTAAATATATCTGTTGTAATGAAATAATCTTATGATTTCTAATAATGAATTTTCACAACAAAAATTTTCTACATTCAATTTTCCTTGATATTCTTATGCACTAATAATTATAATTGGGGTAAAGCTGGGGCGACCATCCCCAACCCAGCGTGTCGCAGGAGGCGGATGGTGAAAGTCCTCCAGATATGGAGGATACCTGTGAATAAGAGTTTACCCAAATAAGCAGATGTGGACCAACTGGCAGTAGACTCAGAGAGCGAGGTGGGGTGGTAGGTGGCTCTACTACTCCTATAAAGTGCCTCATGTGCTCAGTGAAGGGAATATCAGGCGGGTAAGAGACACATTAAAGCCTCTCACTCCCTCTGCCTTGTGGGTAGGACAGGGAGTCCAAAAGCTAGTGGAGAGTCTGTACACAAACCGACAGAAGGAAATGGGAAACCACTGTTATAGTTCCCAAGAATAATTATGCTTATTCAGAGTAAGAGGGCAACTCATGAGCCACAGGTGAGGCCAGATCATCATCAAGCTACTGGTGGCAAAACTAACAAGTTCAAAATAGCAACATGGAATGTTAGAACTTCATTCCAAGCTGGAAAATAAGAAAATGTGAAGAGGTAAATGGAAAGGATGAAGATCAACATACTAGGAATGAGTGAAGTTAAATGGAAAGGTGCAGGGAAGATAAACTCTGATAAATATACAATAATATACTGTTAAAAAAAGAAACGTATAACTACTTCTTATATGTTATATCCTTCCTGTGAAGTAAAACATCATATAGGGCTCGCAAGGTAGTTCGCCAATTTTTCCTGTTTTTGGCAAGCTTTTCAACCTCATCAAGGGATTTTGTGCCTATTAATTTGGCCTTTCTTAACAATGTCCTCTTCAGAGTTTCGCGTTGTCTGCCTCTTTTTCTTTGGCCTGTTGTGTTCCACTTGATAGCTTATTTTGAGATTATCTGATCGTTTCTCTCATCACGTGACCAACATATGTCCATCTCCTTTTCCTGATCACCCATGAGACTGGTTGTTGTTCAGTCATCTGTCTTATCTCTGCATTGTTCTTGAATTCCTTCCACTTGATGCAGAGCATTTTCATTAAGCATTTATTTTCAAAAGAGTCTAATTTCTTGTCTATTTTTTTTCAGTTGTTTTCCAGCTTTCGCATGCATAAATGAGGGTGGATATTACATTTGAATTGAATAGTCTTAACTTGGTTTTTGTGCTTACAACTTTTGAATGCCATATGTTCTCAAGATTCATGAAGATCGATGCTGCTTTTGCAATTCGAATTCTAATTTCCTTTCTGGTGTCACCATCCAGGTCTATGTAGCTGCCAAGGTACGCAAACTGACTGACTTCTTCAACATCTGTCCCTTCTATGTGTATATTTCCATTATGATTAATGGGAAGTTTCATTATTTTTGTTTTGTCCTTGTTAATTTCAAGTCCTATTTTGCTAGCCAGTGAAGACAGGACATCTGTTTTTTTCTTGCATAGAATTCACATTATTACTGATAAGAGTTATGTCATCAGCAAAATCAAGATCTTCTAGTTGGGTCCCATGTACCCAGTCAATACATGTGTTACCTGTGCAGTATTTTTTCATTATGAAGTCTATTTAATTCCAAACAGCAAAGGAGACAGTATACATCCTTGTCTCATGCCTGTTTCAATCTGGAACAGTTTATTAATCCTTTCTTCTGTTATGACTGCATAAACATATCCATTGTAGAAGTCTTTAATGATGTTGACAATTTTAGATAGTATTCCATATAGACTTAAAATTCTCCATAATGAATCTCTGCGTATGCTGTCAAATGCCTTTTTAAAGTCTATGAAATTCAGTATTAATGGTTTCTGCTTTTCAATATGTTCTTCAAGTATTATCCTTAGAGTAAAGATCTGGTCGAGACAGCTTCTCCCTTTTCGAAATCCTGCTTGTTCTTCTCTCATTGTGGTATCAACTATATCTTTAAGTCTATTCAAAATGACTTTGCAAAATACTTTTGATAAAACTGATATTAAGGTTACTCCTCTCCAATTGTTACAGTTACTAAGGTTGCCTTTTTTTTTTTTTTTTTTGGTATTTTAACAATGATTCCTTCTTTTCCATTTAGAAGGGACCTTTTCTTCTTTCCAAATCTTATTAAACATTCTCTGTAGTTGTCTCATGTCACTATTGATAGTTTTTATCATTTCGGCTGTTCTTTCATCTTCACCTGCAGCTTTTTTGTTAGCCATTAAATTCACTGTTGTTTCAATTTCATGCAATGTAATTTCATCTAGGTTGACATTTAGTTGTGGGGCTGGTAAGTTTGTTTCAAGGTTTATTACTTCTTTTGGGTGTGGTCAATTAAGTACTTCTTGGAAGTGTTCAGCTCATCTTTGCTTTTGGTCTTTACTTGATGTTCCAGTTTTTCTAAGGATTGGTCCTTCTTTAGATGTAATAGTACCTGTTAGCTTCTTTTGTATCTTATATAAAGTTTTGCTGTCTCCTGTCTTTGCTGCTTTCTCTGCCTCTTTTGCCATATTGTCTATGTATTCTCTTTTATCCCTTCTAGCTGAACTTTTTACTTTCTTGTTTATTTCTTTGTATGTTGCTTTTGCCAGATCTTTTCCAAGATTTGTCTTTACATTCAACATGTCTAACTTGGCTGCTCATCTTTCATGTATGTACTTCTATGTGTTTTCTGATATCCATGGATTTCTATTTAGTTTTCTCAGTCCAGCACTTGCTTTTGCTGCTGTGATTATGGCTGTGCTGTAAGAATTCCATAATTCATCTATATCTATCTCCTCTACTTCACTGGGTGTTGTGGAATGATTGGCAAGTTCCTGATTGAAATTACTGTTAGAATGCTCTTCTTGTAGGCTGTAGCTGTTTATCTTTCTGTGTACTGATTTCTTATGTTGGCTTTTCAGTTTTAGTTTTATTTTCCCTATACACAGATTGTGATCACTTTTGACATCTGCACCCCTATATGCCCTTACATCTATTAGAGATGTTCTGCATTGCTTTCTAATACAAAAGTGATCTATCTGGTTTCTAGTTCTATCATCAGGAGATATCCACATTGTTTTATGTATCTCTTGGTGTGGAAATATTGTGTCTCCAATGACCATGCCCTCTGTTAGACATATTTCAATTAATCTTTCTCCGTTCTGATTTACTATATCAACTCCTTCTTTCTCCATCACTTTTTCAGTGTCAGTGTTATCTTTCCCTACCTTAGTGTTGAAGTCTGGGTACATAACACTGTATTATTGTCATTCTTTCATGTCTTAGGTTGTATCGTGCTTTTCTTATTCATAACTACTGATGACACAATTTTAGCCATAATTTTTATATTCTATAGCTTTATAAATTGAATGAGTAACATTTCCAAATTGCACACAATAATACCTAAGGCTTTAAACACTCACTTGACAGTTTCTTGCATCTGTTTGATGAGAATTTGTTAGTCCCAAGGGTTCTCAAATTAGTATGGTGTGTGGCCACTTGTATCAATCAGTGACTGATATCTCCTTGGCATAGATACGATCAGATGTCTGATGTGCACCTGTGGGATGGCTGCCCACTCTTCCTGGAGTGCCTGCCACAGATCATGACAATTGGCTGGAGAAACATTTTGGTGACAAACATGTCTTTGCAGCTCATCCCAAAGGTGCTTGATCGGATTCATGTCTGGAGACAGGGATGGCCAGGGAAGGGTGAGAATGTTGTTGGCAGTCAGGAACTATGTGGTGAACCGTGCATAATGGGGTCTGGCACTGTCCTGTTGAAACACAGACCTTTGCGCAGCCAAAAATGGACGGACGCAAGGTCGAAGAATTTCACTGACGTATCATTGAGCATTCAAGCCTCCTTCAATCTGCACCAATGGACTCCTTCCATCGAAATTGATCATTCCCCATACCATTACACCTCCACCATCATGCAGCGGAGCTTCATCAATGCAATTTTGGAGAAAAACGTTCATTTGGTCTATGGTAGACCCTTCTCTGCATATCGTGGTGGTGCAACCAAAAGGAAGATTCATCACTAAACCAGACACATTGATTGTCAGTTGTCCAGGGCCAAAGCTAGTTGGACTAAACAAGTCAATTTTGGCATTGGCATCTTGTTAAGACAGGACGTCGGTGAGATCATCGTGCCACCAGTCCAGCTTCATGCAGTCTATTCTGGACAGTTCGATCAGACACATGACGTCTTGCAAGCAGTGACTGGGCACTTGAGGAAGCTGTTGTAAACCTGTTTCTGAGGTGATGAACCAGAATGAAGTATCATCAGCTGCTGTTGTCACCCTGGGTTGTCCACTGAGGTCTCGGTCCTCAGCTGAGCCAGTGGCTTGGAAACAGTGCCAAAGTAGACTGATGGTACTCTGCTGCACATTTAAATGCCTGGCAACCTGACTTTGACTTTTGCCTGCTTGCAGGCGACCATTAGCAATGTTTCATAAATTTTGCGAAAGACACGCCATAAATGTCTGCTTGAAAATTAACTGAATTTGTTTGTGTAACCTCATCGTTTTATAGGGTTTCATTTGCATGGGAAGTGAGTTGTGCTCACCACAAAAATCACTTTTCCATAAACGCAATGTGAGTTATGGTAAAAAAATGCATGATTAACAAGGGCTGCTATTGCATTCACACTAAATCATGGACCTGATATCTTGGTGATAATTTTTGGTTTGGTCTGAGATACCTGGGAAAAAAATTTTTGTCATAACATATAAAAAAATGAAGCTTATAAGCTATGTGTTTCTAAACGTGTTTGTTGCCGAAACGTTTCTCCAGCCAATGATCGTTATCTGCAGCAGGCACTCCAGGAGGAGTGGGCAGCCATCCCACAGGCACGCATCAGACATGTGATCGCATCTATGGCCAGAAGATGCCAGTCACTTATCGATGCAAGTGGAGGCCACACACCACACTAACTTGAGAACCCTTGGGACTAACAAATTCTCATCACACAGATGCAAGAAACTGTCAAATGAGTGTTTAAACCCTTAGGTATTATTGTGTGCAATTTGAAAATGTTATTCATTCAATTTAAAAAGCTATAGAATATCAAAGTTATGGCTAAAATTGGGTCATCAGTAGTTACGTATTTCTTTTTTTGGATGGTATATATTCAAGGAGTGAGAAACATGAACAAGGAGTAGGAATAATATTTGATGAACAAACAGCAAGGATAACTGTAGGATATGTAAAAATCTCGGACTGAGTCCTGCTAGCCCAACTCAAAGTGCAACCAATAAACATAAATATTATACAAGTGTATGCTCCAACATCTGATAGTTCTGAAGTAGATGTACAGCTATTTTATAATGACACAGAGACAGCCCTAAAATGCACAATCACATGAAGTTACTATAGTCATGGGAGATTTTAATGCCAAAGGTGGTAAAGGAAAGAACTTTTGACATCGCTGGTGACTATGGACTGGGGGAGAGGAATGACAGAGGTAGTAAATTAATTGAATGGGCAAAAATACATAGCATGGTTGTAGTAAACACCTGGTTTAAACAACATCCTCAAAGACTGGCAACATGGTGCAGTCCAGACAAAAATACTTTTAACCAGATAGACTATGTATTAATCAGTAAACTATTCCGGAATGCATTACTGACAACAAAAACCATGCCAGGAGCTGACTGCAATAGTGGCCATGACCCACTGTGTGGAAAAATTAGAATAAAGCTAAAGAAAGCAGCCAGAAAAGTGAGAAAAATCAAACTGAATACAGAACTCCATAAAAATGACCAAGAACTGTGAGAACATTACAGAGTTATTATAACAAATAGATACAATGCAATAGCAAAAATAAACAGTATAGATGAACAATGGGCAGTGTTAAGAGATTCTATCCACCAAACTATTAAGGAGATAATACCACTGAAAAAAGAAGCCCCCACGAATAAAAGAATGACAGATAACATGTTGGGACTGATGGACAAGAGAAGAAGGAGTAAAAATAACCAAGAAAAATATAGCAAGATAAATAAAGAAGTAAGACACAAATGCAGAGATGCAAAGGAAGTGCAGTTAAATGAATGTGCAGACAAATAGAGGACTCCCATAATAAAGGCAGCAAAAACATGCGCAAACAAATTAGTGAACTCACAGGCAGGAAAACAAATTATACCACAGGATGCCTGAAGTCAAAAGAAGGTAAAATGTTAATGGGAAAAGAAGACATTGTGGACAGGTAGACAGAGTACATTGGTATATGGAGGAGAAAGATCAGAATTAACACCAGATACTGAAAACTGTGATGGGCCACTAATACTTGAAGATGAAATCATAGATGCCATCAAACACATGAAGAAAGGAAAAGCGACTGGGCCTGATAATATAACAATAGAAGAAATAGAGGCGCTAGAGGAGATAGGAATAAAAATAATAACCAAGTTAAACATAATAACCAAGTTACTGAATGACATTTACGACAGTGGTTATATTCCCAGTGACCTGCTTAAATCCACGTTTATAGCACTATCAAAGAAACACAGTGCAAAGGAATGTGAGGAATACAGGATTATCAGCCTCTCATGTCACATAACAAAGTTACGTCTGAGAATTATTATGAGAAGAACAAGGAAAAAGATAAAAATGGAAATAGCAGATGAACACTTCAGATTTGTTGAAGGAAAGGGAACACACAATGCCATTTATGCTTTATGAACACTAACAGAAAGAGCTTTAGAAGTACAGAAAGATCTCTACTTATGCGTCATTGATTTCACAAAGGCGTTCGACGAGGCAAAAAAATAATTAAATTATTAAAATGCGTGAAGACATCAATACAGATAGCAAAGACCTGAGGATTGTAAAACATCTATAGTGGCAGCAAGAAGCAGCAATTCGAGTTGAAAATAAAACTGGAAAATATCAACCTATAAAGCAAGGGGTGTGACAAGGATGTGTACTAACTCCAGACCTTTTTTCTCTGTACAGCGAGAATATTCTAAGAATGATCATCACTGAACCAGGTATAAAAGTAGGAGGATACAATATTAACAACCTTCGGTATGCTGACGACACAGTACTGATAGCCAAGAACCAACAAGACCTGCAAAATCTCTTGGATAGTGTCACCAAAGAAAGTGAACAGAAAGGCCTTACTTTGAATATCAAAAAGACAGAGACTATGGTTATATCTAAGAAACAGAATCCACCAACATGCAGTATAAAATTAAATGGAACTATTCTAAAGTAGGTGCAGAAATTTAAATACCTTGGAGCAGTAATAACTTCAGATGGGAAATGCAGAACGGAATTTAGGAACAGAATAGGCCAAGCAAAGACTGCATTTCAGAGAATGAGAAACATATTAGCCAACACATCTTTATCAATGAATGTTAGAAAACGAGTCCTAAAATGCTATATTGAACCTATCTTATTATATGGACGTGAATCATGGACAATAGGCAGGTCTGCACAAAAATCACTGGAAGTAGCAGAAATGTGGTTTATTAGAAGAATGTTGTGAATCCCCTGGACAGCAAAAATAACTAACGAAGAATGTATGAGAAGAGCTGGAGAAAAAAAAAATCTTGTCAAAAAAATAAGAGAGAGACAATGTACTTTCATAGGACATGCAATGAGAAGAGGGGGCATTGAAAATATAACAACAGGAAAAATAGAAGGAAGAAGATCAAGAGGAAGACTGACAGAAATGATATTGGACAGTCTGATGAGATTGTATGAAAGGAGATCACCATCTGAACTATATTATGGTTCATCATTGAGCTGATGGCATGCATGAAGGATCGTGTACTCTGAAGAAGCATAATAGCCAACCGGATGATGATGATGATGATGAATCATTATAAATTACTTATCAATTTTTATGCACTAATCATGATAAATTACCTATTAGTTAATTTTTATGCATGTAATCATTATAAATTACCTGTCAATCAATGAACTATTTCAATAGTACATTAATTTGAAGATCTTGTTTTTTTTTTTAAATCCTGTAGTATACAATTTTAAAACCTCATCAACTACCAGACAAAAACATTTACCTGCATCAGGGTAAGGTAGTGGTTACTCAGAAGTCCTATTCTGTCCTCTAACCAACCATCTTTCATGATAGCTTCTCTCTCTTTCTCTGCCTGCTCCTTCCTGTTGTCACAAATATTCCACAGCTTCTCCACTAGATCATCAACCTGCTGGTGAAACTCTGCCTTCACATCTTCATCAGCCCTCATATCATCAGCCACATCGTTGTAGATCTTGAGAAGGAAGCAATAAAAAAAATGAGGGGAAAAGACCAAAGAATTTCCAGCATGCACTTCATGCACAGCCCTTGGTAGTGGACCCTGCTGAGGAGCCTGCTTACTGGGTCTACCTGAGATCTTCATGTAGTCACTATAGTTTATTCCCTATGAAAAGTGTTGCCACTGGTCTCACAACTGTAAGATATTGGTTGCACAGAACACTAATCTGCAGTATCAGGGAAGTCTAAAGAAGACCATATATTCATCCAACAATTTTTAAAAATTTCTTCACAAAATGAATAATACAACATTCTAGTTTCAGTAGTTTTCACAAAATCTGTAATACAACATTCTAGTTTCAGTAATTTTCACAAAATGTATAATACAACATTCTAGTTTCAGTAATTTTCACATAATGCATAATTTTACATCCTTCCCATGCCACTAAACATCACATAGGGCTCGCATGGAAGCTTGCCAAGATTTCTTGTTTTCGGCAAGGTTTTCAACCTCATCAAGGGATGTTATTCCTACTAAACCGGCCTCTCTTAACAATGTTCTCTTTAGAGTTTCATGTGGTCAATCTCTTTTTCTTCAGCCTTTTGTGTTCCACTTGATAGCTTGTTTTGGTATTCTCTGATTGTTTTTTCTCATCACTTGGCCTACATATGTCCATCTTCTTTTTCTGATCACCCATGAGACAGGTTGTTGTTTGCTCATCTGTCTTATCTCTGCATTGTTCTTGAATTTGTTTCAATATATAATGAGTATTTTCCTGAGGCATTTGTTTTCAAAAGAGTCTAATTTCTTGTCTATTTCTTTAGTTGTTATCTAGCTTTCACATGCATAAATGAGGGTGGATATTAGATCTGAATTGAATAATCTTAACTTGTTTTTTGTGCTTATAACTTTCGAATGCCATACGTTTTCAAGATTCTTGAAGGTCAATGCTGCTTTTGCAATATGAATTCTAATTTCCTTTCTAGTGTCACCATCCTGGTCTATGTAGCTGCTGAGATATGCAAATTGGTTTACTTCTTCAACAGCTGTTCCTTCCTTGTATATTTTTCCTTCATGGTTAATGAGAAGTTTCATTATTTTTGTTTCTTCCTTGTTAATTTCAAGTCCTATTTTACTAGCCATTGAGACAGAGTTTCTGTTTTTTCTTGCATTGATTTCACATTGTCACTGATAAGAGTTGTGTCATCAGCAAAATCAAGATCTTCCGGTTGGGTCTCATGTACCCAATCAATGCCAATTTTACCTGTGTAGCATTTTTTCCTTATGAAGTCTACGGCAATTTGAAAAAACAAGGCAGATAATATACATTCTTGCTTTATGCTTGTTCCAATCTGGAACCATTCGCTCATTCCTTCTTCTGTGTTGACTGCACAAATATATCCATTGTAGAGGTCCCTAATGATGTTGATAATGCATAATACATTACAATTTCAACAATTTTTACAGAATGTATAATATAACATTCTAGTTTCAGTAATCTTCAAGTGAATTTCTTTCTCCAATATTTAATAATTAAATTAATAATTTTTTGGCATGGAAGGTACCATGATCAACAAGGTGGTCCTTCCACTGGGATTTTAATTAAAAAAAAACCCACCACCATGAGGTGGTACATCTATCCAGCAGGCACCCTTGTGGTGGTGCATCTATCTAGCAGGCACCCTTGTGGTGGTGCATCTACCTAGCAGGCACCCTTGTGGTGGTGTATTTACCTAGCAGGCACTCTTGTGGTGGTCCATCTACCTAGCAGACACCCTTGTGGTGATGCATCTATCTAGCAGGCACCCTTGTGGTGGTGTATCTATCTAGCAGGCACCCTTGTGGTGGTGCATCTACCTAGCAGGCACCCTTGTGGTGGTGTATCTACCTAGCAGGCACCCTTGTGGTGATGCATCTATCTAGCAGGCACCCTTTTGGTGGTACATCTACCTAGCAGGCACTCTTGTGGTGGTGTATCTACCTAGCAGGCACCCTTGTGGTGGTGTATCTATCTAGCAGGCACCCTTATGGTGGTCCATCTACCTAGCAGGCACTCTTGTGGTGGTACATCTACCTAGCAGGCACCCTTGTGGTGGTGTATCTACCTAGCAGGCACCCTTGTGGTGGTGCATCTATCTAGCAGGCACCCTTGTGGTGGTGCATCTACCTAGCAGGCACCCTTGTGGTGGTGTATTTACCTAGCAGGCACTCTTGTGGTGGTCCATCTACCTAGCAGACACCCTTGTGGTGATGCATCTATCTAGCAGGCACCCTTGTGGTGGTGTATCTATCTAGCAGGCACGCTTGTGGTGGTGCATCTACCTAGCAGGCACCCTTGTGGTGGTGTATCTACCTAGCAGGCACCCTTGTGGTGATGCATCTATCTAGCAGGCACCCTTGTGGTGGTGTATCTACCTAGCAGGCACCCTTGTGGTGATGCATCTACCTAGCAGGCACCCTTGTGGTGATGCATCTACCTAGCAGGCACCCTTGTGGTGGTGTATCTACCTAGCAGGCACCCTTGTGGTGATGCATCTATCTAGCAGGCACCCTTTTGGTGGTACATCTACCTAGCAGGCACTCTTGTGGTGGTGTATCTACCTAGCAGGCACCCTTGTGGTGGTGTATCTATCTAGCAGGCACCCTTATGGTGGTCCATCTACCTAGCAGGCACCCTTGTGGTGGTACATCTACCTAGCAGGCACCCTTGTGGTGGTACATCTACCTAGCAGGCACTCTTGTGGTGGTACATCTACCTAGCAGGCACTCTTATGGTGGTCCATCTACCTAGCAGGCACTCTTGTGGTGGTACATCTACCTAGCAGGCACCCTTGTGGTGGTGTATCTACCTAGCAGGCACCCTTTTGGTGATGCATCTATCTAGCAGGCACTCTTGTGGTGGTGTATCTACCGAGCAGGCACCCTTTTGGTGATGCATCTATCTAGCAGGCACTCTTGTGGTGGTGTATCTACCTAGCAGGCATCCTTTTGGTATGCATCTATCTAGCAGGCACCCTTGTGGTGGTGTATCTACCTAGCAGGCACCCTTTTGGTGATGCATCTATCTAGCAGGCACTCTGGTGTATCTACTAGCAGGCACCCTTTTGGTGATGCATCTATCTAGCAGGCACTCTGGTGTATCTACCTAGCAGGCACCCTTTTGGTGATGCATCTATCTAGCAGGCACCCTTGTGGTGGTGTATCTACCTAGCAGGCACCCTTTTGGTGATGCATCTATCTAGCAGGCACTCTGGTGTATCTACCTAGCAGGCACTCTTGTGGTGGTACATCTACCTAGCAGGCACCCTTGTGGTGGTGTATCTACCTAGCAGGCACCCTTTTGGTGATGCATCTATCTAGCAGGCACTCTTGTGGTGGTGTATCTACCGAGCAGGCACCCTTTTGGTGATGCATCTATCTAGCAGGCACTTGTGGTGGTGTATCTACCTAGCAGGCATCCTTTTGGTATGCATCTATCTAGCAGGCACCCTTGTGGTGGTGTATCTACCTAGCAGGCACCCTTTTGGTGATGCATCTATCTAGCAGGCACTCTGGTGTATCTACCTAGCAGGCACCCTTTTGGTGATGCATCTATCTAGCAGGCACTCTGGTGTATCTACCTAGCAGGCACCCTTTTGGTGATGCATCTATCTAGCAGGCACCCTTGTGGTGGTGTATCTACCTAGCAGGCACCCTTTTGGTGATGCATCTATCTAGCAGGCACTCTGGTGTATCTACCTAGCAGGCACCCTTTTGGTGATGCATCTATCTAGCAGGCACCCTTGTGGTGGTGTATCTACCTAGCAGGCACCCTTTTGGTGATGCATCTATCTAGCAGGCACTCTTGTGGTGGTGTATCTACCGAGCAGGCACCCTTTTGGTGATGCATCTATCTAGCAGGCACTCTTGTGGTGGTGTATTTACCGAGCAGGCACCCTTTTGGTGATGCATCTATCTAGCAGGCACTCTTGTGGTGGTGTATCTATCTAGCAGGCACCCTTTTGGTGATGCATCTATCTAGCAGGCACTCTTGTGGTGGTCCATCTACTGAGCAGGCACCCTTTTGGTGATGCATCTATCTAGCAGGCACTCTTGTGGTGGTGCATCTATCTAGCAGGCACTCTTGTGGTGGTATATCTACCTAGCAGACACCCTTGTGGTGATGCATCTATCTAGCAGGCACCCTTTGGTGGTACATCTATCTAGCAGGCACCCTTGTGGTGGTACATCTACCTAGCAGGCACCCTTGTAGTGGTCCATCTATCTAGCAGGCACCCTTGTGGTGGTGCATCTATCTAGCAGGCACCCTTGTGGTGGTACATCTATCTAGCAGGTACTCTTGTGGTGGTCCATCTATATAGCAGGCACTCTTGTGATGTATAAGAAAAAAAAATAATTGAACTGCTTAACAAAACTGATGAAGTTATCAAGGTCTTCCTCTGGCATTGATGTGACCCCAATGCCATCATCTATGTAGCATCTATAGAAGGCTGTCAAGTTCTTTCTGAACAAAAGATGCCGTCCCTCTATTCCTACGTCTACTATTCTGTGCCTTACACGACTTGCCCTCCAACTCAATTCGTTTGAATTCAATGGCCTGTTCTTCGACCAGATTAGTGGAATGGCCATGGGTACCAAAATGGGCCCCATCTATGCATGTCTGTTCATGGGACACTACGAACACAAAGTTCTGAGAGTCTATAGAGTCTTATTTTCCAGCCTTCTCTAAACACTACATAGATGATGGCATTGGGGTCACATCAGGTACCAAGGGAAGACCTTGATAACTTCATCAGTTTTGTTAAGCAGTTCAGTCCTGTCATTTACTTCAACTCCTATGTCTCTACTACTTCCGCTAACTTTCTCGACATTGCCGTTACTATCGGCCCTATCGGGCTTACTGCTTCTGTCCACTATAAACCTACAGACTCTCACAGCTATCTCTTGTACTCTTCCTTCCATCCAGGATCATGTAAGGACTCTATTCCTTTTTCCCAGCTTCTTAGGTTGCGATGGTTGTGCACTGAGGATGTTGATTCCTATGATCAATCCCACAAAATGCTAAATTTCTTCCACCAAGGCGGCTATCCAGAACATGTTCTCTCGTCGTCTTGGAACAGCATCAGCCACATATCGCGGCAACAAGCCCTCACTTCTAAACCGCACTGTAGCTCAGACAGAGTTAAACTGGTACTCACACACCACCCTCATGGTTTGGTAGTTAAAAACATACTGTTTTGCCATCTCCATCTCCTCCAGACCAAGACTGAGACACGTGAACTTTTTGGGAACCCCCATTGATGGCCTACAGATGGGACAAGAACCTCAGGGACCTTTTTGTTCAAAATCGCCTTAAGACAGATGACACTTTTTATGATACCAGATATTGCTGACATCGTAGATGCAACACTTGCCTGTTTGTTGTCGAGGCTAGCCAGATCTCCTTCCCTAAGTCCACGTTATCAGCTCAGGAGGGTTTCACTTGTACTTCATGCAATGTTATTTATGCTGTTATGTGCAAATGTGGTATGAAGTATATAGGGGAGACCAGTTTATGCTTAAGATCGTTTTCGCCAACATCTTAATGACATTTCTAAGAGGGCTTGGACACCTGTGGCTAAACATTTTTGTCTTAGCAACCACAGGGGAAAACAGGACATTTCTGTTAGTGCGATCTGCTCCTGCTCTGCAGATGTACGATCTCAGAGGGTCCTAGAGCAACACCTTATTTTCCAGGCTGGCTGTCTCTGCCCAATGTTTTCAGCTTCCTTTAACTTTAGTTTTTCACTTTTTTCTGCGAGTTATGCTCTACCTTCTTGTTTCTTTCTCCTAGCTTCCCTCCCTTCCTTACCGCCACCTTCTCTTCTTTTCTGGCGGCCTATAGGTGTTTCTGCCCCTCCGGGTCATGTCCTATTCACCAGTTTCATATTATCTCCCTGCTTCACTGCCTCTCCCCACAACCCCCCCCCCACGCCTGACACCTGTTTCTCTAGCGGGTTACAGGTGTCTATTGCCCTCCCCCCCCCACCTGTTTTTCTCTGCCTCTTCTTTCCAATTGGTTTCATCTGCTTTCCTCTGTGGCCTCCCCCCTCCTCCCCCATGGTTTCTATGCCTCATCTGGTCTGAGGGATACACATTCTTGTGTTCCTACTCTCTGGAGGATGCCACTCAGATAAGTTTTTTGTTTAGTTATATGTTTTGTCTTGTTTTCTGTATGTAATCCTCAAAAAAGGCTCACGCTGAAATACTGGATGTTGAATGTTTTTCATTTATACATTCTCATCTTACTCCCATATTTTCTATTCATTTTATTTCTTACTTACTCACTCCTTCTGCCGCCTTGTAAAACTGCACTATACACCTCTATCTACTCTTTTATATCATCATTATCATGTGCCATGACTGGAGACATCGATGACCATGTCTCTCCACAGTTTCTGATTTTTGTGTTATTTACCAGTTCTGTTGTTGTGCTTCTCCCATGCCATTTTGTCCGCCATCCAAGATTTTCTCTTTTGGTCTACCCTCCACTTTCCTGCCTCCAATTTTTTCCCTTGTCCCAATATTTTCTATCCCTCCTCTTCTCATTATATGGCCAATGAAACTAGACTGTCTCCTTAGTATGTTTATTAAGGTTCATTTCTCTTATATATGTCATAGAGTGTTTATTAAGGTTCATTTCTCTTATATATGTCATAGAGTGTTTATTAAGGTTCATTTCTCTTATATATGTCATAGAGTGTTTATTAAGGTTTATTTCTCTTATATATGTCATAGAGTGTTTATTAAGGTTCATTTCTCTTATATATGTCATATTTAAATTCAACTATCTCTGAGCAGCATACTCTATAATTAAAAAATTTACTTTACTCATTTATTTGAAGCTGAGCTATCAACCACCCTCTCCCCACAAACACACATTAACCTATAAGAAAAGTGTCACAATCTATAAGAGGAGTGTCACAATCTATAAGAGGAGTGTCACGCATTTATTAAACTGCAAGAGAAGTGTCACAATCTATAAGAGAAGTGTCACAATCTATAAGAGAAGTGTCACAGTCTATAAGAGAAGTGTCACAGTCTATAAGAGAAGTGTCACAATCTATAAGAGAAGTGTCACAATCTATAAGAGGAGTGTCACGCATTTATTAACCTGCAAGAGAAGTGTCACACACACATTAAGAGAACTGTCACACACAAATTAACCTAAAATAAAAGGTCACACACATTAATCTAAAAGAGAAATGTCACACATATTAATCTACAAGAGAAGTGTCACACATATTAATCTACAAGAGAAGTGTCACACATATTAATCTACAAGAGAAGTGTCACACATATGAGGGGTGACTGATAAGTTCTCAGCATAAGTTACAACAGATTATTTATGGACAACTTTTTTTTTATATTTTTCAACATAATCCCTTTGCAAGTTTATGCACTTAGTCCAGTGATCCTGGAGCATATGGATCCCTTCTTTGCAAAAGTCAGCATCTTGTGCCAGTAGAAAGTAGTCTACAGCAAAATGACGTCATCATATGAAGCAATTTTGTCACCACCGAGCTCCTTTTTGAGTTTGGTAAACAGGTAATAGTCTGAAGTGGCCAAGTCTGGGGAATAAGGAGGATGTTCAAGAAGCTGGAAACCGCATTTATAAATGGCAGCCATTGCCACCACCAACTTGTGAACTGGGGCATTGTCTTGATGAAAGATGACTACTCTTGTCAATTTCCCTCCATGCTTTTCCTTCACTTTGACCTGCAGTTGCTTCACAAGATTAGCGTAATAGGCCCTGGTGACTGTTCTGCCCTTTTAAAAATAGTCTACCAATAGCACACCTTCTGAATCCCAAAAGATGGAAGCCATCACTTTGCCTGTAGACAGAACCAGCCTTGCTTTCTTTGGAGATGGGGATCCATGATGTTTCCACTGCTCTGATTGTTCTTTGGTTTATGATTGAAAATAATGAACCCAAGCCTCACCCATAGTCACAAATGGCTGAAGAAACTTTTCAGGATCTGCAGAAAAATGGCCAAGATTGTCTCTTGACAAGTTGAGACACTGTTGTTTGTGATCAGGTCCAAGAAGTTTCGTCATCGATCCTCCATTATCATGTCACGGATTCTGCCGGTGGTTTCATCAGTGGTTACCATTATTGGTCTTCCTGGATGGGGATCATCTTCCAGACTCTTCCTTCCATGTTTGAATTGAGCTGCCCATTTCTTCACTGTGCTGGGACACTCTCCCCTAGAGTCTCCATCATATCCTCATGGATCTCCTTCGATGATAAGCCCTCAATGGAGAGGTAGCAAATGACTGCTCGATGAGACATTTTTATCCATTTTCTCAATTTCTGCCACCCCTTACCACTTCAGTAGCCTGTAAAAAAAAATTGGTTGCAGTTAATTTCTTGAAACTTGGTGTTTAACTTACATTAACCTGATCTACAAATGCACCTATATCAACAGTGCATTTGAAGTATTTGTACCTTATGCCAAGAACTTATCAATCACCCCTCATATTAATCGACAAGAGAAGATCATACCTTCTGCCACTGAGTGATGTATTCTTGTTTGCTGTCAGGCTTTTTAAGAATCTGGATAAAATCTTTCCTACAGGGATAAAGATATAAGTTGTTCTATAGAAGATTTTAGCATATTTATATAAAATACATTACATTTATAGCATTACATCTCAACATTAATATGCATGTAATATAAATATATAATATGCATGTATTATATATACATGTTGCATATAATTACAAATATTATATATACGAGGAGAAGTCACTAAGTAACTCGCAAATTGAAATATTTTATCAGTGGCAGTTATCGGGTAGTATTTAACTATATCCTTAGATAGTACCATCATCCAACTTTATAATAGTTGTATGTAGGGGGTGGTGGAAGTTACTTGCGCATGCACAAAGCAATAACAAAATGGCTACCAAACTATTAGTGTGTACCAAAGAGGAACAGAGAAGTGTAGTGCGATTTTTGTGGGCTAAAGGATATTCATAAGGAAATGATTACAGTTTATGCTGAAAAGTGTTTATAAAGCAGTCTATAACTGGGTAAAAGACTTTTCTCAGGAATGCACCAAAATTGTTGACAAAGTCTGTCTTGGCCGTCCTGTTCTGCGAGGAAGGTTATGCTGACAGTGTTCTGGGATTATCAAGGAGTGTTAACCAAGTTCCAGAAGTATGGTGACAGTGTGAATTCTGTATTGTACTGTGAAGTTCTGTTGATGCTACGGAATGCAATTTGAAGAAAACGTCCTGGTCTGCTGACCAAAGGTGTACTTCTCTTTCATGACAATGCCAGACCACGTACGGCTCGGTTAACCCAAGAGAAAATTAGCCAGTTGGGTTGGGAAGTTCTTGAACATCCACCCAATAGTCCTGACTTAGTTCCAAGTGATTTTCACTTGTTTGGTCCATTGAAAAACCACCTTGGCAGGAGAAGATTCTCGAGTGATGAAGAAGTGGAAACAGAAGTAAAAAAATGCTTCAGAAATCGGACTCCCGATTTTTACAGTATGGGTTTTGTATCACTGATTACACGATGGGACAAATGTATCAGTGTTGGTGGCGATTACATTGAGAAATAGGGGAATAATGTAGGTTAAAAAACTTAAAGTTTTCAAATTAGTGTAATTTTGTAACAGCCATTTGCGATTTACTTAGTGACTTCCCCTCGTGTGTATATATATATATATAACACAAGTACAGCACAGATCGACACAGACACATTAATTCTCAACAAAAAACTACTCTACAATTTGTTGTATATGTGCACAAATACAGAGTTTGTATAATTTGATATGCCTAAATATATAACATTTTTTTATCTCCCCATAGTTTGGCAGAACATAGACTCCTTGGGTGGAGGAAAGTTGCTAGACTTTTGTTTTACTGCCAAAGCAGCTTACAGAGAGGTGTCACAACCAAAGTTGAAAATGTGTCACATGATATCTGACTGTAGCAATCACCTGTGTGGTGTGTGTATTGCCAGGTTGTCGGTTTAACTCTCAGGAGATGATTAAATTTCAGTGAGAAAAAAAATAATATTTTCATTTCTTTTCTCATCAACTCTTTTTTTTTTATAAACAGATTACAACTTTTCAACTCATAAATGTATAAATAAGTTTACTCATAATTTATTGTCATTTTTGTAATAAATATATAATTTATACTGTGAGCTTATAATCAGAACTGAAGGTACAGCAAAGCAGAATTTTTTACTGGCACATTGTAATGTGTACGTTAAATCCAGTAAACTATTTCTCATTTTGACTGACACAAATTTCACTGACTTACTTGATCTGATAGAAATATCTAAAAATATTCTCTCTTTCAATCCTGATATTACGAAAGACAGTTTTGCAGTTGTTGACATACATATGTTCCATTTCCTCCCAGTGTAACATAAGCACTTTTGCCAGGTCCTGGTATTATAGACATACCAAACAGAGAAAAATTAGGTCTTTTAATATTCTGTTCTCACTAGAATGAAAGAACTGTCATAAGAAAATGAAAAAAAAAAAGGTATAGAAAAACACACCTTGGAACAACAATAACAGCTGATGGCAAGCAGATAAATGAAATAATATCGCAAGTAGGTAGGGCATAGGCAGTTTTTTATGACATGAGGAAGATACTAACAAATAAGAAAATGTCCCTAAAAGTGAGGAAAGAATATTACAGTGCTATAATGAGCAAATATTTGCTATTTGGTTGTGAAACTTGGATAGTAAACAAAAAGATGACAGAAAGAAGCTGAAAGCAAGACAAATGTAGTTTTGGTGAAAGATGCAGCAACTACCCTTGGCAAATGAAGAGGTCCTCAAAGAAGTTTCAGGACAATGAGAACTACTTAAAATGATAAGAAAAAAAACAATCAAAAATTTCTTGGACATGTCACGAGAAGACAGAAGTTGGAGAACTTTTTAATGACTGGAAAATTCAAGGAAAAAAAGAAGAGAGGAAGGCCAAGAGAAAAATATCTCAGTGGACTGACCAAGTGGCATGGGAAAAAAAAGCATCTGAACTAATCAGACCAAGGACTGCACAAGACAGAGAAGCAAGATTGTCAGTGCTATCTGGCATGGCACATAATAACAGAAAAATACAAACAGGCATATGAAGTTACAGTGTGTAGAAAATCACAAACATTAACAGAAAAATCTAAAATGATTCAGTGAAATAAAAACAAGTGCAAATAAAAATAAATAGACTTAGAGAATAGCAGTTCATCATTTGTGGTTTCTTTAATGCATTTGCTGTCATCTTGTATTGTATTGTCTAATTTTGGGCTCTCTCTCTCTCTCTCTCTCTCTCTGTTCACCATGATTTTCTTTGGAGAAAAGTGAATTCAGTGTTTCACTTTCAGAAATTGTTTCATACAAATCACTAGTGTGATTCTACAATAAACAATCCCATTTCCAATCAAAATAAGAAACACAAATTTCTAACTTTCACACAGTGTTTGTTACATCCTCTCTCTCTCTCTGAACCTTAAGTGCCCAGGGCACATGGGGCTTCTGCAAGGGTTTTCCACAAATGCCTGTCTTTCGCCTTTTTTTCTGCTCTTGCCCAGGTGAGCCCTCTATTGCTCAACATCCTTTGTGTTGTTCTTCTCCATGTCTCTTTTGGTCTACCCTTACTTCTGCTCCCCTGTGGTGTCCATCTTAGTGCTATTTTTGGTAGTGAGTTGTCAGTCATTCGGAGCACATGTCCCAACCATCCTATTCCACATTTACAGTGTCCCAGTATACAGTTTTATGTCCTAGTACACATTTAGTATCCCAGTATATAGTTTTGTTATGTCCTAGTACACATTTTGTGTCCCAGTGTTATGTCCTAGTACACATCTAGTGTCCTAGTATACAGTGTCCCTGTATAGTCTGTTGTGTCCTAGTGACCATTTACTGTGTCCTGGTATATACTTTGTTGTGTCCTAGTACACAGCTTATGGTGTCCCAGTATACAATTAGTTTCTTTTAGTTGGTATAAATACAACAATTATGGCTTTGTTTCTTTTTTATTATCATGTAATGTAAAAGCAGTATCTACATATGTGGACTGTTACTTAATTATTGCTTTTTTATATGTTATATATTTTTATATTTTTTTTTATACAATAAACAATTTTTTTAAATGTTTAATAATAATTTGTTGTTTTTGTTGTCATGAGGCTTACCATTATCCTTAATGTCACTTAATATGATCTATTGTTCTCAGTGTAATACAGTCTATTGAAGTTTTTGAAATAAAGCACAAGAAGGAAATGAAATTACTTGTGTTTTGGATCATGGATGCTGGATTCTGTGAATGGCATTTAAAAAAATACTCTGGATCTTAAAAACAAATATGAAAAATAACTTATGATTAAAATAAGAAAGGTGAATATTTTGGCTGATGAAATGAATGTTTGTGACCTACTGTATTACTTTGTCATAACACATCTTCCATGAAAACATTTCTCAGATCTCGTGATCATATTCCAAAAGGTAATGCAACGTAATTTATATTTTCTTTGGGACAACAAAACAAATAGCATAGAATAATTTTATTTCTCCCTCTTACAATATCAAAATGTGGCTCCACAAAGATCCAGTCCTCATCCCCAGGCTGTGGAGGCGGTGGCTCGACTGGAACCTCTGCTTCACTTTGGGGTTCAGGTTCAGTGGGTTTGCCTGGCTTCCCACCACCTTGATACAGTAGGCATTGCTATGTCAGGACTGGCTTAAACATTAAGGACATTTACACAGACACTTCATTCATTTAAAAGCATTACAAATGTCTACAGAAAACAAGGGGGGGGGGAAGAGCTTAAAACGAAAAAAAATATACTGCATACTTCTGCTAAATAGTGAAATGAGACATTTTAAAACATGTAAATGCTGGTTTACAAAAGAATTACTACTCCAAAAAAATATAGAACTGATTTTAAATATACTTGAAAATCAACTAAAACTATTGTGATAAAGATAAACCTTCATAATATGTGAGATTAATTGCAGTCTACATAAACTACAGTCTAGATGCAAACACGTAGTCTACATACAAATGAGCAGTCTACATACACCGCAGTCTACATACAAACACGCAGTCTATATACACTGCAGTCTACATACAGACATGCAGTCTATATACACTGCAGTCTACATACAAAAATGCAGTCTACATATACTGCAGTCTACATACAAATGTGCAGTCTACATACAAACATGCAGTCTGCATACAAACATGCAGTCTACATACAAATGTGCAGTCTACATACAAACATGCAGTCTACATACAGACGAGCAATCTACATACAAACGTGCAGTCTACAAATTAAAAGAATTGAGTACATAGAGTGTTCACCATTGCTGCTCAAAATGACTGCATAATTCCATGAGGATATAAAGGCCACCATAGAATTTGATAGTTTTGATCTGATATTTCTGAGGTCAAGAGTGGGGTTAAAAAAAGGCCATGTCTTAGTCCTTACCCTCTTTGGGATATATTTTGTTGCCCTCTTAAACTGTGTATTCAAAGATGTCAGCAGTGATTCATTCATTTTCACTTGGTTAGATGGCTCATTGTTTAACTTGGCACATCTTAGACCTGAGAACAACTCAAGTCTTAATCAAGCAGCTGACAGTGCTGCCCTTGAGGCTCTCAGTGAGACAACTCTGTAGGAGTAACATTATGCCTCTGGCTTGTGATACCTTCACTGATGGTAAGTATCAGCAAGACAATGGTTTTTGAGGAAGGATTAACCACACTGATCTGTCTGACACTGAACAGGAATCTGCTTTTATCAGTGGACAAATTCAGCTATCTTGGATTTACAATTACTTCCACTATCTCCTTAAATGAAGAAATCAATACACAAATAAGAAAGGCAACTAGATCTTTTGACAAATTAAGGAAAAGAGCATGGAACAACAAAAATACTAATATTAAAGACAAAGGTTCTGATTTATGATACCTGCATGCTTAGCACTCTCTTATATGGATCTGAAATGAGGACATCATATACAAGACATGAGAAAAAATTTAACAGTTTCCACCGTCACCGTCTTCACAGAGTAAATGGCAAGATAAAGTAACCACCTCTGAGGTTCATGCTGACCTGCCATCAATGATAACAACATTAAGCAGCAGAAGACTGAGATGCCTGGGACATGTAAAAAGAATGGATGGCAGCTATATGTCCAAACTGACTTTGTATAATGAACTTACAGAGGGATAGAGGCCATCAATGTGAGATTTTTCAATCAGCCATGAAATGTGAGAACTTGCAAAAGACGGAGTCATGTGGAGAGCAATTCCGCACGAGGATGCAGCATCATTTGAAGGGGAAATGAGCACTAAATTTGAAGTTAGAAAATGCAAGCCTTGCAACAAAAAATTGCTTGCTGTGATTGTTTTAAGCAAATTCAACATTAGTAGAGTCAGCCACGAGAGGAGGTCAACAAGGTGATGCTTGACATAATATCTGAAATCTGCTTCAAAATTGTCTCCTCAGACAAAAAGTGCGAACAATGACACACATCAATAAAACATCCCTTAACACATTTGATATATTCTAAAATAATTCTATGATAAATTTAAAAAATATTTTCACAAACAAGCCTTAAGGAAAGAAAGATACGGGAAACAAAAACCAAAAATTTTCTTCACTTCAAACAGGGCACACTTAAAAATTATTCATACAAAAAAAAAGTTACTGGTGTGTACAGATCATACCTTCTTATACTGATTCTACAGGAAATAAAACACTCATCAAACTTTGTAACGAACTCTGCATATTTGAATGTCTCATTACCCTGACTTAAAAAAAAAACAAACTGAACTTTGTTTTATTACGAAGTAGACATTTATGCGACAGAACTGACTAGATTTTAATGTAGTTATTCACATGAAACTAAAATGTCAGCGCTCAGAACTTCCAGAACTCCTCACCTTTGCTTTCCTTCCTTTTGACATTAGAATCTGACTTTCTGCCCTTTGGAGACTTGGATTTTTTCTCTTTTGATGAGCTTCTTGACCTGGTTGAACCTTCATCAAGGTCATACAAGTCAAGGACATCTTATAAAACCATATATTATGTCAAGCTTTTAAATCTCTCAGGTATATCTCTGAAGATTAATTAATAACTGACCTCCATACAGTGATATCTTTCAGTGATATCATGTAAGAAACATGTACATTACATGCTTCATGCAGTCAGCTCGAAGACCTCACAGATGACTGTCCCTTACTTTAGGTAAATGTGGCACAAATTTGTAATGACCATGACCTTGGATTATGACAAATTTAACTGATGCCGAAGTTTGTCCAAGTAAAATGACTAAAGACATATCTTGGTTCATGAACATTTTAAAGTAATGCTTTTGGAAGATGTCTGAACAGACAGAAGAAAGGACAACAAACCTAGAATAATCCCTCTGAAGAGAAATTAAAAACATTAATGATGACATCAAGTGAAGGAAGTGAAATTAATGGGACAGATATTAATGATGTAAAAGAAAATACAGCCTTGTGCTATGTTGCCTTAATCACATCCCTTTTATCTGTTGCCTCAGTCACATCCCTTTTATATGTTGCCTTAATCACATCTCTTTTATCTGTTGCCTCAGTCACATCCCTGTTATCTGTTGCCTTAATCACATCCCTTTTATCTGTTGCCTCAGTCACATCCCTTTTATCTGTTGCCTCAGTCACATCCCTTTTATCTGTTGCCTTAATCACATCTCTTTTATCTGTTGCCTCAGTCACATCCCTTTTATCTGTTGCCTCAGTCACATCACTTTATCTGTTGCCTTAATCACATCCATTTTATCTGTTGCCTCAGTCACATCCCTTTTATCTGTTGCTTTAATCACATCCCTTTTATCTGTTGCCTAAGTCACATCCCTTTTATCTGTTGCCTCAGTCACATCCCTTTTATCTGTTGCCTAAGTCACATCCCTTTTATCTGTTGCCTCAGTCACATCCCTTTTATCTGTTGCCTAAGTCACATCACTTTTATCTGTTGCCTCAGTCACATCCCTTTTATCTGTTGCCTCAGTCACATCACTTTATCTGTTGTCTTAATCACATCCATTTTATCTGTTGCCTCAGTCACATCCCTTTTATCTGTTGCCTTAATCACATCCCTTTTATCTGTTGCCTCAGTCACATCCCTTTTATCTGTTGCTTTAATCACATCCCTTTTATCTGTTGCCTCAGTCACATCCCTTTTATCTGTTGCCTTAATCACATCCCTTTTATCTGTTGCCTCAGTCACATCCCTTTTATCTGTTGCCTCAGTCACATCACTTTTATCTGTTGCCTCAGTCACATCCCTTTTATCTGATGCTTCAATATAAAGTTCATTAGCACAAAAAAAAAGGAATAAATGTATATCCTGAGAGACAGTGAAGAAGTGCAGAAAAAAGGAAATGACAATGAAAACTTGGAGTGAACTGAAATGGCTGGCCCTAGTTATTCTGTGCAGAGAATGTTTCACCATAACTTCATGACTTACGGTTAAATAGGAGTTTAAAGTCAGTAAAGGAAATGCAGTGTCAGCTGTGGTGCGTACTTGTTCTAATCCTTGCTTCTTCTGACCAGACATATTTTTGTGTGTGACCTTTCTCATGTTTACTAAGAACATAATGCTCCTTCAAAACCTAAATTTTCTGTGTTTTTGTGAACACTTTACAACTTACAAATCAATATGGAACTAGATCACAGAAAATGATCTATAAACAAACAACAAAATACTTGCAAATGCAAATTATGAAAATTTCAACTGTAAAACATAAACTGAATTTTTCTTCTGTTACCTAAACCAATTGAGAAGGTAACATTGAATTCAACATCTGGTTTTTTTTTTTCTGGTGCAAGTTTTCCCTCTGATTTTGCTTCAGACGCAATTTTTTGCACACTAATTTTATCGGAAGACTTCACTTCTTCCTCCGTTATTGATTTATCAGCTTTAGTTTCTTTACTGGTTGTGGAAACACCAGTCTTAATGGTTTCCTCAGTTTCTAGTTTAAGAATAAATGTAGCAATAGAGCAATTTATTAGTACAATAGCATTACATCAAGTATATAAAATAAATTGTTCATAGAAACTCTGACACAAGACAACCACATAAGTAATTCTAATAGAGAATGTTTTCTTTATTATAATTAACACTCTTAACAATATACATGAAGACAGTGATGTATAAATGACACTGGTCTCATTACATGACTGAAAAGCATAACTGATTTGTTAATCATAAGTTCTGCAAAAGTAGGTGAGCTGACAGTAAACTATCTTTTCAGGAACAGTTTGTTTATTATAGACCTGCACTTGATGCTCTCCAGCTGATTTAAGTATAAAAAATGAATACTCAAATGCTTGTGGTTTGGAAATATCATTGAAAATGAATAACAGTAAAGCACAGGTATCTCTCACTTTTCAAAATTTCATTTTATGGTGCTTTGTTTTTATGAAAGACCTACATGGTGCTTTGTTTTTATGAAAGACCTACATGGTGCTTTGTTTTTATGAAAGACCTACATGGTGCTTTGTTTTTATGAAAGACCTACATGGTGCTTTGTTTTTATGAAAGACCTACATGGTGCTTCGTTTTTATGAAAAGCCTACATGGTGCTTTGTTTTCTCAAAGACCTACATGGTGCTTTGTTTTTATGAAAGACCTATGTTATTAACTGCTTTCGCTAAGCAAAGTAAATCTGAAGATTTCACTTTTACTAAAAAAGGCAAAAAGCAAAAATAGTGTTGAGTGTTTTGTAGTGAGTTTTTAGAGAGGTAGAGTATACCCTGAGCAGCAAGAGTGACTTTGCAAAGCTCCTTCCCTGGGAACTACGCTCAGCATCTCACTGCTCTGAACTATGTTTATGACCATCTGTGCTTTATTGCAATTTACGATTTACATATTTTATGCATCCATTAGGAAGATATGTCCTAAGGTTTTAGAAATGCCTAAGAAAGCTCACATGCATCTTGCGCTCAGTGTAAAACTGGATGTAACTAAGTATTTCAATCATAGTGAATAAAATAAAGATACTGTGCATGCGTTGCCTAACATAATAAAATTGCCACCAGCATTTTCTCTTAGTCTTCTGGCAGGGTCACTGTCTTCCTAATCCAAGCAAGTGAAACCACATTGCATTGTTTATCCTTTATATCATCATTCATTTGCATGTCCCTTGTGGAACTTTGCCTCCCAAACAGCACTCCTGTAGGCCTCTCGGTTGTGAGCAAGATAGCCTGCTGCTGCGGCATCCATTTGCAGATCGTCAACGATGTCTTGCATCCATCTTCGTTTTGGTCTCCCTCTTTTTCTTTTTCCCATTATGTATCCTTCCAATACGGTCTTCTCCAAATTATCATGACGTTTAATGTGTCCAAAATATTTAAGTTTATATAGGCTGAGTATTTATCACATCATTCATGCTTTTACTATATGCTAGTATTATTTATCATATCATTCATGTTTTTACTATATGCTAGTATTATTTTATATACATAGAACATGATGGTGACACTAGAAAGGAAATTAGATTCAGAATTGCAAAAGCAGCATTGATTTTCAAGAATCTTGAGAACATATGGCATTCAAAAGTTATAAGCACAAAAACCAAGTTAAGATTATTCAATTCAAATGTAATATCCACCCTCATTTATGCATGCGAAAGCTGGAAAACAACTAAAGAAACAGACAAGAAATTAGACTCTTTTGAAAACAAATGCCTAAGGAAAATACTTGGCATCAAGTGGAATGAATTCAAGAACAATGCAAAGATAAGACAGATGACTGAACAACAAACTGTCTCATGGGTGATCAAGAGAAGGCGATGGACATATGTTGGTCACTTGATGAGAAGAAATGATCAGAGAATCCCAAAACAAGCTATCAAGTGGAACACAACAGGCAAAAGAAAAAGAGGCAGACCGAGTGAAACTCTGAAGAGGACATTGTTAAGAGAGGCCAAATTAACAGGCATAAAATCCCTCGATGAGGTTGAAAGACTCGCTGAAGACAGGAAGAACTGGCGAACTACTTTGCGAGCCCTATGTGACATTTAACGGTACGGGAAGGATATAAGATATATAAGTATTATTTTAGGTTTTATGTGTTATTTGGTATGATATGATGTTAATTTTTAGGTGTTGGAATGCTCAAAAATTATTTCCATATAAATTAATGGTAATTGCTTCTTTCCTTTATGCCATTTTGGCTTATGAAAAGTTTCATAGGAATGCTCTAATTTTGGATAGCAGGGGAAAACTGCACAATGAATTACACTGTAGACATGGCAGACAATGTCTGAAGGGAAACAACATATGTCATAAAAAAATGAGTCTCATCAATTTGTGACTGAGACTAAAGCATTACATGTTTCATAAAACTAGTCCAATTAATTTGCCCCAATTCAACAGCAGGGGAAGATATATAAAGTAACTGTGATATGTATGGTGTTACATGTGAGCCTTTATAACACTTATTAGGTACAAAATATGTATCTCATTATCTCTCAGTCATTTGCATGTCCCTTGCAGAACTTTGTCTCCCTAACAGCTCTCCTGTAGGCATCTCGATTGTAAGCAAGATGTCCTGCTGTTGATGCATCCATTTGCAGATTATCTCTTGCAGCCATCTTCGTCTTGGTCTTCATCTCTTTCTTTTTCCTATTATGTACCCTTCCAAGACAGTCTTCTCTAGATTATCATGATGTTTAATGTGTCCAAAATATTTAAGTATTAAATATTCACAACTGGTGAATTTGCTTCATGATATCACAAAACACAGTGGACTTTCTCCTTTATAAATGCCATTTTGATACTGGTGATGCAGTGCTACCTGTACAGAAGAAAAACTCTAAGAATCAGCCTATATAATGCCACGCCATTCCTGCTTCTGTCCACACAGTTTTCAAAATGCAAAACCCTCTCTCTGCTTTTGTAAAACTGCACTATATACCTACACCTAATTCTAATCTACTAGCACCAGTTTTACCACGGCCGATGTTACATTTATTCTTAATCTGGGAAAGACTTTATGATCACTTTGTACTTCAGTACCAGTCAGTTTGCATACTGGCAATATGTGCATAAAATGTGTAGGGACAGATCTATTTGCATTCAGAATGTTTCTTTATTCATCTGTGTACAAAATGTTTGTGCATTGATCATTTCTGTATAAAAAATATTTATGTATTCAGCATTTTTTGTTCATCATTTTTGTGTAAGAAATGTTTGTGTATTGATAACTTTTGTGTAAAAAATGTTTGTGTGCTGATAATTTTAGCTCAACAATGCTTATGACTCACCTATTTGTACAAAAATTTTGTAAACTGATGTGTGTACAAAATGTACACTTATTTGTTTATGTACAAAATGTTGATAACTAATCAGATGAAGTATAAAATGTATGCAAAATATCTGTGTCTTGATCAGTTTGTGTATAATATATTAAGGAACTGATTTACACATGTACACAATATTTGCATACTAATGAGTTTGTGCATGTTGAATGTCCAGCACAAGCAATATCAGTTAAGACATTAAAGTATGCAAACAATATCTCACCTGCAGACTTCGATGAAAGTCTTGGAGTCTGCATGTCATCACGACCTGGTGCAGTTTCTTCTTTCTGTGATGCCAAAGCAGTCTCAGGAGGATCACCTGCCACCTTCTATGAACAACATTGACACAGGTAAACCGCACAAACAAAATATTGACATAGATCAACTCTGTATGAACAGAACATTGACACAGGTAAACTGCATGAACAAAATATTGATGTAGATCAACTCTGTATGAACAGAACATTGACACAAGTAAGCTGGTTATACACCATATATTTTCTTATGTTGACTTATATAAAACTGTGTTCTCAGCACAAGCTATCAGAAGTAACAAAGAGATCTAAACTGAGCTGTAAATGACTATAGAAGGCTTTGTTAACACAGGCAATGTCTTACTTGGAAGGTTCTTTTTTTTATGACAGAATAAGACAGTCAAATTTTGTAAACATGCAGAAGACATAAGAAGACAAAACTCAAAGGAAAAAGACAGAAATCAAAGACATATCATAAGAATCTAGTAGATCTAGTTTTAATATGGTTTCCTTACTTCTGCAAACAATCTGAATTTTCACAGGATTCAGTTAAAATTATGCAGTTTTCTTGTTTGTGAGTTAGAATAGTTGGGGTTGGAAAGAGAGAATAAAGGCAGTTTACTGTACATTCCCTGCTGTCCACATATGTTTTAAATACTGCAGGACAACTGTGCTCTATTTTTGATGATGTTGAACAAGATGAAGAGAAATTTATTTACATAAAAGAAATATTAGGGAAGTTATAAGATGTTGGTTGGTCTTTCAAAACTTCAGTGATATAAATAAAAAAAGTGGAGTTTGATCTAACCTTTAACCCTTTCTATACTTCGCGACACACTGTGTGACGATCCAGTGGACACTTTTTGCCTTGTGTACACATCATATGCTGGTAATGAGTTGGGCTCTAAAAGTGAATTTAATCATACAAAAATCTGGCCAAAACTGGTTGTAGAAATTGCTTCCGACATGATACAAGCGTCAACACAAGGTCCCGTGTGTGAACTGAGAGCCATGTTGTGATACAAAAATTAATTTTTAAAATGTTTTACTAAGCTCTTGGGCCACCACCCGTGGTGTTGCCATGTTATTAGTGTTTTGTAGACTGTAAATTAACTGTAAATAAATAATTAATGTATATTTTATGTGAGGAAATGGTGTTGTGTAAAATTCTATTCAGTTTGGATATCACTGGACCCACTACAGAGGAAATTTGAGTGGGGTAAAAGAGAACATTTTCATCATAATCTTCCATTTTTTTTCTTCTCAACTCTCCTCAATTCTTATCTCGTTTTTTTTTATTATATACTAATATATTAATAAAAATTTTGTTAGAAAAACAATATACAACTTTTTCCTATTTAAAAAAAATGTATAATATGTCATACTGCAAATCAGACTATGCTTTTGTGATCCTTCTAAATGTGACAATCATCCCATTCCACGTTAAGAAATTTACCCCATCGAGATGACCATTGGTCATTTGAGGGAAAAACCCCCAGTACACAAAGAGTTAACCTTTGTGTAGAAAAATTATTTGTTATGAAAGTAGAGATCACCACTTACCTCCTGCTCTTCCAGTTTTTCTTCAACAGCAGCCTCCTCAACCAGTGGCGGTTGGTCTTTCTGTTGTAACTGAGGACATCAACAAACAAAACAAAAAAAATGACACATAAACGCATAAAACAACTGTTTATTTCTCAGAAACTCCTTTATGAAATCTATACATGTAAACGTCTCTGCCAAACAATGCAATGGTTGATAAATAAGATCAGATAGAAAGGTGGATAAAAAAGTCACAAAAAAGTACAAGAAATCCTCTATAAAATCTAGAAATGTTCTCTCTTACTCTCCTGCATTGTGCTTCTATTAAAGTAGATCTCTGAGAGACAAGTACACTTTCTTTTGATAATAACAGAATTCTACCAAGATTATTGGGTTGTTTTTATGACTGCTGTGTCTTTCTTTTCTCCAAGGCAGGTTGCTTTGTAAAACTGAACATCACAGCATGTACTCAACTAGTTCTATTTTCACTAAAGTCATCATTTCAATCACCCTATACAAAAGTAAGCTTTCTCTATGTATGTATATGACTGGCTCCTCTAAACTTATCTACTGAAAGAGACAGTCATTCCCTATAAAACTATAGGGTAGAACAGAAACACTTAACGTTTTCAAAATGAAATAAATAGGCATCACTTCATATAATGATCCTTTAATGGTGTATTCAAGATCTACAAAGAAGGGTGGTTTATCTTGTATAGAAAATTATTAGCTCTTACAACATGTCTGTTTACTTAAAAATTATATCTTTCAAATGGTCTCCATTATACAGAACACACTGCTGGAGTCAACTTTGGAAGCTCAGCATTATCCACTGTAAACATATTCTGTGTAATGTTTTCAATTTTTTGTGTTCTGCATTGTCTGAGATCATTCAATGTAGCTGATGATAAAGGCTGCTGATAAAATTTACTGGGTGCTTCAACTGCTAAATAGCACCAATTCTGCTTGTTAACAGTTCCATCAAAGTGAAAATGTGCTTCATCAAAACAAACAAAAAAAAACATGTCCGACATTTCAGTGTTGTTTTGCAACAGATTTGGCACAGCTGTACAGCTTTCATCTCTCTGATATTTATGTTGATTCGTCAGTGACTGTACTGCTTGAATTTTGTAACAAGAGATATGTAACTTCTTAAGTAACCTGGAAACACTTCATCTTGATAGACTCAGAGCTGCGGCTTGCTTCATAACTAACCTCCTTGGACTTTGGGTGACTGCATTTACCACTCTGGCAGAATTTTTATCTGCAATAATAGATCTACATCAAACTGGTTGTTCTGTGTCAAAACAGAATCTTCTTCTCAGAACTTCAATACTCATACAAGAGTAGCGTTGCGTGACGTCAACTGAATTGCCTATGAAACTCTCGCTAAATAGCCATTACAGACTTTGTTTGAATAAATAGCTCAGTGGCAGCAACACAGTCATTTACAAATCAGCACTCCATGGCAAACTAAACTTCAGGATGAGGGCTATCATGTAGTGTAAACTCCAGGATGGAGGCTATCATGTAGTGTAAACTCCAGGATGGAGGCTATCATGCAGTGTAAACTCCAGGATGGAGGCTATCATGCAGTGTAAACTCCAGGATGGAGGCTATCATGCAGTGTAAACTCCAGGATGGAGGCTATCATGTAGTGTAAACTCCAGGATGGAGGCTATCATGTAGTGTAAACTCCAGGATGGAGGCTATCATGTAGTGTAAATTCCAGGATGGAGGCTATCATGCAGTGTAAACTCCAGGATGGAGGCTATCATGTAGTGTAAACTCCAGGATGGAGGCTATCATGTAGTGTAAACTCCAGGATGGAGGCTATCGTGTGCAGCAATGTTGCCAACCTACAGTACCAAAAATTCCCATTTCAAAATTGTCAGGTGTTTCTGCTCTAACTCCTCAAAAATTGTCAGGTGTTGCTGCTCTAACTCCTCAAAAATTGTCAGGTGTTTCTGCTCTAACTCCTCAAAACTTGTCAGGTGTTTCTACTCTAACTCCTCAAAACTTGTCAGGTTTTTCTGCTCTAACTCCTCAAAAATTGTCAGGTGTTTCTGCTCTAACTCCTCAAAAATTGTCAGGTGTTTCTGCTCTAACTCCTCAAAAATACTTTTTGGGACTCGGTCATCAGTCAGCCACCAGTCATTCATTTGCATGTTCCTTGCAGAACTTTACTTCCCTAACAGCACTCCTGTAGGCCTCTCGGCTGTAAGAAAGATGTCCTGCTGCTGATGCATCCATTTGCAAATTATCAACGATGTCTTGCAGCCATCTTCACCTTGGTCTTCTTCTTTTTCTTTTTCCCATTATGTACACTTCCAAGACGGTCTTCTCTAGATTATCATGATGTTTAATATGTCCAAAATATTTAAGTTTTCTCTCTTTAATCCTCTTTACTAGCCAGCTTTCTTCAATATTAAATTTTTGTAATATAGATATATTTGTTCGTTTTTGTGTCCATAATATTTGAAGAACTCTTCTGTAGCATTTACATTCAAAGGCATTTATGTGTTTCTCAGCTGTTTTGTTAAGTGTCCAGGTCTCACAGGCATATGTTGCGATAAGAAAGATGCATGCCCTTAAAAATGTTATTTTTGTAGTTCTGTCTACTCCTCTCCATGGCTTCTTTAGTTGTTTTACTTTATTAAGAGTGACAGAAGTCCTCATTTTTGAGACTACTGTGAAATTATGAGAATTAGTGCATCACAAACTCCAGGATGGAGACTATCATGTAGTCTTTTGTGTAGTCAACTATCTCATTCATATCAGTAATTCAAAATTTTTAATCATATTTACATAACAAAGACAGTCACATTTACAAATATTATACGTGGCTTTTACATCTTTCCAGGCAGTTTTGGAACTTGTCAAATGTTAATAACTGCCAATCACTGCCTTGCTCTGCAACTCATTTTCTTGCTCTTAATGTAATCACTACAGGTGATAACCAGCTAACACTCACTCTGACCAGTGTATCTTCTAGTATTTTCTCTGTCTCAAGGAACACAGCCTCCTTCTCCAAACTAGCATCCACTGTTTTTAGAGTGCCAAATTTTGTAAACCATTTCTTCAGTTTTGGCCAGTTATCCACAAATCCTGTTAATCTGAAAGTATTTAAAATCATGATGGAGCCAAGCAAACAGACAGATAGACAAGCACAACACACAAATTTCTACTTTCTCTGTTTCTTTTTCTCTGATAATTTTCTAAATGTCCAATAAACTACAAATCTTCAAGAAAAACAGAAGATATAAATCTAATAATCTTATTTTATACTTTTTTCTAAACATCCAATAAAATCTTCAAGAAAAATAGATGATATAAATCTAGTAATCTTGTTTTATATTTTATCTAAACATCTAATAAACTACAAATCTTCAAGAAAAACAGATGATATAAATCTAGAAATCTTGTTTTATACAGGGTCCGGCATAAAGCATAAGTGGATTTAACTGACATAGTGCGCAGAAACTGAATACATGTGAAAAAAACCATGAAGTCAGAGATGCAGCAGACAAATAGTAACTTTTAATAATGGCTTCTTGGCAAATGCAACATTGCACATTCACCGCTGAAACTTATTTTAAAAGGGGAGAATTGTCTATTATTGTACAATGAAAGTTTCGAGTTTTGAGTTACATTCCCATGATAATTTTCCCAATCAGAGAACAATTTTGAGGTGGGTCAACAAATTTAAGGAAACTGCTAATTGCCTTAATAGCAAGTCTACTGATCATCCAAGAACTCAGCAGAAACCTTAACAAATTCAAGAAGTCCACAACGCATTGCTTTGTAGCCCTCAGTGACCAGCTGTTAAGCACACTTTGGCATTTGGTATGTCGGATCGCTCGCTACGTCGCATCATTCATAATCATCTGCGTTTCCACCCTTACAAGATGCAAGTTGTGCAGCAACTGAATGATTTGGATAAAATTAACAGACCTGACTTTGCTGCCAATTTTCTAGCATGCACTGAAGAAAATCTGAATTTGCTCAACAACCTCATAATGTCTGATAAAGCACATTTTGAGTTGTCAGGAAGTGTGAACAAGCAGAATTTCAGATACTGGCCAGCTGAAAATCCACAAGTACTGCATGAGAAACCGCACCATAGTGAACGAGTAACAGTATAGTGTGGTATTGCATCATTCGGCGTCATTGGCCCATATTTTTTTTTAAGACAAAAACGTGCACCCTCTTACTGTTAACAGTGATCACTATGTGCAGATGCTAACTGAATACTTCATTTCAGAGTTGGCCAATAGAAATAAGATGGAGTTTCAACAAGATGGAGCAACTGCCCACACAGCCCATCAGCCCATGGCATGCTGTGACAACCATTTCCCAACCATCTTATTTCCAGATTAGGGGATATTCATTGGTCAGCAAGACCACCAGATTTATCAGCTGCAGATTTCTTTTTATGGGTGTAGCTCAAGAACATGCTAGTCGACCACAATCAATTGCAGACCTAAGGGATCGAATCTTACACTGCATTCAAAATATCCTTTTGAATATGTTAAATGGTGTTATGCAGGAATTTTCAAGATGCCTGGCTAAATGTACCAAATGTAATGGCAGGCATCTAACCAGCATAATTTTCAAAATTTAAAAATGATTGTCAGTAATAATAAAATTACCCAATGAGTTCCATTTCACTTTTTTTTTTACCAAAAACATGTATGCCGCCATGTTTAAAATTAAGCTATGCTTTATGCCGGACCCCGTACTTCATCTTTTTGTACAAAATGTCTTCATCTTCTTCAGAATGGCTGATTAAGCAATGTAATTTCTCACATCTTACACTTTACATCCTTCCTGTGTTGTTAATAGGGCTCACATGGTAGCTCATCAAGTTTTTCTGTTTTCAGCGAGATTTTCAACCTCCCCAAGGGATTATATGCCTACTAATTTGATCTCTCCTAACAATGTCCTCTTTAGAGTTTCAAACAGATTATCTCTTTTTCTTTGGCCTATTGTGTTCACTTTGATAGCTTGTTTTGGGATTTTATGACTGTTTCTTCTCATCACATGGCCAATATATGTCCATCTCCTTTCTCTGATCACCCATGAAACAGGCTGTTGTTCACTTATCAGTCTTATCTCTGCATTGTTCTTGAATTCATTCCACTTTATACAGAGTATTTTTCTTAGGCATTTATTTTCAAAAGAGTCTATTTTCTTGTTTTTTTCTTTAGTTGTTTTCTACCTTTTGCACGCATAAATGAGGGTGGATCCTATATTTGAATTGAATAATCTTAACTTGGTTTTTGTGCTTATAACTTTTGAGTGTCATATGTTATCGAGATTCTTGAAGGTCAGTGCTGGTTTTGCAATTCTAATTCTAACTTCCATTCTAGTGTCACCATCCTGGTCTATGTAGCTGCAAGAGAAGTCAAATTAACAGGCATAAAATCCCTTGATGAGGTTGAAAGACTTGCCAAAGACAGGAAAAATTGTTGAACTACTTTGCGAGCCCTATGTGATGTTTAACGGCACAGGAAGGATATAAGATAAGATAAGATATATAAAACGTTACTACACACATTTGCACACACAATATTTTTTTGCACATGAGCTGAACATTTTGCACGCAGACTGCAAACCCTTAGAGGGAACACTGAAGATAGTATACATCTTTGTTTCATGCCTGTTTCAATTTGGAACCATTTGCTCATTTCTTCTTCTGTGTTGACTACACAAACATATCCATTGTAGACGTCCTTAATGGTGTTGACAATTTTAGATGGTATTCCATATAGACATAAAATTCTCCATAATGAATCTCTGTGTATGCTATCAAATGCCTTTTAAAAGTCTATGAATTTCAGCATTAATGGTTTCTGCTTTTCAATATGTTCTTCAAGTATTATTCTTAGAGTAAAGATCTGGTCGAGACAGCTTCTCCCTTTTCGAAACCCTGCTTTTTCTTCTCTCATTGCAGCATCCACTATATCTTTAACTCTATTCAGAGTGTAATTTAGGATGGTAATAAACATTATTTCGCTGCTTCTAGATAACTAAACAGTGATGTTTGTCATAAAAATTAAACATTTCATAGAACAAATAACTCTGACAAACTTCAAGCACTTCTTTTTCTGGATTACTTGATAAGAAATGCTGCCATTTAAAATGACAGAAATGAAAACGCTAATAACTATTTTTTGTTTAAATATTGATGTTTTGTTAAGTGCTTCTGAACTATGTCATGCTGTGAGCTGGTTTCATCTCCAGTTTTCATTTTGTAGTTTAGCAAACAGACTGTTAGAACTTATTTACAAAGCTGACCTAGTTTGTAATTGCTGCTCACTGAAAGCTTGGTCATAGATGGGCTGCACCTGCTCACGCTTGCCTATCCCTGTCAGACTGCCCTCTGGTGGTGGCTCAAACTCCACGTGAAATGTTCTGCCAGTTTGAATTTGTTCTGGTAAGCAAATATAAATAAAATTATGATACCAAAGTGATTTCAAAACAGATTTCATACTTCATAGAGGCTGGGCACACTTATACATTACATAACAATCATTTGTGTATTATGAACTATGGGAATACTTAATCGACCACACCCAAAAGAATTGTTAAACCTTGAAGCCGACTTACCAGCCCCACAACTAAATGTCAAACTAGATGAAATTACATTGAATGAAACTGAAACAACAGTGAATTTAATGGGTAACAACAAAGCTGCAGGTGAAGAACAAAATAACACCCGAAATGTTAAAAGCTATCAATAATGACAACATGAGACAACTACAGAGAATGTTTAATAAGATTTGGAAAGAACAAAAGGTCCCTTCTAAATGGAAAAAAGGAATCATTGTTAAAATACCAAAAAAGGCAACCTTAGTGACTGTAACAATTGGAGAGGAGTAACCTTAATATTAGTTGTGTCAAAAGTATTTTGCAAGGTCATTTTGAATAGACTTAAAGATATAGTGGATACTGCGATGAGAGAAGAACAAGCAGGATTTCGAAAAGGGAGAAGCTGTCTCGACCAGATCTTTACTCTAAGAATAATACTTGAAGAACATATTGAAAAGCAGAAACCATTAATGCTGAACTTCTTAGACTTTAAAAAGGCATTTGATAGCATACACAGAGATTCATTATGGAGAATTTTAAATCTAAATGAAATACTATCTAAAATTGCAAACATCATTAAGGACTTCTACAATGGATTTGTTTGTGCAGTCAAGACAGAAGAAGGGATGAATGAATGGTTCCAGATTGAAACAGGTGTGAAACAAGGATGTATACTGTCTCCTTTGTTTTTTGGAATTACAATAGACTTCATAATGAAAAAATGCTGCACAGGTAACACAGGTATTGACTGGGTACATGTGACCCAACTAGAAGATCTTGATTTTGCTGATGACATTACTCTTATCAGTAGCAATGTGAATTCCATGCAAGAAAAAACAGATAACCTGTCTTCACTGGCTAGCAAAATAGGACTTGAAATTAACAGGAACAAAACAAAAATAATGAAAACTCCCATTAATCAAAATAGAAAAATACACGTAGAAGGGACAGACATTGAAGAAGTCAATCAATTTGCATACTTTGGCAGCTACAGATACCAGGATGCTGACACTAGAAAGGAAGTTAGAATTCAAATTGAAAAGCAACATTGATCTTCAAGAATCTTGAGAACATATGGAATTCAAAAGTTATAAGCACAAAAACCAAGTTAAGACTATTCAATTCAAATGTAATATCCACCCTCATTTATGCATGTGAAAGCTGGAAAACAACTAAAGAAATAGACAAGAAATTAGACTCTTTTGAAAACAAATTCCTAAGGAAAATACTTGGCATCAAGTGGAACGAATTCAAGAACAATGCAGAGATAAGACAGATGAGTGAACAACAACCAGTCTCATGGGTGATCAGGAAAAGGAGATGGACATATACTGGTCACATAATGAGAAGAAATAGTCAGAGAATCCCAAAACAAGCTATCAAGTGGAACACAACAGGCCAAAGAAAAAGAAGCAGACCACGTGAAATTCTAAAGAGGGCATTGTTAAGAGAGGCCAAATTAATAGGCATAAAATCCCTTGATGAGGTTGAAAGACTCACCGAAGACAGGAAAAATTGGCGGACTATCTTGTGAGCCCTATGTGATGTTTAATGGCATGGGAATGATATAAGATATAAAAAATAAGATATAAGATATAAGACATAAGATATAAGAAATAAGATATAAGAACTATGGGAATGCAGGAAAATGTTAGGCATTTAGAAGAAGAACAACCGCATCAAGACTAATGTATTAAACTACAGCAGGGGCACAACTCTGGTTTCACACAAGCAAAGAACAATCACTGTTGCCCTACATGACAGCTGATATACTGGGTAGTAACAGAAAGTAGAAATTAAAATTACCTTGTATATGTTCATTCTGAACATGCTAGGCAGTAACAGAAAGTAAAACAAATTGCATTTATCTTCTGCATATGCACATCCAAAACTTTTCCACTCCATGATTCTTGAGTGATTGGAAGAAAGGCAGCCCAAGGTCAAAATACTGCACTCTAATGCAAAGTCCTGTGTTCAGACAGTGGTATTGATTCTGATGAGTATGATATTTCTCACAAATTTATTTATCACATGCCTGTGAGATTTTGATATCTGTTATCAGTCTGTTAAAATAAATGGCATGCTGGGAATTAAAGCATGATGTTGAAAAATAAAATGTGTGTACTATGAGTCAAAAAAGTTCCTATTACCTGAAATGCTTTACCTACCAGATCTTCCTGCGGCTCTTCTCAAACACAGCTCATCTCTGATGTCAAACAGTATCACAACATCAATCCCGCTATGTGGTGTGGATGACTGACTCTCAGGTTTTTGTAACAGACTAGATCTCTGGGCTTTCTTGTTTTCTTTAATATCAGCATCACAACCACTGAGAGCTCTCTCTAAGAGCTTAGCTTGGGCATAGCTGTGGGGGTAGCCATCCATTATCCAACCTGTGCCTTCTGGAATTTTCCTGAACACACGTTGTCAATATTATTTATTGTTATATCATGTTGTCAACATTATTTATTGTTATATCATGTTGTCAACATTATTTATTGTTATATCATGTTGTCAACATTATTTATTGTTATATCATGTTGTCAACATTATTTATTGTTACATCATGATGTCAACATTATTTATTGTTATATCATGTTGTCAACATTATTTATTGTTATATCATGTTGTCAACATTATTTATTGTTATATCATGTTGTCAACATTATTTATTGTTACATCATGTTGTCAACATTATTTATTGTTACATCATGTTGTCAACATTATTTATTGTTATATCATGTTGTCAACATTATTTATTGTTATATCATGTTGTCAACATTATTTATTGTTATATCACGTTGTGAACATTATTTATTTTTGTTATATCATGTTGTCAATATTATTTATTTTTATTGCATAAAATATTTGGGTTTCACAGTGACATACATTTATATATATTTTACAATATGCTGATTTCAAATTCAGTGCATCACTTTTCCCAAATTTGTTTTATATAAATGTCATTAGTTGTGATATTTAAAGTGAGCAAATGAGTGTGCAGATATAATGGAAGAAAACTCCAATCATTCAAATGTTTTTCCCATGGTCTTGAAAGGATTATCACTTCTGCCTGGTTCCTGGAATAACTCACATATTTTTTACATGAGGTCTGGTCTAATACATGGCAATGGTCAATTTTGTCACTTTAATCAATCTTACTAGTAACTTCAAAACTAAGTGTCAACATTACCCATGTTTCTGTGTTATTCTTTAGTTTTCCTCTGGTATCTTAGTCGAGGTTGAGATATTGTCTCACTATAAGAGACATCTATTGTACTTTGATTCACATTATAACCTAATAAGTATCCAAAAGAGTTCATTTTTCACTTTTGTTCTTTAACTTTTTCCGATTTCTACTTCCTTATGTGGTGATGTTTCTGAGATAATAGAACAATTTATTCTGCCCCATCTCTTGTTTTCCAAATTTCTGAGTTTTTATAACACTTTATTCTTGTCCCATCTCTCATTTTCCAAGTTTCCGAGTTATTAGAACAATTTATTCTTGTTTCATCTATTATTTTCCAAATTTCTGAATTGCGAATCAAATTTTGCCTACAAATTTCCTCACAGTTACTCAGAACTAAGAAAAGAAAAAAATGACATATTTATTTTTTATCCTATCAATCTTGCTGTTCATATGAGCTAATGGTGTCTGTACCGCTGTCTATGCAGGAAACTCTCTACTACAGAGAGCGGAACAAAACTCCTTCAGATCATCAGACGGAGTACCCCTCCCCTAGACAAGTGTTTCGGCCCTATTAAACTCCTGACACTCTAAGGGGGGTGAACCCAACTGGGTCATGACTCCCAGAGGTCTTGTGAGCTGTTGCTTTTTTTGTCCCGGGATTGAGTTGGCACTGCACTTTTGAAGTGCATCTTTAGCAATTTAGCCATGGAGGACTGGTATTGGCTGCGACAAGCAAAATTATTTATAAACTATATTTATCCAAATGTGAACACTCACAAGAAAATGGAAGTAGAAAAAAAATTAACTTTAAATAGACACAGATTTAAAAAAAAATTCTTTCAGGCAAATGAATTTTCTTTAAGGAAAACCACCCTATAATGTCAGAGTGCCAGAATTTTAGGTGTTTCATTTTGATAATGTTAATGTGTAATACCGGAATGGATTTTAATAATATTAACTTTATCGTACCTGATTTCCTCCAAAAGAATATCTGCCACCACTTGATCTTCAACTGGTTTCCCTTTCTTCAAACATTTCAGTGCCTTAGCTCCTAGTTTAGCTCTTGCTGTTCGCTGCATAAAACAACGGTCAGTTTGTGTAACAGTGATAAATTTTATACTTTTTTTAAAATAACTAATCAGTCAATGATATTTAAGATGTAATTCACAGTATTTTAAAAGGTAATCACCATATTATGAAAAGCCATGACCATATTTCAGGAACTAATGTTGTCAGGAAATTTGAAAGAATATTAATTCTACATTTGGAAATAAACAAGGCAGGTAAGTAAAAACCTATCACTTAGTGGAACTTAAAGTGCAGTAAACTCATTTTTTTATGGGAATTTGAAACTAAATCTTATAATGAGACATTTGTGCTCTACCATTTCACTTTTCTCTCTTTTATATTACAGAAACTGATAGCAACTGCCACACAAAGTTGATTCTTCTTCTGCTGGTCTCCCTGGAATGCAAGCTTCTGCCCTCGTGGCTGATGTGTGCTGACCTTGAAATATATGTAAGATGTAGGCAGAAGTTCAGACAAGGACTTCAACAAAAAAAATCATATTTCCAAACAGACTCCACCACCATGATGACTATGTCAAACCTACATTGCTAGCTAGACTGACGGAACAGATAAACAAAAAAGGACCATAAAGATATATGATAGGATCTAAGTCAGCCCTGATTTGCTTGACTTAATAACTTGACTGTCTCTAAATTAACCGCATTTACTCCCAAAACTGAGTCACATTATGAAAACATGCAAGTAAACCATCTTGTCCTGCTGACATTAAACATTCACTTTTTAGTGGAAGCAGAGTCAGCTGACAAGACTGTACCTCAGGCTGAGCAGGTTTGTTTATTTTGACAGCGCTGACAGGTTTTGGTAGGTCTTCACTTTCCTGCTGGGTTACACTAATTTCATGTGATGACTGCTCTTCAACACCAGACTGAGACACTTGCTTAGTAACATCTGTGTCAACTGAAAAAAGATTGCACATGAAGCTGAACATTCTTCTGCTTATTACTTTCATTGTTTCTGTTAGATTTCTCCCTTGAAGAGACTATTATAACAGTGTATTGTGGATTACAAATGGAGATTCGGCCTCAGCATTCTTAATTTTATAAAATTTCACTTTCAGTGGTTTCTTAATCAGAAAATATTCTTAGGACAAAGGAGAAATACTGCTGTTACAAAAGGTCAAAATATGTATATCAAGGCTATAAAATCTGTTGGTTTTGAGATATGATGATATAAAACTTTACTTCATGTACTTGACGCATTGTGGTTGCATTTTATGAGGGGTGGGGTAGGTGGGAAAAGAGGAAGGAGCGCCTGTCTAGCACCTTATACAAGGCATCAGTCCGCATTATGTATACATAGCTCTAGAGTATTCTGTTGCTTAACTGTTCCTGGAACTTGTTTTCAAAAACATTTAAATCAAATAATTCATTGCACTTTTTAAACAGCATTGTAAAAGCCATACCACAAATAACTATGAGAATATTAACATTCAAGAAATAAATTTATGATCAACAGAGAGTTGGCAAATGTGAAGAAAATGAAATTTTAAGTGAAATGTCTAAAAACTCCGACTTTATAAGGTTCTCTGATATTTCATACAGTTCTCTGATATTTTTAAAACTAAAACACTTTAATAGTAGACTATAGGGATATATAATATTTCTGTCATTCATTCTTGCATCTCCAGCAAAAGGAGCTGGAGTTGAGAATATCTGCATTTTTAGAGCTGCCTCTATTTTTCTAGTTTGAATTTCTTTTTTTTTTTTTTTTAACTTTTCTTCAGTCATCCCTTAGTCCGATCTTTAACCTAATCATAAATCATTCAGACTTTGCTTCTTTACATTAGATTTTCTGTGATTATTTTGACTTTCCTCATGTTTCTTGGAAAATCTTGGTAAATTAAATTGGAAGCTGTGATGAAGTTTTGGTGGGGAATGAAAATATACTCTGAGCAGCTAGAGAAACAATGAAAGGTCTCAGCTTGAAGCTGCAGAAGTAACTAAAATCTTTGGAGCATATCATAAGACAAAAGATAAAGAATCTAACAATCACTTGAAACCTCAAGGGGAAATGAAAGATATGGAGACCAACATAAATATAACTTAATGGGATGGTCAAGCAGTAGAGAAAATAAAAGCAAATGATCTTATCAGAGATATAAAAAATCAGACAAAGCAGAAAAACATGATCATTGATAACTACTAGTTTGGCACTTACTACTGAATGACAGGATGTGTTGTTTGTCTTTAGATCCATATGTATTCTGAATCTGTACAGTTGTTAGAGTTCATAATAGATAATTACTTTTTCCAATATCCTGTTCTTCTTGTGCTTTCATCTGATAAATGATTTTGTCAAAATACTGGTTGCTTTTGTTGTTTTTTTTAAGCAGTATTCTGTGACATGCTGGGTAGTGCTGGTGAGCATGCTTCTCCATCTTGTGTAGTCCTTGGTGTTTCCAGTTTGTTCAGATGCATTTCTTTTTTTCAAAACACTCAGTCAGTCCGCTGGGACATCTTCCTCTTGGTCTTTCTCTCTTCTTTTTTTCCATAAATTTTCAAGTAATTACTAGGTTCTCCAACCTCTGTCTTCTATGGTCCAAGAAATTTTGGTTGTCTTTTCCTTATCATTTTAACTGGTTTTCATTGTTCTGAAACTTCTTTGAGGACTTCTTCATTTGTTTTTCACCCTGTCAATTTGTTTTTCTATCTGTCCAAGATATTTGTTGCATCTTTCACCAAAACCTGTTTTGCTTTCAGTTTATTTGTCATCTTTTTGCTGACTAAGTTTCACAAGAATATAGCAATACTGGTTCTATATAGCACTGTAATACTATTTTCCTCACTTTTAGGGGCATTTGTTGATGTAAAGATAGAGATATTTCCCCAAAATTAATAATGTTCTTTGAACAGTGGTTCACTTGGTAAAATGCACTTAGAAATATCCTGAAGGAACAGGTACTTACTAAAACTCATGGATGCACCATCCTTTGTCATGTTATCATTGTTGTTTATCTCAGAACCACCAATAAGGTCATTGTGAACAGTTGAAACATTTTCAAAATTCTCACTAAAGCTGACCTGAACTGCCTGTCACAGGTTATGAGAGAAGAAAAAAAAACTGTGTTATATCTGTACAAAATGTCACAAAAAACAATGTTTTACAATAGTGTTGCACAATGTCACACAACAAGAGGAAACATTTCATATTTGTGACACAATTACACGATAAGAAATCTGAAATATGTTATTTTTCTTTCATTTCTGCATTACATTTTATTTTATTTTACATCATTTCTGCAACAACTAAATGTTAATTCTGAAAATACTATCATAATTAGGAGTAACAGCATCACAGCCTCAAAATGTAGTGAGGCTGAAGGCTGAACTGACAGAAGGCCATAACACATGAACAGCGTGTCTATGGAAGAGTATGGATGCATCTGAGGAGGAAATAAGGGCCAGACTTGAAGACAGAAAACACATGCCCAAAGAGATTGGACATGAAACACAATTTGCTGATGCTGTGACTGATTATGCCTAAAAATGTTGAAAGAATCAACCATAAGAGAAACTGATTAACAAAATGATTCTCTGCTGCTTCTACAAACAGACAACATCTGTTAAGATGGAGACTGCCATTATACTCATTAGTTTTAACCCCTTTCATCACTTATCATGAATTTAAATATGAATAAAAGCTACTCTTTTCCTGCTGGAGGTAACAATAGCAATCCTTCCGGAATCCCAGTTCCCTGTGGCAAGTCACTTTAGAGATCCATACTTTATTTCGTTAAAAAAACCAGTGCAACTTTTGACAGTAAATGTTTAGTGTGCATGTCCAGTGACCCTTCCTTTGTTCTTTTGAAGCATAGGTAGCAGCACTCTTTTCTTTTTTTTTTTAAGTTTTCAGGAAGTATTTCCAACTTTTTGTGACTTAGGTAGGCATACGAACATGTCCTATGACCAGACAGCTGTTCTTGAATGTACCCCAAATAGATCTAGACCTAATAGACACACTGAAGAAGTAGCTAGAAGGTTATTTCAGACATTATTTTTGTGAGCATGCCACATATCATCACTTGTGTGGTACAAGTAGATCTAGACTGTGCTGATGGTAAGTATGACACAACCATCATTTTTTTGTTGTTTTGGTGCTAAAAATGTTCTCCTGTTTGCATAAGATAAAACAGTAGTAAAACATAAGTGAAAACAGATACCCTGTCCTCAATGGCTAGTAAAATAGGACTTTAACAAGGATAAAACAAAAATAATGAAACTTCTCATTAACCACGAAGGACAAATACACATAGAAGGAACAGCTGTTGGAGAAGTACACCATTTTGCATATCTCAGTAGCTACATAGACCAGGATGGTGACACAAAAAAGGAAGTTAGAATTTGAACTGCAAAAGCAGCATTGACCTTCAAGAATCTCAATAACATATGGCATTCAAAAGTTATAAGCACAAAAACCAAGTTAAGATTATTCAATTCAAATGTAATATCCACCCTCATTTATGCATGTGAAAGCTGGAAAACAACTCAAGAAAAATATAAGAAATTAGACTCTTTTGAAAACAAATGCCTAAGGAAAATACTCTTTATAAAGTGGAACGAATTCAAGAACAGCACAGAGATAAGACAGATGAGCAAACAACAACCTGTTTCATGGGTGATCAGAAAAAGAAGATGGACATATGTCGGTCAGGTGATGAGAAGAAACAATCAGAGGATCCCCAAACAAGCTATCAAGTGGAACACAACAGGCCGAAGAAAAAAGAGGCTGACCACGTGAAACTCTAAAGAGGACATTGTTAAGAGAGGCCAGTTCAGTGGGTGTAACATCTCTTGATGACATTGATATGGATCTGTTGCACAAGATGTGTCTCATTTTCTTGAATGCTGACTTGGCCTGAGCACATCTGCTTTTTATTTCATTGTGACATTTCCCATCAGTTGTTATAATCATTCCTAAGTACTTGAATTTATCAGCTTGTTTCACATTTGCGCCATTGATGGTAATGTTACAATTTTGGTGGTATTCTTTTCTTTAAGATGACCATCACTTCAGTCTTCGTTTTGTTTGAGCTGAGGCCTTTACTTTTGCTTTCACAAACCATGATGTTCAGAAGAGCCTGTAGCTCCCCTTCAATTTTAGTAATCAAAACTGTGTTGTCTACATATCTTAAGTTAAGGTTGTACCTGTCAATTGATATTCCTGGAATGTTCTCTATATTTCTCATTATGTTTTCGCTGTACAAGGAGAAGAGATCAGGAGATAGAGCACATCCTTCAGTAAGTGCAGACAATATTTTTAGTAAACTAATTTAAAAAGAAGCTCCACTCTTAATTTGTACCTCATCTGCAGTCTCCACTTCACCAGCTTCGTACGCTGCAATGGCTTCCTTGATTAAAACTTCTGGATCAACAATACGAAGATTGTATTCTGTGGGAAGACACAAAAGTTGAAAAAGTTGTCCTTTTCTTAGAGTTCTGTGATATTACATCTGGGAAATCTTCACACTGTTAGGAAGGAATTTATTCAGAATCATTTACGCTCAATAAATTATAGCTAAAATTATCTGATGTTTACCCATGGCCAGTCGTTTGATGCAGGTTGTCTTTCCACTAAATGCTTTTCCCAATACACAGGCTCGGACTGGAAACTGAGGCAGTTCAGGAGCTACTGCAGGTGGCTTTTGGGAGAAAATAACAAAAGTTTTTCCATGAAAAATATCTGAAGAGTAAAATATATTTTCTTATCTTATATCTTATATCCTTCCCGTGCCGTTAAACGTCACATAGGGCTCGCAAAGTAGTTCGCCAATTTTTCCTGTCTTCGGCAAGTCTTTCAACCTCATCAAGGGATTTTATGCCTATTAATTTGGCCTCTCTTAATAATGTCCTCTTCAGAGTTTCATGCGGTCTGCCTCTTTTTCTTCAGCCTGTTGTGTTCCACTTGATAGCTTGTTTTGGGATTCTCTGATCATTTCTTCTCATCAAGTGACCAACATATGTCCATCTCCTTTATATATAAATATATCACTGATAACAAAATGACTTTTATACATAGAAAGCTCAATTTTAAAAAATCTATGATAACAGAATGAACTTTACAGAAAAAAAAGAACTCAATGAGGACCACCTGAAGAGATCTCATATCAGTTATGGGCCTTAATATTTAGTAATTACATGCTAAATATGTTAAAAGTAACATCATGTGTCAAATTTAAATTTTTTACATGAAGCTCCATATTCACATTTGAATGTATACTCAGTGATTAAAAAAAAATCAAACATTCATATTCAAATGAAAACTTAATCCAAGAAAACTGAGTGGAAAATTTATTTGCTAATGTTTTTTTTTTAATAATTTTATTTCACTTTATTCAATGACAAAATTGTTGACATAATGGATGAAACAGACAGCCACCCTCACGACATAAATATTGCATGAAAATGTGAAATTATCTGCTATGGCAAGATTAGAGCTCAATATTTAGACTATCCCTGACAACTATTATAGAAACAATTTAAGAAATTCACTGATGAAGGTTATATATAAATGTGTCATATATAACTAAATTTATATACATTATGTTATGTGTTGTAGTTAAGTTATTTACATATAATATGCAATGCTTGCCCAAGCTTTATGTAAATATGTAATGCTATGAAACTTATACACAGATATGTAACACATTCATTTAACATTCATGTAACACATTTAAATAAATCTGATTACAGCTACAGTAATGCTGTAGTTAAGCTACATAGAAATGTGTATTGCTATGATGAGGTTTAATGTGTAAATATGTAATGCTGCACAGAGGTAATACATTGTTTCTAAACCTGTAATGCTGTATTAAATATTACACACATATATGTACACATAATTTCAGTCTGACACAAGACATTAAGAAACTCACAGTTGGAGGATGAACAATGTTGAAAAGTACGTGCACAATATGGTTGACCACAGGGTTGTCACGAGGCGGCTGCGTTACTTCAGAGTTTTCAGGTGGTGCCCACTCCCCATTCATTCCCTACAAACATTTTCAGCGGCAGGTTACTTCCTTGACCACACACCAAGGAACATAATGCTTAAGTTTCTTTCATGATTTTCTCTACTGTTTTCCAGTCTCTTACATTAAAAAAAAATCCTTGCATTTTCAGTTAAAATGTTTCTTTTTTTCACAACGCTAGCTTTTATTGTTATTCTTCATGACAAACTTGTGCACAAATTTGAAATTTGAGATGATACTGTTATCTCAGCATGCAAACTAAACCTGACAAAGACCTTTTGTGATACTGGCAAAAAGATATACAGGATGTTAACAAAACTGGTTTGCACTAGCCCAATATCGATTCTGGTATCATAGTGATATCTTAGCGGTTGCGAAATCTAGCCACATACCTGCATACGTTAGTGTGTTGAAGTCTGCTGTTGTGTAACATTCACTGTATTCAGCTTGTCTTTGTGTATTCAGTTGTTAACGCAGTGTTTGAAGCGCACGAGGGGCAAATTGTTTAAATCAGTTTATTCACCATGGTTCTTTCATTGGAGAAGCATATTTTTCTTGTTGAGCACGTATTTCGAGAAGGCAATACATACACTGATTTAGTGAGGGAGCAATTTATTGAAAAATTCACATGAACACCCATACCTCATCGCAATGCAATTTATAAACTTTTTGAGAAATTTTGTGATACAGGCTCATTGTCAGACACATACAATGGTGGGAGACCATCTAAACTTAACGAAGAGAAGTTACTGAACATTTCTGACTCTATGCTTCTGAGTCCATCAAAGGTTTTGCTAAAGTTGGCACAACAATGCATAAATTCATCAGAGAAAATTTGAAACTCTTACCATATACTTGTAAAGTAACTGCGTTCCAACAATTGCAAATTTCATTCAAATTAAAACTGCTGATATTCTTGATATCACCCTTTTTTTTACAGATGAGGCCTGGTTTCATGTTTTAGGTTACGTTCCTTCCCTATACTTCAGTAAAACAACCATGTTTTGTATAAACCATATAAAAACTGACCATGAAGAAATGAACATACAAAGACCAAATGAACACGCAAAGACCAAATGAACATGCAAAGACCAAATGAACACGCAAAGACCAAATGAACACACAACGACCTTGTACTCTAAAAAGTCCCCTTCATCCAGCATCTGCTGCCTCTCCTCCTCCAAGACTTTTTCAGGTGATAGTTCCTGGACTTCTTGTTCAACGTGCTCAAACAGAGGGAGACCATTTGTGAACAGGAGCTGCCACTCCCTCATCAATTTGTTTGGAATCAAGCTGACAGTCACAAAATGGATAAAATTAACCATCAGTTAAAGCAATTATCCATGTGAACAAATATTCACATACATCACTAATGTTTCACTTATGCACTTGTATCTTTACAACAAATGTGTAATTTAGCCACAAAAATATCATTTCTGTACACTCACAAGGACCTAAATACACATTATGTCTTTTAAACAAACTACTTCTCTTTCCTGTTTCACAAATTCATTATAGTTTTATTTTTTTATATCTCCCTTCATTATTTTCATTATCTTCAGACACAGGCATTACACTGAATGTTTTTGATACGGTCTTGACCACTACTAGTTGTCTGGTCACAATGATTGTGCTGCCCTTGTATTAATGTTAGATGATGTGTTTACAGTAATAATGTGAAATAAAATTGCACAGAACTGCCAAAGGAAACTAACTTGTTAGTGATTTCCCTATATTCAGCAACTTTGACAGCAAAGTCCACAATACTTTGCACAATCTCAGCACACATGTCATAGTGTCGACGATAACGCATCTCAGTTCGTTGGGCAGCAATCTGGTCATGGAGCTCTTGGTCTGCCCGGATTTGTTCCGCATATTTTTGTTTGTACAGGGCTGCAGCTTCCTGTAAACATGAACAAGACAAAAGCCATGGTAACCTTAACCAAACTTTGTATAACTGTGACACAGGGCCTGAATTAAGGTTCTGTTATATTAGGCACAATTAATAACAGAGATTATAGTTCAAAGTATAATACAAAACCCAAAAGAAATCTTAAAGTGATAGTTGCTAAATGTGAACAGACAGAAGAACTGTCATTAAGTAATCTTGGGTTGCTGGTCACCCATCAAGAGTCTATAACTTAAGTTATGTGCAACCTAAAGGGTACCTGGGAACCCCTGACTTAAATGGCCCCCACAATAAAATGAGGCAATTATATATTTGCTGGAATGAGAAGGTGCTGAATGGAGCTGGTGATCTGACATAGATCTGGGATCCTGGAGACAATGTCTCCAATGGTCTTTGCTGCAGAATCCACACAGTTGAAGCTCAGCTAAAAATACAGGATCGCTGCCACCAAGGTCGTTCCCCAGGGGCTCCTGTCATTAGGTTAAAGGGTATAATGTCATGTCCACCTGCAGTTAGGAGTTCTGCTGATAGGTGCTTTAATAGATATTTGATCAGGGCAATCAATGGCTGACCATGTTGAGAGAGAGAGAGAGAGAGAGAGAGAGAGCACAACTAAAATTTAACTAGAAAGCATGTAGAGAATCTAAAAAGATTCATCACAATAAATAAAACCAGAATAAAATGCTATATAACTATCTTATGCCTGTCTCAGTTATAACAGATGGGGAAAAATCATCAACATCAGAGTAGAAATATCTGGCAGTTCACAACAGTGGCCCACATACAACTATTGTACTTTCTAGACAAAGAAGAGTTCATCAGAGTTCACTTAAAAATGCAATATGAAAAACATTAAACCTTTCCTATCCATTAAAAAATTAAAAGCAAAAACATGCTGTGTAATTCAGTTTAATGGCTTCAGTTGTCAGTTTTTTTTATCATTTAGATGTCATGTTTTTTCAAACTCCTTGCACTCTGACATTTATGTAATGTTCAACAAATGAGCTGATGAGCTATATAAAAATGGAAAAATTATTTTAAAATATTGAAATGACAACAGAAAATAAAATGGCACAAGAATGAAAGAAAATAATGGTAGTCTAAAAATAATAAAAAAAAATAAAAAGAAAGCTGATACAAGTATGAGGGGAAAAAAAAAATCACTAAATTAGACTTAACTCTTCCCGTGCTATAGTCGCTATAGTGAGAACTTCCAGTTACTGCGTTGGGTGCCATAGTCGATATAGTGATAATTCAGTTGTTTAAAACACGATTCACGTAAAATACGATTTTCATTTTCACTCGCAAGTTATCTGCGCATGTCAGAATTACCCGGCATCCTTTTCACTCACGTCACCGGCCGGTAGCCATTTTTTCATACATTTCTCTTCAAATTTGTGAATATTTTTCTAACCCTAGTCGAGAATGGACATGCCCTCAGACAAGACACATGTTACTGGATGTTCACTAGTTAGGTCTTTACCAGAAAGAAAGGCTAAAACAGGTGCTAGGCAGTTTTTTCTTGCATATTGTGGTAAGAAATCTTCTGACACTGTTTCTGACCATGCTTTTGACCGCCAATCTGACAATGATTCTGATAGTTCATCTGACAGTGTCTCAGACAATGGTTCTGATAGCTCGTCTAATGTTTTCTGTTGTGTTTGTGTTTTTGTTTGCTTGTTTCTGCAAATTTGTGCACAAAGTGATCAAGTGATTACATTTCATGTGAGGATTTCCATTTATCATTGGTTTATGATTTCCAAGTGGATATTTACAGCTCCAATGGTAAGTAGAAAATAATTTTATTTGTGTTTCATACATTTTTTTTCCCTTGGGGGGCTGAAAATGTTATCGTATTTTCTTATTTTTTTCTAAACAAACTCTGCATTTACGGAATCTTCATTCATTTTTTTTTTTATGTATAATAAATATATTTGTGTAAGATGGAAATAATTGTTAAATCACTTTTTAAACTATGCCCCAAAAATATCGCGACACCCGCGCATTTTGCTTGGCACCAACGTGACGTCCGTGTTTTTTCCCGCAGGCATGGAAAGAGTTAAGAGAAAAGGACAACTTTTTGAACAATATTTAACTCTATATGACAGTGAAAAGAATATGAAGCTACTTTTGAATCAAAATTTAACCCACAGCTTCTCTGTCCAGAGCTTCTTCAAAGTCCTTCTCTCGCCTCTCTTGAAACTGCTTCTCTCTAAGAATGCGATTCTGACGAATGACCTCTTTTTCATGTCGAGTCTGCAAAACCATTAAATTGTACAAATACTTGGACGTTAACAATGCATGCACAGTAAATATAACTTCTAAAAGCGAGCACGTCAAAGACACATCCAAAAATTTTGGCACAGCACCCATCAGCCATAAGAGCAATGTATATGTTTTTTTATGAATTATGTTTAAAATCGACACTTCTTAAGAAAGTTTCTTTTAAAATTATTTGCCAACGTTCTTTTTGTCAAAACAAAAATATCAGCTTACTTGTAATAACTGAACCACAATACGACGCTCTTGCTGAGATTGCCGCATCAACCTGTTTACCAACATTTCCTCTCTTCTTGCCTCCTGATGGACAAAATTAGAAAGACATGCAAATATATTACTGATATACTGTATTTTATTTATGAAAGACAGAACACTTTCCTGGATTTCGGGACATCTTTAAACAGTGATGTTCATGTTTATTTTTCATAAAAGAATGATCTAGGAACTCTCTTTACTTCTCAGCATAAAGTTTTCTTAGCATAAAGTTTTCCTTCCTTTTTTGTATTCTTTAGAATGCACTTTTAACCATTTTTTATGCCAGTCCTGAAATATCCAGTATGATACATTTGTTCACAAGCCCTCATGAAATATTTTGAAAATGTCTCACGTCATTTTTCACATTCTTGATCAAAGGTCAATAGTTCCAGCATTTAAAGTTGACTAATGAACATACATAAACATAGATGGCAAAGACCTGAGGATTGTAAAACATCTATACTGGCAGCAGGAAGCAGTGATTAGAGTTGAAAATAAAACTGGAAAATATCAACCTATAAAACAAGAGGTGTGACAAGGATGTATACTATCTCGGAGGATACAATATTAACAACTTTCGATATGCTGACAACACGGTACTGATAGTTGAGAACCAAGACCTGCAAAATCACTTGGATAAAGTCATTAAAGAAAGTGAACAGAAAGGGCTTATTTTGAACATTAAAAAGACAGAGACTATGGTTATATCTAAGAAACAGAATCTACCAAACTGCAGTATAAAATTAAATGGAACTATTTTAAAACAGGTGCAGAAATTCGAATACCTTGAAGCAATAACTTCAGATCGGAAATACAGAAATGAAATTAAGAACAGAATAGGCTGAGCAAAGACTGCATTTCAGAGAATGAGAAACATATTATGCAAACACATGCTTATCAATGAGTGTTAGAAAATGAGTCTTAAAATGCTACAAGGGGGGTTCAGAAAGTAATACACCACATAGTTTTTTTCAGCTAATAATGAAGATAGAAGCATGAAATTCTGCACACTTTAAATATGGCATGTGCCAGTTGTGTGAACCAAATTGCATTGCAACTGGCCAATGAATATGGCTGCCCTAAACACTGAACTGGATTGGGTTAGCAACTTGTGGTATAAGCAGTGAATTGTGAATGAATTTCTTGTTGCAGAGAAGGAAACTGTTGTGAACATTCACAAGCGTCTATGTGATTTGTATAGAAGTTTTGCAGTTGACAGGAGTACAGTCAATCACTGGGTTCAGAGAATCAAAGAATCAATAAGTGGAGATAAGGAGCTGCATGACTGGCCATGCTGTGGACGTCCTGCCACAGCCACCAAGGCAGAAATGTTGAAATGCTCTGAGGGAAATATTCTTACTGATAGGCATATCACAACACAACAATTGGCCTTAAAAGCTGTCAGTCAGCAATGGTAGTGCAAATGCAGTTATAAAAGCTCTCAGATTTTCTAAGGTTTGCGCAAGATGGGTTCCTCGAAGTCTCACAAATGACCATCAACTGCAAAGGAAAGCAATTTCTTCTGAATTGTTGGAGCATTTCAATGCTGCAGGAGAGAACTTTTTGGCTAAGATCATAACAGGTAACAAAACCTGGGCATATCATTTTGAACCTGAGACAAAAAGTCAGTCAGTGGATTGGCATCATCTGCAATCACCACAAAAAAAGAAATTCAAGACAACTTCAGCTGGAAAGGTCATGATCACTGTCTTTTGGGACACTGAAGTTGTGATTCTTGTGGATGTTATGCCAAGAGGAGAGACAATCATTTCGCAAGCTTACATTAAGAAATTGAAAAAAACTCAATCAACGTTTTTGCAGAGTTCAGCTGCACAAAAATCCAGCAGACCTGCTTCTCCTTCATGACAATGTGTGCCCTCACACAAGTCTGGCAACATGGGAAGCAGTCACTAAATTGGGTTGGATTGTACTACCCCATCCACCCTATAGTCCTGATTTGGCACCCTCTGATTTCCATCTGTTTGGTCCACTTAAAGATGCACTCCGAGGGGTAAGATTTGAAGATGACAAAGGAGCGATTTATGCAGCGAAGAAATGGCTACATAATCAAGAGAAAATCTGGTAGGGGCTAGGTACATGCACTTGTTTTGTGCTGACATAAAGCCGTACAAGTTGATGGGGATCATGTTGAATAATACCAATGTTTAAATGACATATCTATGTATATTGTGTATAAATTTCATGCTTTTTGAATAAACAGCACCTCTGATAGTCCACATCCAGCTCCTGGCCTTCTCATGGCGGAACTGTTCAAACTGACAGGAGAAGGGGCAAAGGCGAACATCTGGTGCCTGAAAACCAGATGTTTCAGACAGATGAGAGTCTTGTTTGGTAGCTCATTGAAAACCTGCTGCTGGCGAGATTCTTCAGCTGCCGTGCGTGGGGAAAACTCCTCCTGGCCAATGAAGAAAAATGCGACTAGGGCTGCCACACAGAGTTGCCGTGGAAATGGTGAAGGAAAGAATTAAGTGAAATTAGTATCGAGGTCAGTACTACTCAAAGCACAACATCTCTACTCTAGAGGCCAGCCATGTCCTATATACACCCATACTGGGGCAGATTGCCTAAATTGGCTTAACCCAGGAGTTAAGCTAAGACACTGGCAGTGAGTTTCTTCAGATGCCGCACGTGGAGTGAAACTCTTCCAGGCCAACAAAGAAAATGTGAAAAAGCTATTATGGTTGCCGCACGGCACCGCTGTGAAAAGGTGATGGACAGGACAAAGTGAAGCTTAATTGGTATGTTCAGTAGTCTCGTGGCGAGAGCTACTTGTATGCCATGGCACCTGTGCTCTAGAGGCCTGCTACATCTGATATACACCCATACTGGTGAAATATTCCTAAACTGGCTTAACCCAGGGGAGAAACTTGATGACTACTCATGTCATGGTACCTCCGCTCTAGAGGTCAGTCATGTCCTAAACACACCCATACTGGGATAATATGCCTAAACCGGCTCAACCCAGGGGTGAAACTTACTAGTGGCGAGGATTCGTCTTCCTGGAAAAAAACTCTGTCCTGGTTACAACTAGGAGGGTAGCGGCCATGACCACAAAATGTTGAAGTCAGAGACACTGGACCAGGGCAGTCTAGATAGGCAACCACCTTTCACCTGGCGAGGATGTATGCGTACCCTAGTCACGCTGAAGTTTTCCAGTGAGAAAGTCCAGCTCTAGGCTGGATGGGCAACCACCTCTCATCTGGTGAGGATATGCTGATATCCAAACCACATCGAGGTTTTCCAGTGAGAAAGTCCAGCTCTAGATTAAATTAGTGCAACGAAAACCATGGTGTCACACAACCCTTCTTCTGTGACCCACCAAGAATTCAGGCCCAAGCCCCACGATACTGTGAACTTCTTGTGATTCTCTCAGAGATCTCTTGTGGGCCTCTCTCACATCGGGGACCACAGAGTAAATTCAGCAGGATCACAGGGCAATCTTGGTGGTAGAAGCAAATGAAGAAGAAGAATAAACAGCTCCTGAGAAAAACGATGTGGTCCATTACTTTCTGAACGCCCCTTGTATATTGAACCTATCTTATTATATGGAAGTGAATCATGGACAATAAACAGGTTTGCACAAAAATCACTGGAAGCAGTAGAAATGTGGTTTATTAGAATGTTGTGAATTCCCTGGACAGCAAAAATAACTAATGGAGAATGTATGAGAAGAGCTGGAGAGACAAAAAAATCTTGTCAAGAACATAAGAGAGAAATAATGTTCTTTCATTGGATGTGCAATGAGAAGAGGGGACATTGAAAATGTTGTAACAACAGGTAAAATATAGGGAAGAAGAGCCGGGGGAAGGCTGAGAGAAATGATACTGAACAGTCTGATGAGATGGTGTGAGAGATCATCATCTCAGCTAATGGCATACATGAAGGATCGGGTACTCTGGAGAACCATATAGTCAATGCCAGTTGGCATGGCACCTGATGATGAATGAACATGCAGAAAATATTGGGCCTTAAATGTTAAAATTTTGCATAAGTTAAGCAGTTTTTACAGTCTTCTCAAAATTTAGTCTTCAAAAGATTAACAATTCAGTAATAAATAAATAAATACTTGTTCAACAAAGGAAATCCTAAACCAAATAAATTATGGTCTAAAATTTCTGTACATGCTATCTCCAACAAATAAGATCATGTAAAAGTTATTTCCAACATAAATAATCTATCTATCAGGTGCTGTGTCTGCTGGCTTTGGTGGTCATAGCTCTCCACAACTCTCAGTTTTGTGTTGCCTCTATGAGTTGTTCTGATGTCCTCCTTCTATGCCATCTTACCAATCCATCAAGGATTTTCTCTCTTGGTCTACCTCAGCTTCTTTTCCCTTCTAACTTTCCTGTTATCATAATGTGTTCTAGTTTGCCTTTTCTCATGACATGTTCTATAAATTTAGACCATCTTTTTTTCTGGCTGTTGCAATTATTTGTCTTCTTGAATTGTTATCTCAAAATTTCTTCATCTGGTTTTTATGCCATCCATGAAGTCCTTAACATTCTTCTAAAAATGCCATATTTTCCTGGGATCCGTAACATTCTTCTAATAAACCACATTTCCGTGACTTCCAGATGTTGCTGTATCTCTTTAGTAACTTTCCAGGCTCCACATCCACAAATCAGAACTGACTCTATGTAGCACTGAAGCATCCTTTTCCTGTACATGTTCATTATGTTCATGACATAAATAATATGTCATGAAAAAGCAGAGTGTGCAGTAACCCTTATATCTTCATTTTAGTTTAAAAAAAAAACCTTAAGAGGGCTTCACCTACCTCTTGTGCCAGGTGAGCACTCATTTGCTCAGTGAGGACTTTCCTTCTCCTTTTCTCTCTTTCTTCCCTTGCCAAGGCATCCTCCTGCAGACGTTTGCGAATCTTTCCGATGTACTCATCACTCATGGTCACTTTGAGTGTATAAACATGTTGCTCTTCATTCTCCTCATACAAAAGGTCAATATCACTGCTGCAGTGTTTATAATATAAAAAAATGCAAAATAAGTGAACCTAATGTCTGAAAAATATTATATTTGTCTGACTATTTATCTTATACATTCCAGTTCAAATAATTTTCATTACCTTTTTGTCTGGACAGAGTTCAGAAATCAAAGAAATTCTCTATCTATTTGAGGAAGAACAGTCAGAAAGCAAGAGTTAAATTGTTTGTTTAGGGGAAGGTCAGAAAGCAAAATATATAAAACTGTTAAAAGAGAGGTCAGGAAGCAAAATATATAAAACTATTAAAAGAGAGGTCAGAAAACAAAATATATAAAACTGTTAAAAGAGAGGTCAGAAAACAAAATATATAAAACTGTTAAAAGAGAGGTCAGGAAGCAAAATATATTAAACTGTAACTGTATAATAAATTTGTGATTATTTTTCTCTGCATAAAAACTGGATATCATAAGAGATGTATTAATTTAGTTATTTTCTCTTTACATACAGTACTTACGCTATGTAGCTACAATCATGCAGATATTTTGTTGTTGTTGTTGTGGTGATGGTGGTAGTTGTGAAGGGGAAGCTACATATTCCAGGAATTCTGCTGGTTCAGTTCTGTCTAAATCATTAACATTCTTGATAATGTTTTTAAGAGTCTTTACAGTCAAAACATTAAATCTGCTGCAAAAGACATATTTACGGACGTTTGTAACTTCACATTACTTGCCAGCATCCAGCTTTCTGAGCTAGTGATACAGAAACATCACTAAACAGTTACAGGAGGCCTGTTTCTTGTTTATACTCTTGTTTCACAATGAAGAGAAATTATTTATGCTCAATATAACAACAAAATGTTCAAAGAGAAATGTTTTTCTAGGATTAACTTTTGAACACCATGCAGAAAATAAACTAGTTTCCCTTCTTACTCTTCTTTCTGTGGTGGAAGAACAGCTCTCATTTTCTCCTCAAAGAAATGGATGGCACTAATAGTCTCTTCTGCCTCTCTCTTCTTTCTCATGTCCATATGAGTTTCAATAGTTTTCAGGGTTTTGCTGCGCGGTGGCTTTGGGATTTCTAATGTAGCAGCCCTGGAGATAGAAAGATGAGCACTGGAGATAGAAAGATGAGCACTGGAGATAGAAAGATGAGCACATTTATATTTTATCAAAGCAGGGTGAGCTATGTAAAAAAAGATTTTTAAAAAAAGTAGTCTAGCCAAAAAATACTAATACCAAAAAAAAAATGTGACAAAGAAACTAATACAGCTAAAGAATGTGACAAACACTGCTGGTGAGATTCTTTGGATGCCACGCGTGGAGTGAAACTCCTCCTGGCCAATGAAGAAAACGCGAAAAAGCAATTAGGGTTGCTGTGAGGTACCAGTGTGAAAAGGTGATGGAAGGGATAAAGTGAAGCTTAATCGGTATGTTCAGTAGTCTCGGAGCGAGAGCTACTCATACCACGGCACCTCTGCTCTAGAGGCCGGCTACGTCCGATATACACCCATACTGGCGAAATATGCCTAAACTGGCTTAAACCAGGGGTGAAACTTGATGGCTACTCATGTCACAGTGCCTCCACTCTAGAGGTCGGTCACATCCTAAATATGCCCATACTGGGATAATACGCCTAAACTGGCTCAACCCAGGGGTGAGACTTTCTAGTGGCGAGGATTCGTCCTCCTGGACAAAAGCTCCTTCCTGGTCAAAACAAGGAAGGGTAGCGGCCACGACCACAAAATGCTGAAGTCGGAGACACTGGACCAGTGCAGTCTAGATAGGCAACCACCTCTCACCCGGTGGGGATGTATGTGTTTCCTAATCACGCTGAGGTGTTCTGGTGAAAAAGTCCAACTCTAGGCTGGATAGGCAACCACCTCTCACCCAGCGGGGATACACAGGTATCCCAAAACACGTTGAGGTTTTCCAGTGAGAAAGTCCAACTCTAGGCTGGATGGGCAACCAGCTCTCACCCAGCAGGGATATACTGATATCAAAAACACGTCGAGGTTTTCCGGTGAGAAAGTCCAACTCCAGACTAAACTAGTGCAAAGAAAACCACGGTGTCATGCAATCCGGCTTCTGAGACCCACCAAGAATACAAGCTCAAGCCCTGAGATACTCTGAACCTCTTGTGGTCCTCTCAGGGATCTCATGTAGTCCTTTCGTGGACAACAGGACCTATCGAGGACCACGGGAGTAAATTCAGTAGGATCATGGGGTGGTCTTGGTGGTAGAAGCGAACGAAGAAGAACGTGACAAAGAAAATAAAACAGCTTAAAAATGTGACCAAAAAATTACTGCAGCTTAAAAATAAAACAAAGAAAGTAATACAGCTAAAAGAAATAATAACTGTGGTAAAAACTGGCTCTAGTAATAAAGGTAGATAGAGGTGTATGGTTCAGTTTTACAAAACCAATATGGATGCCACAAAGTTAAGTTTTTCATTTTTCTTCTTTTTATTTATGTGTTGTGTTGTTCTTATGTGTAATTCTTAAAAAAGGCTGACATCAAAATATTGGATGCTGTATGATTTTTATTTATACATTCTCGTCTTACTTTCACACTCTCTGTTTGTTCTCATTTTCCTAATTCCCTCTGTCATTTTGTAAAATTGAACTATACACCATTATCTACCCTTAATACAGCTAAAGAACATGACAAAGAAACTAATACAGGTAAAATAACATAACAAAGAAACTAATACAGGTAAAATAACACAACAAAGAAACTAATACAGCTAAAGAACATGACAAGGAAATTAATACAGCTAAAGGACATAACAAAGAAATTAGTAATAAAGTGGTGAAAATAAACAATGTCACGCAGATGACACAAACCGCCTGGCACTTGAGAACCGCTGCATTCAAAATTATGGGACGCTGGAGCCACATGGGTTAAACTCGCTGTTTAGCTACATGTAACATTTTCTTCAATCATTATAGTACCTCTTCACTAAGCTCCACCCCTTCTTACTTTTCAAACCTCCTCACAGCATCACTTTGCAACCCCTCTTCCCCAATCATCTATTTCAACTTCTCCTGGCTAGGTCAACATTGTATCACTCTCTCTCCCCTCCCCGGTTTCCCATCCACCACCCCCAGTTACAACCCACCGACCACATATCAGAGGTCTCTATTTAAACAGTCTCCATGTTCTACTAAATCCATTCATGACACACACCGCTGGACAAGTCACATCTTACAATTTACAGCTAAGTACTCTTTAAAAAAATTTTTTTTCCTTTTTAATAGTATTCATGTGAATCTATACTTTATATCCTCTCTCTATTTCTTCGTCCTGTATGTTTTTGTTTGATTACGGCTCAAGCTGAAAAGTCACAACTTTGTAATCGTTAAGTAATAAAGCTGCTCCTACTTTTTCCTAGTTTATACACTCTGGTATCACAGCTTTACTGCAGTGCTTCATGTATAGTTATATACTTATACACTAATTATTGTGTGTTACTGAATTATTTTCGCTGCGACAAACGTTTTTATACGTCTATACTCTCATTCGATCTTCCAACACACCTCTCTCAGCACTTTAGTCACATCTCCTCACCATATCCAAAGCATCTCAGTCGTAACTTACTAATCCTTTGTCACCATCAGTAGTCTTCTTTCTTCCCGTCTTCACACTTCACCATGCCATCCGCTAAGGAATATCTTAAATCCCTCAAATCTTTCATTTGCTGTTCTTTCCACCTTCTTCCGCCACATACATCTAGCACAACCACAGAACTGGCTTTCACAATCTACAAGAAAACAAGATTCGCTTCCCACCTCCACTTTCTGAACTATTGTCTCCGCCACAAAATAATTCCTAAAGGTTTCTCATCATCTTTTCACCCTGCGGCCGCCACACTCCACTTTTTTTAACAAAGACTTCTGGATAAGATCTATAAAAATTGCTCGTGGCTCAGAATGAGCTGTATCATTCAGAATCACAGACACCTGTTGTCCAATCTCAATCGGGTCAAAGATAGCCTTGAATGCCGCCTTCACTCCTACACATCAGACAACCGTGTTCTCTTTCTTCTTATCAAACACATTATACACGTCACAAATTGCAAGCTTTACCAGTTCTATGTCTCTAGCAAAGAACATAAACTTAACCGACTTCTACCACAGCCGGTCTCTTCTACTTCTAGAGGTGAACCACCTTCCAATCAGCCCCCCCCCCCTCTTCTGCTACACTTGACCAACAGACTTTTATCTCACTTGACCATCAGACTCCTTTAACACCTGACCAACCTTCCCAGATTACACACCATATTCAAGTACTCGCACCCCCACCCGTAGATGATACCCCCTCTCCTTCTCATCTTCCTCCAACCTCTAATGTAGTCTGTATTCCCCCCGACTTGCCCCTTTCTGATGATGAAAAACTAGTTCTCGCCAAAGGCCTTAAATTTATTCCTATCCGCCCTCGGTGTGATCGCTACTTTTTACTCCACGATGTTAAACAGTTCCACTGCCAACTGCGGCTTAAATATCACTTTGCCAACAAAGAGTCCAACCAACCCACACAAGACCCCGATAACCCATTTGCACATTACGACCACCATAAATATAGCTGGACACCTTCCCCCGGGGCTTCTCAAGCTTTGGATCTGTACATTGATACGACGTGGCGTGAGATCCTTAACCTCCGACCACCAACACTTAGACATTTAAACCTAAATAAGGGAGAGTCCAGAACATTGTCCAAACTCCGGAGTCGAAGTGACATTGTGATCAAACCAGCAGATAAAACCAGCAATCTCGTTGTTTGGAAAAAAGATTTATATATCGTGGAAGGAATGTCCCAACTCAGCAATATAAAATTCTATGACCCAGCAAAAAATAATACTACCTGTTCAAATAATGACATAGTGGAAGCAATCATTAAAGACCTGATTACAGAAGGTGGCTTCCCACCCCAAGCTGCTTCTCTTCACATTAAGGACAGCTGTTTAGGCAAACCCACCTTCTATCTTCTTCCTAAAATCCACAAACCAGGTAACCCTGGACGTCCCATTGTATCAGTGTGTTCATGTCCCACTGAGCACATTTCTGACTTTTTGGACAGCATTTTCCAGCCGCTAGTACACAAACTACCCTCCTTTTTGAAAGATACCAACCACGCCTTAACAACTTTTGATACGATCACACTCTCTCAACCTATCACATCTTTCTCCTTGATGTCTGCTCCCTATACACTTCTATCCCCCATGAGGATGGACTTTTAGCACTCCGCTATTTTCTTGACAAAGACCCTCTCCCCACCACTAGCACTGACACCATTCTTACATAGCTAATACTAAACCTAAATTCTTTCGAATTCAGTGGCGAATACTTTGAGCAAATCAGTGGTGTTGCCATGGGAACAAAAATGGTCCCAGTTATGCATGTCTATTTATGGGCTTTCTGGAAGTCAAATTATGGGAAACCTACACTGGCAGATTTCCAGAATTCTATAAAAGGTACATCGATGATGGCACTGGAATCACAAGTATGCCACAGGAAGACCTAAAAAATTTATTAAATTCGCCAACTCACTCAATAACAACATAAAATTCACTTATGAAATTTCTGACAAGTCTGTTAACTTTTTAGACATTAAAATTTCTATTGGTACAAACAGGCTTGTCACCTCTGTATTTTACAAGCCCACCAACAGCCACACCTATTTGCTTTACACCTCCTCCCATCCTGAAGCCTGTAAGAACTCCATCCCATACTCCCAACTCCTCCGTCTTCGCCACATATGTCAGGATAATTTGGACTTTATAGATCAGTCCAACAAGTTATTAGAATTTTTCCGTCATTGCCACTACCCAGAAAAGGTCCTTCGTGAAGCCTTCAACCGTATCCAACTAGTGAGCCACAAAGAAGTAAAGGAATTAAAATAACTAGGGATTTAGTAAAGAAATTAAAATAACTATGGATTTAGTTAAGAAGTTAAAATAACTATAGATTTAGTAAAGAAGTTAAAATAACTAGGGATTTAGTAAAGAAATTAAAATAACTAGGGATTTAGTAAAGAAATTAAAATAACTAGAGATTTAGTAAAGAAGTTAAAATAACTAGGGATTTAGTAAACAAATTAAAATAACTAGGGATTTAGTAAAGAAGTTAAAATAACTAGGGATTTAGTAAAGAAATTAAAATAACTAGGGATTTAGTAAAGAAATTAAAATAACTAGGGATTTAGTAAAGAAATTAAAATAACTAGGGATTTAGAAAAGAAATTAAAATAACTAGGGATTTAGTAAAGAAATTAAAATAACTAGGGATTTAGTAAAGAAATTAAAATAACTAGGGATTTAGTAAAACAAATTAAAATAACTAGGGATTTAGTAAAGAAATTAAAATAACTAGGGATTTAGTAAACAAATTAAAATAACTAGGGATTTAGTAAACAAATTAAAATAACTAGAGAATTTAACAAATAGACAGACAACTGCAGAATTTAATGACAAATAATTTATCTGTAGAATTCAGCAAAAGAAATTAATGAAGCATCTATCCGTGATGAGAACACTCAGTTGCAGAAGATTAAGATAGTTGAAGCATGTTGCAAGGATTGTTGACAACCATATCACCAAGCATTATAGAGGACAGTTGGATCACCGAGGAGGTACTGTATGACAAACTTATAGAGGACAGCTGGATCACCAAGAAGGTACTATATGACAAACTTCTGAAAGAAATGAAGTACACCAAACTGAGATACATGTTTAAAGGCACTGTTCAGAAGCACTATGTAAACAATTTATACTAACGCAATTTTGGCCACCAGCTCTGTCTGTTTCTCTCTCAGCTTGCGTGATCTGTCAATCAAGCACTGCCGTTCATTTTGCCTCTGCTGTCTAAGATGTTCTGATTCCTCAAACCTCATTTTGAATGCCATCTGCTCCATATTGGTTTGGTGCTCATGGAAACGATCAACGAGAGCCTGGAGGTTAAGATCAGCCTGTCGAGGTGTGGCACGTTTTAGGCGCTGGTTGTCGGTGAAATTATTGAAGAGAAAAATCACTGATTTAAAATTGGTTACATTTATTGCTCACAGAAATCACAATGTAAAGTATGATAAAAATATGAACAGATTTACATAAATAAAATTTTCTGATTGTGATACAAAGTGAACGAATGTAGAGGGCACTCTCACTAAGTGAAATATTTGATGAACAGGATTTTGGCAATGCAGCAAATGAGGACATCATGGTCAACAATGCCACAGCCAGTCAAGACCCTATCCTGTCTCTGAGTGATGAACTCAGTGAACAGGATATTGTGCCAGGCCAACAGGATGTGGATCAGTATATTTATCATAGTGGCTGAGTTTTCTGGGAAGTGTTTGTGAGATCCTGGTCTGCAAACAAATGAAAACCTCTGTGATTCAGTCATCATTTCACAAAGACAACTGTATGTATTGTCCACAACAATTTCTGTATTGCTGCATCTTCATCACAACATTAGCTGTCAGTAAAGTGACCAACTTTCTGCTATTATATAGGACAGTCCTATATTTTAACAATTTGCTCCAGGAATCATATTACTTCCATTGAGATGCCTATATGTCCTCCATTTTTAAACACATGTACCATATTATTCCATATTCTCATTTTGATCACTGCATGTTGATAAATACCCAGAATTTTAAAATTATCTTAGTGGAAATATTACTGTTTTAAATAAAATTCACTCTGGATGAAGTACAACAAGTAGGCCTGATTAATGTATTTGTAAGTAAAGTTATAAACCTAGCCTACTGGTTAAAATTTGGATTAAAATTAAAATTTAACTTTATATCCCCCCACCCCTCATCACTTCACCGAGTGCCAGATATCTGAACTTAGAAAAGATGATCAGGTTATCTGTCAGGACCCTGTTTGCAGTAACAGGAAGACACAACGAAATCTAATTTTTTATTTTTCACTGTATACAAATTTTTTAATGTGTATTTACTGTATACAAGCAAATCTTGCAGTTGTGCATAAGATAATCTTCGTGATCTGTCAATCAAGCACTGCCGTTCATTTTGCCTCTGCTGTCTAAGATGTTCTGATTCCTCAAACCTCATTTTGAATGCCATCTGCTCCATATTGGTTTGGTGCTCATGGAAACGATCAACGAGAGCCTGGAGGTTAAGATCAGCCTGTCGAGGTGTGGCACGTTTTAGGCGCTGGTTGTCGGTGAAATTATTGAAGAGAAAAATCACTGATTTAAAATTGGTTACATTTATTGCTCACAGAAATCACAATGTAAAGTATGATAAAAATATGAACAGATTTACATAAATAAAATTTTCTGATTGTGATACAAAGTGAACGAATGTAGAGGGCACTCTCACTAAGTGAAATATTTGATGAACAGGATTTTGGCAATGCAGCAAATGAGGACATCATGGTCAACAATGCCACAGCCAGTCAAGACCCTATCCTGTCTCTGAGTGATGAACTCAGTGAACAGGATATTGTGCCAGGCCAACAGGATGTGGATCAGTATATTTATCATAGTGGCTGAGTTTTCTGGGAAGTGTTTGTGAGATCCTGGTCTGCAAACAAATGAAAACCTCTGTGATTCAGTCATCATTTCACAAAGACAACTGTATGTATTGTCCACAACAATTTCTGTATTGCTGCATCTTCATCACAACATTAGCTGTCAGTAAAGTGACCAACTTTCTGCTATTATATAGGACAGTCCTATATTTTAACAATTTGCTCCAGGAATCATATTACTTCCATTGAGATGCCTATATGTCCTCCATTTTTAAACACATGTACCATATTATTCCATATTCTCATTTTTGATCACTGCATGTTGATAAATACCCAGAATTTTAAAATTATCTTAGTGGAAATATTACTGTTTTAAATAAAATTCACTCTGGATGAAGTACAACAAGTAGGCCTGATTAATGTATTTGTAAGTAAAGTTATAAACCTAGCCTACTGGTTAAAATTTGGATTAAAATTAAAATTTAACTTTATATCCCCCCACCCCTCATCACTTCACCGAGTGCCAGATATCTGAACTTAGAAAAGATGATCAGGTTATCTGTCAGGACCCTGTTTGCAGTAACAGGAAGACACAACGAAATCTAATTTTTTATTTTTCACTGTATACAAATTTTTTAATGTGTATTTACTGTATACAAGCAAATCTTGCAGTTGTGCATAAGATAATCTTCGTGAACAGGCCACAAACTTGTAAATGAACAAACTAACTGCATGTCAAGATGTTTTACAAATTTACTTTAATCTACGAATTAAAACCTTAATACATGTATGAAGACAGACTGTACTGTCCAGGTATTATACATAGACACATCAACTCCCTTCCATCATAAATACGAGGGGTTATTGATAAGTTCTCAGCATAAGGTACACCGGATTATTTGTAGACAATTTTTTTGGGTTATTTCTCAACATAGTCCCCTTGCAAGTTTATGAACTTAGTCCAGCAATTCTGGAGCATACAGATCCCTTCTTTGTAAAAGTCAGCATCTTGTGTCAGTAGAAAGTGGTCTACAGAATGAATGATGTCATCATCTGAAGCAAATTTGTGACCACTGAGCTCCTTTTTGAGTTTAGTAAACAGGTAATAGTCCGAAGGGGCCAAATCTGGGGAATAAGGAGGATGTTCAAAAAGCTGGAAGCTACATTCATGGATGGCAGCCAATGTCACTGCTGACTTGTGAACTAGAGCACTGTCTTGATGAAAGATGGCTCCTCGTGTCAATTTCCCTCGACACTTCTCCTTCAGTTTGACCCACATTTGCTTCACAACATTAGCGTAATAGGCCCTGGCGACCATTCTGCCCTTTTGAAGATAGTCTACCAATAGCACACCATCTGAATCCCAAAAGAAGGAACCCATCACTTTGCCTGCAGACAGAACCACCCTTGCTTTCTTTGGAGATGGGGATCCATGATGTTTCCACTGCTTTGACTGTTCTTTGGTTTCTGGTTGAAAATGATGAACCTAAGTCTCATCTATAGTCATAAATTGCTGAAGAAACTTTTCAGGATCTGCAGAAAAATGGCCAAGATTGCCTCTTGACATGTTGAGACGCTGTTGTTTGTGATCAGCTCCAAGAAGTTTCGAGACCCATCGAGCAGAGACCTCTGTCATTTGAAGATCATTATGAATAATGGCATGAACACGTTCCTGAGAGATGCCCAACTAAGTAGCAATGTACCGCTCAGTTAGTCATCGATCCTCCATTATCATGTCATGGATTCTGCCGGTGGTTTCATCGGTGGTTACTGTTCTTGGTCTTCCTGGACAGGGATCATTTTCCAGACTCTTCCTTCCATGTTTGAATTGAGCTGCTCATTTCTTAATTGTGCTGTAAGAAGGGGCACTCTCCTCTAGTCTCTACCATATCCTCATAGATCTCCTTTGATGATAAGCCCTTGATGGAGAGGTAGCAAATGACAGCTCAATGAGAAATTTTATCCATTTTCTCAATTTCTGCCGCTCCTTACCACTTCAGTAGCCTGTAAAAAAAAAAAAAAATTGGTTTCAGTTAATTTCTTGAAACTTGGTGGTTAATCTTACATTAACCTGATCTACAGATGCCCTAATATCAATTGTGTGTTTCAAGTATTTGTAGCTTATGTCAAGAACTTATCAATCAACCCTCATAATTTCATCACATGTGACACAACAAAACTGAGAAGTGAATGAGAGCACTAACATGGAGACAAATTATCATGAAGCATCCATGCAAAGTTATCATAGAACATCCAGGCAAAGTTATCATAGAACATCCAGGCAAAGTTATCATAGAACATCCATATCACACTGTCACAAAATATCCATGCCAAGTTATCATAAAACATCCACCAAAAGAAAATCAGTTCTAAAACCTTCATTTAAAATGTTGGAGGATTGTGTCAGAATAAAAATTTTAAAAAGTAGAATTAGTACATTAATTAATGCAGCTAATACAGCAAAAATCTGGACATTTGTACAAAAGCTGATATTTTGCATGCATATCAGTGATAAAGTTTTCTATGAAATAATTTTACTCCACACATTATTTTGAAAATCAGGTACATACATTGTCATCTGCTTCTCTCATATCAGTAAAGAAATATATTTGGCTTCATGAGCAAAAACTTTGTCTTCTCTGATTTTTTAGCATTAAAGAATAATAATTTATATGTCCAATACAAATGTGCATAGACAGACAACAACCAGTAAAAGAAATTCCAAAACGTAAAGTGTAATTCACAAATAGTTATGAAGGTTCAGAAAAAAAAAAGAACAAAAAAAACTTTTCAGTCTTCCAGAACTGAACAACAGGCAAATAAATTACTAACTCCTTCAGAACTATTCAACTATAGGCACAATTACTGACCCCTTCAAAATCAAGCAACAGCATGAAAAATGACTCATTCCTTCAAACTAAACAAAAACAGAAAAGATACTGTAACAGTAAAATAAAAAGTACTCTTTTGTCATCTTCACAGAAAGTAATGAAATGCATGAAAGTTCTTCCAGCTTCAGATCTCCTATCTGTTGATTGGCTCACAAAGGAAGATGACATTCACACATTTGAACCCAGAACCAAGTTAAAGCAAACAACAGAATATGTGAAGGAAACCATTTTACAGTTAACTTACTTAAGGCTCCACTCCCACATATGAACTTTCTGTCCACCAACCTTGTCAAGATGGACTAAAGCTCTGTCACTTTAGCTATGAATCTGTCACTTTACTTGTGTGTTGACTTCTAATGTCAGAGTTTTCTTATAAATCACATGTAAATCATATTTCTACACTTTATGAGTGTGTACCTTTTAAAGGTAAATAGAGGCGTATGGTGCAGTTTTACAAACCCTCTGCCGGTTTGTAAAACTGTACCATAAACTCTATTTACCTTTATTATTTGAACCGGTTTTACTGCAGTTAATCTTCTGAGCCAGCATTTTAATCTTTATTTTCTTCTTTGTTCAGTAAAAAGAAAGTACCTTTTTTCTTTATATTTGTTTCATAGAACCAAGAACTAACATTTTGATTTTGATTTACAAACAAATTTTCACACTTTTAAAATCTTATTTTCCTTTATTTAACTCTCATCCTGCTTCCTGCATGAACTTACCTCACATCAGAACTAAACACGTCATAACTAAATACATCATAACTAAACATATCATAACTAAAAACATCATAACTAAACATATCATAACTAAACACATCATAAATAAACATATTATAATTAAACACATCACAACTAAGCATATTATAACTAAACACATCATAACTAACACATAACATATCATAACTAAACACATCATAACTAAGCATATTATAACTAAACACATCATAACTAAACATATCATAGCTAACACATCATAACTAAACATATCATAAATAAACACATCATAAATAAACACATCATAACTAAACACATCATGACTAAACATATCATAACTAAACACATCATAACTAAACATATCATAACTAAACATATTGTAACTAAACATATCATAACCAAACACAACATAAGTAAACACATCATAACTAAACATATCATAGCTAACACATCATAACTGAACACATTATAAATAAATGCATCATAACTAAACATACCATAACTAAACATATCATAACCAAACACAACATAAGTAAACACATCATAACTAAACATATTATAACTAAACACATCATAATTAAACATATAATAAACAAACACATCATAACTAAGCATATTATAACTAAACACATCATAACTAAACATATCATAGCTAACACATCATAACTAAACATATCATAAATAAACACATCATAAATAAACACATCATAACTAAACACATCATGACTAAACATATCATAACTAAACACATCATAACTAAACATATCATAACTAAACATATTGTAACTAAACATATCATAACCAAACACAACATAAGTAAACACATCATAACTAAACATATCATAGCTAACACATCATAACTGAACACATTATAAATAAATGCATCATAACTAAACATACCATAACTAAACATATCATAACCAAACACAACATAAGTAAACACATCATAACTAAACATATTATAACTAAACACATCATAATTAAACATATAATAAACAAACACATCATAACTAAACATATCATAACTAAACACATCATGACTAAACATATCATAGCTAAACACATCATAACTAAACACATCATAATTAAACATATAGCTAAACACATCATAACTAAACACATCATAATTAAACATATCATAGCTAAACATACCATGACAAAATGTACTTAATTATGAAGTTTATGAAGGTAAGTTTTAAAATTCATCCTTAGACAAAATTTGGCACAATCTTAGAAGACTGACTGCAGACAAATAGTTTTTCTTAATCTAGAAGTATTTTCACAGTAAACATTTAACTGAAAACAGGAAAATGACATTTAAAATAATAATAATTTTTTAAAAAACCCTGTCCAAGCATAAACAATGAGGTTTTTAAAAATTGACAAATTGGCAAATCTTTTCCTATTATGTAACACAAATTAAAGAACAATGTCCTGTGAAAAAAAATGATTTCTGCATCAGAAGATTGCCATGTCAATTACTATAAGATCACTGTGTTAATTGATATAAGAACACTGTGTCAGTTACTATAAGATCACTATGTCAGTTACTATAAGATCACTGTGTCAGTTGATATAAGATCACTGTGTCAGTTACTATAAGATCACTGTGTCAGTTGATATAAGATCACTGTGTCAGTTACTATAAGAACACTGTGTCAGTTACTATAAGATCACTGTGTCAGTTGATATAAGATCACTGTGTCAGTTACTATAAGATCACTGTGTCAGTGACTATAAGATCACTGTGTCAGTTGATATAAGATCACTGTGTCAGTTGATATAAGATCACTGTGTCAGTTGATATAAGATCACTGTGTCAGTTGATATAAGATCACTGTGTCAGTTGATATAAGATCACTGTGTCAGTTATTATAAGATCATCGTGTCAGTTGATATAAGATGACTGTATCGGTTGATATAAGATCACTGTTTCAATTATTATAAGATCATTGTGTTAGTTATTATAAGATCAATATGTCAGTTACTATCAGATCAATGTGTCAGTTACTATAAGATCAATATGTCAGTTTCTATAAGATCATCATGTCAGTTATTAAATGATGTGTCAGTTATTAAAGATCAATTTATCAGTTATTATAAGACCACCGTGTCAATTATTATAAGATCATTGTGTTAGTTACTATAAGATAACCGTGTCAGTTTATATAAGATCAATGTGTCAGTTGATATGAGATCATTGTGTCGGTTAGTATAAGATCACTGTGTCGGTTACTATAAGATCACCATGTCAGTTATTATAAGATCACTGTATCAGTTATTATAAGAACACTGTATCAGTTATTATAAGATCAATGTATCAGTTATTATAAGATCACCGTGTCAGTTAATATAAGATCACTGATCACCATGTCAGTTACTATAAGATCACTGTATCAGTTGATATAAGATCACTGTGTCAGTTGATATAAGATCACTGTATCAGTTGATATAAGATCACTGTGTCAGTTACTATAAGAACACTGTGTCAGTTACTATAAGATCACTGTGTCAGTTGATATAAGATCACTGTGTCAGTTACTATAAGATCACTGTGTCAGTTGATATAAGATCACTGTGTCAGTTGATATAAGATCACTGTGTCAGTTGATATAAGATCACTGTGTCAGTTGATATAAGATCACTGTGTCAGTTGATATAAGATCACTGTGTCAGTTGATATAAGATCACTGTGTCAGTTATTATAAGATCATCGTGTCAGTTGATATAAGATGACTGTATCGGTTGATATAAGATCACTGTTTCAATTATTATAAGATCATTGTGTTAGTTATTATAAGATCAATATGTCAGTTACTATCAGATCAATGTGTCAGTTACTATAAGATCAATATGTCAGTTTCTATAAGATCATCATGTCAGTTATTAAATGATGTGTCAGTTATTAAAGATCAATTTATCAGTTATTATAAGACCACCGTGTCAATTATTATAAGATCATTGTGTTAGTTACTATAAGATAACCGTGTCAGTTTATATAAGATCAATGTGTCAGTTGATATGAGATCATTGTGTCGGTTAGTATAAGATCACTGTGTCGGTTACTATAAGATCACCATGTCAGTTATTATAAGATCACTGTATCAGTTATTATAAGAACACTGTATCAGTTATTATAAGATCAATGTATCAGTTATTATAAGATCACCGTGTCAGTTAATATAAGATCACTGATCACCATGTCAGTTACTATAAGATCACTGTATCAGTTGATATAAGATCACTGTGTCAGTTGATATAAGATCACTGTATCAGTTGATATAAGATCACTGTGTCAGTTGATATAAGATCACCGTTTCAGTTACTATAAAATCACTGTGTCAGTTACTATAAGATCACTGTGTCAGTTACTATAAGATCACTGTGTCATCTGATATAAGATTATTTTGTAACTTGTATAAGAGCCCTGTATGTTTTGCTAAAAGTTGATGTACAAAGATTCCAGAGAAGAGTAATAAAAAGCAAATCTCAGTTTGGTTTTCTAACTTTAACTACAACAGTTTAAAAGAAATTGGCGTAGTGGTCAGATACTAGAGTAGCTTTACTGGTTTCTTATGTAAATTTCAAGATGGTTTGAAAAGCAATATTTATAATCTATGATATCAAATTGGAAAATGACACAGCTTCTAATTGCCTAGATAAGTCAGTACATCTAACGCAGTTAACAATGTTAGCCTTTATATACCACATATATGCGAACTTAAATCACATATGTGAATTTTCTTGTACAAATAAAACCAATTTCATCAAAGCCTTCTTTAGTTTAACACAGACAAATAAAAACACAAAAAATTCGGTGAAAAATTGTAAGTGAAACCAAGGAAATAAATCTGGAAAATGCTTGTATAAAACTGGTTTTCAATTTCTTTTTTTTTTTTGTAATATAGAATTCACTGAAATGTTTTTCTTTAGCATGCAAATTACCTCAGTTTCGGCCGTGCTCTGTATGAAGAGAACAACTTTAGTAATTTTTACTGTAAAACACTAGAGAAATTTTTAATGAAAATATGAAGGAAGAGATAGGCAGTTGAAATACGGGAAGAAAATGAACTTCAACATCAACAATAAAACACAATGTCCAGTGTGGCATCCAAGTAAGCAAAGTAATGTTAGTAGAAAGTAAACAATAGCCTGTCAGGATTAATAAAGTAGTTTAAATAATATATAAAAAATATTTCAGCATCAAACATTTCTACTTGATTAACTCTTTAGTAACTGATGTGCAGTCCAAATTTTTAAGAAGAATAAAGAAAAATGTAATGTTTATCATCTTCACTTATCTTTACCTTGTAATGGGATAACATGGCTTAATAAGCTTAACAACAAAGCAAAGCTAACAGAAGAGGAATATAATCATGTATTACTTTTTCATTAAATTCATATTATCAGACCAATAAGCCAAAGATTTTCCTCAAATTTTTCTACATTAAAAAATAATAATAATAATAATAATATTATAGTGAAGAAAAGTTCACAAAATTAAACTTTACTAAAGAATGTGGATTTCAGCATCCATTTTCTAATCATATGCTGAAGATGCTAGTGCTGAAGTCATTGAAAACTTCCAGTGGTGGCTTCTCAGTTTGTGCTTGGCTGAGACATATTTAAATTAATTTTTTAATTTAAATTAAATTAAATTTTAGTAACCTAGCTAAAATGAGAGCATCTGACATTTGTGTTAAGGAAATAAGAAAGGCAAAGAGATTAGAGAGTGTGAAAAAAAAAAAAAAGAGGAAACCAAGTTTCAGCGTGATACAGCTGACTACTGAACTTATGAAAAGAAGCAGAAGTTCAACTAAAAAATGATGATAATGAAGTTGAAAGAAGATTATTCCAAAAGTAGCAATGGTTATGAAATGAACTAATTAATCAGATAACCAATCAAAATAGCAAAAGATGAAGTGAAAATGAAGAAACACTGCAAATACCTCCTTAAACATTTCAGACTCCATAGCACCAAGTTTTGCCACAGCTGCAGACTGAAGAGTCTGCATGGCAACCCCAGTTAAACTGGCTTTCTTCTTGTTGTTGAGGGCAATATACATCTGGTACAGCAGACGTGTGGCTGTACCATGTTTCTCAGTCATTATGTCTCGTGCAGTTGTTGTATCAAATGGGATGCCCAGAAGATGAAACATTGGTTCCAGACGTGTGAAGTTGTTCAGTTTCGAATCAGCTGTGCTGTGGAGACACAGGTTCATGCCTACATTTGTATAATTATAGATTAAGTAAAAAAAAAAAGAAAAAAGCACAGGATAAAATGAATAAATAGTGGAATTGCCCTTTCTGACTGAAAGAATATGACTGACTCTTTGCTGTCACTCTCCAGTCTGCCTACCTGACAAATCTTCATGTTGTGTTGAGGAAAGAAATTGCTTCTAGAAGTAAAGAATATATGTCTGCACAGTGAGGTGCTCTGGATTACATGCACAGCTGATGAAGGTAAAAAATCACAAACAATTCATTCCCATGAAATATAAGACTTTGCCCAAATCAGAGCAGATGAACATCAAGGAAAGTTCTTTATCAAGGTTATTTATGACTGCTGCTAATAGAAGTGTAAAGATGTAAATGTTTTTAGCAAGAATAAAAATTAAAAAAATAAATTCAGATAAAACACACACACCTTCTTAAGTATTCAACTGGTAAGTCATGCTAAATTTGTCTTTGTCAGCTTTCTCCAGATTTCAGGCCTGATATCTTCATTAACTTCGGTCTTAAAAGTCTAAAGTACTGGCTACAGTCCTGACTCATAATTCCATACACACTGGCACTCTTACAGCATATGTGCTCTTCAGGCTATTCACAATCACCTTAACAGTGATATTCATGCTGCAGTCTACAAAACCAGTTTTGTCATATGCAAATTATTTAAGTAGATTTTACAGCACTGAAGCACACATACAGACAAAAGTAAATCTAATAATCAGTCAGTCAGTCATTTGCATGTCCCTTGCAGAACTCTGCCTCCCTAACAGCTCTCCTGTAGGCTTCTTAGTTGTAAGTGAGATGCCCTGCTGCTGATGCATCCATTTGCAGGTATCAACAATGAGTTGCAGCCATCTTTGCCTTGGTCTTCCTCTCTTTATTTTTCCCACTACGCATCCTTCCAAGACAGTCTTCTCTAAATTCTCATGACATTTAATGTGTCCAAAATATTTAAGTTTTCTCTCTTTAATCCTCTTTACTAGCCAACCTTCTTCAATATTAAGTTCTTGTAGTATAGATATATGAGGGAAATTAAAAGGAGGACATCTATTGCTCTTCAGAAAGTAAAACAAATAAAGAATCTGTGGAAAGGAGCAGACAGAACTACAAAAATAAGATTTTTAAGGGCATGCATCTTTCCCATTGCAACATATGCCTGTGAGATGTGGACACTTAACAAAACAGCTGAGAAACACATAAATGCCTTTGAATGTAAATGCTACAGAAGAGTTCTCCAAATATCGTGGACACAAAAAAGAACAAATATATCTATACTACAAGAGCTTAATATTGAAGAAGGCTGGCTAGTAAAGAGGATTAAAGAGAGAAAACTTAAATATTTTAGACACATTAAACGTCATAATAATTTAGAGAAGACCATATTGGAAGGATACATAATGGGAAAAAGAAAAAGAGGAAGACCAAAACAAAGATGGCTGCAAGAAATCGTTGACGATCTGCAAATGGACGCAGCAGCAACAGGCCATCTTGCTCACAACTGAGAGGCCTACAGGAGTGCTGTTTGGGAGGCAAAGTTCCACAAGGGACATGCAAATGAATGATGAGTATAGACATATTTGTTATTTTTTGTGTCCACGATATTAGAAGAACTCTTCTGTAGCATTTACATTCAAAGGCATTTATTTGTTTCTCAGCTGTTTTGTTAAATGTCCAGGTCTCACAGGTTTATAGGAAAGATGCATGCCCTTAAAAATCTTATTTTTGTAGTTCTGTTTGTTTCTCTCCACAGCTTCTTTAGTTTTTTTAAAGAGCAATAGATGTCCTCCTTTTAATTTCCCTCATTCATTCATTTGCATGTTCTTTGCAGAACTTTGCCTCCCTAACAGCACTCCTGTAAGCCTCCTGGTTGTGAGCAAGATGGCCTGCTGCTGATGCATCCATTTGTAGATCATCAACGTCTTGCAGCTATCTTTGCCTTCGTCTTCCTCTCTTTCTTTTTCTCATTATGTACCCTTCCAAGACGGTCTTCTCTAGATTATCATGACATTTAATGTGTCCAAAATATTTAAGTTTTCTCTCTTTAATCCTCTTTACTAGACAGCCTTCTTCAATATTAAGTTCTTGTAGTATGGATATATTTGTTCTTTATTGTATCCATGATATTTGAAGAATTCTTCTGTAGCATTTATATTCAAAGGCATTTATGTGTTTCTCAGCTGTTTTGTTAAGTGTCCAGGTCTCGCAGGCATATGTATCTCCATTATTAGTTAGTAATGATCAAAGATATTCAAATCTCTCCACCTCTTCCAATTTTTCCTCATTGATATGAGGAAAATCTATTAATACTGAAACAAATATACAGACAAAAGTAGATCTACTATTAATGAAACAAATAGACACTAACAATCAAATTCACAATGTGAAAACAGATTTAAATGCTGACCAAAAATAAGATACTACCCCAGGAACCTGAGAAGCTTAGAACATGTTTAAAAACTTACGAAAATATTCACCACTCACATATCCAAATATTTTAACCAAATCCAATATCAACAACAGTCATGTCAAAAACAATCTAAAATTTTGTCCTACCTGCTTGGAGAAAACTGGTCAAAATCATCCTGGAGTTGGTACCTGTACAAGACCTCCCCGAGAAGAAAACCAGAGGAAAACTCTTGGGCAAACATTGCTGGACCTGACATGTGCAACCATGAAAATTATAGCTCACATGATATAAGGATGTCACCATCATATCTAAATGACAGCTTATGTGATATAAGGATGTCACCATCATAGCTAAATGATAGCTCACATGATATAAGGATGTCATCATCATATCTAAATGACAGCTTATGTGATATAAGGATGTCACCATCATAGCTAAATGATAGCTTACATGATATAAGGATGTCACCATATCTAAATGACAGCTTATGTGATATAAGTATGTCACCATCATAGCTAAATGATAGCTTACATGATATAAGGATGTCCCCATCATAGTTAAATGACAGCTTACATAAAATAAGGATATCAGTATCATACATAAATGGTAGCTTACATGATACAAGAGTGTCTATCATAAGAAATGAATTACTGCTTGCATGATATAAGGATATTGCTATAATATTATTGAATTAAAGCTATATGATTTAAGGATGTCACTAACATAACAGTTGAATGACAGCTCACATGGTAAAACATGTCACAATCGTAATAACTGAATGAAAGCTCTGTCAACAAATTTCCTAAACTAAACAACTCTTTTTTTTTGTTAAAAATTAACGTTCATGACATATGAACAGTTGTTCCACCCTTTTTGATAAATGTGCAGTCCAAAAGATAACATTGCTGCCTTGTAACTAAGATAAGCTTGCCTACATAATTTTACCGCTATCTAGTTCAATGACAGAAAATCCGTCTCCAGAAGGAAAACCTACCAGAACAAGCAACAGCTTTTTTTTTATCTTTGTAAGTGAGCTAAACATAGTTCTATGGAAGGGCAGGATGAATCAAAATAATACAAGATTTTATTCGCACGCAGTACTTCATATAAACAAGCTATCAAGTGGAGCACAACAGGCCGAAGAAAAAGAGGTCGACCACGTGAAACTCTAAAGAGGACATTGTTAAGAGAAGCCAGTTCAGTGGGCATAACATCCCTTGATGAAGTTGAAAGACTCGCAGAGAACAGGAAAACTTGGCAAGCAACTATGCGAGTCCTATGTGACGTTTAACAGCACGGGAAGGATGTAAGATGTAAGACTTCACATGCTTACTTATTCTTTTCGAAATCTGAAGCTCATCATTAAGCCATTTGCATAATATGTCCGTCATCGTGAATTATATTCAGAAAGTTGTATTCGAACTAGCCAGAATAGTAAGTAAACACCGCCATTGTTGCGTCCCGATAAACGTCGCTATAGCAACTGTGTCGTTACAAACCTTTAAATTTAATTTGCCATTTTTTAAAAACACTTTATTAATTTTATTCTAACTACAGTTATCTACACTGGATCAGAATAAATTCATATTTTCAATAGGTAATATAATTTATAAATACGTGCTTACAATTTGCAGCATTGAATAACAGTTCTATATACGGCAGTGTGGCGTCATGTTGCTATGCTACGACATGAGAATAGAGAATGATCCGCGGGAAATACCATATGAAGATTTTAAACCAAGTCACGGGCACACAGCTGTAAGGAGATTCTGTACTGTCGGTTATTCTGCAGTCTTTTATGGTTCTGTAAAATTTCCTGGACATGACGGGCACAAACTCTAAAGCAGCAAATAAAACCAAACAGAGGTGAGAAGCAACGTTACATTTTATTTCTTAAAACATGCAGATAAAATAGTCCGTTTTTTTTCTTCCTTTAAAAAAATGTGTAAGATTGATTTTAGTGAAGGTGCATGTCTACTAGCAACCCCAGATTTATGACGGGGTTGTGTTACTGGAAGAATATAACGTTTGCTCCTCATGAATGAGTGGTGGATGAGTGTAAATGTTATGGCTCATGTTGTAAGTAATGACAGCCCAACACACATCCAAACAAATGAACACTTCACGTTGATTTTGACTGTGACTTGGAAACAACCTCTACATTGAAGAACATGTCTAGCCAAAAGTCTAACTCCAAAATCTCACTTCTGTACTTTGTATAAAATCGGAAAAAAGTAGGAGCAGCTTTATTACTTAACAATTACAAAGTTGTGACGTTTCGGCGTGAGCCTTAATCATACAAAAACATACAGGACGAAGAAATAGAGAGAGGAGATAAAGTATAGATTCACATGAATACTGTTTAAAAAAAAAATTTAAAGGAGTACTTAGCTGTAAATTGCAAGGTGTGGCTTGTCCGGCGGTGTGTGTCAGGAATGGATCTGGTAGGACGTGGAAATTGTTTAAATAGAGACCTGTGACATGTGGTCGGTGGGTTGTAACTGGGGGTGGTGGATGGGGAACCGGGGAGGGGATATAGAGTGACGCACTACTGGCCTAGATAGGAGAAATTGAAACAGGTGATTGGGGAAGAGGGGTTGCAGAGAAGAGGGGTTGCAGAGAAAATAGCGGGGTTGCAGAGTGATGCTGTGAGTAAGTTTAAAAAGTAAGAAGGGGTGGATTTAGTGGAGAGGTACTATAATGATTGAAGAAGATGATGTTACGTGTAACTAAACAGCGAGTTTAACCCATGTGGTTCCAGCGTCCCATAATTTTGAATGCAGCGGTTCTCAAGTGCCAGGTGGCTTGTGTCATCTGCGTGACATTGTTTAATGGCTGTTACCAGAAAATCAGATTTGCCTCTGTGGTTGGGGCCATTGAAATGATTTGGGACTGGTTTCGAAGCATGCTGGGCGATGTCGTACAGATGTTTTTGCATGCGGTCCCCTAATCTGAGGCCAGTCTCACCGATATATGTTATCCTGCGTCTTTTGCAAATGATGACATATATCACATTTCACTCTTCATGAGGGATTCACATGCGAGTCCCACAATGTCACGCAGATGACACAAGCCGCCTGGCACTTGAGAACCGCTGCATTCAAAATTATGGGACGCTGGAACCACATGGGTTAACTCGCTGTTTAGTTACACGTAACATCATCTTCTTCAATCATTATAGTACCTCTCCACTAAATCCACCCCTTCTTACTTTTCAAACTTACTCACAGCATCACTCTGCAACCCCGCTATTTTCTCTGCAACCCCTCTTCTCTGCAACCCCTCTTCCCCAATCACCTGTTTCAGTTTCTCCTAGCTAGGCCAGTAGTGCGTCACGCTCTCTCTCCCCTCCCCGGTTCCCCATCCACCACCCCCAGTTACAACCCATCGACCACATGGCACAGGTCTCTATTTAAACAATTTCCACGTCCCACCAGATCCGTTCCTGACACACACTGCCGGACAAGCCACACCTTGCAATTTACAGCTAAGTACTCCTTTAAAAATTTTTTTTTTTTTTTTAAACAGTATTCATGTGAATCTATACTTTATTTCCTCTATTTCTTCGTCCTGTATGTTTTTGTATGATTAAGGCTCACGCCGAAACATCACAACTTTGTAATCGTTAAGTAATAAAGCTGCTCCTACTTTTTTCTGATTTTATACATTCTGGTATCACAGCTTTACTGCAGTGCTTAGTGTATAGTTGTATACTTATACACCAATTATTGTGTTACTTCTGTACTTTATGCTGAAGCATTTCCTCAGCGCTAATATAGACAGATAAAGATCTCCACACTTTCATGTGTTCATCCTCTAGTGTCCACACAGCTGTGCCCACCCCGCCAGATCCCGTCAGAAGCCATGTTCCAAGTCATGACCAAGTTTAGTAACAGCTAAAGCACCTGACTAACATTGTCATCATTACTAGCTTAAACAGCTACAGTACACCTGGTGAAATATATACACATAAATGAGGGGTGGTCAGAAGTATCTGGACTGAATTTATAAAAAAAAAAAATAAACAACTACAAAAGTGACCAATCTGTAATTAAAATAGTTCTCTTCCAGAGCAACGTACTTAACCCCATCCTGTCTCCACTGCTTGAAGCATCTTTTGAAGTCATCTTCTGACATGGGGAGTAGCTAACTCATCACACTATGTTGCATCTCCTTGACATCCTGAAACCTTTTTTTTTCTTTCAAATGGTATTTTATTTTTGGGAATAGGAAAACATCACAGAAAGTGATATCAGGTGAATATGGTGGCTAGTGGAGCTGTGGAATGTGGTGCTTAGCAAGAAACTGCTGCACAAGTTGCAATGCAGAGGTGTGGTCATGGTGGAGTTGCCACTTGCCACTCTCATGCAATGTTGGCCTTTTGCAGCAAATTGTGTAGATCAGATGCCACAAAACTTCACAGTTGTGTCCCTTGTTGATTGTTTGACCTGATGAAGTATATTCATGAATTACAATTCCATTGTAATCGAAAAAGCAGTCAGCATTATCTTGAAATTGCTGTGGCTCTGCTGTGCTTTTTGTGTCAGAAGATGTCAGGGTCTCCCACTGTGAAGATGGCCTTAGTTTTGGGGTCATACCCATAAACCTATGATTTATCATAAATTATGATTGTTTTTGAAAAGCTTTTGTCATTTTCTATGCATTCAAGCAAGTCGCGAGTAGCCCAAACACTGTGAGATTTGTTGATCCAGTTTTTTCAATGTGACAGTTGTGACAAACAGATTCAGATACGTAAGATCAAAGCACTACTGTAAACAAAGTAGACAAACTGGGGAGACATGACTTATGCCATGTGTGCGGTATTTGCCAAGGTCAGTTTTTGCCAATTTCCTTCTGGTTGTGTCAGTTGGTTCCAGACTTATGCCCTCACTTCAGATATTTATTGATCACACCACATATATACAAGAAGCATCATAAATAGGATACAAGTTATAATGTGTTTTAATGGGTTATATAGATGTGTCTAGAGTCCAAAGATTATGGTCCTTCCAAACTAACTAAACTAAACTAACTGAATGAGTTATGCTCCAGGGTCTATTGTTTTGTGTATATTGATTATAAAAATTTTGATTATTCCAATGGTATATAAGTACTTAGCAGTTTTATTTGAAGTAAATACACATTTAAATAATTGATGTGCTTCAACTGTTTAAAAAGTAAAAAAAAAATTAGATTAGAAAACCTCTGTTGAGTCAGAGCCTTGTGTTGTAATTGTCAAAAATATACATAATTTTGTCAGTGTATAATTTCTACAATCTTTGTGAATATATCTAGAATGTTAATCAATATATATTATCTAGAATTTTTAACAATATAAATGATCTAGAATTTTATGTTTAGGGCCAGTGTCGGTGAAGATGATGTCATACTGAAAAATCTAAAGTCTATGAAAATTCTGGATGATAGAAACTGTGTGTTCAGTTTGGTAAGATTAAAATTTACATGTAACATAAATGTCATATGTAAGAGATGGAGAGATTTAAGAGAATCATTATTAAGACTTTTTCCTTGCCCTTCTTTATGTTTCCCTGTGACCTGGATTCTCATGCTTCCTTCGTGAGCCAAACAGGAGCTGAGAGTGGGTTTATGCTACTTGTGATACAGGTTTATTCTAGAGATAGAGGTTTATGCTATATGAGACTGTGGTTGTGCTACATGAGATAGGGGTTTATGCTAATAAAAAAAATGGTAAAGGTAACCCTGTCATGCCTTAGAGGACATAGGGATATGGTGTTAGTGCCCATATTTTCCTTGACCTGTCAGCACACTAGAGGGTGATATGGTCAGTATCACGCCTGGCTGCCTTTCCTTCCCCAACTCCAGAGGAAGTCAGGGATCCATTTCTACAGCTGGGGGACTGGGGTGCCTCCACCTGGATTCGAACCCCAGACCTTCACCATGAGAGAGCAGTGCACTGCTGGGTTTATACTACATGAGATATGGTTTTTTGCTACATGGGATTGAGTTTATGCTACATGATATAGGGGTTTATTCTACATTGGATTGAGTTTATACTACATGATACCTTGAATAAGATACATGGGACAGGAATTTCTGATGGGAGGGAAAACTGTACTATTTTCCTATCAAAGTAAAAATTACAAAAAGTTCTTCAGAACCACCCACAAACATGAATGAAGGAAATGAAAATACAAAGATTAGAGTGAAGATGTTATTGACAAGAATTACACAATATTGACAGTAATAACATAAATTATGATGGAGATGCCAATGACAAGAATAACATAAATTACTATGAAGATGGTATTGACAAGAATAACATAAATTACTATGAAGATGGTATTGACAAGAATAACATAAATTACTATGAAGATGGTATTGACAAGAATAACACAAATTATAATGAAGATGTTATTGAACAGAATAACACAAATTATAATGAAGCTGTTATTGACAAGAGTAACAAGTCAGTTTTACACATCAAGAGTATATGAAACTACGTATATTAGATTTGTCACTCATGGTATCTATTCCTGTTTGTCTTTGCCATTAATCCCTGAAGATTTCTTCATGTGTCGGCTGTTTCTAGTTTCATTTTATATTTTCATTAAATAAAACTGGAAAATGGTTTCTTTTATTAATATATGTTTTCTTTAAGAAAAAATTAAATAAAATGATGATACGTGAAGTTCATATATTAACAAATCTGCTTCTCTTTATCAGAGGCATTGTAAGCTGCATTTTGTTTGTGAATTGTTTTATCTGCTACATCATTGATCTAATTAACCACACAATTAAATTATTTCAATTTAAAAACTATGAAATACCTTATTTTATTTTGTATACCAGACACGTCTTGAATGTATACAGATTACAGGCAGGGTATTATGATTTACATTTTTATTTATTTATTTTTTTAAAATTTATATCAGATCCCAACCTAAAGATATCATTAATATTTCAAAACACGTGACTACATTGTTCTGACTACCAACTGAAAAGTCACATCTAGTGATTATGGCAGCATGCATCACAAAAAATGTGAATACTTGTGTGAAATAGTAAACGACGAGCCCTCGTTCCAGCCTTGGATGATATCAGAACCACTTTTTCTCCTTCATTGCCTGGCAAATGAAACAACAAAATAGTTCTAAAACTTTCGTATACCACCACCACCGCCCCCGCCATTGCTACCAGCACAATGTGAGGGTTCGCAGGATCCATAGCAAAAGTAACAATTTTTGTTGTTATGTAAACTTTATTTATAATAAATATTTTTCTTTTCCTCATAGTAATGTCAGCATGACATAGTCACTTTAATGTTTGTTGTTGTCATCTCACACATAAGAGAGTGAGTATTTGTCATTTTTTTTTCCTTTGTGATATGTCATTTTGTTTTTTGTTAACTGTAAACACATTTGAAGGCTGCATGTTTCCAATTTTGTATTCACTTTATTATTTATAACAACAGGAAACTGTTCCTGAAGTGGTGACAAATGAAGATCAACAAAAACACAGAGACTTGCTTGGAAAATTTGACTCTCACCTGGCCAGAATCAGGAGTTCAGTAGTATCTGCCAGAATATGTGTCAATGACATTCATGCAATCATGGCATATAGGGAAAATATACAAGCTCTAGCTGATTCCGCTGATCATTCTAAACCTATAGCCTTGAGCGGCATGAACAGTCCTGGGATGGAAGATCGAAGAGCAACACCAGCACAAAAAAAATATGAAAAATTACAGATGAGCCATAAAGAAATAAACAAGGTTTTCCCTCAGCTGCCAGCTTTTACAAATAGTAAAACAAATAAGAACTTTTCTCATCTGGATGCCAATTATAGTGCCACTGATCCTGTCACAAATCAAGAAAAAAACAGTGAGGAGGAAGTTGGTCATGCTGCAGAAAATAGTAATTTTGATCATGAAAATGCAGAAATAACAGATGAAGAGCATAAGGAAGTAGATCATGAGGATGCTCATCATAAAGCTGTCCATCACACAGATGGTCAGCATGAGGCTGCTCATGATGAAGATGCTCATCATGATTCTTTAGATCATGAAGCTGTTTCTCATGAGACTGCTCATCATGAGGATGCTCACCTCAAGGATTCTCATCATGAAACTGGTCATCATGAAGAAGTTTATCATGAGCATATTCATCAGGAAGATATTAATCATGAGGTTATTCATAATGAGGCAACTGATCAAGAAGTTCATCATGAGGCTGCTCATCATGAGGATATACACCATGAAGATGTTCAGCATAGGAATGTGCGTAATGAAGATGTTCATTATGTGGAAGAACATAATGAAGATGTTCACCACAAGGATGTTCATCATGAAGATGTTCATCATGAAGATGTGCATCATGAGGTTGTCCATGAGGACGTTCATCATGATGCAAATGAAGAAGATGTTGAACATGGTGTTTTATCAAATTTGAATGCTCAAGAATCATCAGGCAAAGATGATTCAGTGGAGTTACATGAAATAACAACTACTAGAGATGGTGAAGCAGAAGAAATTGCTTCAGATTCTACTAAAAGTATCCTGTTAACTTTAGGAAGAGTACCAGCTTCTACCAAAAGGGTCTCTTTTCATGAATCCACTGTGGCAACTGGAGTACCAGCAGCATCTTCTTCCACAGCTGAGCCTATTGAAGGGGCAGCAGCAGAAGACATTTATGACCACACGGCAAAATATCTACTAGAAGATCTACAAGCCCTGTCTAAAGATGAGGCTGCTGCTCATGTTCATGCCCCGGTGAGCGCTGATGAAGAGAAAGCAGAGAAAGATGAACAAGTTCCCAAGTCACAGTTTTCTCATGCACTGCAAGAAAATGTAAAGACATCAGCACCATCTGATTCTCGGGAAATGAAAGATAGTGATCAATTTTTTGAACCAGATTCATTTTTATTAGGAGCAGGAAGTTCTGCTGCGGGCGAGAAAGATATCCTGGATGAGGAAGTATTGCCTCCCCTGGGTGCAGAGCGTGAAGGAAGATTTCGAAGTTCAGATGCAGCCGCCTTTATAAAAGCTCAATTACAGTTGTTGATGCAACCCAGAAAGTTGTCCTATATGCTAAAATCTATAGACACAATTATTTATAAAGATGGGACCCCAATGATGTTGAAAAAAATTGAATACAGCGACAAGGAAATTCTAGTGCCTGTTCCTCCAAATAGTATAACAAGTGATTCTGAAGCTGCTCCAAGGAAGATGACCATCAGACCAAAAGAAAAGCTTGACCAGTCCCAGGGAGAAACATGCGATTCTGCTGTGGTAAATGTTGTTTCCTTTCCGCTGTGGTAAATGTTGTTTCCTTTCCGCTGTGGTAAATGTTGTTTCCTTTCCGCTGTGGTAAATGCTGTTTCCTTTCCGCTGTGGTAAATGCTGTTTCCTTTCCGCTGTGGTAAATATTGTTTCCTTCTGTGTCTACTTTTTACATTTTTGTTTTGCAGTGAAACTGCTGTCAAGTTGTTTCATTTTTGGTGGATTCAGAATGAAAATTACAATAATTTTTTTACTGACTTCATAAATTTAGTTCTAGTCATAATCATCATCAGTAGATGTGGACAGTCATGATTTTCTGTAGATCTTAATCTTGATAGTTCTGTTTACTAATTTAATAGTTGTCCATCCTGCTTTGTCCATGAAGTTGCAGCTTGGAAGATCCAGCTTTCAAAATTCTTAACATGCTAAACTCCGAGATGAAATTGTTATTTTACACCAGGTTATATATCACAGAATAAAACTGCCCTGTTATTGTAGCAGAATATGTGTGTAAAGGTATGCATCCCTGGAGAATAACTTAGGTAAAGTTACCTCCTCCCTCCCCTGTATCACACCTATCAGTGTGATAACCTCTGGGTTATCGGAGCTCAGTTGAGCCTGCAGTAACTTTTTGCATAAGAATGTTGTGAAAGTCGGAGCATCAGTTTAAAAGTATATGAACTGTGCTTTCCTGAGTTAGTCTGAGATTTTGTCTTGTGCTGAAAGGACTTGCTGCTGTTGTTGTAAAGTCTGTACTTGTCAAGAGAATGGAAGAAATAGACATGTCTCCATTTACCTGTGTTTCATTGTATTTGGTAGCTGCAGCTGGTTGTATTAGACTGAGTAATATGATATGTGACTTGGTGTGCTTCACTCACCATCAGTTTTCATCATCATCCATTGCCAGATGTTACTTGATGATTGACCTTGCTAATCTTGCTGTATGCATTATTTGACAGTCTACAAGGGGGGTCTTGCCAAATCATCTGTCAGGAGTTTTTCTTACGGAACTTGTGTTGTTCCTGTGTGTACTTGCCGCTTTACTAGATCATCCCACTGGTGTCAACACTCAGAGAAGGAAAGGGGGAGATGCGTACATTACGTCTGTTTACTTCAGATTAGAAATAGCACAAATTGAAATTGACAAAATTCTCAAGAAGACAAAAATAGCACAGACAGAAAAAAAAAAGTTAAGCAGTGATTTATAGTTACATGCATAATCTGATGGTGTTATGAAAGGTGTTCTTCACACTGAAAGCAATTTGAGAGGGGGGGGGGAAGAAAAGCAATTCATAAAATTTTCTTTGTGAGGAATATTTTCTTTGTTATTCCTGAAAATGTGAGCTTGTGGTCTGTGCAGCTGAGGCCGCGGTGGTCTTGATGAACATTGTTTCAGATACAGATGCTTTTTCAAGACTCAGTCTGCACAGTAATCTGGTCTCTTTATAGACTTCACTGCTGAAGAGGATCACATCAGACTAAACCCTACGAGCCTGACTGAGAGAACAATCCATGTGTCACTGAAGACAAAATGAGGTTTTAGTCAGCATTTTTTTGTTAGCTGAATCTTACACTCATTTAACTCACAGAATCTGACACTCATTTAACTCACAGAATCTGACACTCATTTAACTCACAGAATCTGACACTCATTTAACTCACAGAATCTGACACTCATTTAACTCACAGAATCTGACACTCATTTAACTCACAGAATCTGACACTCATTTAACTCACAAAATCTGACACTCATTTAACTCGTAGAATTTGATACTCATCTGACTCAAAGAATTTCACACTCATTTAACTCACAGAATTTGATACTCATCTGACTCAAAGAATTTCACACTCATTTAACTCACAGAATTTCACACTCATTTAACTCGCATAATTTCACACTCATTTAACTCGCATAATTTCATACTTATCTGACTCATAGAATTTGATACTCATTTAACTCACAGAATTTTATACTCATTTGACACTTATTTAATTCCCAGAATTAGACATTCATTTAACTCATAGAATTTGACATGGTAGATATGCTCATCTAACATTTGTTTTTTCGTTAGCAGTAAAATTTAACACTGTGGTATGAAAGGGAAAAGATAACATTACAGTGTTTTACTGGATCCAGAAACAAAAACTTGGACCAGCGGCTTATAAAGCCTTAATGAAGACTGACTTTGGCTCAGGTGTGAAAGTAAAAGTACGTGGAATAGACTGGACCAGACAGCTTCAGATGGAAAGAATGGCAGGTCAGCCACATATTCTCTACAAGGACCAGTGGGAATTGAATAAAATGCTGGTAATGTCCTTGTGAGGTCACACAATTTCTGATAAAACAGTGCTACATTAATCACTTCACCATCTAAATTCATTTAAAATTAAAGGAAAAAAAAGCTATGTGTGGCATCATTTGTGTGGAAAAAAATGTATGTTTCATGAAATCTTTCACCTGCACTTTGATTGGTCAGCTGTAACTACTGACATATATTTTAAAAAGTATGGAAATTGATGTGCAAGGTTTTCTTAATATTTCAATTTAAAATGTTAAAAAATTATCATCATTGCACATTGGACAAGTCCATAAGTGCTCTGATTGCTTCCTGTAAAGAGGATCTCAACATGCTGCAAGTAGTCTGTAGCACTAGCAAAAAACCCCAGTAATTAAAAGTTGGTTTTGATCCCACTCGTCCAAGACTGATTATGTTGTTATTGATTTCACCAATTAGTAATGACTTTAAAAGTCACAAACATCATACTGAATATTTCAAAAGCTGTATTGAGAAAACAAGCAATGCAATTTACACATTAAAAATGCTCACAGAAAGAACCATAGAAGTAAAAACTTCTTCTTACTCATTGTCTGTCTATATCTGTAGTCCTGTCTCTTGGATAAATTTCGCTGCTTTTTTTTTTTTGTAATTCATGTATGGAACCATAGAGCTTATCCTCTTTAGTGGTTTCACTGGGCCAGTAATTACTTCTCAGTGTCTCGTAGTTGGTGCAGTTCTGGAGGATATGTTCCACAGTTTGGGGCTCTTGGGCACATGGACAAAGAGTACTAGTACCAAGCTTAAACTCTGTATACATATAACTTCGGAGTCGGCTGTATCCTGTTCGGAGACGGAAGATGGTGACTTGTTCCTTTCTGTTTAGCATGTGATAGTCATCAAGTGGTGGTGTCTGCAGCTTCCTGTAGGTTTTTATCATGCTTTTTTGATAAGGCATCCTTAAGATCTGGTAGTTTGTTGTACTGAAGAGCTTCCAGTACTGATCTTGCATCTGTGAGAATTACTATGGGGCATGTATCAATTCTGGAGTTTGATAGATTTTAAACCATAGCAGTTATTGCCCTAACTTCTACATCATAGTTGTTGCAGTATTTTCCAGTAGGTATGGAAATCTTCTCAGTGGTGTTGTTTGGATATTCAATATGTGCTCCTGCCCCTCCATTCTTTATGGCATTGTGTGCAGATCCATCTGTATACACATGTATCCAGGTGTCACATGGATATTTGTCATCTAGCAAACTAAGTGTGGCCATTCATCTTACAGGACTGCTTTGCATCTCACCATTCTGCACACCTTTCACTTCAGTTTGAATAGTTGTTTGTGTATGCTCTGGTACAGATGATAATGGAGCGACTACAGTTGGAAGGTCAGGTATCAGCTTACGCATACACTTGGCCTGATGAATGAAGCTGCTTCTTTTAAGCCGTCTTAGTGCCAAGTTATTGAATCTCTCCTTCTGGGGATGGCTTACAGAGCTGAGGAATTTCTCTCCCAAGGTCATGATCTTTGTGTCTCTACGTTCTTATAGCAGTTGAACACCATTTTCTGCATTTCTACTACTGGTGTGGTCCTCATGGCACCTGTGATAATCCATAGTGACTGATTTTGTACCTTGTCTAGATTATGCAGCGTAGTGTTTGATGCTGTGCACCAAGATGTTGAGCCGTATTCTAAATGTGGTAGAATACTTTGCTGATATACATTCTTGAGGATTCTTTCACTAGCTCCCCAAGTGGTTCCACTCAATTTTCTTAATATGGCTAGATTTCTTCTGGCTTTTGCTTCTGCATTGCTGATGTGTTGCTTCCAGGTCAGTTTTGTGTCAAGAGTCATTCCTAAGTAAGTGGGTTGGTTGTCCATTCTTAAGGATATTTCATTTACAAAGATCTTACCTGCTTCCTGTTTAGATGAGAGAGTGAACAGAGTGGTACTTGATTTCTCTGTGTTTATACTTACACACCATTTGTCTGTCCATGATGTCAATATGTCTGCTGCTCTTTAGAGCAACTGTGTAGCAACTGTCACGTATTCATCTGTACACCACATAACCAGATCATCTGCATACAGTGCCGCTTTGATTCCATAGGGAAGTTCCTTGACCAGGTCATTAATGAATACCAGGAATAGTGTAGATGAAAGGACTCCTCCTTGTGGTACATCATGTCGCAGCAGTACTTTCTGGCTTTTGTGTCCATCCATTACTACTCTAGCTCTTCTATTGTGTAAACAGGACTTTATCTAGTTGTAGAGTCTTCCATTCACATTGCAGTTTCTTAGTTTCCACGGTAGACCTTTTCTCCATACTTTATCAAAGGCTTTCCTCAGGTCTATCCACGCTGCTAGTACAAGGTTTTTCTCTTGGAATACGTCCTCAGTCTCTTGAGAGAGATAGGTCACTTGATCTTCTGTACTGTAGTACTGCCTAAATCCTGCATGTTGTGGAACAAGGTTTTCACTTTCTAGGTACCATTTTAGCCTCATGTCAATGATGCGTTCCATCATTTTGCATAGGCAGCTAGTGAGACTGATTGACCTGTAGCTGGAGGCTGTATCACTGTTTTTCCCTGGCTTTAGCAGTGGTACCATGCTTGCTTCCTTCCAGATCTGAGGTAACTTACCTGTGCTCCAGCACATATTGAAAATATCCAACAGTTTTCCCATTGCTGCCATTCCCAGGTTCTTGATCATTTCATTGGACATTCCATCTGGTCCTGGTGGTTTTCTTGGTTTCAGTTTACTGACTGCTAGATCTAACTCGCTGCATATGATTGGTGCATCCATGACCTCCACTTTTCTGACTTGTTCCTCTTCTTTCTGTGGATCAGTGCGCTCTGTACACTCTTTCTCTGGATGGATATCAATGTTGCAAACATGCGAGCAAAGTGATCTGCTACCTGCTTACCTGTAAGAGTTTTCCCATCCTCTATTAGTGTAATCTTTGTACTTCTTCCAATGCTCTCATCATTTAACTGTTTGATTAGTTTCCACAGTTTCCTTCTGTCCTTTTCAAAGTTTAGGGACTCTGTTTTCTCTCTCCAACTTTCCCATCTGGCTTACAGCTTGGCTGTCTGAAATTTGGCCTTAGAATGTTGGTATTTATTGTGGTGTTCTTGGCATGGTCTATTTTCTGCTTGCTTTCGAGCTGCTTCCACATCATCATGGAGTTTTCCCAGCTCACTAGACCAGTATGGTTTATAGTCCCTACGAGCTCCTCTGGGAATGGTTTCATGGGCGGCCTGAAGGATACAAGCATTGAATTCCTTCACTATGCTGTTAATATCCTTCCTTCTATGGACAGCTGTCCCACCAGGATACCTGTATGATGTCTGTACATTGTCCAGTTTGCTTTTTTATAGTTCCATATGGGGAGAAGGCTACTGGTGTTAATGAGTTAATTTTCTGTTGTCAGGAAGACTGGTCGATGGTCGCTACCTCCAAGTTGTTTTCTAACTTTGCATGTAAATTTCCACTTCAGGTCTGGGGAGTGGAATGCCAGATCTGGTGTTGAGGTTGTATGTCAAACCCTCGAGTAAAATGTTGGGGAATCCACTGGCTGGTTGATCAGGAGAAGTCCATTATCATCCTGCCAGCTCTCAACTTCCTCTCTTCTCTTGTCTATATGGTCATAGCCCAAGCTCTGGGATTGGCTGTTAAAATTGTCACAGACCATCAGTCTCTCTTTATGTAGGATTGCTTCTAGAGCAAGTGGGCGGTCATTAGGACAGTAATAGTTAAAGAAATAGAAGTCTGTATTACTGGTTTTTAGATAGATCATCTCGTATTCAGCTTCTTCCATGTACACTCCCACCTGACATGCGCTGATGTTATTCTTAACAAGTGTGAGCACCCCTCCTTTTCTTCTGTCCTGTCGGTCTGATCTAAAACACTGGTAGCCTCTGATTTTAAAGGTGGCATCTTTGGTTAGGTGTGTCTCCTGTATGCAGCATATACTTACCTGCTCTGCAAATAGTATGTTCTCTAGTTCCACCTTTTTGCTATAGCCATCTCTAACACTACTGACACCCTCAGCATTCCACTGCATTATTTTAAGTTCTTGCTTTTTGGCAGTTTTCTGATGTTCTATCTTCTGGCCAGTAGCTCTAAGCCTGGGAATTGTTAAAAAACATTTATTGGCAGCAATCAGCAGCAAGACAAGTGGAGCAAGAAACTGGCAAATTAAAATTAAACTTAAAACTAGAGTGTGCCAAGGATGTGTGTTATCACCTGATTTATTTTCCTTATACTGTGAGAATATCATGCAGCATATAGACAGCCTACATGGAGTATCACTGGAGGGATACAACTTAAACAACATGAGATATGCAGATGATACAGTCTTATAGCAAAATCAAAAAAAAAAAAAAGAACTGTAAGAATTGCTGGACATAGTAGTAAAAGAAAGTGAGAACAAGGGACCTTGAACAAGAAGAAAACAGAAGTTCTGGTCATCTCAAAGAAAAAAGTGATTCCTAAATGTAAAATAACAGTAAACAGCACAAACAGGTGGACAAGATTAGATATTTGGGGACACTACTGACCTCAGATGGAAGATGCCCTAATTGAGACAAAGAGCAGAATAATGCAAGCCAAAATAATGTTTCAGAAAATAAAGAGCATTCTGTTAAGTAAATGACTGTCATCGGGAGTGAGGAAAAGAGTCCTCCAGTGCCTGCATCGAGCCAGTTATATTTTATGGATGATAGGTGTGGTCAGTCACTAACAAAGTATAACATGGCCAGTCACTAACAAAGTATAACATGGTCAGTCACTAACAAAGTATAACATGGCCAGTCACTAAAGAAGTATAACATGGCCAGTCACTAACGAAGTATAACATGGCCAGTCACTAACGAAGTATAACATGGCCAGTCACTAACGAAGTATAACATGGCCAGTCACTAACGAAGTATAACATGGCCAGTCACTAACGAAGTATAACACCAACTGGAAGTCCCCCTGGGAACAACTGTGTTAAGAACCCGCTTATCTTAACAGTCTTTGTGAGACAGGGAACATAGATCCGTTTGCTTAAAAACTCTGACCTACTTCTGTAGCCCAGAAACCTGTAGCAATCGACACTAATTGTAATTGTTATTTTTGTAAAATGTAATGTCAGGTTGGTGGACGGATGGGGACATGGAGATCTCTGGCAGGGATGAGGGAAGTCTGGTGTGAAACCAATGAATCCAGGACGTGACAAGCCTGTGGGTCTTTTACAACAATGACTATCAGAATGATGTAAACAAAACCAGAGCCAGCAGACTATAGGTGGCGGGGAATGGATATCACTGAGGCACTCATTAGATTCCTCATCCCAAAGTCAGAGTATCTCTGTGGAACTGTCTCAAAGCCACCTGGCCAGCCAGCATTGAACACTTGATCTGATGTGGAGAAGGGGTTTAAGTACAGCGGCCAGAGGCTGGAAAACAAAGTTTTGGCCAGGCCAGCCTACACCACTGTCTTCATGGCAGTCCAGGCAAGATCACAGTCTGCCATAGCAAGGAAAGGTGCTGAAGTCGGAGGTACCCAGCCAAAAGGCACATCACAAAAATCAGGGTACCACACATCATCACTAGAATGCATACGAAGAAGAAGAAGAAGACCAACTGGAAGCCACTGAAATCTAGCTCCTTAGAAGAATGCTGTGAATAGGAGACCAAAAAAATAAAACGAGGAGGTTCTTACAGTGGCTGGAGGGACAAGACAAATGATAACAAAAGTCAGAAAAAAATTGAAGTTTTTATGACACATTCTGCTGCAAGGCAAGCTAGAATACATTGTGACAACATGAAAGATAGAAGGCAAAAGAGATTGAGGTAGACAGAGAAAGAGAGAGAATGCTGGATGGACTTTGATGGCTCAGACAAACAACACCAGCACAGCTTATAATGGGTACTCAGAGTAGGGAATTGTGGGAAAGAATGATAGCCAATGCCAGCCAGTAAAGCAAGAGATGGATGGATGGATGGGTGGATGGATGGATGGACAGACGGAAGGACGGGTGGATTTTTAATATTTAACCTGCATCAGTTATCAGTTATGGAAGTATCATTCTTTCCTCAAATATAAACATAAAGCAGTCAGTCAGTTATTTGCACGTCCCTTGCGGAACTTTGCCTCCCTAACAGCTCTGCTGTAGACCTCTCAGTTGTAAGCAAGATGTTCTGCTGCTGATGCATCCATTTGCAGATCATCAACGATATCTTGCAGCCATCTTTGCCTTGGTCTTCCTCTCTTTCTTTTTCCCATTATGTACCCTTCCAAGACGGTCTTCTCTAGATTATCTTGATGTTTAATATGCCCAAAATATTTAAGCTTTCTCTGTTTAATTCTCTTTACTAGCCAGCCTTCATCAATATTAATTTTTTTTTTTTAAGACGATGAAAACAACAGGCCATGACCCGGTGGTACTGCAAACGGGGTCCACCCATAACGAGATGTGGACCATACCCCCGGCATTTAATGTGCAGGGCAGGCCTCAAGCATCTCATTCGTTCCAAAATAACAATGTGTACATTCTACAGAGCGCAGAACTACACTTTGATCTTAGCCAAAAGGCCGAGAATATTAAGTTCTTGTAGTATGGATATATTTGTTCTTTTTTTTTTGTGTCCATGATATTTGAAAAACTTTTCTGTAGCATCTACTTTCAAAGGCATTTATGTGTTTCTCAGCTGTTTTGTCCTCCTTTTTATTTCTCTCATTTTATCTCCCTTATTAGTAGTGATCCAAGATATTCAAAACTCTCCACCTCTTCCAGTTTTTCCTCATTGATACTTATTTCAGCTGCCTTATTTGTTTTGTCAGTTGTCATCAATTTAGCTTCATATTAAGATAGATTTACTCTTCGCTGTTCTTACGGACTGACATAATTAGTTTTTCCATTCCTTTTTGTGTTGTGGACAGTAATACTGTGTCATCAGCATATCTAATCTGTGGTATTTCATAACCTCTAATTTTTGTCATTGTAATAAACCATGAAACATAAAATAAAAACAAGAGTCTCAAAACCAATGTACAATTAGTGTGATTTGGTCAGTATCACGTTTCGCTGCTTTACCTTCCCAGATTTCTCTGGTACGCAATTTAAATAAAGTAAACCTGTACTTTTTTTTTTTGTTAGCCACTCTAGGAACTTTCCAGTACCAACTTATATAAAGCATACTGTTGGTGCCCAGATTTTTTCTTGCTCAGTTCCATGTTTCTTATGCATATACGGTGCACAGCATTTGTGCCTGAATTTTCTTGTTATTGAAGCATATATAGAACATGGAATTTATGCTCTTATTTATCTTGAGCTGCCAAGATTCTTGATTATAAAATACTTATCTCTCCATCTTTCCTTTCCTAACTCTAAGAAAGGCCAGGTACCCATTAGTTGATCACAGTGCACTGACAGAGTCAAACTCATGACCACTCATGTGAAGAGTGAGTGTACTAACCATCTGCACCACTTAGATGATCAAATGCAATGCCAGTCTTTTCTTATATTTTATATCCTTCCTGTGCCGTTAAACGTCACGTAGGGCTCGCAAAGTGGTTCACCAGTTTTTCCTATCTTCGGCGAGTCTTTGAACCTCATCAAAGGATATTATGCCTGTTAATTTGGCCTCTCTTAACAATGTCCTCTTCAGAGTTTCACGCGGTCTGCCTCTTTTTCTTTGGCCCGTTGTGTTCCACTTGATAGCTTGTTTTGGGATTCTCTGATCATTTCTTCTCATCAAGTGACCAACATACGTCCATCTCCTTTTCCTGATCACCCATGAGACTGGTTGTTGTTCACTCATCTGTCTTATCTCTGCATTGTTCTTGAATTCATTCCACTTGATGCCGAGTATTTTCCTTAGGCATTTGTTTTCAAAAGAGTCTAATTTCTTTTCTATTTCTTTAGTTGTTTTCCAGCTTTCACATGCATAAATGAGGGTGGATATTACATTTGAATTGAATAGTCTTAACTTGGTTTTTGCGCTTATAACTTTTGAATTCCATATGTTCTCAAGGTTCTTGAAGATCGATGCTGCTTTTACAATTCTGATCCTAACTTCCACTGGCAATGCCAGTATTGAGTCTAAATTCATGACATTTACATTCATGACATTTACATTCATGATATTTACACTATTAGCATGACACTTTACCCACCTGATCTAGCAGGGCACAATAAAGAAAACTAATGAGTTCATTCACTCTTGTCTGTTACCTTTACTAGCAAGAGAAACTGAATGTAAGCAAATCTGGTGTGCTACATCTGTTATTAATGTGGCTCATAGCGTGATCTGATGATTTATCACTCATTTCTAGCCTGCACTGTTCCATTCTCTGGTTTCCATATATGCTTTCTATAACAATATTCTAGTTTCAAATGCAGTTAATGTCAATTGTTATCATATATTTTGCTAATTTTTGGTCAGATGACTTTCATTAATGTTTCAACTTCCTCATAAAATAAGTCTCTGTGCCACAGAAATCACAGCTTGGGCCTGGTTCTTATGAAATCAAAGATTTTATTAATTTGGCCAATGAGAAGCCACAAAGTGGGAGGGGCATAATCAACAATCTTGGGGCTCGTTTTGACAAAGCTGTACAGGTAAGTACTTCACTTTGTGTGTCCATTTCTTTAAATGTGAGAATTTGTTGTAATTCCTACAAAAGTTGGTGACAAAAATGTGTCTTACTTCCTGTACTCAAACTGTAGCTGGATCTCTGCCTGTTATTCTATAAATTGATCCATCTGGATCCCAGAATAATGTTAAAATTGATCAGGAAATTTGTAAGATTTCAATTTCTTTCAAACAGTGCAGTCTTTCAATGGGAAATGTTAAGAGATTCTATCCACCAAACTGTTAAGGAGATAATACCACTGAAAAAGAAGCCCCCAAGAATAAAAGAATGACAGATAACATCTTGGGACTGATGGACAAGAGAAGGAGGAGTAAAAATAACCAAGAAAAATATAGCAAGATAAATAAAGAAATAAGACGCAAATGCAGAGAAGCAAAGGAAATGTGGTTAAATGAACATTGCCGACAAATAGAGGACTCCCATAAAAAAGACAGCAAAAACAAGCACAAACGAATTAATGAACTCACAGGCAGGAAAACAAAATATACCACAGGATGCCTGAAATCAAAAGAAGGTAAAATGTTAATGAGAAAAGAAGACATTGTAGACAAGTGGACAGAGTACATCGGAGAGCTATATGGAGGAGAAAGACCAGAATTAACACCAGATACTGAAAACTGTGATGGACCACTAATACTTGAAGATGAAATCATAGATGCCATCAAACACATGAAGAAAGGAAAAGCGACTGGGCCTGATAATATAACAATAGAAGAAATAGAGGCACTAGAGGAGATAGGAGTAAACATAATAACCAAGTTACTGAATGACATTTACAACAGTGGTTATATGCCCTGTGACCTGCTTAAATCGATGTTTATAGCACTATCAAAGAAACCCAGTGCAAAGGAATGTGACGACCACCAGACTATCAGCCTCTCATGTCACATAACGAAGCTACTTCTGAGAATCATTATGAGAAGAACAAGGAAAAAGATAAAAATGGAAATAGCAGATGAACAGTTTGGATTTGTTGAAGGAAAGGGAACACACAATGCCATTTTTCCTTTGCAAACACTAACAGAAAGAGCTTTAGAAGTACAGAAAGATCTCTACTTATGCTTCATTGATTACACCAAGGCATTCGACAAGGTGAAACATAATGAAATTATTAAAATGCTTGAAGACATCAGTATAGAGGCAAAGACCTGATGATTGTAAAATATCTATACTGGCAACAAGAAGCAGCAATTCAAGTTGAAAATAAAACTAGAAAATATCAACCTATAAAACAAGGGGTGTGACAAGGATGTGTACTATCTCCAGACCTTTTTTCTCTGTACAGCAAGAATATTCTAAGAACAGTCATCACAGAACCAGGCATAAAAATTGGAGGATACAATATTAACAACCTTCGGCATGCTGATGACACAGTACTGATAGCCGAGAACCAACAAGACCTGCAAAATCTCTTGGATAAAATCTCCAAAGAAAGTGAACAGAAAGCCTTACTTTGAACAACAAAAAGACAGAGACTATGGTTATATTTAAGAAGCAGAATCCACCACCAAAATGAAGTATAAATTTAAACAGAACTATTCTAAAGCAGGTGCAGAAATTCAAATACCTTGGAGCAGTAATAATTTCAGATGGGAAATACAAAACAGAAATTAATAACAGAATAGGCCAAGCGAAGACTGCATTTCAGAGAATGAGAAACATATTATGCAACAATATGGAAGTGAATCATGGACAATAGGCAAGTCTGCACAAAAATCATTGGAAGCAGCAGAAATGTGGTTTATTAGAAGAATGTTGCGAATCCCCTGGACAGCAAAAATAACTAATGAAGAATGTATGAGAAGAGCTGGAGAGACAAAAAACCTTGTCAGAAAGATAAGAGAGAGACAATGTACTTTCATAGGACATGCAATGAGAAGAGGGGGCATTGAAAATATTATAACAACAGGAAAAATAGAAGGAAGAAGATCAAGAGGAAGACCAAGAGAAATGATACTGGACAGTCTGACAGGATGGTGTGAGAGGAGATCACCAACTGAACTGATGGCCTGCATGAAGGATCGGGTACTCTGGAGAAGCATAATAGCCAACGCCAGTCGGCACGGCACCTGATGATGATGATTATGCAACACATCCTTATCAATGAATGTTAGAAAACGAGTCCTAAAATTCTATACTGAACCTATATTATATGGAAATGAATCATATGTAATAGGCAGGTCTGCACAAAAGTCATTGGAAGCAGCAGAAATATGGTTTATTATAAGAATGTTGCGAGTTCCCTGAACAGCAAAAATAACTAATGGAGAATGTTTGAGAAGAGTTGGAAGATAGAAAAAAGTCTTGTAAAAAAAATAAGAGAGAGACAATGCACTTTTATAGGACATGCAATGAGAAGAAGGGGCATTGAAAATATTATAACAGGAAAAATAGAGGGAAGAAAAGCCAAGGTAAGACCAAGAGAAATGATACTGGACAGTCTGATGAGATGGTGTGAGAGGAGATCACCAACTGAGCTGATGGCCTGCATGAAGGATTGTGTACTCTGGAGAAGCATAATAGCTAACACCATTCAACACAGCACCTGATGTTGCTGATGATTATGAAACTGTCACATTCCATTTAAAGTAATGCAGACTTTGATTCTGAATCCACTGTGAGACTTTGATCCTGAATTTACTGTGAGACTTTGATCCTGAATTCACTGTGAGACTTTGATCCTGAATTCACTGTGAGACTTTGATCCTGAATTCACTGTGAGACTTTGATCCTGAATTCACTGTGAGACTTTGATCCTGAACTGACTGACTGTTTCATCTAGAAGTGCTGCCATGCCTTTCTCCATTCTGGTAAAGGATATTCATCATCTGTGGTTTTATATAAATGTGACATTAAAGTTTAGAACCTTACATTTTGTAAATGTTATGTTCTTGTCTGTATCAGATTATTACTCAGGCATGTTCAAAGGATATTTAACACCAGTTCAAAGCAAGATGTTTTATTTAGAATGAAACCTGTGTAATAATTTTACTCATAAATATCATGTGAAAAGTGTTACAGCATTTATTGATGTAAATATCTCACGCAACAAAATTTCTCATTTGCTATTTGTGGTCAGAGTTTTACACCAGGTCCTGGAGCTTATGGGATTGGTGGAGTTCCGCAGAGAGCTCTAGAGGAGAATGCGTGCAAATCTTGCAGTACGAAGGGACTGCTTGATGCTGGTAATCGCAAGAGAAATTTACCCTCAGTAGTAAGTACTGACTGTTTTTTTCTCTCCAAACTGTCTGTTTAAGGGCACTCTGAGAAGTGGTTTTTAAAGTAAAAAGTATGAACACTCCATTTCATTTGGTTTATTTAACATTCCTCATGTATAAATGACAAGTAGGTATAGTATTATGAGATATTTCTTGTCTACAATAATATCATTGATCATTGTTTCAGTAGCTTTATGTGTAGTTGTATATTTATTGTTATTTAATTATCATTGTGTTATCTGATTATGTCACTGATCATTGTGTTGTTTGATTATATCAGTCATCATAATCACAGCAGCAAAAGCAAGCACTGGACTGAAAAAACCAAATAGAAAAGCATGGATATCAGAAAACACATGGAAGTACATACATGAAAGACGAGCAGTCAAATTAGACATGTTGAATGTAAAAAGAGACCTTGGAAAAAATCTGGTGAAACAACATATAAAGAAATAGACAAGAAAGTAAAAAGTTCAACTAGGAGGTATAAAAGAGACTACATGGACAATATGGTAAAAAAGGCAGAGAAAGCAGCAAAAACAGGAGACAGCAAAACTCTACATAACATACAAAAGAGGCTAACAGGTACTATTACATCTAAAGAAGGACTAATCCTTAGCAAAACTGGCAATCTATTAACATCAAGTAAAGACCAAAAGCAAAGAAGGGGCGAACATTCCAAGAAATACTTAATTGACCGCACCCAAAAGAATTGATAAACCTTGAAAACGATTTACCTGTCCCACAACTAAATGTCAACCTAGATGAAATTACATTGCGTGAAATTGAAACAGCAGTGAATTTAATGGCTAACAACAAAGCTGCAGGTGAAGATGAAATAACACCCGAAATGTTAAAAGCTGTCAACAGTGACAACATCAGACAATTACAGAGAATGTTTAATAAAGTTTGGAAAGAAGAAAAGATTCCTTCTAAATGAAAAAAAGAAATCATTGTTAAAATACCAAAAAAAAAAGGCAATCTTAGTGACTGCAATAATTGGAGAGGAGTAACCTTAATATCAGTTGTGTCAAAAGTATTTTGCAAAGTCATTCTGAATAGAATTCGAGATATATAGTGGATGCTGCAATGAGAAAAGAACAAGCAGGATTTCGAAAAGGGAGAAGCTGTCTCAACCAGATCTTTACTCTAAGAATAATACTTGAAGAACATATTGAAAAGCAAAAACGTTTAATCCTGAACTTCATAAACTTTTAAAAGGCATTTGATAGTATAAACAGAGATTCATTGTGGAGAATTTTAAGAATATATGGAATACCATCTAAAATTGTCAACATCATTATCTTATATCTCATATCCTTTCCGTGCTGTTAAATGTCACATAGGCAGTTCGCCAATTTTTCCTGTCTGCGGCGAGTCTTTCAATCTCATCAAGGGATTTTATGCCTGTTAATTTGGCCTCTGTCAACATCATTAAGGATATCATTAACTCTTCCCCTTCCGTCATCGATATCATGATAACTTCCTGTTAGTCTTGTGACTGCCATGTTCGCTATAGTGATTTTGTTTCATTGCAATGTAAAACTATCAAAAACTTTTTATTGTACACGATTTATCTGCGCATGTCTGGTGACCTTTCATAGTTCAATCAAAAAGCGTGGCTAACAACCAAGCAAAAGCGATGAATTAACAGAAAATTTCAGTATTTATTGTGATTTCGGAGGTATAAGCATGTCCTATGACCCGACCACTGTTCCTGAATGTACCCCAGTTACATCTAGACCTATTAAATGGTCCGGAGAAGTAGTTAGAAGGTTATTTCAGACATTATTTTAGTGATAATGCCACCACAAGACGAGATCGGATGAAAATTTAAGCAGATCTGGAAATCGCCGATGGTAAACATTGTACATCTAGATCGTAAGCACTACACAATTATCAGCTAAAATCATCACATTACTTATTTTTTCCTAAAAAATCTCTTCATTTATGAAATCTTCTTACATTTACAACTATTTTTGTGCATAATATGTATACTTTTAAAGTGGAAATACTTTGTACATTCACTTTTACAACTATACCCCCTATACATATCAAGACCCAGGTTTTGTGTGTGGCATGGATGGGAACGTCCGCGTTTTTTTCTGGGGCACGGGAAGAATTAAAGAGAGAAAACTTAATATTGTGGACACATTAAACGTCATGGCAATCTAAAGAAGACCATCTTGGAAGGGTACATAATGGAAAAAAGAAAAAGAGGAAGACCGAGGCAAAGATGGCTGCAAGGTATTGTTGATGATCTGCAAATGGATGCATCATCAGCAGGCCATCTTGCTCACAACCGAGAGGCCTACAGGAATGCTGTTAGGGAGGCAAAGTTCTGCAAGGGACATGCAAATGAATGAATGAGCATCAAAACTTGCAGCATGAAAAGGTTTATAAGTGAAAAGCAAAGAATAGGAACCATGCATAGCAAGCACAACCAAGCAGATACAGAACAGAGCAAGTGACTGTTTTTTTCTAACTAAGCAAAATCAGGCAAACTTTATCTGTACATAAATTATAGTCTTGTAGGTGGGTAGTGTAGCCAGATATTAAAAACAAGCATCGATTCACTTATATATGGAATAATCCTGTTGTTTTAAATTTAAATTTCTTAGTTAAATACTATTATTTTTAAAATGTTTCTGCAGAAGTGCTGTTTAAAAATCACTGATTGTCCTCAAAATAAAGAGGATCAAATCTTTGAATCTGGTGGTTTCTATCCACTTTTTACAATTCTTTTTATTTTTAAAACACACAAGCACAGACCCTCTTGCTCACTGTTAGATATAAAATTTATGATTGTTGAATATGGAGAAAGTTTTAGTTTGTTATTTCAGGGTTGTCATCTTGGCCCTGGCACATATGCCCACAACTACAAGTCTGGTACCGATCAACTATTGAGCAAAGTGGTCAGCACAAAGGGCCCTTACAATCTCTTCTCAGGGGAAAGAAGTGACGGAATTGCTGCGGGATATTTTGCTACTCCTGTAATTATTTCTCTGCATTATAAGTTTTCATGTTACAGAGTTTATGTAGTTAGTTTTCTTCATAAATATTGGGAGACAAACAAGAGAAAAAATTTATACATAAATTTGAGAGAAGAGACAAATGAAGCATGAGTGTATGTAAATATATTTGAATTTGTGTCCATCTGGACAAGTGGCACAAAGTACTTGAAAACTGCATAAAAGTGTGTGCAAATTTATAAGTTTTATTTTATGAGTACATACAGACAAAAATTAAAATGATGGAAAGCTGTGGGAATAGTGAGCATGAGCCATGAAGATTATGCACAGCTAACAATGAAAAGCAGGCCTTACAAATATAAATTTAAAAAATATTGAATATGGACCATGAATAATGGAGACAACAATGAAATGTTGGACCTACAAGATATAAATAAGATAAATAGTAAGATAAAACACAGAACAATTTGTGCTTCTCCAAGGTGGTGCACATGATATTCATATTAGCCATTCTGTTAGATGACAAATATCCATGTGACACCTGGATACGTGTGTATACAGATGGATCTGCACATAATGCCATAAAAAATGGTGGGGCAGGAGCATATATTGAATATCCAAACAACACCATTGACAAGATTTCCATACCCACTGGTAAATACTGCAACAACTTTGATGCAGAAGTTAGGGCAATTATTGCTGCAGTTGAAAAACTATCAGACTCCAGAATTGATACATGTCCTGTAGTAATTCTCACAGATGCAAGATCAGTACTGGAGGCTCTTCAGTGCAACAAACTACCAGACCTTAAGGATGCCTTGTCAAAAATTGGCTTACAACATGGAGTCACTTTGCAGTGGATTCCCTCCCACTGTGGGATACCAGGCAATGAGAAAGCTGACCATCTGGCCAAAGAGGGCACTGAAATGGAGCAACCAGACATACCAGTCACCTATAATCAGAAGAAAAGCATGATAAAAACCTACAGGAAGCCACAAACACCACCACATGATGACTATCACATGCTAAACAGAAAGGAACAAGTCACCATCTTCCGTCTCCGAACAGGACACAGCCGACTCCGAAGTCATATGTATACAAAGTTTAAGGTTGGTACTACTAATCTATGTACATGTGCCCAGGTGCCCCAAACCGTGGAACATATCCTCCAGAACTGCATCAACTACGAGACACTGAGAAATAATTACTGGCCCAGTGAAACCACTAAAGAAGATAAGCTCTACGGTTCCATACATGAGTTACAAAAAACAGTGAAATTTGTCCAAGAGACAGGACTGCAGATATAGACAGACAGTGCGAACGAAGAAGAAGAAGAAGAGCCATTCTGTTTCTTCGTTTCTGACTAAATTATTATGATTGGCTGTGAAGTAAGGCCAATTTTTCCTCTATACTTGTGTGAAGTAAGGAAAGTCTTTTCTTACAGAATGGCCACGAGAGCCTAATGATCTTTAAAGTGTAGTAGTTGGCAACACTGTCATTTAGCAAGAAGCAAATTCACTGGACACTTGCATAATAGACACCATTTAAGTTACAGTGAAGTGGTGAACATCATGCCTTCATGGAGGAAGTGTTTTTTAAAAACGGTTAGTCGATTATTTTTATTCAGTGATGATTCTGCCATCATTTCAACATTCACTGTCATGGGGTGCTGTTTCTAGCTGAAACACGATAAAGTTGTGATCAGTTGCTGCTGCGGCAGAAAGAAATCACCAGGTCCCATGCAAACTCTACTAAATATTGAAGTAGTGAAGCTCGAAACGGTGGAGAGTCTTGAATATCTTGGATCATTACTAACAAATAATGAAGGTACGATTAGGGAAATTAAAAGCAGGGCATCTTGCTTACAACTAAGAGGCCTGCAGGAATGCTGTTAGGGAGGCAAAGTTCCACAAGGAACATGCAAATGACTGACTGTGACTAAAGACCTTTACATGCTGTGACAGCCCCACCAAACAGAGAGACAGTGAGACTAGAAGACCTGTGCATGCTGTGACAGCCCCACCAAACAGAGAAACAGTGAGACTAGAAGACTTGTGCATGCTGTGACAGCCCCACCAAACAGAGAAACAGTGAGAATAGAAGACCTGTGCATGCTATGACAGCCCCACCAAACAGAGAGACAGTGAGACTAGAAGACCTGTGCATGCTGTGACAGCCCCACCAAAAGAGAGACTAGAAGATCTGTTCATGCTGTGACAGCCCCACCAAACAGAGAAACAGTGAGAATAGAAGACCTGTGCATGGTGTGACAGCCCCACCAAACAGAGAAACAGTGAGACTAGAAGACCTGTGCATGCTGTGACAGCCCCACCAAACAGAGAAACAGTGAGAATAGAAGACCTGTGCATGCTGTGACAGCCCCACCAGACAGAGAAACAGTGAGACTAGAAGACCTGTGCATGCTGTGACAGCACCACCAAACAGAGAGATAGTGAGAATAGAAGACCTGTGCATGCTGTGACAGCACCACCAAACAGAGTGATAGTGAGAATAGAAGACCTGTGCATGCTGTGACAGCACCACCAAACAGAGAGAAAGTGAGAATAGAAGACATGTGCATGCTGTGACAGCCCCACCAAACAGAGTGATAGTGAGAATAGAAGACCTGTGCATGCTGTGACAGCACCACCAAACAGAGTGATAGTGAGAATAGAAGACCTGTGCATGCTGTGACAGCACCACCAAACAGAGAGAAAGTGAGAATAGAAGACCTGTGCATGCTGTGACAGCACCACCAAACAGAGAGAAAGTGAGAATAGAAGACCTCTGCATGCTGTGACAGCACCACCAAACAGAGAGAAAGTGAGACTAGAAGACCTGTGCATGGTGTGACAGCCCCACCAAACAGAGAGGTAGTGAGACTAGAAGACCTGTGCATGCTGTGACAGCACCACCAAACAGAGAAACAGTGAGACTAGAAGACCTGTGCATGGTGTGACAACCCCACCAAACAGAGAGGCAGTGAATCAGCCAGTGATAAAGAGCCTCCACTGCTCAACCAGAAAACATGTTGATGGCTGGCCGTGGTTTATATCATAGCCATGTGAGAATAATTCTACACAAAATTTTGAACTTTCATCCATATAAAATGATGATGGTGCAAGAGCTAAATGACCATGACAAAGCATACCTTCTCAGAGAACTTTCTTAACTTGTTGATGGATGAAGTGGACCTATTAGTGAGTGTTTAAGCATGTTTACATTTATCTGGCACAATGAGGAAACAAAATTTACATTCCTAGTCTGATTCAGAACTAAAATAGCTTAATATGCATGCTCTTCACAGTCCTTGTTTATCTTTCTGGTGTGTTGTAGCAAGTTTTGGAATCATAGGCCTTATTTTCTTTAAAATGAATGGCCAAGTTGTCACAGTGACTTCTGCTCAATACACAGAGATATAAATAACTTCCTTGCTCCAGACTACATCATCATGGCATCATTCTCAAGATAGTACAGCTCCAGTGAGATGGTACAACAGAGCATCCATGGTGGTGGTTTGAGAAATATTTCCAGACCATGTGATTTCCAGAAGAGGAGACCTTCCATGGCCAGCATGTTCTCCAGATCTGTCAGTATGTGGCCACATTCTCTGGGGTTAACCTGTTCAAATGTGCATTAAGAACTAAGAACATTAAAGAACTACAGGAAGAAATTACAGCTATATCAGACAACATGGTGCAAGCAGTGATATGAAACCTGTGTGACAGACCAGATCTATATAGGATAAATAGTGGACTTTCACATATGTGCTGTCTAAAAAAATGAGTAAGATGATGTAATATATTCAAATGGCATTCTGTTTTTTAGTTTACATCTTATCTTATATCGTATATCCTTCCTGTGCGTTGAACGTCACATAGGGCTCGCAAGGTAGTTCGCCATTTTTTCCTGTCTTTGGCAAGTCTTTCAACCTCATCAAGGGATTTTATGCCTATTAATTTAGCCTCTCTTAACAATATCCTTTTCAGAGTTTCTCGTGGTCTGCCTCTTTTTCTTTGTCCTGTTGTGTTCCATTTTATAGCTTGTTTTGGGATTCTCTGACTGTTTCTTCTCATCACGTGACCAACATATGTCCATCTCCTTTTCCTGATCACCCATGAGACTGGTTGTTGTTCAGTCGTCTGTCTTAGCTCTACTCTCTGACTGTTTCTTCTCATCACGTGACCAACATATGTCCATCTCCTTTTCCTGATCACCCATGAGACTGGTTGTTGTTCAGTCGTCTGTCTTAGCTCTACTCTTATCTCTTAGTTTACATAATGGTAAATAACTATGTAAATTATATTTCACATTGTCAGTTTCATTTTGAAAATTATCAGGTTCCTTTGGCACACCATGTATCACTGTTATTTTTGTGCTGGCCTGATACCTCTGACGTATCTCATATTGATCTCTTGATTTCATTATAAAACGAGGTTAGTTTAACTAAACAGTGGCAATGATTCTGTATTTCTAATCTTGGGTCATGCATCCTTGAAGAAAGTCTATCCATTATTTTCATTTTGCTTGGCCTAGATGTCATTTTGCCACATGCTAGTTGTCAATGAAGAGTCAATAAAGAATTTGTTTAGAGATGTTTTCAAGTAGGGGCCATCATCAGACCAGCAGATCCTACAGTGTACGGGCAGGATGTGTAATACTAGAGAGATTTGCATGATACAACAGTTCTACATTTGTCAGTTTTCCCACAAAGCTCTGAGACTGCAGGCAGAAAATATTTATAGTGTGGGTTGCTCGTTATGTTGCTGCGTTGGTAGCTTTCGTTACTCATTTCAGCGTTTCACTTTTTCCTCATGTGACCCCACCCAGCAACGTTCCCACACTCAGAAGCACTCTTTATTATTTAAAGCACACAAAACATTATCTCTTACATTTAGTGAATAAATCACAATTTTCTAAATCTTCAAGTTTTCTTTGCTTTTCTCATGAATGTTATGTCATGGTAGGACAATTTTGGTTTATAAGTTTTAACTCTTTTGTTTATATTTGTAAAACAGTCTGCAGGAATATGAAGTTGGGTTAATAAACTTACAATTTTTTAATCACTTATATCTGTTGATAGAAGCATACACGGATTGGGCCAGGTCAGTACAAGATTAAGGACTTTGTGGATGATCTTTTGGGGCGAGACTGTCATTATCGTGGTCGATTTGGCAAGGCTGCTCAGTACCCAAAAGTACCCTCTGAAAGGGTCTTCTACTTTTCCCAGTCACAACATCCACATATGAAAGTAATATGTTGTTTTTGTGAGGACATGAAAGTAATATGATGTTTTATGTGAGGACATGAAAGTAATATGATGTTTTATATGAGGACATGAAAGTAATATGATGTTTTATATGAGGACATGAAAGTAATATGATGTTTTATGTGAGGACATGAAAGTAATATGATGTTTTATGTGAGGACATGAAAGTAATATGATGTTTTATATGAGGACATGAAAGTAATATGATGTTTTATGTGAGGACATGAAAGTAATATGATGTTTTATGTGAGGACATGAAAGTAATATGATGTTTTATATGAGGACATGAAAGTAATATGATGTTTTATGTGAGGACATGAAAGTAATATGATGTTTTATATGAGGACATGAAAGTAATATGATGTTTTATGTGAGGACATGAAAGTAATATGATGTTTTATATGTGAGGACATGAAAGTAATATGATGTTTTATGTGAGGACATGAAAGTAATATGATGTTTTATGTGAGGACATGAAGTAATATGATGTTTTATGTGAGGACATGAAAGTAATATGTTTTATGTGAGGACATGAAAGTAATATGATGTTTTATATGAGGACATGAAAGTAATATGATGTTTTATGTGAGGACATGAAAGTAATATGATGTTTTATGTGAGGACATGAAAGTAATATGATGTTTTATGTGAGGACATGAAAGTAATATGATGTTTTATGTGAGGACATGAAAGTAATATGTTTTATGTGAGGACATGAAAGTAATATGATGTTTTATATGAGGACATGAAAGTAATATGATGTTTTATGTGAGGACATGAAAGTAATATGTGTTTTATGTGAGGACATGAAAGTAATATGATGTTTTATGTGAGGACATGAAAGTATATGATGTTTTATATGAGGACATGAAAGTAATATGATGTTTTATGTGAGGACATGAAAGTAATATGATGTTTTATGTGAGGACATGAAAGTAATATGATGTTTTATGTGAGGACATGAAAGTAATGTTTTATGTGAGGACATGAAAGTAATATGATGTTTTATGTGAGGACATGAAAGTAATATGATGTTTTATATGAGGACATGAAAGTAATATGATGTTTTATGTGAGGACATGAAAGTAATATGATGTTTTATGTGAGGACATGAAAGTAATATGATGTTTTATGTGAGGACATGAAAGTAATATGATGTTTTATGTGAGGACATGAAAGTAATATGATGTTTTATGTGAGGACATGAAAGTAATATGATGTTTTATGTGAGGACATGAAAGTAATATGTTTTATGTGAGGACATGAAAGTAATACAATGTTTTGTGTGGGGACATGAAGGTAAGACAATTTTTTTTTTGTGCAAGGATATATTACCTGAAGTGATTAAGTCACAATCTTGGAGTATATCTGATAATTAGTGTATCACCTGTTTCACCTTCTCCTGGCTAGGTTACCATTGTACCACTCTCTCTCCCACCCATCACCCTCAGTTACGACCCACCTATCCTACATCCCAAGTCTCCATTTAAACACTCTCTACACTCCAACATGCACATTTCTGAACACAGCGTCGGACAAGCCACAGCTTCTTACAAGTTACAGCTAAGTGCTCTATTCATTTTATTGAATAATTTTTTTTTACATAGCATTCATGTGAATTTATACTTTATCTCCTCTCTCTATTTCTTTGTCCTGTATGTTTTTATATGATTAAGGCTCACGCCGAAACGCCAAAACTGTATACTTGTTAAGTAATAAAGCTGTTTCTACTTTTTTCCTAGTTTATAATTTTGGAGTATATCTGATACTTTTGCCGGTTATTGATGCATGGATCTTATGTCTGTTTTGATGTATGGATATTATGTCTGTTTTGATGTATGGATCTTATGTCTGTTTTGATGTATGGATCTTATGTCTGTTTTGATGTATGGATCTTGTCTGTTTTTATGTATGATTCTTTTGTTTGATTCATAGATTTGTCTCGTGATATAGTTTTCTGTTGTTTTATTACATTTTTCATTCTTTACCATAGTCTAATCTTGTGTTAACTGACAAAGTTTTCATATATGCTCTCTACTCATTCATATATTTATTATTGAGCTACAGCATTTATCATCATTTAAGAAATTCATGTACAGTTATACTTTATTTCACACAAATTTCTACAAATCCTTTTAAAAAATGTTTTGGAGGTAATGAATATTTTCTAAAAATCACATTTTATTTTCACAGATATTATAAGCCTAAAGCTGTATATTTGAGACAATAAACATTGATCCAAACTTTACCAACAGAAATTAACTAAAGGTTAAGAAGAATGATAGGAGCAAGCTTCACTTACAAGGCAACAGATAAACTTGTCTACAACAATCTACCACATTCATTAATCTACCTATCTGTGCTAACTGCTGTGATTGTTTAAAACATTGAAAATAGCTTAAAAGAAATAGCTTTTTCTGCAAGAAATGCTCTCAGTTTAAACACATTTCTGATAAGAATCTCAAATGTGTGAAACTAGGTACTAAGTTTTGCTGGACCTGTCTGTCTTCTGTCAGCAATCACCCGGACCTGCAGACTACTGCATCCGAGAACAAACCAAGTTCAAAACCAACAAAACTACAGGATTCTCATCCTCTTCAAAACGGGATGACAAACTGGCACAGAAGATGTTCTGTAATATTTCTGTAAGCATTCTGTTACTTATCTTCATGTTACTGCTCAGATATAAAAATGTATGCCGGACTTGTGAAAAAAATTCAAGTACAGCAGTTTATGTTATTGTTGAAATAAAGGGCTTTAAAGTTTATAAACTGTCACATATACATAAAGACTACTTATGTAACATGATCAAAGCCATATTTATAATTAAATCAGTTCAGTCCTTTGTCAAAAATTCCTACAAACAAAAGAAGAAAGTATATGCTGTACAAAGTAATCTTTTCAGATCAATTATTAATTCTTCTGTTAAATTATTTTAAAATTTTACACAGCTACAGAATACAAAGATTTGAAAAAAAGGTTTTAAAAATGTCAGAACTTTCAAAATAATCTTTGGTAAGATCTTGTTAGTGCCTCTGAAAATCAATTTTCAGGGTCAAGTTGGTCCTGGTCGCTATGACTTTGAGAAATTTGAAGGACAAGATGTAAATGGTCACACAAATGTCTTCAGGTCCAAGACAGAAAGACCAAGTGCAAAGATGTCCAAGTTTTTACAGTAAGAGTCTTCTGTGTGATCTTAGCCTTCAAGTTTTTGTGTGGAAAACAAAGTCTCAAGCTCTTGTAAACTTTTTGTATTCTGGAGAAAAGCTGCATGGTCTGGGATGGAAGGTTTTATCTCAAAAAAAATCTTTTATAAGTTTAATCCAAAAAAGACAAAAATGAGAGAATACAGTTGGTGTCCACTGTCATAATCACAGCTAAATCTGTTTGCAAAATTTATTGTTATCATCATTGTGGGTTGACCAGCATGTAGACTCTTATGTCCGTCACAGTGACATGACGTGGCATCTGCCAGCCTTTTCCTTCTATTATGTTGTTCCATATTATTTGTTGTATTTTTCTACCTGTTTTACAAACCTACAGAGAGACTCACATATCTACACTTCCTCCCATTTTGAAACTGTAAGCGCAACCACACTCTCAGCTCTTCTGTCTTTACCATCTATGCCAGAATAACTTTACTGGTCTCATACTTTACTGGAATTCTTTCCCTATCAACTTGTCCTGAAAAGTCCTCAGTCTCCAGCCCTATGTCAGGATGATTTGTTCACTATCAACACTGTCCAGAAAGTCCCTTGGAAAGCCTTCATTCAGAATAGAAATCCAGAAAATGAACCAGCGAGAAGTTTTCATAGGGAAAACCTGTTTCACACTAAGAAAACTAGCCACTGTTTCACACTAAGAAAACCAGCCAGTGTTTCACACTAAAAAAACTAGACAGTGTTTTACACTAAGAAAACCAACCACTGTTTTACACTGAGAAAACTAGCCACTGTTTCACACTGAGTAAGTTAGTGCTACCCTTCCATACCCACAGTGAAGCTTGTTGAGGTAGTTCTCTGCTGCCATGTACCATTGCTACAGCCTTACTGTGGTTATTCTTGTTTTTCAATGTATAAGTTTTTTACTTTCAGCTGATCTAAATTTTTCTTATTTCCATTAAATGTTATTACCTTTGTATTTATAGCATAATACCATGGATCTTAACTCTTTCTGTGCCTACTGACAAAATTTTACCACTTCCAGTTTGTCTGTTGAGTGCTGTTTGGTAAAATTTTACCACTTGTTTCATGTCTAAAAAAAAAAAAGATGTAATTTTTTAAATTGTACATGTTTTATTTGTGCATGCCCGGTGAACTTTCATAGTTCTGTCCGAAGTGTGCCTAACAACCAAGTGAAAATGGGTGTTTCTTTGGAGAAATTTCAATATTTTGTGCGATTTCTGAGGCATACGGACAAGCCCTGTGACCAGACCACTGTTCTTGAATGTGCCCTAAGTAGATTTTAACCTATAAAATGCTATAAAACAGACTGAAGAAGTAGTTAGAAGGTTATTTCAGACATTATTGTACTGAGTTTGCTACATACTATCACAAGACGCGATCCGATGAAGCCAGATTGATCTAGACATCGCTGATGGTAGATCTAGACCTACCCAATGGTAAGTAGGACACAATTATCAGCTAAAATCATCACACTACTTTTTTTCCTAAAAAGCTCTACATTCTTACATTTACAGCTATTTTGATGCATAATACATATACTTTTATCATGGAAATACTTTGTTATTTCAATTTTACAACTATACACCCTATACAGATCAAGACCCGCGCTTTTAATTTGGCACAAACAGAATGTCTGAGTTTTTTTTCTGCAGCACGGAAAGAGTTAATGATCTATGTTAGTAAGGAATTGAAGAGTTGACTGTGCTAATTTTCCTGCAGTATTTGTAAGGTATTAGAGAGTTCATGAAATGATCAAAAGCTGATAATTTAGATGACTTCTGTTTTCTTGCCGCTGTTCTACATATTTGCCAGGTCTAGAGCACTGAGACTACATCCTGGAAATGTTACTTTGTGTTTTGCAGAGAACGGCTTCAGAGCAGGAAGCGATATAAGGATCAGCCATTCTGTCAGTGCCAACCAGACAGAAAACTTCACTCAATCATCAGTATGTGAGATTTGTCTTTACTGCAATCTTCACATACTCAACCATAAGTGTGGAGGTTTGTCTTCACCTAGTCAATCACCAGTATGAAAGTTTATCTTCCCACAGTCACCAGGATGGAGTTTTTCTTCACCTAGTAGATTACTATTATGGAGGTTTGTCTTCACCTAGTCAGTCAGTGGCATAGAGGTTTGCCTTCATCTAGTCACTCATCAGTATGAAGATTTATCTTCATCTGGTCACTTGTCAATATGAAGGTCTGTATTCACACAACAACCAGTATGGATTTTGTCTTCACCTAGTCAGTCATTAGTGTGTATGTTTGTTTTCATCTAGTCAGTCATTAGTGTGTATGTTTATCATCATCTAGTCAGTCATTAGTGTGTATGTTTATCTTCATCTAGTCAGTCATTAGTGTGTATGTTTACCTTTATCTAGTCAGTCATTAGTGTGTATGTTTATCTTCATCTAGTCAGTCATTAGTGTGTATGTTTATCTTCATCTAGTCAGTCACCAATATGAAGGTTTTCTTCACCTAGTAGGTTACCAGTATGGAGGTTTGTCTTCACCTCTTCAGTCACCAGTATGGAGGTTTGTCTTCACTTCTTAAGTCACCAGTATGAAGGTTTGTCTTCACTTCTTAAGTCACCAGTATGGAGGTTTGTCTTCACTTTTTAAGTCACCAGTATGGAGGTTTGTCTTCACTTATTAAGTCACCAGTATGGAGGTTTGTCTTCACTTCTTAAGTCACCAGTATGGAGGTTTGTCTTCACTTCTTAAGTCACCAGTATGGAGGTTTGTCTTCACTTCTTAGGTCACCAGTATGGAGGTTTGTCTTAACTTCTTAAGTCATCAGTATGGAGGTTTGTCTTCACCTTTTCAGTCAGCAGCTTAAGAGATCCACATTGATATTGTGCTTGATGATGATTTACTATCTGAATAATGATCTAAAATGACTCCCTACCAAATGAGCCAGAAGAAAGTCTACTATTACCTCAAGAGCATGCTAAAACTAAGTGCTAGCAACAAACTAAGGGAGAAGAAAAGACAGGATTAGCAAGCACTTGAGATGTGAGAGATAAACATTGTAAGCTGCCTAGTCATCAGATGACCACCCACTACTCTGCCATGAAACACCTTCCAGCTGTCATCATAGTTGGCCAGGTGGTTGCTTGTCCTTCTGGAGTTTGGGTTCTCTTCTCTGTTATTCTCCTACTTTTGATTTCTGTCACATCTCAACTGAATGTTAGTTTTCAAGGCTAATCCTGCCAGTTTTTCTGCAAACAAGCCATTTTGTTTCCCTCCATATTGTAGAAGTGTAAGTGCAGATAGATCACAGTATTTGAAATTTTTACATAAACAACAGTTGGTACTAACCCAACAGTATTTAAATGGCTGATAACATGGTGCTATATATTTTATTGTTATACTTTTGATCTGTATCATGATAATAAAAAAAAATGTAATTTTTATAATTAGCAGATCTAAAAACTGGTATTCACAAACCAATTAATTTGTTAGTGTTGTCCTGGAAGAAAAAAAAAAAACAGATGAAGCAGATACAGTTCCAAACACAGATAAAAAAAAAATCTTGTTCAGCTCGTGTTGCTATTTTGTGGTGTAAATTGTGATGATAAAAACATGATCAAATACTACAGCAGTTACATCTCTTACAAATACAAGTCTCCTCTGAACTGTCACCAGTATGTTCATTTAAAGAACAAAAAAATTATCCAGTGTTTGCTCAGTCATCAGCTACACAGTCATACATGTCAGAAATCATAAACCTTACAGTCAACTGTCACAAACATAAATGCCAGTTACTTCTGTCAGAAATCATTCATCCCTGTCAGAAATAATCAACCACACAATCATACGTGTCAGAAATCATTAACTCTACATTCATCTCTGTCAGAAATAATCAACCACACAATCATACGTGTCAGAAATCTTTAACTCTACATTCATCCCTGTCAGAAATCATCAACTTCACACTCTTCTATGTCATAAATAATAAACCCCAGTTAGTTTTGTAAAAAATCAAATCAGCCTCCATAATCATCTATCAGAAATAATCCCCACATACAGCTGTCAGAAATAATCCCCACATACAGCTCTGTCAGAAATAATCAACCCGACAATCAGCTGTCAGAAACAACTGATCCTCATAATCAGCTCTGTCAGAAATAATCATCTCTGCATAAAGCTCTATCAGAAATAGCAACCCCTCAATCAACTGTCAGAAATAACTGATCTTGCAGTCAACTTTATTAGAAATAATTGACCCTTGCAATCAACTCCATCAGAAATAATTAACTCACAATCAGCTCAATCAGAAATGATCAATTATGTGTAAAAAATCCAATCAGTTTCACAGTCACCTGTGTCTGAACTCCTCTCCCCCACAGTCACCTGTGTCTGAACTCCTCTCCCCCACAGTCACCTATGTCTGAACTCCTCTGTCCCACAGTATCTGAACTCCTCTGCCCCAAACTCACCTGTGCCTGAACTACTCCGCCCCACACTCACCTGTGCCTGAACTACTCCGCCCCACACTCACCTGTGCCTGAACTACTCCGCCCCAAACTCACCTGTGCCTGAACTACTCCGCCCCACACTCACCTGTGCCTGAACTACTCTGCCCCACACTCACCTGTGCCTAAATTACTGTGCAACACAGAAATCAAATCAACCCCCCCCCCCCCCCCACAATCAGCTATATCAGAAATCATTAACTCCAGAAATAGCTTTGTACAATGAATATTTATTTGCTGGAGTGTAGAGAAAGACACGACAATATCAGTTTGACTGACTTGGATTATAACACTAAATAACTCATTCTGGATTCATAAAACAGTGTCAAGTATTACATGTATCACAACTGATCAGCTGCTCACATAGAAGCTACGTTATTCATCACAAATCAACAATGATATTCACAGCAGTGCACAGATGAAACACCTGAAACAAGGAACTATCATGATCTGACACAGCTGCCCAGCAACATGGACAAAGTTTGAGACTAATCAATGAAGAAACACAACAGATATTTCAACAATATCACCTTGAAGGAACTGTTGGAAACGTGACATGACAGAAGCACGGGCAGAGATTTAAATCTGAAAACCACAATAATTTCTGACACATTGCCTCCGCCCTTAATGGAGTCCAGTGGGTGAAGTTTCTGATCAGATCACCACGCCCGAACACTTGGAAGTTTTTTTTATTTGAGCCTCACTAATCAAAATTATGCTTTTTTTTCTTTACATTTTTAAACTGTAACTGAAACAACATTAAAAATGTAATTTATAAAAATGCAAACAAGAAATAAATGCTACATGATTCATGACAAAATTCTACAAGCTGCTATTTAAGTACTGAAACTGCAGCTTTTTCAATAATGAAGTAAGAACCATCATCTACATATTTCCAGATACAGAATCAGAAATATTTTGTTAGTTAAATCTACATAAATATATTGTACAATCCCCCAGCTTTATCTGTTAAATATATTGTACAATCCCTCAGCTTTATCTGTTAAACATAAATCTACGTAAATATACTGTACAATCCCCTGCAAAACCACTCATCTACAGAAATAAGTCAGAGATGCATTCAAGTTCTCCAGAGCAAGTCACTACCGTCAAGCCTCATGTCCTTGCAAGCAGTTTCAAGTGACAAATCTATGACTCAAAACACAGAGTGACTGATTGCCAGACAGGCAATGATATAGAATAGTCAGAAAAAGTGACAAAGTGAAGAATCTAAAATAAATAAAACTGACATATTCTTTATTCTTCACTTTATCTGCCATCTCAGTAGTAATCTATTCTACACTTTATCTGCCATCTCAGTAGTAATCTATTCTTCACTTTATCTGCCATCTCAGTAGTAATCTATTCTACACTTTATCTGCCATCTCAGTAGTAATCTATTCTACACTTTATCTGCCATCTCAGTAATTTATTCTACACTTTATCTGCCATCTCAGTAGTAATCTATTCTACACTTTATCTGCCATCTCAGTAGTAATCTATTCTTCACTTTATCTGCCATCTCAGTAGTAATCTATTCTTCACTTTATCTGCCATCTCAGTAGTAATCTATTCTTCACTTTATCTGCCATCTCAGTTTTAAAACTGAAACAGCAAAAAAAAAAACTATTAGGAATACAGTATTCATCTTCTGCATACCATCAAAGTCCTTTAGACTTGATCCTTCTTTTTGTAAGGACATAAGCAGTAGATGCCTCTCTTATATTTTGAAAGTCATTACACAAATCCAAACTTACATGACTGTGATCTGATAGCCGTCATGACTGCTAGACTAGAACCCTGCTGTGATCACATGTGTATCAGATAAAGTCAGTGCCCATCATAAACAAAGCTAACTGATCTGTATAAAATTGCTGCTCACAAGTTGATAATGGGGTTTGCTTTCTAAAACTAGCTGCTCAATAAACATTATCCTTATCTCAACCTAAAAGTTGAGGACACAACATTAAAGGTCACAAATTTTGCACATATTGTGGAGCAGAAAATGTGAAGTAAATCATGAAACAGTTCCTGATGTTCACTCTGGCTGTAGTGCTGCTGTTTGGCCAGACTGTAAGTCACAGAAGGTGTCCATGCCCAAATTTCATGCATGAAAGTCATTTTGATGTTATCTTCAGCACACTATCAGGTGACATCCTTGTTAGATTCATCATGTGAACAAACAACACAGAACTAAAACACATCAAACACCAGATATCCAAGTCAAGTCTAACATTCCTTTGAAAGCAGAGCCAAAACACATAAACTACAACAAAAATAAGTTATTTCTTCCAGCTTCACATAACATGCATGTCATGAAGTTTATGCAACACTTTTACTTCAAAGCAAAGAAAAGAAACAATGAAAATTTACAACATATTAGCCATAAAACTAAATAACTTGGATTATTTAAAAAATAGAAAAGAACTATGAATACAAGCATCCAGTCTAAAGTTCTGATAGACACAAACATCCAGTCTAAAGTTTTGGTTGACAAAGTATCCAGTCTAAAGTTTTGGTAGGCAAAGCATTCAGTCTAAAGTTTTGGTAGTCACATCCAGTCTAAAGTTTTGGTAGACACAAACATCTGGTCTGAAGTTTTGGCAAACATAAGCATCCAGTCTAAAGTTTTGGTGGACATTAGCATCTGGTCTAAAGTTTTGGTGGACACAAACATCCAGTTTTTTTGGAAGTAAAAGTGTAAGATAAAACATGAAAACACTGTGATCTTAGACTGCAGCATCAGAAAGTAAATATGGCAAATAAATATAGCATCAGAGCATTACATTCCTTATAAAAGCATGATGATGATGACTGACTGACTATCATTTCTGCTTCCATGTTCGAGGTGTCAAAATTAACTCATCATTTACACATGTCTTCAAAATGAACTGGCAAGCCTATAACTTGGAATATGATGGCATGTTCTCCATGGAGCACTGGAGCCTACCAGAAATTGATTTCTGTGTTACATCAGTCCAGCCATTAGGGCATGAACATACATGTTCTCCATGGAGTGATTAAGTCTACCCAGCAGTTTCTTTCTTGGGTTCAAACCCCTCTCCCCCATACTGTAGCCTATTACTCATCCAACACAATACCCACATGTCAGAACTTTCTCATTCTGAGATGAGAAAGAAATAATCTTTGTGCTCATATGAGAACAAAACTTCACAAAAGTACTTTTTTTCAGCATAAATCTAACATTTAATCAAAGACTTTTGGCAAAAGGCAAAAAAATTTGAGAAGTGTCTAACATCATACATTACTCATGCACGCACGCACACACACACACACACACAATATATGTAAGCTCACAGTGAAAATATGACATCATCATCCTGAGATATGACTACAAAAAACTTCACATAACAATTAAACAAAAAAATCCCATCACAACAAATATTAACATTCTATAACAAATATTCATCACATTATATATCAAGATATAATCCATCACATTGAATATAAACAAACATACTATCACATTATAAATAAAGAAACATCCCATCACATTAAACAGATATAGTAAACATAAAATACACATCAGATCACATAAAACATACATACTATGTGAATAAAGCATATTTCACCACATAAACACATTTCATCACAGAATATGCATCCTGTCATACAAAGCATACCATCACATAAAACACATCCTATCACATAAAACACATACTATCACATAAAACACATCCCATCACATAAAAAAATATCACATAAAACAAATCCCATCACATAAAACACATCCCATCACATAAAGCAGACATACTATCACATAAAACAAATCCCATCACATAAAACACACATACCATCACATAAAACATATCCCATCACATAAAACACACATACCATCACATAAAACATATCCCATCACATAAAGCAGACATACTATCACATAAAACAAATCCCATCACATAAAACACACATACCATCACATAAAACATATCCCATCACATAAAACACACATACCATCACATAAAACATATCCCATCACATAAAACATACATACCATCACATAAAACATAAACCAGGAAGCTAACAGTATGAGATGAAATAGGTCACAAAACTAATATGTATAGACTTGACTACTGGCACATGGATGAGACTGAAGGTCACCGGTTAATCCACCTCCGGGTTGTCTCCTCCCAGTCTGGTTTACCGGCCTCCTCATCATCTGTTCGTATGAATGACTCATCATCAGTCTGGAGAAAACTTTCCTCATCTGTTGTATATCTGCTGTTGGTCATCTCCTAGACAATACCCACAAGATACACGTTGAATATACAGCATTAGGTTGCAGCAAAGTAAGTGCTGAGTGTACAGCATTAGGCTGTATCAAAGTGCAGAATGTATAGCATTAGGCTGCGGCAAAGTAAGTGCTGAGTGTACAGCATTAGGTTGCAGCAAAATAAGTGCTGAGTGTACAGCATTAGGTTGCAGCAAAGTAAGTGCAGAATGTACAGCATTAAGTTGCTGCAAGGTAAGTGCTGAATGTACCACATTAGGTTGCAGCAAAGTAAGTGCTGAATGTACAGTATTATTTTGCAGCAAAGTAGGTTGGAAGTGCTGAATATACGGCATAAGGTTGTGACCAATGTGTTAAATACACTGTAAAAAAAGGTTGTAAAGATGCGCTTTGTCTGTTACTGTAGGAAGTTATGTAGCTATTTTGTCTGTTACTGTAGGAAGTTATGTAGCTATTTTGTCTGTTACTGTAGGAAGTTATATAGCTATTTTGTCTGTTACTGTAGCAAGTTATGTAGTTATTTTGTCTGTTACTGTAGGAAGTTATGTAGCTATTTTGTCTGTTACTGTAGGAAGTTATGTGGCTATTTTGTCTGTTACTGTAGCAAGTTATGTAGCTATTTTGTCTGTTACTGTAGGAAGTTATGTAGCTATTTTGTCTGTTACTGTAGCAAGTTATTGTGCTTTCTGAAATATGAAGTTTGTGACCAGAAAAATTGTAGGTGCCACTGACAGACAACTCATCACTACAGCCTGGCTCTCTATATTAAAACATAAAGAGAAAATAAGTCATGCTAAATATAATTACAAATTAAACATGAAACTAGCTGTGTTTTCTCAAAAATAAACTACTTATGTGCAACAAGTTTGAAGTAAACATTATTTCACATCTTAACTGGCTGTTATCATGTTAATTTAGTACAGACTATGTACAAGAGTTTCTCTCACATCAGTGGCTACTCAAGCACAACTCTTCAAACTCATCTATGTATAACATATACACTTATATCTGATTTGTTCATTTTATCTAAACTCAATTAATATATGTCATCATTTCTTTCTTTCATTTGTTTCAAACTATTACATATGCAGCTATTATGTTCTAGGTTTCTCTACAAATTAACCCTTTTGAACCTATATTTAAGAAAAAAAAATGGTTAAAGTTTGTATGATTTGTGGAAAATGTTTTAAATGTTATCAGAACTAGTCCTTTCACCTTCAACATGAAAAAAATTCAGCTATAAATCTTTTGACTAGAAACAGTACAGGCTCAGCATGTACAAAAACAGAACTTCAAAAATAATGAACTTGGTTATATAAATATTTTAGCAGTGATTGTGAAATCCATATGCATCACACAGAATATTTCAGGAGTGGACTTGAGAATAATGATCAGTATCTGATCCTAACTAGTGACCTTGACAATAATGATCAGTATCTGATCCTAACTAGTGACCTTGACAATAATGATCAGTATCTGATCCTAACTAGTGACCTTGACAATAATGATCAGTATCTGATCCTAACTAGTGACCTTGAGAATAATGATCAGTATCTGATCCTAACTAGTGACCTTGATAACAATGATCTGTATCTGATCCTAACTAGTGACCTTGAGAATAATGATCAGTATCTGATCCCAACTAGTGACCTTGAGAATAATGATCATTATCTAATCCTAACTAGTGGCCTTGAGAATAATTATCATCTAATCCTAACTAGTGACCTTGAGAATAATGATCTATATCTGATCCTAACTAGTGACCTTGACAATAATGATCAGTATCTGATCCTAACTAGTGACCTTGACAATAATGATCAGTATCTGATCCTAACTAGTGACCTTGACAATAATGATCAGTATCTGATCCTAACTAGTGACCTTGAGAATAATGATCTGTATCAGATCCTAACTAGTGACCTTGAGAATAATTATCATCTAATCCTAACTAATGACCTTGAGAATAATTATCATCTAATCCTAACTAGTGACCTTGAGAATAATGATCTATATCTGATCCTAACTAGTGACCTTGACAATAATGATCTGTATCTGATCCTAACTAGTGACCTTGAGAATAATTATCATCTAATACTAACTAGTGGCCTTGAAAATAATGATCTGTATCTGATCCTAATTAGTGGCCTTGAGAATAATTATCTGTATCTAATCCTAACTAGTGGCCCTGAGAATAATTATCATTATCTAAACCTAACTAGTGGCCTTGATAATAATTATCATCTAATCCTAACTAATGACCTTGAGAATAATGATCAGTATCTGATCCTATCTAGTGACCTTGAGAATAATGATCTGTATCTAATCTTAACTCTTTGTATACTGGGGGTGTTTCCCTCAAAAGACCAAGGGGGGGTAAATTTCACAATGTGAAATGGGATGGTTGTCACATTTAAAATAATGACAAAGGCATAATCTGACCTATAGCATGAAGTATTCTACCTTATTTTGAAGAAGAAAAAATGTATTTTGTTTTTCAAATAAAATTTTTAACATTTTGTTAGTATACAACAAAAAAAAAGAGCTAAGAACTGAGAAGAAAGAATGGAAAATGAAGTAATAAAATAAATTTTTTGTCACTTACCCATCAAGTTAATCCACTGTAGTTGGTTGTATAATTCCATAATGAATAAAAATGTACACAGACACCTGTTCTTTAACATATCTTCCAAAATTTACATGAAAATATGCACTAGTTATGCATTCACAGCAAACTAAAAACACCAAGTGGGTGGGTAATATTTACATGAAAACAAGTGGGCGGTCGTTGACTAATATTTACCAGAAAACAGGCCATTGTGTTTTGGTTTTTGTTTTTTTTTTTAATTTGAAGCATTCTACAACATTTAATTTTTTTAATTACACAATCTCCAGCATTACTTATTGTGATATTACAGCTAGTACTAGCAAAAAGCTGACAAGTAGTATCACCAGCTACCCTTCTAACACATTTTGCTGCTGGACCAAAAAAAACACAAAAGATCCTTTCAATCACTGCCACGTGTGCCGAAAATTCACAATTTCTACTACTACATTCTCTACACCACAGTCTAGACAATTTTAAATTAAATTATGAGCTTGTAATGCAGAAATATGCTGCTCTGGACGAAAGAAACTAGCACTGGAAGCCATATTTGTTGATAAACAAAGGCCTAGCGACGATAAACTTTGAAAAAAATCGCTTTAAATGAACAAAGAATCGCTCAAACCACGCGCTTAATGTGGACAACTGAATTCCGGAAGGAAGTCAACTGCTGGTTTTAAAATACTTTGATTATTTTCAAAATTAGAGAGCTACAAACCATCATCGCACCTCGCGTCTATAAGTATACCGTAACAGGGATACAACCACGCAGGACGCATGTCCAAATACCCAAAGAGTTAACTAGTGACTTTGAGAATAATGATCTGTATGTAATCCTAACTAGTGACCTTGAGAATAATGATATGTATCTAATCCCAACTAGTGGCCTTGAGAATAATTATCATCTAATCCTAACTAGTGACCTTGAGAATAATGATCAGTATCTGATCCTATCTAGTGACCTTGAGAATAATGATCTGTATCTAATCCTAACTAGTGAACTTGAGAATAATGATCTGTATCTAATCCTAACTAGTAGCCCTGAGAATAATGATCAGTATCTAATCCTAACTAGTGGCCTTGAGAATAATGATCATTATCTAATCCTAACTAGTGGCCTTGAGAATAATTATCATCTAATCCTAACTAGTGGCCTTGAGAATAATGATCAGTATCTAATCCTAACCAGTGGCCCTGAGAATAATTATCATTATTTAATCCTTACTAGTGGACTTGAGAATAATTATCTAATCCTATAAATGAGGAAAAACTGGAAGAAGTGGAGATTTTTTAATATCTTGGATCACTACTAACTAATAATGGAGATACAATGAGGGAAATTAAAAGGAGGACATCTATCGCTCTTCAAAAAGTAAAACAACTAAAGAATCTGTGGAGAGGAACAGACAGAACTATAAAAATAAGATTTTTAAGGGCATGCATCTTTCCCATCACAACACATGCCTGTGAGACCTGGACACTTAACAAAACAGCTGAGAAACACATAAATGCCTCTGAATGTAAATGCTACAGAAGATATTATGGACACAAAAATGAACAAATATATCCATACTACAAGAACTTAATATTGAAGAAGGCTGGCTAGTAAAGAGGACTAAAGAGAGAAAACTTAAATATTTTGGACACATTAAACGTTGTGATAATCTAGAGAAAACCATCTTGGAAGGGTACATAATGGGAAAAAGAAAGAGAGGAAGACAAAGCGAAGATGACTGCAAGACATCGTTGATGATCTACAAATGGATGCATCAGCAGCAGGCCATCTTGATCACAACCGAGAGGCCTACAGGAGTGCTGTCAGGAAGGCAAAGTTCCGCAAATGAATGAATGAGTCTAATCCTAACTAGTGACCTTGAGAATAATGATATGTATCTAATCCCAACTAGTGGCCTTGAGAATAATTATCATCTAATCCTAACTAGTGACCTTGAGAATAATGATCAGTATCTGATCCTATCTAGTGACCTTGAGAATAATGATCTGTATCTAATCCTAACTAGTGAACTTGAGAATAATGATCTGTATCTAATCCTAACTAGTAGCCCTGAGAATAATGATCAGTATCTAATCCTAACTAGTGGCCTTGAGAATAATGATCATTATCTAATCCTAACTAGTGGCCTTGAGAATAATTATCATCTAATCCTAACTAGTGGCCTTGAGAATAATGATCAGTATCTAATCCTAACCAGTGGCCCTGAGAATAATTATCATTATTTAATCCTTACTAGTGGACTTGAGAATAATTATCTAATCCTATAAATGAGGAAAAACTGGAAGAAGTGGAGATTTTTTAATATCTTGGATCACTACTAACTAATAATGGAGATACAATGAGGGAAATTAAAAGGAGGACATCTATCGCTCTTCAAAAAGTAAAACAACTAAAGAATCTGTGGAGAGGAACAGACAGAACTATAAAAATAAGATTTTTAAGGGCATGCATCTTTCCCATCACAACACATGCCTGTGAGACCTGGACACTTAACAAAACAGCTGAGAAACACATAAATGCCTCTGAATGTAAATGCTACAGAAGATATTATGGACACAAAAATGAACAAATATATCCATACTACAAGAACTTAATATTGAAGAAGGCTGGCTAGTAAAGAGGACTAAAGAGAGAAAACTTAAATATTTTGGACACATTAAACGTTGTGATAATCTAGAGAAAACCATCTTGGAAGGGTACATAATGGGAAAAAGAAAGAGAGGAAGACAAAGCGAAGATGACTGCAAGACATCGTTGATGATCTACAAATGGATGCATCAGCAGCAGGCCATCTTGATCACAACCGAGAGGCCTACAGGAGTGCTGTCAGGAAGGCAAAGTTCCGCAAATGAATGAATGAGTCTAATCCTAACTAGTGGCCTTGAGAATAATGATCTGTATCTGATCCTAACTAGTGGCCTTGAGAATAATGATCTGTATCTGATTCTAACTAATGGCCTTGAGAATAATGATCATTATCTGATTCTAACTAGTGGCCTTGAGAATAATGATCTGTATCTGATCCTAACTAGTGGCCTTGAGAATAATGATTAGTATCTGATCCTAACTAGTGGCCTTGAGAATAATGATCAGTATCTGATTCTAACTAACGGCCTTGAGAATAATGATCTGTATCTGATCCTAACTAGTGGCCTTGAGAATAATCTGTATCTGATTTTAACTAGTGGCCTGGAGAATAATGATCAGCATCTGATCCCAACTAGTGGCCTTTAGAATAATGATCAGTATCTGATCCTAACTAGTGGCCTTGAGAATAATGATCAGTATCTGATCCTAACCAGTGACCTTGAGAATAATGATCATTATCTGATTCTAACTAGTGGCCTTGAGAATAATGATCATTATCTGATTCTAACTAGTGGCCTTGAGAATAATGATTAGTATCTGATTCTAACTAGTGGCCTTGAGAATAATGATCAGTATCTGATTTAACTAGTGGCCTTGAGAATAATGATCTGTATCTGATCCTAACTAGTGGCCTTGAGAATAATGATCAGTATCTAATCCTAACTAGTTGCCTTGAGAGTAATTATCTAATCCTATCAATGAGGAAAAACTGGAAGAAGTGGACAGTTTTGAATATCTTGGATCACTCCTAACTAATAATGGAGATACAATGAGGGAAATTAAAAGGAGGACATCTATCACTCTTCAGAAAGTAAAACAACTAAATAAGCTGTGGAGAGGAACAGACAGAACCACAGAAATAAAATTTTTAAGGGCATGCATCTTTCCCGTCACAACTTATGCCTGTGAGACCTGGACACTTAATTAAACAGCTGAGAAACACATAAATGCCTTTGAATGTAAATGCTACAGAAGAATTCTTCAAATATGGACACAAAAAAGAACAATATATCCATACTACAAGAACTTAATACTGAAGAAGGTTGGCTAGTAAAGAGGATTAAAGAGAGAAAACTGAAATATTTTGGACACATTAAATGTCATGATAATCTACAGAAGACCGTCTTGGAAGGATACATAATGGAAAAAAAGAAAGAGAGGAAGACCAAGGCAAAGATGGCTGCAATACATCGCTGATAATCTGCAAATGGATGCATCAGCAGCAGGCCATCTTGCTCACAACCGAGAGGCCTACAAGAGTGCTGTTAGGGAGGCAAAGTTCCGCAAGGGACACGCAAATGAATGATCCGATCCTAACTGTGCATTCACCTTTGTTATGACATCTCGTAAGTCTCCTGTGGTGTCATCTGTTCTCATGCTGACACTGAGAATGTCATCCAGCCTTTCCCCTTGACAAGACACATCATCAGCGCCCACATAGCTGTCATCATCTGTTCGTGTGGTGTAAGACTCTCCTTCATCTAAGCCTGGGTAACTGAGACAGAAAACAGACAGACACTGAGCAGGGATAATTTAGAATCATTTTTATGAATCTAATACAATATACTGCATTTAGTTACATAACTTATGCAGTTCATTTCTATCCACCAAATACTTGTAAATTATCCTGTCATCAAAACTCATCCTTTACATTAGTCCAGGGCGGGACCACCTCGTGTGTATGTTTCCACGCAGGGAAAGATAACAAAGAAAACAGTTTAAGCTCTTGTTACAGAAGATGCTGGAGGTAGCTTCATTCATGTTTCTCTGCTTCCTCTTGTCCTTCAGCCCCTCAACTACTGCTATGTAGTAAGGTTTCAAGAGCAATCTTTCAAAACACATCAACAAGTAGTCCAACTGACATGTGCCTGTTGTGCTAACTTCTGTGTGGACACGAGTTGCTGAACTTCTGTGTGGACACGAGTTGCTGAACTTCTGTGTAGACACGAGTTGCTGAACTTCTGTGTAGACATGAGTTGCTGAACTTCTGTGTAGACATGAGTTGCTGAACTTCTGTGTAGACATGAGTTGCTGAACTTCTGTGTAGACATGAGTTGCTGAACTTCTGTGTAGACATGAGTTGCTGAACTTCTGTGTAGACATGAGTTGCTGAACTTCTGTGTAGACACGAGTTGCTGAACTTCTGTGTAGACACGAGTTGCTGAACTTCTGTGTAGACATGAGTTGCTGAACCTCTGTGACAAGGCTGGGAATGTGACTCTGAGGCTGCCTGTTTTGTTGGGGGCATTACCTACAGAGCCTGTATACAGTAAGTGAAACATTACCTACAGAGCCTGTATACAGTAAGTGAAGCATTACCTACAGAGCCTGTATACAGTAAGTGAAGCATTACCTACAGAGCCTGTATACAGTAAGTGAAGCATTACCTACAGAGCCTGTATACAGTAAGTGAAGCATTACCTACAGAGCCTGTATACAGTAAGTGAAGCATTACCTACAGAGCCTGTATACAGTAAGTGAAGCATTACCTACAGAGCCTGTATACAGTAAGTGAAGCATTACCTACAGAGCCTGTATACAGTAAGTGAAGCATTACCTACAGAGCCTGTATACAGTAAGTGAAGCATTACCTACAGAGCCTGTATACAGTAAGTGAAGAATTTCTTCATCAAGTCCTGAATGCTTGTCTTGGTTGGTATGAGATGACCAGGAGAAGAGTCTGTGCAAACGTAAGTCGTGTTGTAAATCTTATCATTGCTGCGTCACTGTGTGCCCTGGGGCCAGTGCATCATTTCTTTCAGGTTTTCTTCCATAGTCTCTGGCCCCAGCCGTCTGGCATGGCAGAAGAATATGAGGCATGCTTTGTCTGGCCCCTACTCTCAGACCCATCTACTGCGGCAAATGCCAGAAGCTGCTGCTCCCGTCAGCGTAGCTCTTTGGATCACGGGGTCACTCTCATCTAGACAAGGTAACAACTCATGAGAGAGCTGTATGTATGTAATATTTCTGGTGCAGAAAACGGCATCTTGAACAAGGCCTACATCCGTCTGCATGACACAATCTGTGCTGACTGCCAAACTACTAGGAGCAAGGGATATGTTAAGTAGGAGCCTCCGAATTACAGTTCTCCAAGCTATTTTATTTGTACAGTAATTATTTAAGCAATGTAGAATCACTGGAGAGACTGCTTACAGTATGATAAATTGACATTCATATCAAAACACCCATACTCTTATATTACATAGTACTCAACTATGGTGTCCGAGTGGCGAAGTGGTTAATGCACTGGTCTCTCATGCCAAAGGTCAGGGGTTTGAATCCGGCCAGAGGCGCCCCAGTCACCCAGTTGTAGAAATGGTTACTCAACTTCTTCTGGAGTTGGGAAAGGAAAGGCAGCCAGGCATGATACTGACCTTTTTTACTCAACTATCTTACTATCAACTATCTTACTATCTTTAATTCTGTCATATATATTTAGCAGAATTATAATCCTGGTTTTTTATTACTTTAAAGATTGATACATTTCTTAGACAACAGCACTGATGCCCATGATGATCAACATTTCAGAGAGTTTGGAGACCTCTGGTCTTGACCACTGCTGAGAAAAGTTTGGAGACCTCTGGTCTTGACCACTGCTGCAAAAAGTTGGCACTCAGGTACAATAGCCCACCACAGATAACACGTATAGCGTGCTGCAGACATTCCTATCTGACAAAAATGACAACACTATAACCAAATACACGAATTGTGGTCCATTTAATAAATGTTGATGTAGACCAAACTGTCATCAGATATACTGCAAACAACAAAGTCTGTATTAATCTAATGCCTTATTTAATTATTATTTTTTCCTAAATACATTATTATTACTCATAATGCTGTTACTATTTTATTTTTCCCTGTATTTTCTATCTTCCACTTTTTTCTTCACCAGATTTTTCTCTCATTCACTCATTTTATCACTATCATCTAATATTTTTCTCCCAAATTCCAAGTTTATTCTCACCATTTTCTCTCAGCTTTATTTCAGAATAATTCTTCCACCCTCATCTTTCTTTATTCTCATTTTTCTGTTTCACCTCTGCCAATTGTTACCTCTTGTGTTGCACATGAAACATTGACCTCTGACAATTGTTACCTCTTGTGTTGCACATGAAACATTGACATCTGCTGGCTGTTAATCTTGTGTTACACATGAAACATTGACCTCTGCCAGTTGTTACCTCTTGTGTTACAGATGAAACATTGACCTCTGCCAATTGTTACCTCTTGTGTTTCACATGAAACATTGACCTCTGCCAATTGTTACCTCTTGTGTTGCACATGAAACATTGACCTCTGCCGGCTGTTAATCTTGTGTTGCACATGAAACATTGACCTCTGCCAATTGTTACTTCTTGTGTTGCACATGAAACATTGACATCTGCTGGCTGTTAATCTTGTGTTACACATGAAACATTGACCTCTGCCAATTGTTACCTCTTGTGTTACACATGAAACATTGACCTCTGCCAATTGTTACCTCTTGTGTTACACATGAAACATTGACCTCTGCCAATTGTTAATCTTGTGTTACACATGAAACATTGACCTCTGCCAACTGTTACCTCTTGTGTTGCACATGAAACATTGACCTCTGCCAATTGTTACCTCTTGTGTTGCACATGAAACACTGACCTCTGCCAATTGTTACCTCTTGTGTTGCACATGAAACACTGACCTCTGCCGGCTGTTAATCTTGTGTTCCACACGAAACATTGACCTCTGTCAATTGTTACCTCTTGTGTTGCACATGAAACATTGACCTCTGCTGGCTGTTAATCTTGTGTTACACATGAAACACTGACCTCTGCCAATTGTTACCTCTTGTGTTGCACATGAAACATTGACCTCTGCTGGCTGTTAATCTTGTGTTACACATGAAGCATTGACCTCTGCCAATTGTTACCTCTTGTGTTGCACATGAAACATTGACCTCTGCCGGCTGTTAATCTTGTGTTGCACATGAAACATTGACCTCTGCCAATTGTTACCTCTTGTTTGCACATGAAACATTGACCTCTGCCAATTGTTACCTCTTGTGTTGCACATGAAACATTGACCTCTGCCAATTGTTACCTTTTGTGTTGCACATGAAACACTGACCTCTGCCAATTGTTACCTCTTGTGTTACACATGAAACATTGACCTCTACCGGCTGTTAATCTTGTGTTGCACATGAACATTGACCTCTGCCAGTTGTTACCTCTTGTGTTGCACATGAAACATTGACCTCTGCCGGCTGTTAATCTTGTGTTGCACATGAAACACTGACCTCTGCCGGCTGTTAATCTTGTTTTACACATGAAATATTGACCTTTGCCGGCTGTTAATCTTGTGTTGCACATGAAATACTGACCTTTACCGGCTGTTAATCTTGTGTTGCACATGAAACATTGACCTCTGCCGGCTGTTAATCTTGTGTTGCACATGAAACATTGACCTCTGCCAGCTGTTAATCTTGTGTTGCACATGAAACATTGACCTCTGCCGGCTGTTAATCTTGTGTTGCACATGAAACATTGACCTCTGCCGGCTGTTAATCTTGTGTTACACATGAAACATTGACCTCTGCCGGCTGTTAATCTTGTGTTGCACATGAAACATTGACCTCTGCCGGCTGTTAATCTTGTATTGCACATGAAACATTGACCTCTGCCGGCTGTTAATCTTGTGTTGCACATGAAACATTGATTCTGCCGGCTGTTAATCTTGTGTTACACATGAAACATTGACCTTTGCCAATTGTTACCTCATGTGTTACACATGAAACATTGACCTTTGCCAATTGTTACCTCTTGTGTTGCACATGAAACATTGACCTTTGCCAATTGTTACCTCATGTGTTACACATGAAACATTGACCTTTGCCAATTGTTACCTCATGTGTTACACATGAAACACTGACCTCTGCCAATTGTTACCTTATGTGTTACACATGAAACATTGACCTCTGCCAACTGTTACCTCTTGTGTTGCACATGAAACATTGACCTCTGCCAATTGTTACCTCTTGTGTTGCACATGAAACACTGACCTCTGCCAATTGTTACCTCTTGTGTTGCACATGAAACACTGACCTCTGCCGGCTGTTAATCTTGTGTTCCACACGAAACATTGACCTCTGTCAATTGTTACCTCTTGTGTTGCACATGAAACATTGACCTCTGCTGGCTGTTAATCTTGTGTTACACATGAAACACTGACCTCTGCCAATTGTTACCTCTTGTGTTGCACATGAAACATTGACCTCTGCTGGCTGTTAATCTTGTGTTACACATGAAGCATTGACCTCTGCCAATTGTTACCTCTTGTGTTGCACATGAAACATTGACCTCTGCCGGCTGTTAATCTTGTGTTGCACATGAAACATTGACCTCTGCCAATTGTTACCTCTTGTGTTGCACATGAAACATTGACCTCTGCCAATTGTTACCTCTTGTGTTGCACATGAAACATTGACCTCTGCCAATTGTTACCTTTTGTGTTGCACATGAAACACTGACCTCTGCCAATTGTTACCTCTTGTGTTACACATGAAACATTGACCTCTACCGGCTGTTAATCTTGTGTTGCACATGAAACATTGACCTCTGCCAGTTGTTACCTCTTGTGTTGCACATGAAACATTGACCTCTGCCGGCTGTTAATCTTGTGTTGCACATGAAACACTGACCTCTGCCGGCTGTTAATCTTGTTTTACACATGAAATATTGACCTTTGCCGGCTGTTAATCTTGTGTTGCACATGAAATACTGACCTTTACCGGCTGTTAATCTTGTGTTGCACATGAAACATTGACCTCTGCCGGCTGTTAATCTTGTGTTGCACATGAAACATTGACCTCTGCCAGCTGTTAATCTTGTGTTGCACATGAAACATTGACCTCTGCCGGCTGTTAATCTTGTGTTGCACATGAAACATTGACCTCTGCCGGCTGTTAATCTTGTGTTACACATGAAACATTGACCTCTGCCGGCTGTTAATCTTGTGTTGCACATGAAACATTGACCTCTGCCGGCTGTTAATCTTGTATTGCACATGAAACATTGACCTCTGCCGGCTGTTAATCTTGTGTTGCACATGAAACATTGATTCTGCCGGCTGTTAATCTTGTGTTACACATGAAACATTGACCTTTGCCAATTGTTACCTCATGTGTTACACATGAAACATTGACCTTTGCCAATTGTTACCTCTTGTGTTGCACATGAAACATTGACCTTTGCCAATTGTTACCTCATGTGTTACACATGAAACATTGACCTTTGCCAATTGTTACCTCATGTGTTACACATGAAACACTGACCTCTGCCAATTGTTACCTTATGTGTTACACATGAAACACTGACCTCTGCCAATTGTTACCTCTTGTGTTACACATGAAACATTGACCTTTGCCAATTGTTACCTCATGTGTTACATATGAAACACTGACCTCTGCCAATTGTTACCTCTTGTGTTGCACATGAAACATTGACCTCTGCCAATTGTTACCTCTTGTGTTACACATGAAACATTGACCTCTGCCGGCTGTTAATCTTGTGTTGCACATGAAACATTGACCTCTGCCAATTGTTACCTCTTGTGTTACACATGAAACATTGACCTTTGCCAATTGTTACCTCTTGTGTTGCACATGAAACATTGACCTTTGCCGGCTGTTAATCTTGTGTTGCACATGAAACATTGACCTTTGCCGGCTGTTAATCTTGTATTACACATGAAACATTGACCTTTGCCGGCTGTTAATCTTGTGTTGCACATGAAACATTGACCTTTGCTGGCTGTTAATCTTGTGTTGCACATGAAACATTGACCTTTGCCGGCTGTTAATCTTGTGTTGCACATGAAACATTGACCTTTGCCGGCTGTTAATCTTGTGTTGCACATGAAATATTGACCTCTGCCGGCTGTTATCTAGTGTTTTCCATGAAACATTGACCTATGCTGGCTGTTATCTTGTGTTATACCTGAAACATTGACCTATGCTGGCTGTTATCTTGTGTTATACCTGAAACATTGACCTATGCTGGCTGTTATCTTGTGTTATACCTGAAAAATTGAGCTATGCTGGGTATTATCTTGTGTTATACCTGAAACATTGACCTATGCTGGCTGTTATCTTGAGTTATATCTGAAACAACAGAACTTGCTGCTGCTACCAACTTACCCATCTTGCTCATTATCACTTGTGGTTTGGCTGGAGGTTGCACTGCTCAGCTGTCTCCGGGCTCGTAACTGAGCTAAGAATTCTGCCTCCTGTCTCATCCGCCAGTGAAGGTCATCCAGACTCCAGGAGCCCATGTCAATATCCTCAGTGCCCCCAGATCGAGACATGATCTCCTCCTGTAGCTTCAGCTCTGACATAAACAGAATACAAAGATCTAGCAATCAGCTTCTTTCTGAGCAGATTAGTAGCACAGATGATAGAAAAGTGACTTCTCAATATGCAAGTGGTGGGCTGTAGGCAGGCTCTGCAGCATTTCAGCAAAACACCTGCTAAAATAAGAACCTGTCACTTGTGTTATGGAAAACTTCTCTCATAATGTCATTACAGGACAAGAAGCTAAAACCTGCATTTTTGAGGACATCAGAGCTCATTACAAAAAGGCTAAAACCTGCATGATGAGGACATCACAGCTCATTACAAAAAGGCTAAAACCTGTATGATGAGGACATCAGAGCTCATTACAAAAAGGCTAAAACCTGTATGATGAGGACATCAGAGCTCATTACAAAAAGGCTAAAACCTGTATGATGAGGACATCAGAGCTCATTACAAAAAGGCTAAAACCTGTATGATGAGGACATCAGAGCTCATTACAAAAAGGCTAAAACCTGTATGATGAGGACATCAGAGCTCATTACACAAAATTTCACTGAATTAATAAAATCAATTCCATGATTAGGCCTGAACAGAAAATATGTGAAAGCAAAAGGTAAAGTAACATCTTCATGGTTGTAAAAGTAACATCTTCATGGTTGTAAAAGTAACATCTTCATGGCTGTAAAAGTAACATCTTCATGGTTGTAAATGCAACATCTTCATGGTTGTAAAAGCAACATCTTCATAGTTGTAAAAGCAACATTTTCATGGCTGTAAAAGTAACATCTTCATGGTTGTAAAAGTAACATCTTCATAGTTGTAAAAGCAACATCTTCATGGTTGTAAAAGTAACATCTTCATGGTTGTAAAAGCAACATCTTCATAGTTGTAAAAGCAACATCTTCATGGTTGTAAAAGTAACATATTCACGGCTGTATTTTAAATGTATGAATTCTTTAAAATTGCAGACTGTACTCTTGATCACAATTTTATTGCTAAGCAGTTCTGCAGTTCTATGAAAAAAAAAAAGGTTCTTTGCTCTTACAGATAAAATTTCTCTTCATTTTTTCCCCTGCACTGATGATAAATATGGCTGATAAGCAGATGGTAAATGAGTGGAAGCTAGCTGTTGTATAGTGTGTTAAAATAAAGGACACTCTGTTAACATTATGAGGCTTTTCATGCTTTGTGAGAATGTGGCCCCTCAAAAACTGCTGATATTTTCAGGATTTTAATATGAAAGTGATACCAAAATAGTAAGCAAGAATGAAAAGAGCATTCAGGAAATATTAGAGCAGTGAAAGAAAGTGAACTGAAAGGGCTCACTCTAAATAGCAACAAAATAGAAACAAAGGTTATGTCATGGAAGAAGAAGCCAGCTAAATGCACTGTTAAAGTTCCTACAATCTCACACAGCTGCTCAAACTGATAACATCTGATGGGAAGTGCACTTTTGAAACCAATAATAAATTATGAAATATCAAACCTACATTCAAGAACATGTGAAAAACTTCCTGTGCAATCCATTAATCCATTACTATCAGCAAAGATCAGACAGAGCTAACATGTAAATATCACACCAGTCATATCTTGCTCCATGGAAGTGAATCTCAGACAATAAACAGAACAAAACAAAGACAGGCAACAGAAATGTGGCCAGCACAAAACTGTCTAACAAAATCTAAAGAAAAAGAAATTATAGGAGGAGACAGAAACATTCAATGGGCATGTAATGAGAACTGGAAGACTTGACAACACTGTAACACCAGGAAAGATTTATGGGAAGAGAAGCAGAGGAAGAGTAATACAGAATATCAGTGACAATTTAATGTAACAGCGCAGCAGAAAATCATAAACTGAACATATGATAGAGATCAAATCAACAAGGCACTTGATGATGATGTTACAAACATTGTAAGCCTCTCTAATCAGCCCAATCACTTACAATAAAATCACTGCTCCATGAAGTGTCATCAGCCAGGAAATGACTGGCATGAATTTTGTGCAAATGTCAGATAAAAATGTGGGCCATAAGGCTGATTACATCGTATTAATTCTGTACCAGTTCTAGAGTTGTGTATTGATTATTTTCTTGTTATATCAGTGTTGGGATGAAGTCAAGCCTGCATGAAATGTTTCTGTAGCTCATTTGATTTGTTTTGGGAATGCAGTATTCTTCATTAACCTTCAACATTACAGTTTTTATTTCATCATCATCATCATTAGGTGCCGTGCCGACTGGTGTTGGCTATTATGCTTCTCCAGAGTATCCGATCCTTCATGCAGGCCATCAGTTCAGTTGGTGATCTCCTCTCACACGATCCCGTCAGATTGTCCAGTATCATTTCTCTTGGTCTTCCTCTTGATCTTCTTCCTTCTATTTTTCCTGTTGTTATAATATTTTCAATGCCCCCTCTTCTAATTGAATGTCCTATGAAAGTACATTGTCTCTCTCTTATCTTTTTGACAAGGTTTTTTGTCTCTCTAGCTCTTCTCATACATTCTTCATTAGTTATTTTTGCTGTGCAGGGGATTCGCAACATTCTTCTAATAAACCACATTTCTGCTGCTTCCAAAGATTTTTGTGCAGACTTGCCTATTGTCCATGATTCACTTCCATATAACAAGATAGGTTCAATATAGCATTTTAGGACTCATTTTCTAACATTCATTGATAAAGATGTGTTGGTTAATATGTTTCTCATTCTCTGAAATGCAGTCTTTGCTTGGCCTATTCTGTTCCTAATTTCTGTTCTGCATTTCCCATCTGAAGTTATTACTGCTCCAAGGTATTTGAATTTCTGCACCTGCTTTAGAATAGTTCCGTTTAATTTAATACTGCATGCTGGTGGATTCTGTTTCTTAGATATAACCATAGTCTCTGTCTTTTTGATGTTCAAAGTAAGGCCTTTCTGTTCACTTTCTTTGGCGACTTTATCCAAGAGATTCTGCAGGTCTTGTTGGTTCTCAGCTATCAGTACTGTGTCATCAGCATACCAAAGGTTGTTTTTATTTACCTGTACAAAATCTCACTGGCATCATATAGCACAATAATGGCTCTAGTCATGTTAGAAGATTTTTTTTTTCAGCAAGTAGATGTCAACTGCTGTTTTTCAGCAGCTGTTTATGGAGGATGCCTGATTATAATAGATGTCACTTGTTTATGAAGACATCCAAATTATAACAGATGTCAGCTATTTATGAAGCTGTTTACTAGGATCACCATGTATCTTTTCTTATGGCTAATCCAAATAAAATCTGATTATTTTAATTAGCCACAGTGAAAAAAAAACATTGTATTACAAGACTCAGCAGTATCTTCAAGTCTGGCCCCTATCTTCTCCTAAAATGCCACTGTGCAACTGCACAGATTTGCCCTCTATGTGACACTGTCTTTTGCCAGTGTTGACCGGTCCTTGTGGTTGACAGAAAAGTCTCTCACAGATGCCTTGCTGATATCCTTGTGTATCAGGATCCGGTGTGCCTCTCCTCCAGAAGTTTTCCTCACATAATATTTGCTAGAAACATGACTGTCAGCCTTCCTGTCTCATGTCCCAGTCATCTCAATCTTCTACAGCTGACTGCTGTCATCATACATGAAAGTTTAGTATGCCACAGCATTTCACAGTTGACTATTTGATCCTGTCACTTGATGCTAAAAAAGTAAGGCTACCTGCTTCCAAACTTTCATACATGTAAAAAGTAATAGGTTCAAAAACCTACCATAGCACACATTGTTTTTGCATGACAAAGCTATTATATTCTCACACTGAACATTTAAGGAAGCTATTTCTGTCTAAAAGTACACCAGCGTTTCAAACTTTCAACACTCCCTGTAAAAGCTTGTAAACAATCCATGCTAATATTGTTGTTTTCTGTCGACTGATTTTTCTTGAGCAGAAAGAAAATGTGCCAACATAATACACTGGTCAGGTGTAACTAAGCTTCTTAAGAGCAATAACTATGATGTGGTGCTGGAGATATGGCGAGCAGACAACTTTTTTGACTTGATTGGCAGCCACTTCAAGGTAATGGAAAGATTAATGTTGCTATTTTTGTAACTTCTTAAAGCTAAAGTGAGCCTGTGGCTGGAGGCTTGTCCATATTTTTTGCTCATTAATCACTGTGCCTGTCTGAGAAGTTAGTCTAGAAAGCATAGATGGTCAGAGTTTGATATGCATTCACTGGGACAGAGATGCTGCACTCTACACAGTATGATGGTAGACATGAGTCACACAAACAAAGATGAAAGACTCACACATTAAAAACTTAGATAAAAAAAATATAAAGTCATAAATACTGAGGAAAAAGGCAATGAGATGAGCAAAACATGAAGGTGATCAATAAATCAATATATGAAAAATAGAAACAACAGAAAAAAAAAGAAAATGAAAATAATGAGAGGTGAACAAAATGAGGACAATGTGAGAAAGAAAACTGGAAATATGATGAATATATTATGAGGAAATTAATGAAGCAGACAGAATGATATGCACTGAGAACAGAAAAAATGTAAGAACAGGAATCAGATTTATGTAAATAAAATGAGAGATGCAATAAATATAAAGAGTTATGTGGAAGATGATGTGAGAGATTGGAGAGTTATATGGAAGATGATGTGAGAGATTGGAGAGTTATATGGAAGGTGATGTGAGAGATTGGAGAGTTATATGGAAGATGATGTGAGAGATTGGAGAGTTATATGGAAGATGATGTGAGAGATTGGAGAGTTATATGGAAGGTGGTGTGAGAGATTGGAGAGTTATATGGAAGATGGTGTGAGAGATTGGAGAGTTATGTGGAAGATGATATGACAGACTGGAGAGTAATGTGGAAGATGATGTGAGAGACTGGAGAGTAATGTGGAAGATGATGTGAGAGACCGGAGAGTAATGTGGAAGATGGTGTGAGAGATTGGAGAGTTATGTGTAAAAAAGTTAACTAACTCACCACTGAGTTGATTCTGTAGCTGTTCCTCCTCCTCTTCCTCACTGCCATCATCTACACAAGATAAAAATCATACATGACTTCAACAATTCTATATTACATAAGTTACTTACTTAAACTTGAAAAAACTTTACACTAGTGAAGGCTCCTCTTAAACTTCACTCTTGAAACCATTCACACACTTACAAAAACTTTCACTGACTAATACAATATCATTGGCTCACAGAATACACAAGCTTCCATCAACTTTACACTAATATAGGTTGGCACATCACACAAGCTTCCATCAATATTACATTAATACAGGCTGGCACATTACTCAAGCTTCCATCAATATTACACTGATATAAGCTGGTACATCACAACCATTACACTAATATATACTGTCTTTCAAAAGGAAGTTAACACTTTTGAAAAGTGTATATTTTGAAAACTACTCGTTGAATTTTGATGCAGTGAGTATATGCTAAACCCTGAAAATGGTAAAGCCATGAGTAGTACTCACTTCTCATGTCACGAAAAACTGCTCACACTATGAAATCATGTGAAATCCATGTTTTTTTTTTTCCTCATTTCGGACAGATAAACACATCTGAAATGTAATTTTTATCATTCACTGTAAAGATTGGGTCTTTGAACTAAATTCTTTAGTGAATTAATCCAGATCTTTAGATTTGGATTAATTACCATTTTTTCATCATGTCACATCTCACAAAATCAGAGAGAAATCAGATTATCAAGCATCTTAACACTTGGGACAAGAACTGCAACTGTTGCATGAATGTTTAATGTCGTCTGACTAACAGTTTATCAACTGCCACGTGAATGTTTAATGTCGTCTGACTAACAGTTTATCAACTGCTGCGTGAATGTTTAATGCCGTCTGACTAACACTTTATCAACTGCCGCGTGAATGTTTAATGCTGTCTGACTAACAGTTTATCAACTGCCGCGTGAATGTTTAATGCCGTCTGACTAACAGTTTATCAACTGCCGCGTGAATGTTTAATGCCGTCTGACTAACAGTTTATTAAGTGCAACATTTCTGGCTGGCAGGCATCGCCAGAGACTGTCCAAGGCCAGGAAAACAAAGGACGACCACACAAAAGCAGGATGGATTTATTCAAACTGTTCATTTACGGGCCTGTTTCCAGTCTGCTCACAGCACAGCTGACACCATAAATGCATTACCAAATAACAGATACGTATCACACAGCACTCTTTTATGCTGTCTGAGGGAAGCAAATGTCTGTCCACATAGCCTGTCCATGCCCTCAACTTCAGCCACACCACATCCAGAACAGACTTCAGTAGATACTCCCACATGTGCAAATGTGCACATCAGGTGACAACAGAGGCAGTGGCAGTCTGCCATGTTCTCAGACAAGTCTAGATTCATGATGGAAAGGCATGATTGAAGGATTAGGGTGTACAGATGTCCACATGAACGATATGCTTATAACTGCATCTGATATGTGTTGAACTCTGGTGGGAGCAGCATCATGATGTAGGGGGAATAACCGAGAATTTTAGAACACAGCTGGTACCAATTCAGGGGAACACCAGTGCACAGTGATATATATACAATGTCCTGACACTTCATGTTGTGCCTTCTATCCAAACCCAGGGACAAGGACTTAACTTTTATGCGTGACAATGCAGGCCCTCCATCAAGCAAGAGTAACCATGACATTTCTCCACCAGAGCAACATTCATGTTCTGCATTCATGGCCAGCAGTTTCACCTGATCTTAACCCTATAGAACATGTGTGGGACATGCTTGACCGCCATGTCCTAAACTTGCCAAATCCACCATCTTGTAAAACTTGAAAATTAACTCATACATGTTTAGAATAATCTTCCCCAAACTGCACTCACATGTTTAGAATAATCTTCCCCAAACTCCACTCTCATGTTTAGAATAATCTTCCCCAAACTCCACTCTCATGCTTAGAATAATCTTCCCCAAACTGCACTCTCATGCTTAGAACAATCTTCCCCAAGCTCCACTCTCATGCTTAGAATAATCTTCCCCAAACTGCACTCTCATGCTTAGAATAATCTTCCCCAAGCTCCACTCTCATGCTTAGAATAATCTTCCCCAAGCTCCACTCTCATGCTTAGAATAATCTTCCCCAAGCTCCACTCTCATGCTTAGAATAATCTTCCCCAAGCTCCACTCTCATGCTTAGAATAATCTTCCCCAAGCTCCACTCTCATGCTTAGAATAATCTTCCCCAAGCTCCACTCTCATGCTTAGAATAATCTTCCCCAAGCTCCACTCTCATGCTTAGAATAATCTTCCCCAAACTGCACTCTCATGCTTAGAATAATCTTCCCCAAGCTCCACTCTCATGCTTAGAATAATCTTCCCCAAACTCCTCTCTTATGCTTAGAATAATCTTCCCCAAGCTCCACTCTCATGCTTAGAATAATCTTCCCCAAGTTCCTCTCTTATGCTTAGAATAATCTTCCCCAAGCTCCACTCTCATGCTTAGAATCTTCCCCAAGCTCCACTCTCATGCTTAGAATAATCTTCCCCAAGCTCCACTCTCATGCTTAGAATAATCTTCCCCAAGCTCCACTCTCATGCTTAGAATAATCTTCCCCAAGCTCCACTCTCATGCTTAGAATAATCTTCCCCAAGCTCCACTCTCATGCTTAGAATAATCTTCCCCAAGCTCCACTCTCATGCTTAGAATAATCTTCCCCAAGCTCCTCTCTCATTCTTAGAATAATCTTCCCCAAGCTGCTCTCTCATGCTTAGAATAATCTTCCCCAAGCTCCTCTCTTATGCTTAGAATAATCTTCCCCAAGCTCCACTCTCATGCTTAGAATCTTCCCCAAGCTCCACTCTCATGCTTAGAATAATCTTCCCCAAGCTCCTCTCTTATGCTTAGAATAATCTTCCCCAAGCTCCACTCTCATGCTTAGAATAATCTTCCCCAAGCTCCTCTCTCATGCTTAGAATAATCTTCCCCAAGCTCCACTCTCATGCTTAGAATAATCTTCCTCAAGCTCCACTCTCATGCTTAGAATAATCTTCCCCAAGCTGCTCTCTCATGCTTAGAATAATCTTCCCCAAACTGCACTCTCATGCTTAGAACAATCTTCCCCAAGCTCCACTCTCATGCTTAGAATAATCTTCCCCAAGCTGCTCTCTCATGCTTAGAATAATCTTCCCCAAGCTCCTCTCTCATGCTTAGAATAATCTTCCCCAAGCTCCTCTCTCATGCTTAGAATAATCTTCCCCAAGCTCCACTCTCATGCTTAGAATAATCTTCCCCAAGCTCCTCTCTCATGCTTAAAAAAATCTTCCCCAAGCTCTACTCTGAAACTTAATCCACTCAATGAGGTGCTGATGTACAGATGTGATTACTGCAAGAGGAGAGCAAACTCATAATTTGGGAATGTGACTTTTCATTTTGATCCCATTTCAATTCAAGTGCCATGCCGTGTGATGTGGGCAATCATCTCTCTCCACAATTCCCTGTCTTTAGACTTGATTATGGGATCCGCTGGTGACTTTCTTCCTGGCCACACTGATAGCCCATCCAGTAACTTCTCTCTCTGTCTTCCTCTGTCTCTTCTTCTTTCAATTTTTCCAGTTGCCACAGTGTGTTCCAATTTTCCTCTTTTCAGGAAATGTCCTATTAATCTCGCTTGTCTGCCTCTGATCTTTGCTATAATTTGCTTTTTAACTCCAGCCTCTTAAGATTTCTTTATTGGTTTTCTTAGCTGTCCCACTACCATTGTTATTACTGCCTTGTTTGTGTTTGAAATTCAATTTTGTTAAATTCTCCTTTCATGCTAACACACTAATCATTGCAGTTCATCAGAAAATTTCACTGCAAGTGGATACAAAATACATGAGTTATAGGGGAAAATATGAAGTTTTAACTTTCTTTGCAAAACAGTATAGATTCACACATTACACAAACTTCCAATAACATTACACTAATATAGATTCACACATTACACAAACTTCCAATAACATTACACTAATATAGATTCACACATTACACAAACTTCCAATAACATTACACTAATATAGATTCACACATTACACAAACTTCCAATAACATTACACTAATACAGATCCACACACTACACAAGCTTCAAATAATATTATTACACTAATATAAATTCACACATTACACAAACTCAATAAGATTACACTAATACAGATTTACACAAAAAACATGCCTGGGAATATGGCTGCCCAGCCAACTCTTCTGCTGCTTAGTTTTGTTGTCATCATTGATGGAAACTTAGCACACTGCAGAACCTCAGAGTTGCTTACTTTATCTTGCCGTGGATGTTCATCATTTTATGAAGGCAGTGAAGGTGGAAACTGTTTTTTCTTCTTCCTTGCATACAATGTCCATGTTTCAGATCAATATAAGAGAGTGCTAAGCATACAGGTTTGATAAATCAGAACTTCTGTCTTCAATGTTAACTCTATCGTCCCATGTCACTTTCCTTAATTTGCCAAAATTTGTAGCCGCCTTTCTTATCTGTGCATTCATTTCATCATCTAGAGAGAAGATGGAAGTAACTGCTATACAAAAATTATAGATGTATCAAATATTCACCTGAATACAAATATTTGATTTTCTGGATGACCAAACACAAATCATGAAAACAACAGTGCTCACTAAAACTGTGAATATAAATGTGATACTATAATCATCAGAAATATTACTATAATTTCAACATTACTTATGTCTTCGACACATCTTGTATTTCTTGTATTCATGCACAAGTCTCTAGTCTGCAGATACTGATTATAAATTAGTCATTTACTTTTCAATCTCCAGTCAGACCTAATGTGACTGAAATATTCATGTGATTCTTGGAAAAATCTTTTTCGAATAGGCATTCATAATTTTACTTGCTGGAGTTTTCTTCTGAAATATGAATATTCAAATGTTGTCATCTTTCAGCCAAACAGGGATTTGAATTGAACATTCTGTGCATTTCTGACAAAAATACCTAGTCACCACAAGTGTGCTTGTTTACATATAATGTTAGATATAAAATTAATCAAATGGAATGTGGTTAGTTTTCAATCACACGATGATCTTTTTAGTGACATTTTGTTGGCTTGTCTGTTCAGCTTACCTAGACTGAATAAAATCTGGGTGGTAATAAGGCCAGAATTATATGCAGTGGGAGACCAACATAACAGAGTTTGCTGTGTTTAATGTTAGTGTAAACTGGCAAATGGAACAATGGCAAACTCTCTGATAAGAGTATTTCTCATCAAGGTTGTAACCAGGTATGCATGCATACACAACATTTGAATTTAAAAAAAAAAAAAAAAAGGATAACATGATTTTAGCTAACTGTTCAACTTATTTTTCCCACATTTACAAATTTGTCTGCCAAGTCATGATTATGTTTTATACTTTAATCTGGACAAATGAAAGACTATCAGTGTTCGTTATGGAGTTGTATGACAATGTATATACAATATGTTCTCTGCTTACTGCCATAAGAAGGCACAAGATTGCCAGAAGAAGTAATAATTGCCTATTTATTAATCTGTGAAATTTTATATCTGCCTTTAATCACTTGTAACACTAGTTCTCCCTTCTATTCTTTTTATTTGATGCTGTCTGATAAAAGCTTTGCAAAATATCATGTTATTTTTGCATTACAACAAGGTATTTTTCATTTCTAACAATTACATGTTAACTTCATGCAGTTTTACTGCAGATTCTGTGTAAACAATTGTAAAGTTTTTTTTTAAAATCTATTTATCATAAGGTTAAAAAAAAATTCTATTTACTTGATACAGTTATGTGTGTATCTCAGATGAATGGGTATGAACAACTGGATATATCATACATGAAGCAATAAAACAGAATGTAGGACTGTGCCATTGTGCTGGTCTCTTCATCAACCTCATCCAGCTCACACAACACAGTTACATCATTTAAAGCAAAAATGTTAGAACCACTCCACATACTTTGAACAACATCTTTGTATCTGAAACTCCAACAAAATCAAATGGTATATGAAAAGGTCCCAAAAGTCTGCTATGTTCAAGGTGCACAAGATGGAAACTGCTACCAGCAAGGACACAGAATATGTACTTACCCGAATGAAGTTCTTTGACCAGTGAAGACATGGCATTTGTGACAGAATCCGCAGCCACAAGTAAATCATTCCGCAAGGTTCGAGTTAAAGCAGCAGATGAGGTAAGGTGACCAGTGAAGGCTTGTTTAACATCTCCTCCTAAACCTACAAGATTCAACTCTGTTGAGGTAGAAGGAGCTAGGAAACATAACAAACAAAAGTTATCCAACAAAAGATTTCATAGCTTATGTAACCAATAATTATTAAATGGTTGTTGATGAAAGAGATTATAAGTCATCAACAATATACGAGGGGTGATTAATAAGTTCGCGGCCTAAGGTACAACGGATTATTTGTGGACAACTTTTTTGGGTTATTTCTCAACATAGTCCCCTTGCAAGTTTATGAACTTAGTCCAGTGATCCTGGAGCATACAGATCCCTTCTTTGTAAAAGTCAGCATCTTGTGCCAGTAGAAAGTGGTCTGCTGCATGAATGACGTCATCATCTGAAGCAAATTTGCGACCACTGAGCTCCTTTTTTAGTTTGGTAAACAGATAATAGTCTGAAGGGGCCAAATCTGGGGAATAAGGAGGATGTTCAAGAAGCTGGAAGCCGCATTCATGAATGGTAGCCATTGCCACCGCTGACTTGTGAATTGGGGCATTGTCTTGATGAAGGATGACTCCTCTCGTCAATTTCCTTTGACACTTTTCCTTCATTTTGACCCGCAGTTGCTTCACAAGATTAGCGCAACAGGTCCCGGTGACCATTCTGCCATTTTGAAGATAGTCTACCAATAGCACAAGTCTACCAATAGCACACCTTCTGAATCCCAAAAGATGGAAGCCATCACTTTGCCTGCAGACAGAATCACCCTTGCTTTCTTTGGAGGTGAGGATCCATGTTTCCACTGCTTTGACTGTTGTTTGGTTTCTGGTTGAAAATGATGAACTCAAGTCTCATCCATAGTCACAAAGTGCTGAAGAAACTTTTCAGGATCTGCAGAAAAAAGGCAAAGATTGTCTCTTGACATGTTGAGACGCTGTCATTTGTGATCAGCTCCAAGAAGTTTCGGGACCCATCGAGCAGAAACCTTTGTCGGTTTGAAGATTATTGTGAATAATGGCATGAACGCGTTCCTGGGAGATTCCTGACTCATTAGCAATGTACCATTCAGTTAGTCATCGATCCTCCATTATCCTGTCATGGATTCTGCCGGTGATTTCATCGGTGGTTACCGTTCTTGGTCTTCCTGGATAGGGATCATCTTCCAGGCTCATCTTCCCTTCCATGTTTGAATTGAGCTGCCCATTTCTTCACTGTGCTGTAAGAAGGGGCACTCTCCCCTAGAGTCTCTACCATATCTTCATGGATCTCCTTCAGTGATAAGCCCTTGATGCAGAGATAGTGAATGACTGCTCGATGAGAAATTTTATCCATTTTCTCAATTTTTGCCACCTCTTACCATTTCAATAGCCTGTAAAAAAAATTGGTTGCAGTTAATTTCTTTAAACTTGGCGTTTAATCTTACATTAACCTGATCTACAAATGCACCTAATATCAACTGTGTGTTTCAAGTATTTGTACCTCAGGCCATGAATTTATCAATCAAGCCTTGTATTTCTAAAAACTGTTCATCAACTAGTACTTGCACTCAGTGATTTTTTAAATTTCACAGAAGATTTTGACAAGAAACACTAAGTGAAAAGAGAATGAAACTGAATTTAACAGATGTACTTGGCATCTGAATTAGGATTGATGGGGTCAAACTGGTAGCAATACAGCTTCTTGAACTGACATAAAAGGCAGAGAGTTCTACTCCCACTGCCATCACTTCAGTTGATCTAGCTGTAAAAATGAGCACTCAGAATGCTATGTTGTGGAAAATTGTTCCTGAAATCAAAGAATGTCTGCTTGCATGGAGAACCACTAGACATACAGCCCACAGTGGATGAAGTAGAAACTAGGACAAGAAGCAAAATTCAGATCTAGGAATATAAGACTTTGTCCAAATCACAGTGAGAAAGGAGGACAAAATGTAACAAACAGGTTCAATATTCAAAATTCAGACTCCGACTTGCATTCAGGACAGCCCCGTATATGCTCTGCAGTATGCTGCAGCATCCACCCAAAAGTATATTTGCTAATAGTCCCTGTCAAGTGTTAGTTGTTTACGATACATTTTCTGCCACACAGTTTGGATTTCATGCCAGCACCTTTAATTTGTCCTAGTTCTAGCAATCTCTTCACAACTACACTGTTCTTCCATTCCCGTTCTGAATTTTCCCATAGTCTTTCTAATATGGCTTTAGCAATGTCACCACTGTCCATCGTCAGCCTGCTATTTATTTTAGCTCATCCAGCAAGTCTATCTGCCACTTCAATGCCAGTACTTCCGCATGCCCTGGACAGTAAAGCCATGTTAGGCTCCTCACAAATGACTGGCTCAACAGATAACTCATTCTGTGATATGCAGTAGGTCAAGGAAGACAAACTATGTATCACATATACAAACACATTTAGACTATTGCTCAACAATCTGGATGGTTGCTCAGTGTCAAATACAAGAGGCTTTACTCACTTTAAAAGCGAGCAGTAAAGCTTATTAGTGACAAAGATCAAGCACAAACAACTAACCAGCACAAACATATCAAAATATTGCCTCTTAAGAATAGGTTCCTCTTCAACAAGGCCAAGTTGGTACATCAAATTCTTTCACAGCATGCTCTGCCTTATCTATGGAACCTGTTTAAATTTAGCCCAAAGTGCAGACAATGCTTGAACACCATAAGTCTTCCAAAACCTAGACTTTATCTTTACAAGAAAAGCTTTAGTTATTCTGCTGCTCATCTTTGGAATACCCTCCCATCCTGTATAAAAAAATAAACTATACTCCCTCTTACAACTACAAACTTTTCCAATATCTATTTGATGTCAACTACATGCTTCCATGAATCATAAAACTTAAAAAAGTTAAGTGTTAAAAAGTTAAGTCTTACAGACACTGAATTCAGTTGTTTATTCTGAATAGTATGAAGGTCATACCAAAAGTCATGAGCAAAATTTTTTTAAATCATAATTTATAGAGAAAATATAAATGTATCACCTTAACCTGCATCCTTTGCACTTCATGGCGGAGAATAAAAAAAATGCTGGGTGCTGAAGTTTAGTTTTGTCAAAGTGCTGTTATTGAGTTCCTCGTTAAACAGGAAATCCCCGTTGCTGAAATTCACCAGACTTTAACTTGCTTATCGAGATGTGTGTATGGGTGCTAGCAGTGTTAGAAGGTGGATGAAACACTTCAAAGATAGAAATACGAGCATCCAAGAAATGCCTCGCAGCGGTTGCCCTCGAACTGTCTCCACTGAACGCAAAGCAGAAAGGGCTGATGACATCATTAAAAAAGACAGATGTGTCACAGTTTCTGAAATCGGTGTAAATCTTAGAATAGGACACAATACAGTACAGGAAATAATTGAAATCCAAAGCTATAGAAAAGTTTGTGCCCGCTGGGTCCCACAGGAGAGAACATCCAGAAAGCAGTGTGGCTGTGCCTTCTTAGTCAGCTGGAATAGAATTCTACTGGGAGGGTATTTTCAAACTTGCAGAGTGATGGGAAAAATGTGTGCAGAGAAATGGAGACTGTTGAAAAGTGAAGAAAATGATGCAGTTAAGGTGATACATTTATATTTTCTCTATCTATAAATTCTGATTTTTAAAAAATTTTTGCTCACGACTTTCGGTATGACCCTTGTACTGAAATTTTGTTTGCTAGATAGTCATTTATATGTGTATGTGGCTAGTCATTCATATGTGTGTGTAGTTAGTCATTTATATGTGTATGTAGTTAGTCACTAAGGAAAATACTCTGTATAAGTGGAACGAATTCAAGAACAACGCAGAGATAAGATAGATGAGCAAACAACAACCTGTCTCATGGGTGATCAGAAAAAGAAGATGGACATACGTCGGTCATGTGCTGAGAAGAAACAACCAGAGAATCCCAAAACAAGCTATGAAATGGAACACAAAAGGCTGAAGAAAAAGAGGTCAACCACATGAAACTCTAAAGAGGACATTTTTAAGATGTAAGAAGTTAGTCATTTATATGTCTATGTAGTTAGTCATTTTTATGTGTATGTAGTTACTTTATTGTTAATTATGCTTGTTATATGAGCAGCATATTTGTAGAATGTCTGGAACAGAGTGGAAGTTGTATGATAAAGGACAGAATGTCAGACGGGTCTGTATGCCCAATTCTTAACCCTTTTGAAATAAAGATCAATCAATCAATCAATTCTTTTCAAAGAAATTTCTTCTCAATCTTAAGAAGCATACTCTGTGAATCCATCACAATGACACTATTAACCTCATCATGGCCAACTAGCCATTCCACTGCTGCAGACACAGCTTCAATATCCATTTGCATGCTTGATGTTGTGACTTCAAAGGCTTCTGAACTCTATGCCACTACCCTTCCATTTCAGCAGACAACAAAACCCCAACCACTTCTGTTGTTCCGAGTCACTGAGCCATCTGTATATATTACCATGTTGGAAGACCCACGGTGAAGCTGGATGAGATTCTGAACCCAACATTCAACTCCCCCCTGTGCCCTCAACATTCATGCCCTTTTTTCTATAATAACCTTTGTTAGCTGAGATTGGTCCTGTAGTCCTAACCAATCATCACCTATAGGCACCTCATCTAAATTGCAAATTGACTTTATTGTGTCTTCAGCCTCAGCCATCCAGCATCTGCCTCATTTGATGCATCTTCCCTTTATCAACCCCAGGTCCTTATGGAGAGAACGGTCCTTAATGCCAGCAACCCTGAAGCCTGCCTTTACCTGAGCATACTTGTGTTTAGACCTCACACTCAGCATATCAAGCAGAAAGTGCATGGCCACCACTGGAGGATCCTTGACGCAACCCAAGACCACGCTCACTGCCTTGCTCTGTACACACTCTAGTCTGTTTAGCCGTGTACTGGACAGGGTTAGAGTACACTGTGAAAAGTTTGCTGCAGCCATTAACCTAACCACTCCCAAGGCTTTCCTGGCTTTTTGTACTGCACTGTCCACATGGTCCACATGGTCCACACGGTCCACACGGTGTGCAGGGGACAATCAACAAATATGATCCTAGATAACTCATGAAATGTCTTCTCTTAATATCTTGGCCTTGACACTTCACAATCGGAGCTTCAGATCCTACAATTCTGTTATTTAATGAGCAGCACAGAATGCTGACTTCTTCTGGTTTTATCACTGTAACAAGCAGAGAAAATGATGCTTCATATATCTGTAACATTCATTCTTCACAATGCATTTTAGATTCTTTATTATTTTCTTTTAAAAAAGTTTGCTTCAACATATTTTCTGACATCACTACTACTGATCTGACAAAATCTGTGACAGCACTAATGATCTGACAAAATCAGTGACACCACTTCTGATCAACAAATGTTGTGACATCACTAATTATCAACACATGTTGTGACATCACTTCTGATCAACAAATGCTGTGATATCACTTCTGATCAACAAATATTGTGACATCATTTCTGATCAATAAATATTGTGACATCATTTCTGATCAATAAATGTTGTAACATCACTTCTGATCAACAAATGCTGTGACATCACTTCTGATTAACAAATTCTGTGGCAGCACTAATAATGACAAATTTTGTGACATCACTTCTGATAAAAAAATGTTCTGACATCACTAATGATCAACAAATGTTGTCACTGCTCTATGGCAGAAAGATGATAATGGAAAGGAGTTGAAAAAAAAGAAAGAATTAAATACCTATTATAAGCAAGCATTCTAACTATTTATGTTACATTCACAGCAACATACTTAAAACTAAGCTACATTAAAAAAAAAATCAGCAACTTAAGAATTTTCATGTTTATTTCATCATAATGAAAATTTGTATAAAACACAATCTGTTCCTCATATAAGTGAGAGTAAACAGCAAAAGATCAAAATGAAAACAACTGAGTAGACACATTAAAGGTAGCCAGAAATCAGCTTTAAGAGATGCACAATGAAAACAAGAAATAATGTAGTTAGAGTTTCACTGCAGCCAATCTTCCCTGGGCAGACAACACAATAAAGTGATGGCTTATCTACAAGTGCATACACATGGCAACTGACCTGGTGAGGTAGCAGCTCTGTTGACTAGTGCTGCTGTGAAGGTTGGAGACAATCCACTCCGAGACCGAGGAGAACTGTTCGGTGTTGATCGTGGAGAGGTTGGGTGAGTCTACACGACACCAATGGAACAGTTTATCATTATCTATGTCCAATTACACTACACTAATCACATCTTGCTATGCTGTTACAGCTATCCTACAAGTCTTGCAAGAAACTTTGCAGACACTGAAACAGTCATACAAGCACTGGGTTTTGGACAAAAAAAAATACCCCAAAGATGTGTGCATGTGTAATAATTAGCAAATATTTTTTTGTATCTCTTATGATGTGCTTTACTGAAACCAGATTAACAACACAGTCTCAGTATTAGTTTTTCTTACCACAACAGATACAGTACAAAATAAGTGGAAAGCTAGATGTTCATTTTCCTGGATTTAAGTTATTAATAGCTCATCATATCCTGCAGATCTGAGCACACTGTGCGTATTAGATAATAATATAGTTATTACAAGCAACAGACCACAAAACTCCTTGTTCATGAGGCACTGATCAATTATCTCACATGAACCTCATTCTCAGATCCCTGTGTAAAGTTATGAAAGTCATTTCAGTGTCTGCGTTACAAGATCTGTACTAGAAAGCAAGAACTAACACTTGTCTCTTACAACTACAGCACCATAAGTAGAGCACAAAGAGAAAACAATGTCTCTTACAACTACAGCACCATAAGTAGAGTACACAGAGAAGGGAAACAGAATAAAGGCTGTTTGTGTAGCTCATATACTTCTCATACAAAATTTTTTTAAACTACAATGTCTGAACAAATTCAGAGAAGATAAAACAACTCTGAGCAATGATTCAACATACTATATCCTTATGATAAATTTCATAACAATGAAATGAAGTATAAGAAATTCATGTTCTGAACATTCTGATTAAAATCTTACATTTTCTACTCTGTAAACCCACAAAAACTATATCATATAAGTATGGCTTCTAGCTCCCACTGTCTCATATTGCAGCTAAAATGAAAGTGTAACTGCTAATGCTGATAGTTTCACACAGTGAAAACAGATTCTTACTTTGAGCAGTTTCATAAGTGTTTCCAGCTGCACCATTAAGTCTTTCCTGGACTCCTGCAAGGACTGCATGCGAGCCTCCAGCTCATCCTTGCGCTGCCTCAGCAGCCTTAGCTCTGTCAGCAAGGTTGGGTTGTACTGACTGGTGTCCCCACCATCCTGAGCAAAGGCTTCCTGTTCTAGTCTAAGTCTCTGAATTTCTCTCATGATCTCTCTGATGAGCAAATTGTGAAAAAACACTAGGTCCAGTCAGTGTGGGATCTTGTGCTGGATGATGTGACATTACTTGTGTGTGTGTGCTTGTGATAGGATGATGTGACATTACTTGTGTGTGTGTGTGCTTGTGATAGGATGATGTGACATTACTTGTGTGTGTGTGCTTGTGATAGGATGATGTGACATTACTTGTGTGTGTGTGCTTGTGATAGGATGATGTGACATTACTTGTGTGTGTGCTTGTGATAGCATGATGTGACATTACTTGTGTGTGTGTGCTTGTGATAGGATGATGTGACATTACTTGTGTGTGTGTGCTTGTGATAGGATGATGTGACATTACTTGTGTGTGTGTGCTTGTGATAGGATGATGTGACATTACTTGTGTGTGTGTGCTTGTGATAGGATGATGTGACATTACTTGTGTGTGTGTGCTTGTGATAGGATGATGTGACATTACTTGTGTGTGTGTGCTTGTGATAGGATGATGTGACATTACTTGTGTGTGTGTGCTTGTGATAGGATGATGTGACATTACTTGTGTGTGTGTGCTTGTGATAGGATGATGTGACATTACTTGTGTGTGTGCTTGTGATAGCATGATGTGACATTACTTGTGTGTGTGCTTGTGATAGGATGATGTGACATTACTTGTGTGTGTGCTTGTGATAGCATGATGTGACATTACTTGTGTGTGTGTGCTTGTGATAGGATGATGTGACATTACTTGTGTGTGTGCTTGTGATAGGATGATGTGACATTACTTGTGTGTGTGTGCTTGTGATAGGATGATGTGACAGTACTTGTGTGTGTGTGCTTGTGATAGGATGATGTGACATTTCTTGTGTGTGTGCTTGTGCTAGGATGATGTGACATTACTTGTGTGTGTGTGCTTGTGATAGGATGATGTGACATTACTTGTATGTGTGCTTGTGCTAGGATGATGTGACATTACTTGTGTGTGTGTGCTTGTGATAGGATGATGTGACATTACTTGTGTATGTGTGCTTGTGATAGGATGATGTGACATTACTTGTGTGTGTGTGCTTGTGATAGGATGATGTGACATTACTTGTGTGTGTGTGCTTGTGATAGGATGATGTGACATTACTTGTGTGTGTGCTTGTGATAGGATGATGTGACATTACTTGTGTGTGCTTGTGCTAGGATGATGTGACAATACTTGTGTGTGTGTGTGCTTGTGATAGGATGATGTGACATTTCTTGTGCGTGTGCTTGTACTAGGATGTTGTGTCATTACTTGTGTGTATGTGCTTGTACTAGGATGTTGTGACATTGTGTGTTTGTGCTTGTGCTAGGATGTTGTGACATTATGTGTGTGTGCTTACTTGTGTGTGCTTTTGTTAGGATGTTGTGACATTATTTGTGAGATATCTGTCAAATAATACAAACAAGCTCCGCACATCTACTGACTGGATATTATGAGTAATAAGTGGAAAGAAATTCAAAATAAATATATTTTATAAGGAGATATGTAAAGATTCTGCTAACAAATTACACATCAAAACCACACAATCAATCAAATGAAACATTATCCCATAATGCCAATACAACATGAGCAATGAGAGAAAGCATTTCAGCTTATTCAAATATATATACTTTATGTAGCTGATGGCTTTACTCTTAAAGTAAATGCTAATATTGAACGATGCAAATGCGTTCATGCTGTTCTCAGTGTAGACAGTCTATCATCTGAACTGTAAAACCATATAGCAATGTCAAAAATTGTATTAGTTCTTGTTTATTTTTTCTTATAAGAAAACTTTAAGGGCGCTATGGGTTAAAGTGAATAAAAGAAGAGAATATGGACGCAGAAAACAGTGGGGCAGGTGTAGGGATGTGAGATGACAGCACAAGCCAGACCAGTCAATTAGTGGTGCTCTTTGTTGGTCCAAAGATTTACTGTAAACCTTCTTATTTTCAGCACCTACTTTCAGTAGCATCAAATTCCACCTCTCTCTTTGTTTGTCTATCTGTTTGGTTTGTTTGTTTGTTTGCTTGGTTTGCTTTGTTTGTTTGCTTGTTTGTTTCTGGCAAATATTTTTGACAACCTCATTATCCCAAAGCCACAACAGTCTACAACAATCACAGAAGCAATCTGATTATCCTAACTTCACACAATCCTTGCTACACAGTCTACAACAATCATAGAAACAACCTAATTATTCTAACTGCACACAATCCTTGCTACACAGTCTACAACAATCACAGAAACAATCTGATTAGCCTAACTATCTTGGGCTCAAAATGAGCTAATATAAGAGCAAGTATCACCTAGCTACCCCACATTTGCCTGTTGCAACAATTAGCAAATTACATGCGCCTGGTGTTGTTACTGGGTTCATGAATGCTTTATAAGTTGTGATCTATATAAGTTTCTGCATCCAGACCTGATCTTTGCTTTTATCTTTTTTCTCTTGTGTACTGCATAATGGAATCAACACCATGGAGATAACTGGCAGCTAGGTCATGTCAGACAGCACAATGAAAGTTCCCATAGGACTGATAGCACAAAGCATATTAAGACAGGTCAGACTGCACTAAGAGGAGCAAGTTAACACAGGACAGATAACATAAAGCAAGTTAACACAGGAGAGATAACATAAAGCAAGTTAACACAGGACAGATAACATAAAGCAGGCTAACACAGGATAGATAACATAAAGCAAGTTAACACAGGATAGATAACATAAAGCAGGCTAACACAGGACAGATAACATAAAGCAAGTTAACACAGGACAGATAACATAAAGCAGGCTAACACAGGATAGATAACATAAAGCAAGTTAACACAGGACAGATAACATAAAGCAAGTTAACACAGGATAGATAACATAAAGCAGGCTAACACAGGACAGATAACATAAAGCAGGCTAACACAGGACAGATAACATAAAGCAAGTTAACACAGGACAGATAACATAAAGCAGGCTAACACAGGACAGATAACATAAAGCAAGTTAACACAGGACAGATAGCATAAAGCAGGCTAACACAGGACAGATAACATAAAGCAGGCTAACACAGGATAGATAACATAAAGCAGGCTAACACAGGACAGATAACATAAAGCAAGTTAACACAGGACAGATAACATAAAGCAGGCTAACACAGGATAGATAACATAAAGCAGGCTAACACAGGACAGATAACATAAAGCAAGTTAACACAGGACAGATAACATAAAGCAGGCTAACACAGGATAGATAACATAAAGCAAGTTAACACAGGACAGATAACATAAAGCAAGTTAACACAGGACAGATAACATAAAGCAGGCTAACACAGGCCAGATAACATAAAGCAAGTTAACACAGGATAGATAACATAAAGCAGGCTAACACAGGACAGATAACATAAAGCAGGCTAACACAGGATAGATAACATAAAGCAGGCTAACACAGGACAGATAACATAAAGCAAGTTAACACAGGACAGATAACATAAAGCAGGCTAACACAGGATAGATAACATAAAGCAGGCTAACACAGGACAGATAACATAAAGCAGGCTAACACAGGACAGATAACATAAAGCAAGTTAACACAGGACAGATAACATAAAGCAGGCTAACACAGGATAGATAACATAAAGCAGGCTAACACAGGACAGATAACATAAAGCAGGCTAACACAGGACAGATAACATAAAGCAGGTTAACACAGGACAGATAACATAAAGCAGGCTAACACAGGACAGATAACATAAAGCAGGCTAACACAGGACAGATAACATAAAGCAGGCTAACACAGGACAGATAACATAAAGCAGGCTAACACTGGACAGATAACACTATGCAGGTTAACATTGGACAGATAACACTAGGCAGGTTAACACTGGACAGATAAAACTATGCAGGTTAACACTGGACAGATAACACTATGCAGGTTAACACTGGACAGATAACACTAGGCACGTTAACACTGGACAGATAACATTAGGCAGGTTAACATTGGACAGATAACACTATGCAGGTTAACACTGGACAGATAACACTATGCAGGTTAACACTGGACAGATAACACTAGGCAGGTTAACACTGGACAGATAACACCAGGCAGGTTAACACTGGACAGATAACACCAGGCAGGTTAACACTGGACAGATAACACTAGGCAGGTTAACACTGGACAGATAACACTAGGCACGTTAACACTAGACAGATAACACCAGGCAGGTTAACACTGGACAGATAACACTAGGGAGGTTAACACTGGACAGATAACACTAGGGAGGTTAACACTGGACAGATAACACTAGGCACGTTAACACTGGACAGATAACACTAGGCAGGTTAACACTGGACAGATAACACTAGGCAGGTTAACACTGGACAGATAACACTAGGCAGGTTAACACTGGACAGATAACACTAGGCATGTTAACACTGGAAAGATAGTACTAGGCAGGTTAACACAGGACTGACAGTGTCCTGCAAGTAACACAAAACTCACAATCACAATATTATATATGGCCTGTTTTGTTTTTTTCTGGAACTTGAAACTATTTCAGTCATAAAGGTTTGTGTTTCAATCACATGATCTAAAGCTCTGACCATGTACAACTGTGTGAACATAAAAATGTAGCTTCCACAGCTGAGCAAGCAATCATCAAATTTTAGTGGTTTATTCACAGAGAATCCACTCACATGTACCACTCAAAACTCTGGCACGTGCCACCATGTTTTTATCTTTTGACTGTTCCTGTTGCATCTTATTTGACTGCACAATCAGTTTTTTTTAACATACATACGTTTATTTTTTTCAAGTATAGTACAGACACAGACAGATTCTGTAAAATGAGGATGTCCATATTAAATGTGAATATATAGCAGCCCTAACAGATGAAAATCTCTCTGCAAGATATGTGACTATATGCAACTCTCAAGAGATCCTCAATGTTAAATTATTCTCATATATGAGTAACCCTCATTTTTCACTAAAAAATCTAAATCTAGTAGTAGAAAGTTGTAGTAGAGAAACTCATAAGACAATCCTCTCTAGATGTATGTGTGAGGAGGCACACCAGGCATTTTGAAAACATCAGCATACCAGATCAAAGAAGGCTGTTCCTACAGAAGAGTGCACAACAAGAGAAGAACAGTTTGGATAGCACAAGTGAAAACATGCTCATGTTCATCACAGAATGAAGAGGCATGTATTGCTTCAGCAGGTATTTGAATGGCACAAGTAGTTTAAAAGCAGAGAGTCGAATATGGTGGATGCACGCTGTGAATAGGCCTGATTCTAACTCCGAAGTGGAACGAATGATACCCAGAAAACTGGTTGTGGCTGACCTTCTAGTTACTGAAGACAGGTATTGGGTACATGACTTCCAGGTAGAGACACAGTGAGCCAACAAGAAGTGGTGACATTCTTCCTAGCCAACACCAAAGAAGTTCTGTACAGCTTTGTTGGCTGAAGAATTGATTCTCACTCTCTACTGGAACTGTAAAGGCTCAATCCTGAAATATTTATGCCTCAAGGAACCACAACAGTGAAGTATACTGCGATTTGCTTGAGAATCACTTGAAAACTGCAGCTAGGTCAAAACATTAGTTTTCTTAGTTGTAGTGTGTTGTTACAACATGATAATATGTGACCTCACACCGCAAGCGCAACAGCTCAACAAATTATGAATCTGTGTTTTGAGTGTCATATTCACTGACCTTGCACCTTCTGATTATCTTGTATCTGGAACCTCAAGGACATGCTAAGTAGGAAGAAGTTCAGAATGGAGATTAAAGAGGCTGTGCAGAGTTGGATACAGGGTCAGTCAGAAGGGAATCAAGACATTAGTGAAGCAGTGGCAAACCTCTACTGAACATGAAGGGGTGGGAGGCACTATGCTGAAAAGTGATAAAAAGTTTTCAGTCATATTTGCACATTTTATTGAGAAAAAAATCTGAAGTACGCTTTTTTTTACTCATCCTCGTATACAGACAAAAGAAAATCTGACTGTGAGATGTTTAACTACACACAATTCTCAAGAGGTTCTCCATGTCAAATTATTCACGTAAGTACAGAATAAATGCATGAAAAAATGTATGCTGTCTTCACATATCTATTTTCTCTCACAGATTTTAGACAGATTCAGCAGGAATATGATATGAAAACCATCAAAATATGTACAACGAGTCATGGAGCATCTCTAGGGACAAACTGTCTTTGCCTCTGTTGTGTGAAGAGGGAAAGATTTCAAAAGTCGAACAAGTAATTTCACACAAACGGTAGTCTTCAGAGGACAGAAATACACAGATACGTTCTTCATGTAATCTGTACAAAATAGAATGTGTCTTGTGGATTTTGTCTGTTTATTGATGCATGTCTTGTGTATGTCTTGGGAGTTTATGTCTGAGTATAGATATATCTTGTGAGTTTCTGTCTGCATACAGATATGTCTTGTGGGTTTCTATCAGCATACAGATGTCTTAAGAGTTTCTGTCTATGTACAACTTGTGGGTTTCTGTCTGCGTACACATATGTCTTGTGGTTTTCTGTCTGTTTCTATATCTTGTGGTTTTCTGTTTTATATCTTGTGGAAGTCTGTTTCATATATAGTAATGACTGGTGGTTCTTTTTGTTCATAAGTATGTGTCATTTCGGTTCTTGTCTATTTTAATCTTTTAATTTTGTGGGTTCCTGTCTGTTATAATTTTGTGGGAATCTTTCTTGTTTTTGTTTTCCAGCCTGATGGGTTACATAGTCATCCTCATCTGATCACCCTTAATTTTTGTTCCATTAATAAATGTTTTATTGAATGTTTGTTCTAACATAAGACTTGGTTCAGTCTTTCTCTGGAATGTTAAATGTTAGTGGTGTTGATTGACCGCAGGTTCCAGCTGTAGTATAGTGTATTAGATGATGTTCTGCTGTATAGTTGTTGGAAGCCTGAGTGTCTTGTTGAGTTGCTGTGTGTATAATGTAGCAACAGATTTTCTGCAAACTGGCTCAACATAGAAATCTTGTACCTTCATCAGCCATACGAGACATACAAGGCTCTCTAGATCGTATATCTTCACTACATATCTCTTCCATTACAAAACCAACCTTCCAGCCTCACACTACATATCTCTTCTATTACAAAACCAACCTTCCAGCCTCACACTACATATATCTTCCATTACAAAACCAACCTTCCAGCCTCACACTACATATCTCTTCCATTACAAAACCAACCTTCCAGCCTCACACTACATATCTTTTCAATTACAAAACCAACCTTCCAGCCTCACACTACATATCTCTTCCATTACAATACCAACCTTCCAGCCTCACACTACATATCTCCTCCATTACATAAGCAAATCCTCTACTAAATATGAGCAAACCTGCAAGCACACACTATAGGTTTACTGACCTGTTTTTTGCTTCTAGCTGTGCTATGAGCTCCCGCTGGACCTGGTTACTGTCCGCTGTTAGGTTCAGCTCTGCCGTAGACCGAGACTGTTCAGAGACACACACAAAAGAAAAAACTGTTCAGCATAAGATTCATGAATCTACCCACGGATCATAATGTAGCTGATTGATACAACAGTCGGCGGATGCACGTGTCCTGTTTCTGATAGAAAATGAATGCTAACAGGTTTCACATATTCTCTGAGCTGAATGACCGAGGCGCCGGCTCGGAAAACATCATCTCTTGCTTGACGGGATAAACATGGACGCAGGTAGGCTACCATTATGAAGATTACAGCTATATCACAGGCCAGCCTACACGGCTATGTAAGTTAGTTCAAGCAGACATGGGAGATAATCTGCTCCCAGCCTTGAGCTGCTGTCACGTGCCTCACAACAGGCAGGAGGGAAAGATTTTATGCTACTATGTTACTATGACTCCAATGTCACATGATGATGATGTCAGGGTACACCATGACTACGACTGCCATAGGTTAACAAAAAATAATTTTTTTTTAAATGAAGACTGCATTATAGAGACAAAACAGCAAATGATCGTAGCCAAACGTTTGTTGCTGTAATGTGATGTTCTGAAATAGATACCTCTCCGGCCAGTGTGTAACAGATTTTTTGTGAGAAGCCCTGTTGTTGTGGTCCAAAAGTTATAGACCACAACTCATCTGATTATGTTAGCACGGAAAGAATTATCTCCGTGTTGTCACGGGATCTCAGACAATGAGATGTATGAATGAGTTCAAATCTGTTCGAGATGTTGTAGAGAAAGGAGTTCGGTTCAGAATGTTGTAGAGATTGACTGATTGATTGATTTTTATTTCAAAAGGGTTAAGAACTGGGCACGCAGGCCCGTCTGACATTCTGTCCTTTATCATACAACTTTCACTCTGTGCCAGACATTCTACAAATATTCTCCTCATATAACAAACATAATGAACATTAAAGTAGCTGCATACATATATAAATGACTATCTACCAAACAAAAATTTTGGTACTTTTCAGAATAAACAATTAACTCAATTCGGTGTCTCTAAGAGCAGTCTAAAATAACTTTTTTAAAGTTTTATGATTCATGGAGGCATGTAATCGACATCAAACAGATACTGGAAATGTTTGTATCTGTAGGAAGGAGTATAGTTTATATTTTTTTATACAGGATGGGAGGGTATTCCAAAGATAAGCAGCAGAATAAGTAAAGTTTTCTCGTAAAGATCAAATCTAGGTTTTGGGAGACATATCTTGTCGTTGGCTTAAACGCTTTGAGTGGTCCTGTGGGAGTTCCCCCCCCCCCCCAAAAAAAAGATGCTTATTCGGACTTGGTTCGCCATGTTAAGTTTTGTAGCTGGTTGTTCTTGTTAGGACAAATGTTTGCTTAAGTCAGAATATAATTTTGGTAATTGGATTTGTCCTTCTTGTGGCAACATTTGTCACGAGTCATTGTGTAGTCAGTTTTCTTCAGCGGTTCTCAAGTTTTTGGTTAGGGAGTTGCATTTTTGTTTAGCGTTAGGGTTCAGTTGGCAGTTGTTCCCGTAGTTGGGTTAGTTGGTCGGGTTCTCTTGATGTTCTATCCCAGCGAAAAGAGAGTCTAGTCAGGTTAGAGTTGGGGTTGGGTTGGGTTTGTTGTTTTTTTTTTCAGATGTCAGCCTCAGCTCTGTGTCACAGTGAGACGTCAGATGTCAGCCTCAGCTCTGTGTCACAGTGTGACGTCAGATGTCAGCCTCAGCTCTGTGTCACAGTGTGACGTCAGATGTCAGCCTCAGCTCTGTGTCACAGTGTGACGTCAGATGTCAGCCTCAGCTCTGTGTCACAGTGTGACGTCAGATGTCAGCCTCAGCTCTGTGTCACAGTGAGACGTCAGATGTCAGCCTCAGCTCTGTGTCACAGTGAGACGTCAGATGTCAGCCTCAGCTCTGTGTCACAGTGAGACGTCAGATGTCAGCCTCAGCTCTGTGTCACAGTGTGACGTCAGATGTCAGCCTCAGCTCTGTGTCACAGTGAGACGTCAGATGTCAGCCTCAGCTCTGTGTCACAGTGAGACGTCAGATGTCAGCCTCAGCTCTGTGTCACAGTGAGACGTCAGATGTCAGCCGCACCGAGTACCTGGTCTGAGATATCAGCTACCGCTTCATCTTGTTAAACCTGTGACCCGTGCATTATTTGAGAGACTTGGCATCTTTCGTATCGTGACCCGTGTATTATTTGAGAGACTTGGCATCTTTCGTATCGTGACCCGTGTATTATTTGAGAGACTTGGCATCTTCTGGTATCGTAACCAGTGTATTATTTGAGAGACTTGGCATCTTTCGTATCGTGACCCGTGTATTATTTGAGAGACTTGGCATCTTTCGTATCGTGACCCGTGTATTATTTGAGAGACTTGGCATCTTTCGTATCGTGACCCGTGTATTATTTGAGAGACTTGGCATCTTCTGGTATCGTAACCAGTGTATTATTTGAGAGACTTGGCATCTTCTAGAATCGTATCGTGACCTGTGTATTATTTGAGAGACTTGGCATCTTCTGGAATCGCACTGTGTGACCTGTACGTCATTTTGAAGGACTTTGTTGGTGAAATATGCTACCTAGTCCTGTCGTAATGGATGTGGATCTTCACGCTAGAGGCAGTCACTGAAGTAGGTGTTAGCAGTTAGTATTGTTCAGGTGCAGTGTATTTATTGTAAGAAATTGTTGTTAAGTAAATGTATTGTAGTTGTTTAAGGAAACTGTTTTGAAAGAAAGGTCACTGATATCTGTCACCGATTATTGGCACTATTGTTGTGCTTGAATGTTTGGAGATCCTGCTAGTGACTTGGTCTTTGTAGAGCAGTATAGTAGTAAACTTGAACCATGGCTTCGGCTCCACGTGGGTCAGGTTTCCTGGACATGCTAAACGACGCCTTGTCTCTGGTCCGGGACGAGTTAGAACTCTCCCAGGTGATGTCAGATGTAGACCGTTATGACGGAGATCTAGCAAAACTTAAACACTGGTTACTGGAGTTGAACAAGCTGTTGGAAGTGAGGGGAGGAGACCTGGCAGCCAAGAAGAATGTGCTATATTTACGCATCACAGGTTCTAATGCATATTTTGTAAAGCAGCGCCTCCATCTTCAGGAGTCATGGGAGAAGTTTGTTACAGTGTTACACGTTACTGTGTGCTAGAAATTGTTATTAGCACGTTATTGTGTGCTAGAAATTGTTATTAGCACGTTATTGTGTGCTAGAAATTGTTATTAGCACGTTATTATGTGATAGAAACTCCTCAAGAGGCCTGGCATAAGCTCGCCGGCATCACACAAACTCCTGGAGACTATTCAAGCACTGGCCGATCGCATAAGCGAGACAGCCAAAGTTGCTTATTTTGCTGCGTAGTTTGTATCACTGCTGGCGCAGAGGCAACTAGTGCTCTTCTAGCTTGCAGTATTAAGACCACACTGATAAGTGATAAACCTACCACTTTTGACAGAGCGGTAGAGATAGCATTAGAAGAAAATGTCATTGCACAGTCGGTGAACCTTAGCTGTGGTTCCCGCAGTAATATTTTTGCAGACAAGGTAGCCACTGGAGATATGGCGATGGTGGAGAAGACTTAAGTTCCTACTTCCCAGTCGATGCAGCTTATTTCTTACACAGAGAAGTTACCAGGGCCTGCATCAAACAGAGCTAATGGTAGGATCGACCAACAGAGGTCGAATGCAAGATTGAAAAGACCTGTAAATACACAACATTAGAAAGCAGGTCTTGTTACAGCTGTGGTAGACAGGGCCACATTGCCCGTTTTTTGTAGGCAGAGTCCTATAAAGGGTCAGTCACGTTTAAACTGACAAGTCGACCCACTGGGAGCTCGCGTGCGTCCGACCGTATATTCACACCATCTAGACCTGTTAAAAGATCTGTCTCATTTTCGCATGCCTCACCTTTACTCTTGGTGACCGCCAATCATCCTACATCTACTTCTGTCCTTGTTTCTGTTGCGTCTTGTAGAGTCAGAGCCTTGTTAGGTGTAGGTTGCTAGTGTCTGTCTGATCAAGGATTCTGTTTACAGATTCTTACCATCCTCTCCTAAACTCTTGCCTGCTAGAGTTACTCTGCAGACTGTAAGTGCAGCTTCGATGCGAGTCATTGCCTGCGTTTGTCTTCCTATTTCTATTGTTGGTGTCACTGCTTCTCATTGCTTCTATGAGGTTCGTAATATGAACCTTTCCGCCATTCTTGGTCGTGATTTTCTTTCTCGTGTAGGAGCTGTTTTAGATTACAAGTCTAACAATCTCAACATTCACAACAAGAAGATTCCTTTAGAGCAGGATGCACACATTACTTCTATTTTTCGGGTTCAGCGCTCTTCTCTTCTCTTTCCACGTTCTGTCAGTCTTATTCCTCTTAAACTGAAAGCTCAACCTCTTATAAGGTTCCGGGTATAGAGACACCTTTTCTACTGTCACAACATGAGACAAAGCTTGTGGACTCAGCTCTGCAATGTCCTATGATAACAGTAATTAACAATTCAAGAAAACACGTCAAACTCAAACGTGGGTGTGTCTTAGGTAGACTGACTCCACTAAAAGAGAACTTTGTAAGGTAGAGTCGACAACTGAAGGTCGTACTGAGTCTGTTGTTTGATTAGTTCAGTGCCCTGATGTGTACAGGAACTCTATTTTCAGTTGTTGACACAGAACAAGGATGTCCTTGCCTTTACTGATTCTGAGATTTCTCACACCTCGATAGTTCAGATGGAGACTGATACAGGCGATCATCCGCCATTCTCCAGGAAACCCTACCGTACTCCTTTGGCGAGCAGCGAGGTGAATGAGAAGGCCGTTGAGAATATGTTGCGTGACAGAATAATTTCCCGCACTATCTCTGAGTGGTCGTGGCCCGTAGTGTTGGTGGCTAAGAAAGATGGTAGGCATGGTTTGTGTTAGGACAACCTTACACTCAACGCCGTGAACCGTTCAGTGTCGTATCCACCGCCATGCGCTGAGGATACTCCGAGCAGGATAGGAAATGCCAGGTTTTTCAGCACTCTGTGGCTTTTGATGTATTCCCTTGTCTGAAGATGCACATCAGAAGTCAGTTTTTAACTGCCATCTTGGCTGTTTCCGGTTCAGCTTCATGAGCACTGGTTTGAAAGGGGCACCATCTATGGAATTTGAAATATGGAGTTGTGATACAACATATTCTCTGAGAAAGGTAATGGTTTGATTCACTCAACTAAATCATGAAGTAAATACTTCACACATGTACTGTAGTTCTTCCGTATTGTATTCTGACTCATCTCTTTTATACCCAGTAATATTAATATAGTATGCAGCTTCCAGCGTCAGCTTTTTGCAATTATGTGGACATGCATTCATTCAGAGAATGTATCGGGTTATGGCATGCCATTTAACTATAAATTGCAATAAAACAACTTGATTTCAGATTTAAAACAAAAAAAGATAACTATACACTTAATTACTCCACTTGTTAGTGAATTAGCATATTTTAGCGTTTAATTATTCAGTAGTCAGGCGTGTCCCTCTTTCAGTTTCCAATTATTTCAGCTGGTGAGTTGTGTACCAGTTGAAAGTTTAATATACAGAGTGTGTCTTTGTGTAGTATTTAAAAGTTTACTTACTTCAGTATTAAGTATAATAATAGGAATTACTTTCAAACCAATAACAGTAGACAGGAAAATAAAATGACCCCACCTACCGAAAAATGGTTACATAAAGAAGGACTTCGAATAGGCCATCTGATGATCTATTAGGTAAACTTTCTGAGGTAACACACATATTAAATAAAAATGTCCACATTTTTGGCTTCTCTAAAAGCCGTTTAAATAGGAACATAACCGATGAAGATATTAGAATTAACGGTTTTAACCTGATCCGGCGTGACCCAACTAGAAACAGGTCTAGTAATGTATGTCTCCACAACTATCCAGTTTAGTCGTACAGAAGACCTCGAATCATCAGAGGTAGAATGTATTTGGGGGGAAGTTAAACTGTCAAACCAGAGTCCATTAGTTATTGGACTTTTGTACCGTAATTCAAATGCATCATCCCTGTGGTATGATCACTTCACGACTATGATCGATGAGGTTTCAACCTTTAGGTTCAAAGATATTATCATTCTTGGAGATTTCAACATAGATCTAACACAATCAAATCCAACATGGAGCAATATTATATTATCCTACAATTTTCCTAGATTGTCACCAAGCCTACTAGAGTAACAGAAGTATCATCCACATTATTAGATCATATATATGTAGCCCACCCAGAAAACATCATTCAATGTAACATCTCACATACTTCGTTAAGTGATCATTACCCAGTCTGTTGTACATGGACAGGAAAGGAGTATAAACTTCCTAAACACAATCACACCAGTATGAAATTCAGAAGCTTCAGAAAATTTAACCTAGAATTATTCCTTAATGACTTGCAAGCATCTTCACTTACACACGTGTACCAACTAACTGACCTTGATAAGGCAATAGGATATTGGCTAAAGATCTTCAGAGATATATTAGACAAACATGTTCCCGTGAAAGAGGTGAGAGTAAAACACCAGACGAAGTCACCTTGGATAACACCTGAAATATTACAATCCATGAGAGAACGTGACCGGGCGCACAATATCAAGGACTTTATGACCTACCGTTCACTCAGAAACAAAGTTCAATACTTAATAAGACAAAAGAAAAAAAATTACTTTAGGAATCTAGTACAGAATAAATCAGACAGTAAATCAATTTGGAAAGCCATAAATATCCTATCAAATAAAAGAAAAGAATTTGATTTTCAAGCCATCAATCGTGCATACACTAGCACACATATCAGTACAGATTTCAGAGAAGAAATCAACGTTCTTAAATCGTCAATACCAGCTCCTGTATGCGACTTACATGAACTACAAACATTCCTGGACAGCAGATGTACTAATTTTATTTAAACAGTTACACATTCCACTCTTAACAGTCAGTGAAGTTCACAGTTATCTCTTAACCTTAAAAAACAACACAGCTGGGCCTGATGATATTAGTAATAAGATCTTACGTTATGCTGCACCTGTCATTTCACATACACTAACATACATTTACAATCAGTGTATTGCAAAATGTTATTTCCCCAAGGCTTTTAAAACTGCTAAGGTGTATCCTCGCTTTAAATCTGGCTCATACAACAATCTTACCAACTATAGACCAATATCCATATTATCGTCATTATCAAAACCACTCGAAAAATACATACACAAAATAACTCTACGACACATGTAAGAGAACAATTTACTCATAGACAATCAGTCAGGCTTTAGACCCAATCATTCCTGCCACACAGCTCTTACCAAAATGACAGAAAACTGGTTAGTAAACATAAATGACGACAGACTATGTGGTGCCATCTTTGTCGACTTTAAAAAGGCATTTGATATGACTGACCACGATATTCTTGTAAGAAAAAATAAATAAATTGCACCCTGACCTAATAAAATTAACTGCATCAATTCTTTCAGACAGACAACAGGTAGTATTCTTCAACAATTCTCTATCAAATTCTGCTATATTTGACACAGGTGTTCCGCAAGGTTCTATTCTAGGCCCGTTGCTCTTTGCTATTTATATCAATGATCTTCCACTTCATCTTAAACTCTCTTCTTCTGATTTTTTTGCCGATGATTGCACAGTCTATACCAGTGACTACGATTGTGTTAATCTGGAATCAACTCTTCAGGTCGAATTATACAATTTATTTAGATGGAGTAAAAACAATGGCATGATTATAAATACAGGTAAAACAAAATCAATGCTCATAACAAGGCAGAAACTTCAAAACGCAACAAAAACACTTCGGCTCTGCACGTAAACATCACAGATAGAAAACGTTAGCGAGCACAAAACACTAGGTCTTATTATTGACCAACATCTGACCTGGAACTCTCATGTGCAAGGTCTAACAAAACTCATCGCACAAAATGTATACCAGTTAGCCAAAATTAAGCACTTCATCGATCAAGACACAAGAAAGACATGCTAAATGTCACATATAAAAACACATTTAGACTATTGCTCAACAATCTGAGATGGTTGCTCAGTGTCAAATATAAAGAGGCTTTGCTCACCCAAAAGCCAGCAGTAAAGCTTATTAGTGACAAAGATCAAGCACAAACAACTAACCAGCACAAATGTATCAAAATACTGTCTCTTAAGAATAGGTTCCTCTTCAACAAGGCCAAGTTAGTACTTTCACGGCATGCCCCGTCTTATATATGGAACCTGTTTAAATTTAGCCCAAAGTGCAGCCAACGCTTGAACAACATATGTCTTCCAAAACCTACATTTTATCTTTACAAGAAAAGCTTTAGTTATTATGCTGCTCATCTTTGGAATACCCTCCCATCCTGTATAAAAAATATAAATTATACTCCTTCCTACAACTACAAACTTTCCCAATATCTATTTGATGTCGACTACATGCCTCCATGAATCATAAAAGTTATTTTATACTGCTCTTACAGACACCAAATACAGTTAATTGTTTATTCTGAATAGTCCCGAAAGTTTTGTTTAGTGGATATTCATGTAAGTATGTATGTAGTTACTTCTGTACTGAGTGAATGGATAAGAGCGAAACGTAAATGTTATATTTTATTTTATGTCTCTCAGCTTTAATGTTAATTATGTTTGTTACATGAACAGCATATTTGTAGAATGTCTGGAATAGAGTGAAAGATGTATGATAAAGGACAGAATGTCAGACGGGCCTGCGTGCCCAATTCTTAACCCTTTTGAAATAAAGATCAATCAATCAATCAATTCTACCTTTGTCGCACTCATGGACACTATATTGCAAGGCTTATGAAATTTCGCACAAGCCTATATTGATGACATACTGGTGTTCACTGATGGAACGATCGAAGATCATGTTCGAGATCTTCATACGGTCTGTGACCGATTGCGCGAAAACAAGGTCAAGCCCACACCATAGCAATGCCACTCTGCGGCCTCTGAGACAAAGTATTTCTGTTTGCCACTCTGCGGCCTCTGAGACAAAGTATTTCTGTTTGCCACTCTGCGGCCTCTGAGGTAAAGTATTTCTGTTTGCCACTCTGCGGCCTCTGAGACAAAGTATTTCTGTTTGCCACTCTGCGGCCTCTGAGGCAAAGTATTTCTGTTTGCCACTCTGCGGCCTCTGAGACAAAGTATTTCTGTTTGCCACTCTGCGGCCTCTGAGGCAAAGTATTTCTGTTTGCCACTCTGCGGCCTCTGAGACAGAGTATTTCTGTTTGCCACTCTGCGGCCTCTGAGACAGAGTATTTCTGTTTGCCACTCTGCGGCCTCTGAGACAAAGTATTTCTGTTTGCCACTCTGCGGCCTCTGAGACAAAGTATTTCTGTTTGCCACTCTGCGGCCTCTGAGACAGAGTATTTCTGTTTGCCACTCTGCGGCCTCTGAGGCAAAGTATTTCTGTTTGCCACTCTGCGGCCTCTGAGACAAAGTATTTCTGTTTGCCACTCTGCGGCCTCTGAGACAAAGTATTTCTGTTTGCCACTCTGCGGCCTCTGAGACAAAGTATTTCTGTTTGCCACTCTGCGGCCTCTGAGACAGAGTATTTCTGTTTGCCACTCTGCGGCCTCTGAGACAGAGTATTTCTGTTTGCCACTCTGCGGCCTCTGAGACAAAGTATTTCTGTTTGCCACTCTGCGGCCTCTGAGACAGAGTATTTCTGTTTGCCACTCTGCGGCCTCTGAGACAGAGTATTTCTGTTTGCCACTCTGCGGCCTCTGAGACAGAGTATTTCTGTTTGCCACTCTGCGGCCTCTGAGACAAAGCATTTCTGTTTGCCACTCTGCGGCCTCTGAGACAAAGTATTTCTGTTTGCCACTCTGCGGCCTCTGAGACAAAGTATTTCTGTTTGCCACTCTGTGGCCTCTGAGACAAAGTATTTCTGTTATGTGATCAGTCAGTCGGGCATATCTCCTAATCCTGAGAAGGTCAGAGCCATCGCCGAAATGCCGTCTCCTTTTTATGTGAAGGAGGTACGCTCTTTTCTGGGGACGATTTATTCCCCATTTTTCGGAGATTGTGGCTCCTATTGTTGACCTCACCAAGAAGGCTCATAGACTCAAATGGTCTACAGACTGTCAAATGGCGTTCGAGTTTCTGAAGTTGCGGCTTCTCTCGCATCCTGATTTGCAGAAACCATTTACTATGTACACAGATGCTTCCAATGTTGTGACTGGAGCCTGTTTAGTGCAGACGGCTTCCACTTCTGATGGTCTCTCTGTTGATGTGCCGCTTTATTTTCTTTCGCAGGAGCTGTCGCGATCCCAGAATAAGTGGTCCAGTTTCGAGAGAGAAGCGTATGCTCTCCATTACGACACGCAGAAATTGAAGAATTTTCTGGCAAATAGACACTTCGCAGTAAAGTTTGGCCACAGACCTTGGTGGATGCGTTTCTCAGTCGGCAAAAGACGTCGGACATCAACTTGCAGAGGTGGTCTGCTAACCTCCGCACCATGGACCTGGAGTTGTTTCATCCGGGTGGGGGTTGTTTTAGCACTTTTTGATGCTGCCATCTCTTTTGCAGTACCGTCGGAAATAGGTACCAGCGACATAGCTCAGTCACAGGGGACTGAAACAAATGACCTAAGGTCAGTGAGCATAGCTGAAGCTTATTCCCAGGCAGGATTGCTCATTGAAGCTTATTTCCCTATGCAGGATTGCTCATTGAAGCTTATTCCCCTGTACTGGATTGCTCACTGAAGCTTGTTTCCCTATGCAGGATTGCTCACTGAAGCTTATTTCCCTATGCAGGATTGCTCATTGAAGCTTATTCCCAGGCAGGATTGCTCATTGAAGCTTATTCCCCTATGCTGGATTGCTCATTGAAGCTTATTCCCCTATGCTGGATTGCTCATTGAAGCTTATTTCCCTATGCAGGATTGCTCATTGAAGCTTATTTCCCTATGCAGGATTGCTCATTGAAGCTTATATCCCTATGCAGGATTGCTCATTGAAGCTTATATCCCTATGCTGGATTGCTCATTGAAGCTTATATCCCTATGCTGTATTGCTCATTGAAGCTTATTCCCAGGCAAGATTGCTCATTGAAGCTTATTCCCAGGCAGGATTGCTCATTGAAGCTTATTCCCAGGCAGGATTGCTCATTGAAGATTATTCCCAGGCTGGATTGCTCACTGAAGCTTATTGCTCCATGCTGGATTGCTCATTGAAGCTTATTCCCAGGCTGGATTGCTCATTGAAGCTTATTCCCAGGCTGGATTGCTCACTGAAGCTTATTCCCAGGCTGGATTGCTCATTGAAGATTATTCCCAGGCTGGATTGCTCATTGAAGCTTATTCCCAGGCTGGATTGCTCATTGAAGCTTATTCCCAGGCTGGATTGCTCATTGAAGATTATTCCCAGGCTGGATTGCTCATTGAAGCTTATTCCCAGGCTGGATTGCTCATTGAAGATTATTCCCAGGCTGGATTGCTCACTGAAGCTTATTGCTCTATACTGGATTGCTCATTGAAGCTTATTCCCAGGCAGGATTGCTCATTGAAGCTTATTGCTCTATACTGGATTGCTCATTGAAGCTTATTCCCAGGCAGGATTGCTCATTGAAGCTTATTGCTCTATACTGGATTGCTCATTGAAGCTTATTCCCAGGCAGGATTGCTCATTGAAGCTTATTGCCCTATACTGGATTGCTCATTGAAGCTTATTGCTCTATACTGGATTGCTCATTGAAGCTTATTCCCCTATACTGGATTGCTCATTGAAGCTTATTGCCCTATACTGGATTGCTCATTGAAGCTTATTCCCCTATACTGGATTGCTCATTGAAGCTTATTCCCCTATACTGGATTGCTCATTGAAGCTTATTGCTCTATACTGGATTGCTCATTGAAGCTTATTCCCCTATACTGGATTGCTCATTGAAGCTTATTGCCCTATACTGGATTGCTCATTGAAGCTTATTGCCCTATACTGGATTGCTCATTGAAGCTTATTGCCCTATACTGGATTGCTCATTGAAGCTTATTGCTCTATACTGGATTGCTCATTGAAGCTTATTCCCCTATACTGGATTGCTCATTGAAGCTTATTGCCCTATACTGGATTGCTCATTGAAGCTTATTGCTCTATACTGGATTGCTCACTGAAGCTTATTCCCCTATACTGGATTGCTCATTGAAGCTTATTCCCCTATACTGGATTGCTCATTGAAGCTTATTCCCCTATACTGGATTGCTCATTGAAGCTTATTGCCCTATACTGGATTGCTCATTGAAGCTTATTCCCCTATACTGGATTGCTCACTGAAGCTTATTCCCCTATACTGGATTGCTCACTGAAGCTTATTCCCCTATACTGGATTGCTCACTGAAGCTTATTCCCCTATACTGGATTGCTCATTGAAGCTTATCTGCCGTGTCCTGTGTGATGAAGGAACATACTTTATTTTCAACGAGTTAAGAATTGGGCAGGCAGGCCCGTCTGACTTTCTGCTCTTCATCATACAGCTTTCACTCAGTCACGGTCATTCAGCATCTATTAATGAGCATAATAATCATGAAGACACAGTTAAATGATTACATAAATAAATAATAAACTTATCTCATGTCTATACACTCTACACTCTGATTTATGCAACAACATGAAATAAACTTGCATTCTTACATTCATTCAAAACTAACAAAGTTTTCGAAAAGCAGTATAAAAAACAATTACAACAATCAAGCCATACTTTAAACTACTTTAAACTATGCTTAGGGAAGCATATAGTCCATATCAAACAGATGCTGACAATGTTTAAAGTTATAAGAAGGAATATTACTTATGAGTTTTACATGAACTGGTAGGGCATTCCAAAGGTGGGCAGCTGAGTAGGAGAAGCTTTTTTTTAAACATGTCAAGTCTTGGTTTTGGGAGAATACAGTTGCTTAAGTGTTGACTGTGTTTTGGGTTGGGTTTGAACAACGACCACAGACAGGGTGGAGCACTGTGCGTTAGAATTTTATGAATGAACTTGGCCTTGTTGAAAAGAAATCTCTTCTTGAGAGGTAGAATATCAAGATGTTTGTTCTTATTTGTAATACATGCTGCATGTCTGTCATCTATAAGCTTTATTGCTCGTTTTTTTAAGTGAGTAAAGTCTTTTCATGTTTGACATGGAACAACCATCCCAGACTGTGGAACAGTAGTCCAAGTGTGTTTGTATCTGTGATATGTAGTATATTCTTCTGGTGTCTATGTCAAGAAAATGTTTAATTTTAGTAAATTGGTAAGCTTTTTGTGCAATGAATTTGGTTAGATTGTCTACCTGATGATTCCAGCTGAGGTGGTGGTCAATCATGAGATCAAGTGTTTTATGTTCACTAACATTCTCTATCTGTGAAGTTCCAGCATGGAGCTGTAGTGCTGTTGTTGGTGAATTTCTGTCTTGTAATGAGCACTGATTTTGTTTTGTTGATGTTTATTACCATTCTGTTGTTGTTGCTCCAGTTAATTAGACTGTTTATTTCAATGTGAAGAGTTGACTCAAGGTTAATGACTCAAGTCACTGTCACTAGTGTAAACTGTGCAGTCATCAGCAAAGAGGTCACAAGATGATTTTTTAGATGAAGTGGAAGATCACTGATGTAGATGATTAACAAGAGAGGACCAAAAATAGATCCCTGTGGAACGCCACTATCAACCACAAATAAACGACTTTTTTGAAGCAAACTACCTGTTGTCTGTTTGAAAGAAAAGATGTAATAAATTTTGTCAAGTCAGGATGCAATTTATAAGTCTCAAGTTTTCTAACTAGGATTTCATGATCAATCATGTCAAATGCTTTTTTAAAGCCAATAAAGACAGCACCACATAATTTATCATCGTTTATATTAGACAACCAACATTCTGTCATTTTTGTGAGAGCTGTGTGGCAGGAATGTTTTGGCCTAAAACCTGACTGACAGTCAACAATCAAATCATTTTCTTGCATGTGTTGCAAGGTTGTTTTCTGTATGTGTTTCAAGGGGTTTTGATAAAGTTGATAGAATGGAAATTGGTCTATAGCTTGAGGGATTTTTCTCCGAACCAGATTTTAGAAGGGGATATATTTTTGCATTTTTAAAAGCCTGAGGAAAATGACAATGTGCAATGCACTGATTGTAAATGTATGTTAATTTATCTGTAATTATTGGGGCTGAGTAGCGTAATACCTGGTTAATTTCATCAAGTCCTGCTGTGTTGTTGTTCTTTAAAGATGAAAGATAATTATAAACTTCACTAACTTACATGAAAGGGAAAGGGAGCCACTGAAGCAGAAACTAGATAGGGCGACAAATACCTCGTGTTCTATAGTACACGATGTGGCCATTAATGTCTCTTTACCCATTGGACTTTCCAGAGACAGTTTACTCCGGATCGTTGTAGGTCCAAAATGCCGCGTCCCACTCGGGAGAGATATTGCCTTCCACCGTCTCCTCGTGTTCCAAGGGTTCCACAGGAAGTCAAGCGGAGAGCGCAAACTGGGGCTCAACCCTCAGGCCACAATATGTAGGTGGACTCTTCCGCATCGGCAGTTGCCATGTCGGTGGATGATTTCAGACCCCAACATAGGCGGAGGCAGAAGAGCTGTATTGAGATTTGTCATCAGAAGGAATAATGTCCTGACGACCTTCATCAGAAGCTGCATATTTGATACGGGGCGATCTGCTGTGGGTGGTAGACTGCTTCCGTCGCCTGGTGCGCTTGCTGGGTTCAGCTCTGGTAGAAGGGGGTGGTTTACATCTTCTAGAGATCACCAGGTACAGAGACGTACTCATGGGACATCACGGATATCTTCCAATAGCCGCTCGGTACACTGACCTCCTCAAAGACAATTCCAGTATTTCTAGGGGTCACGTGGTACATGAACGTACTCGAGGATATCTCAAGTATCTCCTGGGAAGCAGCCTATAGGTTAACTTAACTTTAAATACTGTGAAATAAATCAATCCGTACAACGACGTAATCGTATGTAACAAGTTGTTTGTCTTCTTCCAATCGTTAAAATCAGTGATTCCTTACAGGTGACCGCCACTTACCTTTCTACCTTTCTATCACTCAAACCGAAACGTTCGTTTTGATTTTTGCATGATCACAATGTCTCCATGCTGATTCTGCTGTTATCACGCTATTCAAATATTTTCTAGGGGATAGATTCTGCTGTTGTCACAATGTTCAAATGTTTTCTATGGGGATAGATTCTGCTGTTGTCACAATGTTCAAATGTTTTCTAGGGGATAGATTCTGCTGTTGTCACAATGTTCAAATGTTTTCTAGGGGATAGATTCTGCTGTTGTCACAATGTTCAAATGTTTTCTAGGGGATAGATTCTGTTGTTGTCACAATGTTCAAATGTTTTCTAGGGGATAGATTCTGCTGTTGCCACATTGTTCAAATGTTTTCTACGAGACCGATTCTTCTGTTGTCACACTGTTCAAATATTTTCCAGGAGACAGATTCTGCTGTTGTCACACTGTTCAAATGTTTTATATGAGATTGCTTTCGCTGTTAAATTCATTTTTGAATGCTACATTTCCCCAGTTAAACAGAGTAGCTACTGACAGCAGGTGTCTTTCAGGATGTTGTGCTAACAAGAGTATTGTGATAAAATATACCTGTACAGTCATCATCATCTGGTGCCGTCTCCCCACGAAAGGTTGACAATGAATATCCACTCTGCTCTGTTTGTTGACTTCGGAGAGCACTCGGCCAAGCTGGTTCCTGATCATCTCTTGATGTTGTCCTCCCATCTATAACGCTGTCGTCCTCTTGTTTTCCTCCCCTCCATTATGCCCTCAAGAAAGGTCTTCAATATAGCATTATGTCTCTTGACATGCCCAAAGTATCTTAGCTGTCTTGTTTTTATGATTTCCAATATCTATACAGCATGCAAAAACATCTATATGATATCACACATCATGCTTGGAAATCAGTCCCAAATCATCTGAGTGCCCCGAACCACAAAGGCAAATCTGACCCTTTTCCCGGCTAGACAACCACTGTATCACTCTCTCCCTCTCCTCCACGGTTTCCCCACCCACCCACCCACTACAGTTACGATCCACCTATCGCACATCCCAAGTCTCCATTTAAATACTCCCTACACTCCAACATGCACATTTCTGACAAGCCACAGCTTCTTACAAGTTACAGCTAAGTGTTCTATTCATCTTATTTGATTTTTTTTTTAACACAGCATTCATGTGAATTTACATTTCCTCTCTCTCTCTCTCTTCGTCTTGTATGATTAAGGCTCACACCCTGATGTCACAACTGTGTACTAGTTAAGTAATAAAGGTGTTCCTACTTTTTTTTTTCCCAGATTATACATTTTGGCATCACCTCTTCACCGCATTGGCTCCGTGTATAGTTAGACTAATTATCCTGTGTTACTATATTGTGTGGTGTGATAAAATATAGCTGTGCAGTGTGTTGTAATAAAAAATTTTTTTTTTCAGACAACGAAAACATCAGGCCGTGACCCGGTGGTACTGCAAACCGGGTCCACCTGTAACGAGATGTGGACCATACCCCCGGCAGTCAATGTGCAGGGCGGCCTCAAACACCTCGTTGGTTCCAAAATAACAAAGTGTACATTCTACAGAGCGCAGAACTACACTTTGATCTTAGCCAAAAGGCCGAGAAGCGATAAAGATATCCATATAATGTGTTGTGATAATGCGCGTAAATAGTTTATTCCTGTAACAAATGTTTATACAATGCGCTGTGAGAACAAATATCTATAGTGTGTTGTAATTTTTAAAAAAGTTTATACAGTGTGATGTGATAACAAATATCTATACAGTGTGCTATGATAACATATAGTATGCTGTGATAACAGGTGACTGCACATTGCATTGTGATAATTGTAACGGAATAAGAATTTCGTGTGTCTTTTCCTTTGCTGTTCAGATTTAAGGAGGTTGCTTCCCTTGCTTCCTGATTGAAGTTGCCATTTAAGTCTCAGCTGAACTAATCTCCCCTGACTCAGGAAGCCTGGACAGGTATGTGGTTATAACAACTTTCACGGGCTGGCGAGAAGTTGTAAGGGAAAGTTTTTGAGTTGTGAGAAAGTGTTAAGTCAGTCTTGGCCTGGTTCTTGAAGCGAGCTGTAGTGTTTGGATAACCGTAACCTAACGTGATTTTTAACAATAATTTGAGACAAGGGATGCTACCATCATCATCAACTGCTTCACACAGATCCATCATCATCATGTTCATCATTAAACATTGGCTGAACTGTCCTAGGATGTGTTGAGACCAGCGTATGTGGTACTGGTGTGGACTTGTCGAACCTGCCGGAGTGTATCCTACAGCTGTTGTTGTCGTGAGAATATGTTCAAGCTTTGGGGAGGGGGGTGCGTGTGTGTGTATGTTTGTGTGGAATCCAGTCAGAAACACTTCATCTAAAACCACCATACTTTTTCATCTTGGCGCCTTATTGCAATCTATAAAAGACTAATCGTCTTCATAAAATGTGCCCATCAAGTGTGTTGTGATAAGAAGTGCCTGGGACAGATCAAGAATGATTAAGCTGTTAGCATCACTTACTGAAGTAAGACATGGGGATGCATGCGAGCAACAGAACTGTACGCAGAAACCAGTAAACTCACAGAAGTGTGACCATGTGAAGCCAGCTGTCTGGCCAGCACCAGGTCAAGCGATCAGGGTTTCTTGTTTTCTAATCGCTTGTTTATATGTCTGCCCACCAACTGTTCTACTCGTGCACGTGTGTGTGTGTGTGTGTGTTTACATAGGATATATTAAAAAACTACAACAAACGTGGTATAACACAAACAAAAAAGCAACGGATATTTTTGTCTTTTCTTCACATAAAAGAATGGATGACCAAATACTGTGTTATAAGAAATTCTTCTCTAATGTAAGCATTTTTAAATTACACAAACAACACGAATGCAAGGCAATGATATGTATGTACAGCGCTATTAGTGGTCAGTGTAACAGTCTGGTGTTTTCTCATTTCATGTCGCTGAAGGTTATCGATTGGTTGTCTATTTGAAGTCATACATTTTTCGTGTGCTAAGGTTTACTTATATGATGTATATTATTACTCTCAAGTATGACTGCACGTGTCCTGTTATTTCTAGTGGAAGTGGCGGTCATAAATAATTCCACACACACACATTCGCTGTACCAGACTCTCCCGTCCAGTGTTCGACCAAAAGAGGAGCTTATAGTAGTAGTAAGAGTAATCTAGCCCAATATGGCAGTGTTTCTCATCAGCTACTCTGAGGATACAATGTAATCTAGCCCAAATATGGTAGTGTTTCTCATCAGGCACTCTGAGGATACAATGTAATCTAGCCCAAATATGGTAGTGTTTCTCATCAGGTACTCTGAGGATACAATGTAATCTAGCCCAAATATGGTAGTGTTTCTCATCAGGTACTCTGAGGATACAATGTAATCTAGCCCAAATATGGTAGTGTTTCTCATCAGGTACTCTGAGGATACAATGTAATCTAGCCCAAATATGGTAGTGTTTCTCATCAGGTACTCTGAGGATACAAAGTAATCTAGCCCAAATATGGCAGTGCATGAAGTTCTCTGAGAATACAAAGTAATCTAGCCAAAACATGGTAGTGTTCCTCATCAGGTATTCTGAGAATACAAAGTAATCTAGAGCAAACACGATAGTGTTTCTCATGAGGTACTCTGGGAATACAAAGTAATCTAGACCAAACACAATAGTGTTTCTCATGAGGTACTCTGAGGATACAAAGTATGAGCAATTTGTTTCAACACCTGCTTTCTCATTTTATACTACAATACATAATCAAGGCTAACGAGAAGAGAATTCTGGAGAGAAATGATCGCCTACGCCACGGCACTTGATTGATTGACATAATATTAAGATATAACAAATGACAATACGTACATGAGTCATTTATCTTGTGTGCACTAGTCAACAATTCACATATTTAGATACTAGCACTGGTCACAGATCCCCAGCTGGAGATAGTTAAAGCCAGCACGACGCACGCGAGCCCGCGCACACATACGTGTGTGTATATATATGTATGTGTGTGTGTGTGTGTATATACATACATATTTTACGGTGACCTTTAAGCCAAGTTAGCACTGCACGTGCCAGAACCAGGCAAACATGACTGAGTTTCTGTCGTGTACGGAAGGTGACTTAGTGCTTACAAAATAATATTTCCGCTGCCATTCACGACGATTATAAGATCGATATAATCCACATCCAGTATCTTCACAACGCCTGCACTTCGTTTCCTAGGGCCTTAAAAGGCGGAAACTGAATTTGTTTGTGTCATATAATGACATCAAGCAACCGATACCGCACTCAATTGTCCAGTATGACAAACAGGCAGATCAGCAAGGTGTAATAAACTTTTACAAAAAAATAATTACATGCAATCTCTCTCTCTCTCTCTCCCTCTCTCTCTCTCTCTCTAGAATGTAAAGTCCCTCACATATCACTGAGTGGTCATTATACGGTCTGTTGCACATGGATAAAAATGAATTTAAAGTTCTCAAAAATAAACAGATCAGGAAGTTTCAACAAATTCAACTTAGAATAATTTCTTAAAGAGTTGCAAGCAACACCTCTAGATTATGTATACCAATTATCTGACCCCGAGAAGGCCCTGAAATACTGGATAAACATCTTCTTCGTGTCAGTTACTGAAGCCTATAAATATCTATAATCTTTAAAGAACAACAACACGGCATGAATTGATGAAATTAGCAACAAGATCTACTCGGCCCCAGTAATTACAGATACACTAACATACATTTACAATCCGTGCACTGCACACTGTCATTTTCCCCAGACTTTGACAAATGTAAAAAATATACCCCCTTTTGAAATCTGGTTCAGAGAAAATTCCATCAAGCTATAGGCCAATTTCCATTCTATCGAATTTGTCAAAACCCCTATAAAACACATACATAAGACAACCTTATATCTTACTTACATCTTACATCCTTCCCGTGCCGTTAAACGCCACATAGGACTCGCATGGTAGTTTGCCAAGTTTTCCTATTTTCGACGAGCTTTTCAACCTCATCAAGGGATATTATGACCACTAGACTGGCCTTTCTTAACAATGTCCTCTTTGGAGTTTCACGTGGTCGACCTCTTTTTCTTCGGCCTGTTGTGTTCCACTTTATAGCTTGCTTTCTTTCAACCTTTGCGATTTCTGAGTTGGTATCCTTGAAGCTCGATTGGTTTTGTTACGAGTTTACATAACAGCTCCTTTTTTTACTCCTACATGACTTTTTAGTCCATCTAGATGACTTTCAGGATAAGGTTATACAGGCTCAAGCCCTGAGATACTCTGAACCTCTTGTGGTCCTCTCGGGGATCTCGTGTGGTCCTTTCGGGGACCACACGGGGGACCACGGGACTTAACGAGGACCACAGGAGTAAATTCAGTAGGATCACAGGGCAGTCTTGGTGGTAGAAGCGAACGAAGAAGAAGAAGAGGAGGAGGATAAGGTTGTTAGCCTTATGCCCAACTCCCGTTTTACGATATGTGACGAAGAAAAAGAATCATAGGAAAGTATGCAGGTAAGAGCGTTAAAAAGCTCACGCCATCTTTTACGTCAACCTTACATCACATGCAAGAAAATGATTTGATTCTTGACTGTCAATCAGGTTTTAGGCCGAAACATTCCTGCCACACAGCTCTCACAAAAATGACAGAATGTTGGTTATCTAATTTAAACGATGATAAATTATGTGGTGCTGTCTTTGTTTATTTGACATACAGCAACTATTGGTGCTAGCTAACCCTACACAAGCTGGGCACGTCTATGAAGAAACAAATGATACATGAAGAAACGAGGACGAAGAGGGGATGGCGATTAAGTCAGAGAACTGTTGAAGATGTGACGACAATACAGCCATAAAAATTACTGGCTGCAAGACTTTGTCGTTATATACCATGTAACTCAAAATGGATTGCGCTAGTTCTTCACACGGCTATGTATTAAGTACATCAAGGCACCAACTGTGTGTGTTAGATGTATGGGTACACTCTTTAGCCTGTACAAAACATTCGATATTTGTTCTGACTCGTCCGAGCGTAAAGCATGACAAGATATGTGTGACAGAGATGTGGAATCATATTCGCTGCGCGTCCTGCGAGGGCTAAAGAAAAGTTATTGGCCCGACCAAGAAGGCAATGGACCTAGAATTATGAAATAAACATATTCATCCCGAAGCTCAAGAGAAGTGACACACCGTTCACCTCCGAACAAATCGGAAACTTCATTCCTTTCAAATACTTTAAGGTTGGGACACAGGAAACAGAGCAAGATCTGATTAGTAGGGTAAAAGATCTATGTACTCAAACCCGAAATTCTTCGAAACATTCTGTGTGAGCACGTGCACCAACTTTTCCACAGCTTCCTTGCTCTTTTAATCCATCCTTTAATCGGCACAGCAACTTACACTGGCCCTCATTCACATAATTCATCATCAAAATATCTTCCTTATCACATTTTATCCTGCCCATTTTTTGGGTCATGAATGTCTTCGGCCGTGGAGAGTCTGAGAGTCGCCACTGCATGAACCGTTTGTCTGAGGATCACAATGGTTTAGTCATTCAGCGATGAATCGTTCCAAAAAGTTATCATTAGATAACTCAAACTGCAGCAAAACTATCATGGATATAACATTCACTGATCCAGCAGCTACATAGTGAATGTAACACTAACCGATCCGGCAAATATAGCATGAAAGTAACACTGACTGGGGGCCTATAATAATGTGGCACAAAATGAACTAACATAATTTTAACAAAGAAGTAAGTGTTAAAAGGCATCAAATGTGAAAGCATTTCTTTTAGTTGAAATGAGGCACAACTATGACAACAACCACGATCTCTTTGCTATAGCACACATGATAAGTGATATGATCTATGACTTTTGAGCAGTAAGAAACTGTGTATTTGTAGTGATATGTTAAATAATAATAAAACAAAAAAAAACCACTTTATTCCCTGAAAATACAGTCATCACTTTTCTTCTTTTGTCATGTTCCTGGAGACGTTGAGGAGTGTCTGAGAGCTCACAAAGAATTGCTGGCACATTTTCCTGTATGTTTGTGTCATTATAGCACCAGTCAGAGGCGTGACTTGGAGGGGAAGGCGGGGTGTGTAAGCGCACATGCTGACATCATCAGAGGCGGTAACACTAGAATGACTATTAAAGCAGGCCTGCTGTGCTCCTCGCCGCTGGTCTTTCTACAGCAGCTGTGTCAAATTTTCTGATGCTTTAGCTAAATACTGTGATAATTAGCATTTGTGACTTAAAAATAAACCTTTTTTCCGAGAATGAAACAGTAAGTAGAGGAAAACTAGGAGAAATAAACGGTTTCGCTTAGTACTAGTTATGCTGTAACTAATAATGTAACGAACAATCTTGTAACTAATAATTCAGTGTAGAATTTTTTTGTTACAATTTTATTGTTAGTATTCATATAATCTAAGATATATTACATTTAAGCAATTTACAACTATATTTAATTTATAACATATTATTGTATGATAAAACTGACAACACTCTTAAATGTATAACAGTACTGATTCTATAATGTTAGATAACTAAGTAAATAAACTGACATTCCACAAATGTTGAGTAGGTGCTGAAATTCTTGTACGAGGGTTATATAGAAAGTTGTGAGCAAAAATTTGTTAAAAATCAGAATTTACAGAAAAAGAAAATATAAATGTATCACCTTAACTTGCATTCTTTTCTTTACTTTTCAACATAATCTCCATTTCTCTACACACATTTTCCCCATCGCTCTTTAAGTTTGAAAATACTCTCCCGGTAGAATTCCGTTCCAGCTGACCGACGGCATAGACGCACTGCTTTCTGGGCGTTCTCTCCTGTGGGACCCAGCGGGCACAACTTTTCTATCTCTCTCTCTCTCTCTCTGAACCTTAAGTGCCCAGGGCACATGGGGCTTCCGCAAGGGTTTTCCACAAATGCCCGTCCTTCGCTTTTTTTCTACTCTTGCCCAGGTGAGCCCTCTATTGCTCAACAACCTTTCTGTTGTTCTTCTCCATGTCTCTTTTGGTCTACCCTTACTTCTGCTCCCCTGTGGTGTCCATCTTAGTGCTATTTTTGGTAGTGAGTTGTCAGTCATTCGGAGCACATGTCCCAACCACCTAGAGTTTCAATCAGTTCATGTACTGCACTGTGTTCTATTCCAAGATTTACAGTGATTTCAGATACTGTGACATGCCAGTCTTCTTTAATGATGTCGTCAACCCTTTCCACATTGCGTTCAGTGGAGGCAGTTCGAGGGCGACCGCTGCGAGGCATATCTTGGATGCTCGTGTTTCCATCTTTGAAATGTTTCATCCACCTCCTAACACTGCTAGCACCCATACACACATCTCCATAAGCAAGTTAAAGTCTGGTGAATTTCAGCAACGGGGATTTCTTCTTTAACAAGCAACTAAATAACAGCACGTTGGCGAAACTAAACTTCAGCACCCGCCATATTGTTTATACCTCTACATGAAGTGCAAAGGTTGCAGATAAGGTGATACATTTAAATTTTCTCTATCTAAAAATTATGATTGTTTAAAAAATTTTTGCTTACGACTTTCGGTATGACCCTCGTATGTTAGTTGTTTGTTTAATGTTAGTACAAATGTCATCACAATATCTGATATATGAGAATTAAGATTTACCAATAACATTTGTACAAATAGCAATACTAAGGATTTTGCTGAAATCTTGGCTACCATAGCACGATGAGTTATTTTGGTCTGACCTAATATTCACGTCCGCCTGAAGCATTTCCACTGTTCAGTTTTCATGGTTCATTTCAAATGATTTCTTTCCAGGGCCTACCTCGGTCACCATGGTAGCAGTGCTTAAGCCCTACAGTAGGAATTCTTTTTTCAGAAGCAGCCGTGTGACAGACGCTCCAACACGGTCAACTAGCTCATCTTTTATTATCCTAAAGTATGTCATCAGGTCAGTTTTCAGCACTTCTCTACATTAGGACAATGTCACAAGTCAGCACTCCTCTACAACAGACGACGTCACTGGCTCTAACAAATGTAGAATTGTGCAACTTCACTGACCTATTTTCCGATACAGACAAGATGTTGTCAGAACTAATCTGACAGCTAAGTAAAGCTTGTGAAATCTCATGACATGACATGACATGACATGGTGGTAATTTGTTGAGCTCAGCAAGGCACGCTGAGCAGAGAAAGACATGACAAGACACAAATCTATAGGAAACCATCAAGACTATCAAGTGCCGCCGGATTCACTTCCAGTTTTACGCTACTGAGAGCTTGATAATTGCCAGACCATCCGCTCCTGACGTCAGCAGTAACTACAAAAGATTATAATCATGTCCACTATAGAAGTTAGGGAACGAAAGAGGAACAACAATTCTGACAGGTGTATTTTGACATGTTACACTATTGCTCCATGAATGTCACTTACAAGTTAAAGAGAAAAAGAGAAAACTACCTTGAAATAACCAGCAGAGAGAGAGAGAGAGAGAGATAGACAGAGAGAGACACAGAGAGAGAGACAGAGACAGATGATAATGATTGAAAATGAGAGAAATGAAAAGCTACAAGGAAAAGACGGTGAAGAGATATATATATATATATATATATATACAGTGCAGAGAGAGAGAGAGAGAGAGAGAGAGAGACAGTGGAGAGAAAGAAACTGACTGAGTGACTGATCTTTATTTCCAAAGGGTTAAGAATTGGACACGCCGGCCCGTCTGACATTATGGCCTTCATCATACAACTTTCACTGTTTCAGACATTCTACAAATATGCTGCGCATATAACAGATATAATTAACATTGAAAAGCTGAGAAACATAAAACAGAATAAAATGTACCATTTACGTTTCACTCTCTAAATTAGGGCGACGTCACAGGTCAACACTTCTCTACATTAATGTGACGTACAGAAAGTACCTACATCAGATCAGATCAGTGCCGTGCCGATAGGCGTAGACGGTCATCTGTCTCCATCTCGCTCGATTTTCCGTGTCTCGAATCAATTCTCTTGTTGTTTTCCCACCAAACCATGCAGTCAGGCTATCTAAGTATGTCTGTCTTCTTCTCTCCCACCAAACATGCAGCCAGGCTATCTAGGTATGTCTGTCTTCTTCTCTCCCACCAAACCATGCAGCCAGGCTATCTAAGTATGTCTGTCTTCTTTTCTCCCACCAAACCATGCAGCCAGGCTATCTAGGTATGTCTGTCTTCTTCTCTCCCACCAAACATGCAGTCAGGCTATCTAGGTATGTCTGTCTTCTTCTCTCCCACCAAACCATGCAGTCAGGCTATCTAGGTATGTCTGTCTTCTTCTCCCACCAAACATGCAGTCAGGCTATCTAGGTATGTCTGTCTTCTTCTCTCCCACCAAACATGCAGTCAGGCTATCTAGGTATGTCTGTCTTCTTCTCTCCCACCAAACATGCAGCCAGGCTATCTAGGTATGTCTGTCTTCTTCTCTCCCACCAAACATGCAGTCAGGCTATCTAGGTATGTCTGTCTTCTTCTCTCCCACCAAACATGCAGCCAGGCTATCTAGGTATGTCTGTCTTCTTCTCTCCCACCAAACATGCAGTCAGGCTATCTAGGTATGTCTGTCTTCTTCTCCTCTCCCACCAAACATGCAGTCAGGCTATCTAGGTATGTCTGTCTTCTTCTCTCCCACCAAACATGCAGTCAGGCTATCTAGATATGTCTGTCTTCTTCTCTCCCACCAAACATGCAGTCAGGCTATCTAGGTATGTCTGTCTTCTTCTCTCCCACCAAACATGCAGTCAGGCTATCTAGGTATGTCTGTCTTCTTCTCTCCCACCAAACATGCAGCCAGGCTATCTAGGTATGTCTGTCTTCTTCTCTCCCACCAAACATGCAGCCAGGCTATCTAGGTATGTCTGTCTTCTTCTCTCCCACCAAACCATGCAGTCAGGCTATCTAGGTATGTCTGTCTTCTTTTCTCCCACCAAACCATGCAGTCAGGCTATCTAGGTATGTCTGTCTTCTTTTCTCCCACCAAACCATGCAGTCAGGCTATCTAGGTATGTCTGTCTTCTTCTCTCCCACCAAACCATGCAGTCAGGCTATCTAGATATGTCTGTCTTCTTCACCCTCTCTGTCTCTTGCCATTTGCTTTTCTAGTCATGATCAGGTTTTCGAGACCTTTATGTCTGATGATGTGTCCGAGGAACTTTGATTGTCTTTTTCTTATGTTTGGCGCCAGTTTGGGATATTCTTTAGCCTGCTGTAATACTTCTTCATTTCTCTTTCTGTCTGTCCATCGTGTACAAAGCATCCTTCTTAGTAACCACATTTAAGTGGCCTTTACTCTTTGTTCTAATTGTTTATTCATGCTCCATGATTCACGTGCATAAAGTAGAATAGGTTCTTTAGAGCATCTTAGAACTCTCTCTCTCTCTTTTATTTTCAATGATACTTTTTATTAATGTTCTTCATTTTTCCAAAAGCTGTTTTTGTTATTATTATCCTGGCTAGTAAAGAGGATTAAAGAGAGAAAACTTAAATATTTTGGACACATTAAACGTCATGATAATCTAGAGAAAACCGTCTTGGAAGGGTACATAATAGGAAAAAGAAAGAGAGGAAGACCAAGGCGAAGACGGCTGCAAGACATCGTTGATGATCTGCAAATGGATGCATCAGCAGCAGACCATCTTGCTCATAACCGAGAGGCCTACAGGAGTGCTGTTAGGGAGGCAAAGTTCCGCAAGGGACATGCAAATGAATGAATCTTTGTTCTGATTTCTTCAGTGTACCTGTCGTCAGATGGTATGATTGTACTTAAATATCTGTATCCGTTGATCTTTTTAAATATATTTCCCTGCACTAAAATTCTGCATTCTGGTATTTTCTCTTTCTTGGATATCACCATTACTTCTGTTTTATTGGTTTAACCCATTTTTGCGCTTTCGTCTGTGACTTTGTCTAAGAGTTTTTGTAAGGGTAGGAACCTCTGCTGTCACTTCTGTGTCATCTACATACCTGATGTTGTTTACTTTCTTTCCTCCATTTTTACTCCACTTATTTTCTTGATTTCTCTCATTATTATTTCACTGTATAAAGAGAAGAGGTCTGGAGACAGAACACATCAAGTAGCTACATACATGTTAAAAAAAAGGTTATTCTCGCAGTCTCACACTAATGACTATCTACCAAACTACAGTTTCACTACTATTCTTAATAAATAATTAAATAAATTCGATGTCTAATGGAACAGATTAAAATGACATGTACATTTTATGAATCATGGAGGCATGCAGTCGAGAGAAATGAGAGAGAGAGGGGGGAGGGGGGAGAAAAAAAGAAACGAGAGAAAAGAAGAGAGATAAAAGCTAAGGTCAGTAATTTGTACCCCGCCGGCCAATCATCCACGTGTATATATGAGTACCTAGCTCCCTCTAGCACTCAGGTAGGAAAGGCAGGCCGGCGTGGTACAGACGTGTCATAACCATGCTAGTCTTAGAGAGAGAGAGAGCGAGAGAGAGAAGCAGAAAAAAAGAAAATATAGAGAAACGGGGAGAAGAAGAAGAACAACAACAACAACAACAAGAGGAAATATAAAGAAAACAGAGAGAACGAAGAGAGAGAGAGAGAAGAAGAAGAAGAGGAAGAAGAAGAAGAAGAAGAACAACAACAACAGCAACAAGAGGAAATATAAAGAAAACAGAGAGAACGAAAAGAGAGAGAGAGAGAGAGAGAGAGAGAGAGAGAGAAGAAGAAGAAGATACAGAGAAAGAAGAAAAAAGAGAGAGAGAAAGAGTAAAAGAAGAAAAGAAGAAGAGGAAGAAAATATTGAGAAAACAGGGAGAAAGAAGAAGAAGATAGAGAAAAACAGGCAGAAATAAGAAGATAGAGAAAACGGAGAAAGAAGAAGAAGATAGAGAAAACAGGGAGAAAGAAAAGAGAAAGACAGAAGAAGAAGATATAAATAAAAGGTTCTAAGGACTGTTACTGCTGGAGGTGGAGTAGAGGATACGCTCTCCACTCCAGCGGCGTGCGTCTCAAATAGCCTCTGACAGTCAAGTCCAGCTCCTGGCCTTCTCATGGCAGAACTGTTTAAACTGACAGGAGAAAGGGCGAAGACGAATATCTGGAGCCTAAAACCAGACACTTCGGGTAGATGAGAGTCACGTTTGGTAGCTCAACTACTGCTGCTGGCGAGATTCTTCAGCTGCCGTGCGTGGAGTGGGGCTCCTCCCGGCCAGTGAAGAATGGTGTAAATGGGGCTGCCGCGCGGCACCACTGTGAAAAAGGTGAAAGAAAGGATTAAGTGAAGTAAACAGTAGGCAAATCACGGCACCTCTGGTCTGGAGGTCAGCCACATCCTACGTGCACTCATATCGGGCGAAATGCCTGAACCGGCTTAACCCAGAGAGAAAACTTAAATATTTTGGACACATTAAACGTCATGATAATCTAGAGAAAACCGTCTTGGAAGGGTACATAATAGGAAAAAGAAAGAGAGGAAGACCAAGGCGAAGACGGCTGCAAGACATCGTTGATGATCTGCAAATGGATGCATCAGCAGCAGACCATCTTGCTCATAACCGAGAGGCCTACAGGAGTGCTGTTAGGGAGGCAAAGTTCCGCAAGGGACATGCAAATGAATGAATCTTTGTTCTGATTTCTTCAGTGTACCTGTCGTCAGATGGTATGATTGTACTTAAATATCTGTATCCGTTGATCTTTTTAAATATATTTCCCTGCACTAAAATTCTGCATTCTGGTATTTTCTCTTTCTTGGATATCACCATTACTTCTGTTTTATTGGTTTAACCCATTTTTGCGCTTTCGTCTGTGACTTTGTCTAAGAGTTTTTGTAAGGGTAGGAACCTCTGCTGTCACTTCTGTGTCATCTACATACCTGATGTTGTTTACTTTCTTTCCTCCATTTTTACTCCACTTATTTTCTTGATTTCTCTCATTATTATTTCACTGTATAAAGAGAAGAGGTCTGGAGACAGAACACATCAAGTAGCTACATACATGTTAAAAAAAAGGTTATTCTCGCAGTCTCACACTAATGACTATCTACCAAACTACAGTTTCACTACTATTCTTAATAAATAATTAAATAAATTCGATGTCTAATGGAACAGATTAAAATGACATGTACATTTTATGAATCATGGAGGCATGCAGTCGAGAGAAATGAGAGAGAGAGGGGGGAGGGGGGAGAAAAAAAGAAACGAGAGAAAAGAAGAGAGATAAAAGCTAAGGTCAGTAATTTGTACCCCGCCGGCCAATCATCCACGTGTATATATGAGTACCTAGCTCCCTCTAGCACTCAGGTAGGAAAGGCAGGCCGGCGTGGTACAGACGTGTCATAACCATGCTAGTCTTAGAGAGAGAGAGAGCGAGAGAGAGAAGCAGAAAAAAAGAAAATATAGAGAAACGGGGAGAAGAAGAAGAACAACAACAACAACAACAAGAGGAAATATAAAGAAAACAGAGAGAACGAAGAGAGAGAGAGAGAAGAAGAAGAAGAGGAAGAAGAAGAAGAAGAAGAACAACAACAACAGCAACAAGAGGAAATATAAAGAAAACAGAGAGAACGAAAAGAGAGAGAGAGAGAAGAAGAAGAAGAAGAGGAAGAAGAAGAAGATACAGAGAAAGAAGAAAAAAGAGAGAGAGAAAGAGTAAAAGAAGAAAAGAAGAAGAGGAAGAAAATATTGAGAAAACAGGGAGAAAGAAGAAGAAGATAGAGAAAAACAGGCAGAAATAAGAAGATAGAGAAAACGGAGAAAGAAGAAGAAGATAGAGAAAACAGGGAGAAAGAAAAGAGAAAGACAGAAGAAGAAGATATAAATAAAAGGTTCTAAGGACTGTTACTGCTGGAGGTGGAGTAGAGGATACGCTCTCCACTCCAGCGGCGTGCGTCTCAAATAGCCTCTGACAGTCAAGTCCAGCTCCTGGCCTTCTCATGGCAGAACTGTTTAAACTGACAGGAGAAAGGGCGAAGACGAATATCTGGAGCCTAAAACCAGACACTTCGGGTAGATGAGAGTCACGTTTGGTAGCTCAACTACTGCTGCTGGCGAGATTCTTCAGCTGCCGTGCGTGGAGTGGGGCTCCTCCCGGCCAGTGAAGAATGGTGTAAATGGGGCTGCCGCGCGGCACCACTGTGAAAAAGGTGAAAGAAAGGATTAAGTGAAGTAAACAGTAGGCAAATCACGGCACCTCTGGTCTGGAGGTCAGCCACATCCTACGTGCACTCATATCGGGCGAAATGCCTGAACCGGCTTAACCCAGAGGCTACGACACTGCTGGCGAGATTATTCAGCTGCCGCGCGTGGAGTGAAGCTCCTCCCAGCCAAGGAAGAAAATATAGAAAAGCAATTAGGGTTGTTGTGCGGCGCCGATGTGAAAAGGTGATGGAAAGGATAAAGTGAAGCTTAATCGTTATGTCCAGTAATCTCACGGCGAGAGCTACTCATACCACGGCACCTCTGCTCTAGAAGCCGGCCACGTCCGAAATACACCCATACGGGTAAAATATGCCTAAACCGGCTTACACCAGGGGTGAAACTTGATGGCTACGTATGCCACGGTACCTCCGCTCTAGAGGTGGCCACGTCCGATATACACCCATACCGGTGAAATATGCCTAAACCGGCTTACACTGGGACGAAACTTTATGGCTATGCATGCGGTACCTCTCCTCTAGAGGTTTGTCACGTCCTAAACACGCCCATACTGGGATAATATGCCTAAACCGGCTCAACCCAAGGGTGGAAGTCACCAGTGCGAGGATTCCTCCTCCTGGACAAAAGCTCCGTTTTTGTCACAACTAGGAAGGGTAGCGGCCACGACCACAAAATGCTGAAGTCGGAGACAGTGGACCAGGGCAATCGAGACAGGCAACCACCTCTCACCCGGCAGGGATGTTTGCGTATCCTAATCACGCTGAGGTTTTCCGGTGAGAAAGTCCAACTCTGGACTGGATGGGCAACTACCTCTCACCCGGCGGTGATACACGGGTATCTCAAAACACGTCGAGGTTTTCCGGTGAGAAAGTCCAACTCTAGGCTGGATGGGCATCCACCTCTCATCCAGCGAGGATTAATGATATCCAAAACACGCTGAGGTTTTCCGGTGAAAAAGTCCAACTCTAGACTAAACTGGTGCAATGAAAACCACGGTGTCTCGCAATCCCGCTTCTAAGACCCACCAAAAATACAGGCTCAAGCCCTGCGATACTGTGAACCTCTTGTGGTCCTCTCGGGGATCTCATGTGGTCCTTTCGGGGACCACACGGGGGACCACGGGACCTATCGAGGACAACAGGAGTAAATTCAGTAGGATCACAGGGCGGTCTTGGTGGTAGAAGGGAACAAAGAAGAAGAAGATATAGAGAAAACAGAGAGAAAGAAAAGAGGAAGAGAGAGAGAGAAGATATACAGAAAACAAGGAGAAAGAAAAGAGAGAGAGAGAGAAGAAGAAGAAGAAGATAATATAGTGAAAACATGGAGAATGAAAAGAAAAAGAGAGAGAGAGAGAAAATATAGAGAAAACGGACAGAAAGAAAAGAAGGAGGGGGAGAGAGAGAGAGAGAGAGAGAAGAAGAAGAAGAAGAAGAAGAAAAAGATATAGAGAAAACAGGCAGAAAGAAAAGAGAAAGAGAGAGAGAGAGAGAAGCAAAAGAAAAAGACGAAGAAGAAGAAAAAGACGAAGAAGAAGATATGAAGAAAACGGAGAAAGAATGGAGAAAGAGAGGAAGGGAGAGAGAGAAGAAGAAGAGAAAGATATAGAGAAAACAGACAGAAAGAGAAGAAGAAGAAGAAGAAGAAGGAAGAGGAGGAGGAGGAAGATATGAAGAAAACGGACAAAGAGAAGAGAGAGAAGAAGAAGAAGAAGAAGAAAAAGAAGAAGAAGAAGAAGATACGAAGAAAACGGACAAAGAGAAGAGAGAGAGAAGTAGAGAACGAGAAGAAGAAGATACGAAGAAAACGGACAAAGAGAAGAGAGAGAGAGAGAAGTAGAGAACGAGAAGAAGAAGATACAGAGAAAACAGGGAGAAGGAAAAGAGAGAGAAAGCGAGCAAATGAGAGGAAGAGAATGAAGTGAAATGTGTTTTAGCTGTATGTGACTTAAGTATTGCAGACCCACATGCCATGTATACGGAGTCAGTGTACTAGGAGCTCTTCATTCTGTGTGTAAACTGACTGTATCAGTTATCTGTGTTATTTACCAAGAAAACATGAAACTTAGTATGTGAGTTCTGTGTCGGATTAATACAAAACAAAAGACAGTATATGAAGTACAAGGGGTGATTGATAATTTCTCGGCATCAGGTACAAATACTTGAAATACACAGTTGATATTACGTGCACTTGTAGATCAGGTTAATGTAAGATTAAACACCAAGTTTCAAGAAATTAACTGCAACCAATTTTTTTACAGGCTACTGAAGTGGTGAGGGGTGGCAGAAATTGAGAAAATAGATAAAATTTCTCATCGAGCAGTCATTCGCTACCTCTGCATCAAGGGCTTATCATCGAAGGAGATCCATGAGGATATGGTAGAGACTCTAGGGGAGAGTGCCCTTTCTTACAGCACAGTGAAGAAATGGGCAGCTCAATTCAAACATGGAAGGGAGAGTTTGGAAGATGATCCCCGTCCACGAAGACCAAGAACGGTAACCACCAATGAAACCACCGGCAGACTTCATGACATGATAATGGAGGATCGATGACTAACTGGGCGGTACATTGATACTTAGTTGAGCATCTTCCAGGAACGTGTTCATGCCATTATTCACAATGATCTTCAAATGACAAAGGTCTCTGTTCGATGGGTTCCGAAACTTCTTGGAGCTGATCACAAACGACAGTGTCTCAACATGTCAAGAGACAATCTTGGCTTTTTTCTGCAGATCCTGAAAAGTTTCTTCGGCACTTTGTAACTATAGATGAGTCTCGAGTTCATTATTTTTAACCAGAAACCAAAGAACGGTCAAAGCAGTGGAAACATCATGCATCCCCACCTCCAAAGAAAGCAAGGGTGATTCTGTCTGCAGGCAAAGTGATGGCTTCCATCTTTTGGGATTCAGAAGGCGTGCTATTGGTAGACTATCTTCAAAAGGGCAGAACGGTCACAAGGGCCTATTACGCTAATCTTGTGAAGCAACTGCGGGTCAAATTGAAGGAAAAGGTCAAGGGATATTGACGAGAGGAGTCATCTTTCAGCAAGACAATGCTCCAGTTCACAAGTCGGCGGTGGCAATGGCTGCCATTCATGAATGCGGCTTCCAGCTTCTTGAACATTCTCCTTATTCTCCAGATTTGGTCCCTTCGGACTATTACCTGTTTACTAAAAAGCTCAGTGGTCGCAAATTTGCTTCAGATGATGACGTCATTCATGGTGTAAACCACTTTCTACCGACACAAGATGCTGACTTTTACAAAGAAAGGATCTGGATGCTCCAGGATCGCTGGACTAAGTGCATAAACTTGCAAGGGGACTATGTTGAGAAATAACTCCAAAAAGTTGTCCATAAATAATCCGTTGTACCTTAGGCCGAGAACTTATCAATCACCCTTGGTATACATGCCATTAATACAGAAAATAAGATAGTATATGAACTACACATACTATTAGTACAGAGAGCAAAGGACAGTATATGAACTATACATGCTATTAATACAGAAAACAAAAGAAGCCACCAACACAAATAAATGCATTGTTTACACATTGTCCTAAACTGCTACTACTGATCAAGGAAAACTGCATGGACATTTACTACAGTGGAGTAACCATAACCTTCTGATAAGTTTCAATGCGGACTTTTTGAAAGTAACACAAGAGAATGCTGTGTGAGCACTTTTCCTTACTTCAATCTGACAAGGCGAAACTTTATACATCAGACGCTAGACGAGAGGAAAAGCTTGACTCCATTGTACGCTGTCTGCGATAAACATGATTTGATGCACAAAATAATATGCTTATGCTGAACAAACAGAGGCTAACAAGAAGGCAGATCTATGCTGCTACATTCAGACTGTGTGTTGTACATACCTGATTGTAGGTGCCCCTTAATGAACTTCCGTAGCACCAGTCGTACATTTCTGGCGTCAGTTCTAGAGGTGACATCATCATGTTGTCTGTGCTGAATAAGACTGTCCATTCACGGCACGAAAACATATGTCACAGATTGATAAGAATGGCAGTGTTCGGTCACAAGATGAGAATTCAAACACGGACACAGCTTGTAACCAGTCTCTGGATACAAGCACACGACCATCTAACAACTGATGCTCATAGTGACAGCTCCATATTTTCACTGGCAGAAAACATCGGGAATTAATCGACCTTAAACACCCTTACACTTCCAGACTGTCGAGGTGTTTATAGCACAAGAAAGTTCTCCCGGTGCTGATGAGGCTAGCACATTTAACACTCGTCATATTTCTTTCTTATTAGGAAACAGTTTTCTTCGACACTTCTATTAAGTTTTCTTTTCTTGGCAAGGTCGCCTTACGTCAATTACACAAGGGTTGCTATAAAGAGTAAGCCACAAAGACATAATACAAATACTTTAAATGCTATCTAAGAGCTGAGAAATCACAAGAGTTGGACACACAAAGAGCAGATATGTATACGATACTAAACAACGACTTGTATGAATATCAAGTAATCACTACCACAACGAAATATGGGCATGTCCCTACAGCCTGATGTTTTCCTACAGAAAATTCCAGCACTAAGTGGCTAAGAGGTCACATAATCAGTAATTTGAGATACGCGGCTGTCAAGGCGCTGAACAACAGAAAGTGAACGCATATTTGTTTGTACACTACTGAGTTAGGTAAAACTTCAATGAAATATTAGCCTCATTAAGGCAGACATAACTGAGTCACACAAAGTAAAGTGTAAATATTATGGCAGACATAACTGAGTCACACAAAGTAAAGTGTAAATATTATGGCAGACATAACTGAGTCACACAAAGTAAAGTGTAAATATTATGGCAGACATAACTGAGTCACACAAAGTAAAGTGTAAATATTATGGCAGACATAACTGAGTCACACAAAGTAAAGTGTAAATATTAAGGCAGACATAACTGAGTCACACAAAGTAAAGTGTAAATATTATGGCAGACATAACTGAGTCACACAAAGTAAAGTGTAAATATTAAGGTACATTATTTATACACTAGGAAACGTAAGAGACTCACTATTTAGACTGTGTATAAACTATGCAGACAGTGTCACGCCGGGAACTGTGGGACTGGCCGCTTATAACCAACTATACAGCCAGCGACAGTGAGCAACATTAGAAAATAACTTCAGGACAACATAAACGGCATTAATTCATAAGAAATATACGGCACGAGCAATATTTGTGTTAAGGAACTGAAATCACCGCTCAACAAAATAAAAGAGCTCTTACTACAGAACAATTTGTGCGAAAATTTTCCAAAGACAAAATTATAAAGCAAAAATTGTGATGTACTCCGCTAGCATGATCAGATCACTATATTTCTGACGACAAAGCGTTGACATGAGAGACAAGTTTCACTGAAATCACACGTTACGCCAGATTCCGCCTGATCGATAAGAACGCACCCAACAGTCTGCGCATCCGTTGGGAAGTCAGGTTTAACCGTACTGCGTCAACATACTGCCAACAGACATGATCCACCCAGACTTACTAGTCAACATACTGCCAACAGACATGCTCCAACCAGACTAACTAGTCAACATACTGCCAATAGACATGATCCAATCAGACTAACTAGTCAACATACTGCCAACAGACATGATCCAACCAGACTAACTAGTCAATATACTGCCAACAGACATGATCCAACCAGACTAATTAGTCAACATACTGCCAACAGACATGATCCAACCAGACTAACTAGTCAACATACTGCCAACAGACATGCTCCAACCAGACTTACTAGACAACATACTGCCAACAGACATGATCCAACCAGACTAACTAGACAACATACTGCCAACAAACATGATCCAGTCAGACTAAATAGTTAACATGCCGCTAAAAGACATGCTCTATGTTCTCAGACTAGCTAGTTAACATGCTGCCAACAGACATGATCCATGCTCTCAGACTAACATACTGCCAAAAGATAAGCTCCATGTTCTCAGGCTAACTAGTTAACATAATGCCAAAAGATAAGCTCCATGTTCTCAGGCTAACTAGTTAACATGCTGCCAACAGACATGCTCCATGTTCTCAGGCTAACTAGTTAACATACTGCCAACAGATAAGCTCCATTTTCTCAGGCTAACTAGTTAATATGCTGCTAACAGATAAGCTCCATGTTCTCAAGCTAACTAGTTAACATACTGCCAACAGATAAGCTCCATGTTCTCAAACTAGCTAGTTAACATGCTGCCAACAGACATGCTCCATGTTCTCAAACTAACATACTGCCAACAGATAAGCTCCATGTTCTCAAACTAACATACTGCCAACAGACATGCTCCATGTTCTCTGACTAACATGCTTCCAACAGACATGCTCCATATTCTCAGACTAACATATTTCCAACGGACATGCTCCATGTTCTCTGACTAACATGCTTCCAACAGACATGTTCCATATTCTCAGACTAACATATTTCCAACGGACATGCTCCATGTTCTCAGACTAACATATTTCCAACAGACATGCTCCATATTCTCAGACTAACATATTTCCAACGGACATGCTCCATGTTCTCAGACTAACATATTTCCAACGGACATGCTCCATGTTCTCAGACTAACATATTTCCAACGGACATGCTCCATGTTCTCAGACTAACATGTTCAAACAGACGAGTTCTATGTTATCAGACTAAGGTGCTTCCAACAGAAATGCTCCATGTTCTCAGACTAACATGCTGCCAACAGACATGCTCTATGTTCTCACACTAACATGCTTCAAACAGACGAGCTCCATGTTCACAGACTAACATGCCGCCAACAGATGAGATCCATGTTCACAGACTAACATGCCCCCAAGAGACGAGCTCCATGTTCTCAGACTAACATGCCGCCAACAGACGAGCTCCAGACTAACATGCCGCCAACAGACGAGATCCATGTTCACAAAATAACATGCCGCCAACAGACGAGCTGCATGTTCACAAACTAACATGCCGCCAACAGACGAGCTCCAGACTAACATGCCGCCAACAGACGAGCTCCATGTTCACAAACTAACATGCCGCCAACAGACGAGCTCCATGTTCTCAGACTAACATGCCGCCAACAGACGAGCTCCAGACTAACATACCGCCAACAGACGAGCTCCATGTTCACAGACTAACATGCCGCCAACAGACGAGCTCCATGTTCACAGACTAACATGCCGCCAACAGACGAGCTCCATGTTCACAGACTAACATGCCGCCAACAGACGAGCTCCATGTTCACAGACTAACATGCCGCCAACAGACGAGCTCCATGTTCACAGACTAACATGCCGCCAACAGACGAGCTCCATGTTCACAGACTAACATACCGCCAACAGACGAGCTCCATGTTCACAGACTAACATGCCGCCAACAGACGAGCTCCATGTTCACAGACTAACATGCCGCCAATAGACGAGCTCCATGTTCACAGACTAACATACCGCCAACAGACGAGCTCCATGTTCACAGACTAACATGCCGCCAACAGACGAGCTCCATGTTGTCAGACTAACTAGTTAACATACTGCCAACAGGCATGCATGATGTTCTTAGACTAACTCGCACACTGGCTTTCTTTCAGTACAACCCATGTGTGAGTATCTTCGCAAACTGATCTTCTATTTGGTCTTCACGTCACTTTGAGTTTTGCCTAGAAAACTATTTTCTATAAAACTAAATATGGCTGCCAAGTTTTCATAAGAGTAGCTGTTTCTCATAATATAAAAGTTTCAAAGCGAGCAACAAGTAAGCTTCTGTTCAATGCACCTCACATACTCTTTCTTAAACAAGACTAATATTCCAAGTTACGATACGACACTTCATGATTCCTTTCTTTTTACAGACATTTAAACTACGAATCAATAAGGCAAGAAAAATAAACTAAAGATCAAGAGATCCATTAAATGCATCATAAATCAGTAAATCAATGAAACACACAATGGATCAATAAAGCTGCAAAACAAACTATGAATCAATAAACCTATTAAATTCGATCAGTCAGTCAGTCAGTCATTTGCATGTCCCTTGCAGAACTTTGCCTCCCTAACAGCTCTCCTGTAGGACTCTCGGTTGTAAGCAAGATGCCCTGTTGCTGATGCCTCCATTTGCAGATTATCAACGATATCTTGCAGCCTTCTTCGTCTTGGTCTTCCTCTCTTTTTTTCCATTATGTACCCTTCCAAGACTGTCTTCTCTAAACTATCATGATGTTTAATATGTCCAAAATATTTAAATTTTCTCTATTGAATCCTCTTTACTAGCCAGCCTTCTTCAGTATTAAGTTCTTGTTGTATGGATATATTTGTTCTTTTTTGTGTCCATGACATTTAAAGAACTTTTATTAAATTATGAATCAATAATCCAACTGAAGAAGCAATGAATCAAGAAAGATGGGCAGCAGGTATGAAACACTTGGGAAAACATGCAGAAAGCGAGGTATATATGAAGACAGTTGTAAGATGGGATGGTGTAAGAATGATATCACTGGTCAGTTATTTATGTAACCAAACACAGTGGCTGTAAACAGTGATGGCACAGAAACTGGTTAGTTATCTCCGTAACCAAACACAGTGATGGTAAAGAAGATTTAAGGGGCACGCAGACAAGTAAAACCAACTATCTGAAGATTATAAAGATAGCAGGCGCGGTCTGCTGTAAGAAAGTTACAACAAACAGAGGTTAAATAAGTATGAACTCATTGCTGAGACGAAGCATGAAAGCTGCGGTTAAGTGTGTGAGCAGGATACGACCAGATATGCTCTCAGATTCCAGTCACATTAATCACATGCTAAAAGGAGATCGACCTCTGTACAGCGGCGCGGGTTGGCTGAGTAAATATGGGGAGGTATTGCGCTAACCAGAAACACAAGAAACATGGCAAACATATCTGCTTTCTCCACATGTGCATGCAAGGCAATATTATATATCTGATCAATACGTTTATGTCGTGCTGGGCGTTACTTGGCTCCATGTTCACAGACTAACATGCCGCCAACAGACGAGCTCCATGTTCACAGACTAACATGCCGCCAACAGACGAGCTCCATGTTCACAGACTAACATACCGCCAACAGACGAGCTCCATGTTCACAGACTAACATGCCGCCAACAGACGAGCTCCATGTTCACAGACTAACATGCCGCCAATAGACGAGCTCCATGTTCACAGACTAACATACCGCCAACAGACGAGCTCCATGTTCACAGACTAACATGCCGCCAACAGACGAGCTCCATGTTGTCAGACTAACTAGTTAACATACTGCCAACAGGCATGCATGATGTTCTTAGACTAACTCGCACACTGGCTTTCTTTCAGTACAACCCATGTGTGAGTATCTTCGCAAACTGATCTTCTATTTGGTCTTCACGTCACTTTGAGTTTTGCCTAGAAAACTATTTTCTATAAAACTAAATATGGCTGCCAAGTTTTCATAAGAGTAGCTGTTTCTCATAATATAAAAGTTTCAAAGCGAGCAACAAGTAAGCTTCTGTTCAATGCACCTCACATACTCTTTCTTAAACAAGACTAATATTCCAAGTTACGATACGACACTTCATGATTCCTTTCTTTTTACAGACATTTAAACTACGAATCAATAAGGCAAGAAAAATAAACTAAAGATCAAGAGATCCATTAAATGCATCATAAATCAGTAAATCAATGAAACACACAATGGATCAATAAAGCTGCAAAACAAACTATGAATCAATAAACCTATTAAATTCGATCAGTCAGTCAGTCAGTCATTTGCATGTCCCTTGCAGAACTTTGCCTCCCTAACAGCTCTCCTGTAGGACTCTCGGTTGTAAGCAAGATGCCCTGTTGCTGATGCCTCCATTTGCAGATTATCAACGATATCTTGCAGCCTTCTTCGTCTTGGTCTTCCTCTCTTTTTTTCCATTATGTACCCTTCCAAGACTGTCTTCTCTAAACTATCATGATGTTTAATATGTCCAAAATATTTAAATTTTCTCTATTGAATCCTCTTTACTAGCCAGCCTTCTTCAGTATTAAGTTCTTGTTGTATGGATATATTTGTTCTTTTTTGTGTCCATGACATTTAAAGAACTTTTATTAAATTATGAATCAATAATCCAACTGAAGAAGCAATGAATCAAGAAAGATGGGCAGCAGGTATGAAACACTTGGGAAAACATGCAGAAAGCGAGGTATATATGAAGACAGTTGTAAGATGGGATGGTGTAAGAATGATATCACTGGTCAGTTATTTATGTAACCAAACACAGTGGCTGTAAACAGTGATGGCACAGAAACTGGTTAGTTATCTCCGTAACCAAACACAGTGATGGTAAAGAAGATTTAAGGGGCACGCAGACAAGTAAAACCAACTATCTGAAGATTATAAAGATAGCAGGCGCGGTCTGCTGTAAGAAAGTTACAACAAACAGAGGTTAAATAAGTATGAACTCATTGCTGAGACGAAGCATGAAAGCTGCGGTTAAGTGTGTGAGCAGGATACGACCAGATATGCTCTCAGATTCCAGTCACATTAATCACATGCTAAAAGGAGATCGACCTCTGTACAGCGGCGCGGGTTGGCTGAGTAAATATGGGGAGGTATTGCGCTAACCAGAAACACAAGAAACATGGCAAACATATCTGCTTTCTCCACATGTGCATGCAAGGCAATATTATATATCTGATCAATACGTTTATGTCGTGCTGGGCGTTACTTGGCTGAGCTAAATGAAACGGCAGAGAAAGCCTTACTGTACTGCCATTACAAATGCTCACAATTATAAGTCCTTTCACAAATTTTGACTGGAATATTTGTTATTTCTAAACATATAAGCGTGGTCGTTCTAGAACACAGATCACGTCACCACAGCTACACCAGCATGACTGTGTTAGGTCGCAGACGAGTCACATCACCAACATGATTATGTTAGGTCGCAGACGAGTCACACCACCAACATGATTATGTTAGGTCGCAGACGAGTCACACCACCAACATGATTATGTTAGGTCGCAGACGAGTCACACCACCAGCATGATTATGTTAGGTCGTAGACGAGTCACACCACCAGCATGACTGTGTTAGGTCACGCACAAGTCACACCACCAGCATGACTGTGTTAGGTCGCAGACGAGTCACACCACCAGCATGACATGTGTTAGGTCACACACAAGTCACACCACCAGCATGACTGTGTTAGGTCACACAAAAGTCACACCACCAGCATGACTTGTGTTAGGTCGCAGACGAGTCACACCACCAGCATGACTATGTTAGGTCACACAAAAGTCACACCACCAGCATGACTGTGTTAGGTCGCACACACGTCACACCACCAGCATGTCTGTGTTAGGTCGCACACAAGTCACACCACCAGCATGACTGTGTTAGGTCGCAGATGAGTCACACCACCAGCATGACTTGTGTTAGGTCGCACACAAGTCACACCACCAGCATGACTGTGTTAGGTCACACAAAAGTCACACCACCAGCATGACTTGTGTTAGGTCGCAGACGAGTCACACCACCAGCATGACTATGTTAGGTCACACAAAAGTCACACCACCAGCATGACTGTGTTAGGTCGCACACACGTCACACCACCAGCATGACTGTGTTAGGTCGCACACAAGTCACACCACCAGCATGACTGTGTTAGGTCGCAGATGAGTCACACCACCAGCATGACTTGTGTTAGGTCGCACACAAGTCACACCACCAGCATGACTGTGTTAGGTCACACAAAAGTCACACCACCAGCATGACTGTTAGGTCACACAAAAGTCACACCACCAGCATGACTGTGTTAGGTCGCACACAAGTCACACCACCAGCATGACTGTGTTAGGTCGCACACAAGTCACACCACCAGCATGACTGTGTTAGGTCGCACACAAGTCACACCACCAGCATGGCTGTGTTAGGTCGCACACAAGTCACACCACCAGCATGACTGTGTTAGGTCACACCACCAGCATGACTGTGTTAGGTCAGACACAAGTCACACCATCAGCATGACTGTGTTAGGTCACACACAAGTCACACCACCAGCATGATTGTGTTAGGTCATACACAAGTCACACCACCAGCATGACTGTGTTAGGTCGCACACAAGTCACACCACCAGCATGACTGTGTTAGGTCGCACACAAGTCACACCACCAGCATGACTGTGTTAGGTCATACACAAATCACACCACCAGCATGACTGTGTTAGGTCGCACACAAGTCACACCACCAGCATGGCTGTGTTAGGTCGCACACAAGTCACACCACCAGCATGACTGTGTTAGGTCACACCACCAGCATGACTGTGTTAGGTCACACAAAAGTCACACCACCAGCATGACTGTGTTAGGTCACACACAAGTCACACCACCAGCATGACTGTGTTAGGTCGCACACAAGTCACACCACCAGCATGACTGTGTTAGGTCGCACACAAGTCACACCACCAGCATGGCTGTGTTAGGTCGCACACAAGTCACACCACCAGCATGACTGTGTTAGGTCACACCACCAGCATGACTGTGTTAGGTCAGACACAAGTCACACCATCAGCATGACTGTGTTAGGTCACACACAAGTCACACCACCAGCATGATTGTGTTAGGTCATACACAAGTCACACCACCAGCATGACTGTGTTAGGTCGCACACAAGTCACACCACCAGCATGACTGTGTTAGGTCGCACACAAGTCACACCACCAGCATGACTGTGTTAGGTCATACACAAATCACACCACCAGCATGACTGTGTTAGGTCGCACACAAGTCACACCACCAGCATGGCTGTGTTAGGTCGCACACAAGTCACACCACCAGCATGACTGTGTTAGGTCACACCACCAGCATGACTGTGTTAGGTCAGACACAAGTCACACCACCAGCATGACTGTGTTAGGTCGCACACAAGTCACACCATCAGCATGACTGTGTTAGGTCACACACAAGTCACACCACCAGCATGATTGTGTTAGGTCATACACAAGTCACACCACCAGCATGACTGTGTTAGGTCGCACACAAGTCACACCACCAGCATGACTGTGTTAGGTCGCACACAAGTCTCACCACCAGCATGACTGTGTTAGGTCATACACAAGTCACACCACCAGCATGACTGTGTTGGGTCGCAGACAAGTCCCGGGGATCTCAGGATGACTGTTAAATCACACACCACACACATTCATAGACTGCTTCAGGTAAGCACGCCATTGTGATATGACATCCAGTATTAAGTTCACGTTATAAAGCATCAGTTATCATGTGATAAAGCAGCAAGCAGAATAACAACAGAAAATAGCAGCAGCTAGATTAGCAATAGAAACAACAACTTTGTGTTCGCCTGAAATAAAAACATTTTGCGTAACCAAAATACCACAGACCCGCAGGAAACAGCTGAGACTTGTAACAAACACGAGATAGCAAGACTGGCTAGAGGACATTTTCTTCCATCACGACTTAGTATAAATGTGTCTCTGGGCATAAGTGTCTTAACTTATTACAAATGTGTCTTTAGGTACAAGGATATCTTAACGTATTACAGATGTGTCTATAATGGATGTCTTAACTTATTACAGATGTGTCTTTAGGTATAATGGGTGTCTTAACTTACTAAGAAGAGTCTTTAATGAATGTCTTAACTTATTACATATGTGGTTTTAGGTAAAATGGACATCTTAACGTATTACAGATGTCTTTAGGTAAAATAAATGTCTTAACTTACTGTAGATGTGTCTTTAGGTGTAATGGACATCTTAACGTATTACAGATGTCTTTAGGTAAAATAAATGTCTTAACTTACTTCAGTTGTGTCTTTAGGTATAATGGACATCTTAACGTATTACAGATGTCTTTAGGTAAAATGAATGTCTTAACTTATTGCAGATGTGTCTTTAGGTATAATGAATGTCTTATTACAGATGTGTCTTTAGGTATAATGAATGTCTTATTACATATGTATCTATAGGTACAATGAATGTGTCTTAGGTAAAACTGCTGTCTTAAATTATTACAGATATGTCTGTAGAATAAAATGAATGCCTTATCTAGCTATAGATATATCCCTCTGTGTAATATGAATGAGTTAACTTACCTCACGTGTGCCTCACATTATAATGAATGTTAAAACTTACTACATGCTAGTCTCAGGTTATAACGATTGCTAAAACATGCTATATGTTAGTCTCAAGTTATAACGATTGTTATACATAACTTGCTACACGTGTATCTCGGGTTATAACGAATGTTATAACTTGCTACATGTTAGTCTCAGGTTATAATGAATGATATAACTTACTATATGTTAGTCTCAGGATATAATGAATGCTATAACTTACTATATGTGTGTCTCATTTTATAATGAATGTTATAGCTTACTGCTTACTCTCTCACACATAAAATTTGTTGAATAGAAATGTATATCTGAAACAACATTTTTATGTACAACTTAAGAACTGTGAACTTTAACTATCTGAAACAATGTCAGATCATGAAATACAGGCACCACTGAAAGCAAAATAAGTTTCATAAGCTTATTCTTGTTCTAGTTTCTTGCCTTACGCTGTAAAATCCATCATCACCATAATCATCACTACCAGATGTCATGATGTCAGACTGTCAAAATAAATGTCTTAACTTACTTCAGTTGTGTCTTTAGGTATAATGGACATCTTAACGTATTACAGATGTCTTTAGGTAAAATGAATGTCTTAACTTATTGCAGATGTGTCTTTAGGTATAATGAATGTCTTATTACAGATGTGTCTTTAGGTATAATGAATGTCTTATTACATATGTATCTATAGGTACAATGAATGTGTCTTAGGTAAAACTGCTGTCTTAAATTATTACAGATATGTCTGTAGAATAAAATGAATGCCTTATCTAGCTATAGATATATCCCTCTGTGTAATATGAATGAGTTAACTTACCTCACGTGTGCCTCACATTATAATGAATGTTAAAACTTACTACATGCTAGTCTCAGGTTATAACGATTGCTAAAACATGCTATATGTTAGTCTCAAGTTATAACGATTGTTATACATAACTTGCTACACGTGTATCTCGGGTTATAACGAATGTTATAACTTGCTACATGTTAGTCTCAGGTTATAATGAATGATATAACTTACTATATGTTAGTCTCAGGATATAATGAATGCTATAACTTACTATATGTGTGTCTCATTTTATAATGAATGTTATAGCTTACTGCTTACTCTCTCACACATAAAATTTGTTGAATAGAAATGTATATCTGAAACAACATTTTTATGTACAACTTAAGAACTGTGAACTTTAACTATCTGAAACAATGTCAGATCATGAAATACAGGCACCACTGAAAGCAAAATAAGTTTCATAAGCTTATTCTTGTTCTAGTTTCTTGCCTTACGCTGTAAAATCCATCATCACCATAATCATCACTACCAGATGTCATGATGTCAGACTGTCAAAATATTTCTCTTACGATCTTTCTCTACTTATCTTCCCATCCTGCTTCCTGCTGTTACCGTATTTCTCTACTTATCTACCCATTCTGCTTCCTGCTGTTACTGTATTTCTCTACTTATCTTCCCATCCTGCTTCCTGCTGTTACCGTATTTCTCTACTTATCTACCCATTCTGCTTCCTGCTGTTACCGTATTTCTCTACTTATCTACCCATTCTGCTTCCTGCTGTTACCGTATTTCTCTACTTATCTACCCATTCTGCTTCCTGCTGTTACCGTATTTCTCTACTTATCTTCCCATCCTGCTTCCTGCTGTTACCGTATTTCTCTACTTATCTACCCATTCTGCTTCCTGCTGTTACCATGCTTTTAAGTACGACAATTATCAATGTATTTTGTCATGAGCTCTGGTTCATTACTTTTCTATTATCTACTATCTACTATCAGACACACTTTATAAGTAGTCTTAGGTATCAACGAGACTTCACGACAATCTTTCTTTGAAATCTAAACTATCCACGAGACTTCACGACAATCTTTCTTTGAAATCTAAACTATCCACGAGACTTCACGACAATCTTTCTTTGGAATCTAAACTACCCACGAGACTTCACGACAATCTTTCTTTGGAATCTAAACTACCCACGAGACTTCACGACAATCTTTCTTTGGAATCTAAACTACCCACGAGACTTCACGACAGTCTTTCTTTGAAATCTAAACTATCCACGAGACTTCACGACAATCTTTCTTTGAAATCTAAACTATCCACAAGACTCCGACAATCTTTCTTTGAAATCTAAACTATCTACGAGACTTCACGACAATCTTTCTTTGAAATGTAAACTATCTACGAGACTTCACGACAATCTTTCTTTGGAATCTAAACTATCCACGAGACTTCACGACAATCTTTCTTTGGAATCTAAACTATCCACGAGACTTCACATATCAGACACTCACGATGTGCCTAAACATAAGTTTAATCCTAATTTCTTTATGCAGTTTTTTTTCTTCTTTTTTTCACATTTAATGCCACAGAATATAATCAGTTTATGGAGTGTAGTTCTGCCTTGATGTGGACAGTTACGTTTTCTCGCGTATACCAAACATCTTTAAGAAAGATGTGCACGGTTACGTTTTCTCGCATATACCAAACATCTTTAAGAAAGATGTGCACGGTTACGTTTTCTCGCATACACCAAACATCTTTAAGAAAGGTGTGGACAGTTACGTTTTCTCGCATATACCAAACATCTTTAAGAAAGGTGTGGACAGTTACGTTTTCTCGCATATACCAAACATCTTTAAGAAAGATGTGAACAGTTACGTTTTCTCGCATACATCAGACATCTTTAAAAAATGTGTGGAAAGTTACGTTTTCTCGCATATACCAAACATCTTTAAGAAAGATGTGAACAGTTACGTTTTCTCCCATACACCAAACATCTTTAAGAAAGATGTTCGCGGTTACGTTTTCTCGCATACACCAAACATCTTTAAGAAAGGTGTGGACAGTTACGTTTTCTCGTATATACCAAACATCTTTAAGAAAGATGTGAACAGTTACATTTTCTCGCATACACCAAACATCATGAAGAAAGATGTGGACAGTTACGTTTTCTCCCATACACCAAACATCATGAAGAAAGATGTGGACAGTTACGTTTTCTCGCATACACCAAACATCTTTGTAAATGTTCTCCCCGGTTTAACGGCGGACTCGCATATGCCGAACACATACAAATGGGCTGTCCCACACGGCGGTCAGCGACCCACTTCTGGCATGCTTACGCCAGGGCTGGCTAACCATAGCTGACCAAGACTCTGTCCCACCCACCTTTTCGTAAGTACAACCACTAACAGGTTATAGTTCCCACGACGGTGAAGTCTGCCAAAGAAGTACTGCACCCCCCCCCCTTTTAAGTCCACTCGGGGGCTGAAAAAACATACCCGCTGTACCCACTCCCAGTTGGACACAAGGCTGTGCTTTAACTTCACAACATGGACTACAGAGAACATCATGTTGGCAGTATCAGGACAACAACAACAACCAGTCCGCACAATGGAGGGACGAGTGCGCGTTCATATTTTCTTGAATGCTAACATGGCAATCGACAAGTAGCGACGTGTTCACCTGACACAAAAACCATTTCATCGACCAGGTAAACTTTGAAACTACTCTGTGTGTGTGTGTGTTTTCTCTTCTTGCTTTCACAAAATAGCATCGGCGTGAGCTATCAGGCAGCACAGCCAGGCCCTGCAGTACTGAAGGCACAAACTATAATTCCCTGCCATCTCCGTATTGTTACAGAGGTTGAAAGATAAAAATCTATATCTGCTGATCGATGTGTAAGTGCGCATGTCTGCAACACAGATCTGCCCTGTTTTAACATTCTAAACTTATCTTCTACACTTGATAATTAACTTAATAACTTGAAATCCTCTTGGTATTTTGTTTGAAAAAAATGTTTAAATGCTCTCATAGATAAGGAAACTGCGTTCAAACAAGTGTGCATTTACTGCAAAAGCCATCACCCATAAAATGATGTTTCATGAATACAGACAGAATAATAACAAAACTGAAACATGTCGGGTCGGGCTGTGTCCAGAAGCCTGCAAATATTGAAACCTTGGTCAGCGCTTACATTGTGTAAACAAGCCAAACGTGCAAGTTCATGTTATTATCTAACACATTTTACGCAGACTACAACATTGGGAACATAAGTAACTTCATTTCCCACAACCAATACCCGTAGCTAAATCGCTAAAGACGCACTTCAAAAGTGCAGTGGCAACTGGAAGATCACGGGTTCAATCCCGGGACCGGGAAGGAAAAAAAAAAACTCACAAGACCTCTGGGAGTCATGACCCAGAGGGGCCCACCCCCTTAGAGTGTCAGTATTTTAATAGGGCCGAAACACTTGTCTGGGGGGGGGGTACTTCCTCTGATGATCTGAAGGAGTTGTGTTGTTGTTCCGCTCTCTACAGTAGAGAGTTTCCTGCATGTGTGGCTTGCACACTTGTAATCACGTTGAATCGTGTACCAGAAATGCCGTACTGATATAATATCACCGGATGTAATATCACCGTACTGATGTAATATCATTTACATAGAAATGTTGTACTGGTATAATAACACCAAACTCATTGCACAAAAAGTTTACCAATTTACTAAAACATTTTCTTCACACAGACACCAGAAAAATATACTACATATCACAGATACAACACACACTTGGACTACTGTTCCACAGTCTGGGATGGTTGTTCCATGTAAAACATGAAAAGACTTTACTCACTCCAAGAACGAGCGAGCAGTAAAGCTTATGGATGACAAACATGCAGCACGTATTGCAAATAAGGACAAACATCTTGATATTCTACCCCTCAAGAAGAGATTTCTTTTCAACAAATCATGGTCTTTCAACAAACAACTGTCCTTCAACAAATCATGGTCCTTCAACAACTCATGGTCCTTCAACAACTCATGGTCCTTCAACAAATCATGGTCCTTCAACAACTCATGGTCCTTCAACAAATCATAGTCTTTCAACAAACAACTGTCCTTCAACAAATCATAGTCTTCAACAACTCATGGTCCTTCAACAAATCATAGTCTTCAACAACTCATGGTCCTTCAACAAATCATAGTCCTTCAACAAATAAATGTCCTTCAACAACTCATGGTCCTCAACAACTCATGGTCCTTCAACAAATCATGGTCCTCAACAAATAAATGTCCTTCAACAACTCATGGTCCTTCAACAAATCATGGTCCTCAACAAATAAATGTCCTTCAACAACTCATGGTCCTCAACAACTCATGGTCCTTCAACAAATCATAGTCTTTCAACAAACAACTGTCCTTCAACAAATCATAGTCTTCAACAACTCATGGTCCTTCAACAAATCATAGTCTTCAACAACTCATGGTCCTTCAACAAATCATAGTCCTTCAACAAATAAATGTCCTTCAACAACTCATGGTCCTCAACAACTCATGGTCCTTCAACAAATCATGGTCCTCAACAAATAAATGTCCTTCAACAACTCATGGTCCTTCAACAAATCATGGTCCTCAACAAATAAATGTCCTTCAACAACTCATGGTCCTCAACAACTCATGGTCCTTCAACAAATCATGGTCCTCAACAAATAAATGTCTTTCAACAAATCATGGTCCAACAAATCATGGTCCTTCAACAAATCATGGTCCAACAAATCATGGTCCTTCAACAAATCACTGTCACTGCATATGCGGGACATCAACATGTATCATCATGAGTGTAATAAACATGCCATCAATATACTGTAAAACTCTAAGTACCAACTGAAACCATAAGGACCCAAAGTGCGTGGGCTCCTCTGGTCCTTATAAGCATACACATACGTTTATATCAATTGCGCCGTCGCACTTATTAACATTGCAGCTACTTCTGCTCTCATGAAACTGGCATCTCCTCGTATCACCATGTGCCACTGCATTTCTGCAACAACCGCTGCCATGATCTCCCTCCTCATACTACATATAATCTCCGTTGTGCCAATGAACTGAATATCACAACATATCACACATTGTGTTAACACACTGAATTATCACACACATCTACCCCTTGTGCTAACGCACTGAATTATCACACGTCTCCTCTCTGTGCCAATGCACTGAATTATCGCAAATATTCCCCTCTTGTGCAAACGCACTGAATTATCACACATATCTGTCGCTATGGTGCCTGCTTCCATCTCCAGAAAATATCATGTGGTAATGCACATCATTGATTGTGCAGCTGCTTGCTGCCAGGTTAGGTATCTATTGATACCAGTGACACAGTATTATCCATGCAAATGAAACATGATGGACCTTGATGTGTGCCCATCCAAATATATAACGAATATCTTCCGGAATCAGAGAATCTCTACATAAGACTAGAATGACATAATCCACAGCACGTTATGATTCCACAATACATTTCAAACAGTAGGAGATCGGCTGGGCCAAGTATTTACGATAATCATGAACACCAACAAAATGAAACTAGGCACCGCCATATCCTCAGGCTTTTTCTCTTTTTTCGTCACCCATTCCACGACTATATATAGGTCTTACGTTCGGATCACGCGAGCAAGGGCGCTCCGCCCCCAAAGCCATACACACTTCAGGGCATCGCGTGCACGCCCACACGTACATACAACCAAATAAAGAGAAGTAGAGGACACGAGAATATCATCCATATACACAACCAAATAAAGAAAAATGGAGGACACGAGAATATCATCCATACACACAAACAAATAACGAAAAGTGGAGGACACGAGAATATCATACATACACATAACCAAAATAAAGAAAAGTGGAGGACACGAGAATATCATACATACACATAACCAAAATAAAGAAAAGTGGAGGACACGAGAATATCATACATACACATAACCAAAATAAAGAAAAGTGGAGGACACGAGAATATCATACATACACACAACCAAAATAAAGAAAAGTGGAGGACACGAGAATATCATACATACACACAACCAAAATAAAGAAAAGTGGAGGACACGAGAATATCATACATACACACAACCAAAATAAAGAAAAGTGGAGGACACGAGAATATCATACATACACACAACCAAAATAAAGAAAAGTGGAGGACACGAGAATATCATACATACACACAACCAAAATAAAGAAAAGTGGAGGACACGAGAATATCATACATACACACAACCAAAATAAAGAAAAGTGGAGGACACGAGAATATCATTCATACACACAACCAAAATAAAGAAAAGTGGAGGACACGAGAATATCATACATACACACAACCAAAATAAAGAAAAGTGGAGGACACGAGAATATCATACATACACATAACCAAAATAAAGAAAAGTGGAGGACACGAGAATATCATACATACACACAACCAAAATAAAGAATGGGGGACACGAGAATATCATACATACACACAACCAAAATAAAGAACAGTGGAGGACACGAGAATATCATCCATACACACAACCAAAATAAAGAACAGTGGGGGACACGAGAATATCATCCATACACACAACCAAAATAAAGAAAAGTGGAGGACACGAGAATATCATATATACACACAACCAAAATAAAGAACAGTGGAGGACACGAGAATATCATCCATACACACAACCAAATAAATGAGTGAATGAATGAATGAATCTTTATTTTTAAAGGCTATAGAATTGGGCACGCAGGCTCGTCTTACATTCTGCCCTTCATCACTCCATCTTTCATTCTTCCCATACTTTCGATTTAATACAAGTATACAAATTACGTTAGGAAAAAAACATATCAAAAGAGTGTAAGATCAAACTATTACATTCACAGTAAAAGGGAAGAAGTAATTAACTTAATAAAATAGGACTCACACATATATACATGGGCACACACAGACATATACATAAAAAATACATAAAGAAAAATGGAGGACACGAGAATAGCATCCATACCCACAACGAAATAAATAAAAGTGGAAGACACTCTGGCTGTAAGACAGCGTCCACAGTAGTTTGTGAGTGGGTTCATCTGCTGAGATCAAAACTTGCGGTAAGAAATCCTACCGCTTTCTGGCGGAAAGGAAGGGATACAACCGTCGTATTTTCATTCAGCAGACACACGCTTCGCAACGTTTATCAATAAAAGAAACTACAAGCATACAGTGAAAGGACAGATAATAAACACCTAGTGATGTTTTCTGAAAACGTGCAGTTAACAGAATTAAAAACAATAAGGAAAAGTCACGAAAAATCAATGAAACAAAGAACAAGAACCTGAGAATAACTGGAAAAACTCACAGAATTTTTAAAAAAATGGTTTTTAACTGACGGGGGCAAGACGATAGACGTCTGGCAGAGCTTACCTTCTAGCACAGGGAAAATAAGGTCGACAAACCTGACAAATAAATCAATAAAAGAAACGCCCACGCTATAAAACAGACAAATACGATCGCCAAAATTATCTCCTGGACACATGATGATGATGATGATGATCTACACTCCTTTCTAAGCTAATCAGGAGACTTGAGAAGAGGTTGCGCATCATATATCCCGAAAAATCAATGGGTGGTTTATAATCTATATACTTGAATATCTCGTCAAAAGCAGACGAGTACGGTAATAACTGTGGCACTCCAAACAATAAGAAAGTAAACAAGATTACTAGAACAGAAAGCGAGCGGTGTACACGACTCTCGGTAACCTACGTCCATGAAACTGATGAGAAGTTTGGCGAGTCATAAAGAACAAATAAAGCTATAGACAACCTGGACAATTGTCGGTCATAAAAAAAAGCACAATGAAATAAAAAGCAACCTATTATCCAAACCTTGGTTATCAACACATACACTCGTATAAAACAAGAGAGTTTCCGTTATTTCCAGGTAAGAAAGAGCAAGTGAAAATCCCAGCAGGAAAATGAAGTCAGATAAAAACAGCAACAAGACAGAATTCCAGGGCACGGATAAAACATCAAGTAAACACTGTAGCCAGTTCTCACTAGCTGACGGTGCAGCGTGAGGGAGGCAACCGCCACAAACTGCACTGGCCTACAGACCTGTGGCTTGTGCCAGAAGCTGACTTGTCTTGCCAGCCACATACACACGCATGCGCGCACACACACATACTCACAGACCTGGAAGTGACTGCTGCCAATATTCCACATTCTTAGTCCTGATTCCCCCCACCCCAGTATTTTGTTAACTGCTTACAGTTCTTCTTTACAATGACAAACTGATAAACCTGGCTGATGCTGATAGAGAGAAAACTTGACCGATACTGACATAGAGAAAACCTGACCGATACTGACACAGAGAAAACCTGACCGATACTGATAGAGAGAGAGAGAGAGAATGAATGAATGAATGAATGAATAATTATTTTTCAAGGGTAAAGAATTGGGCACGCAGGCCCGTCTTACATTCTTCCCTTCATCACTCCATCTTTCATTCTTCCCACACACTTGATTTAGTACAAATATACAAATTAAATTAGGAAAAACATATCAAAGGAGTGTAAGATTTAACTATTACATTCAAGGTAAAAGGGAAGAAGTAATTAACTTAATAAAATAGGACTCACACATATATACATGGGCACACACAGACATATACATAAAAAATACATAAAGAAAAATGGAGGACACGAGAATAGCATCCATACCCACAACGAAATAAATAAAAGTGGAAGACACTCTGGCTGTAAGACAGCGTCCACAGTAGTTTGTGAGTGGGTTCATCTGCTGAGATCAAAACTTGCGGTAAGAAATCCTACCGCTTTCTGGCGGAAAGGAAGGGATACAACCGTCGTATTTTCATTCAGCAGACACACGCTTCGCAACGTTTATCAATAAAAGAAACTACAAGCATACAGTGAAAGGACAGATAATAAACACCTAGTGATGTTTTCTGAAAACGTGCAGTTAACAGAATTAAAAACAATAAGGAAAAGTCACGAAAAATCAATGAAACAAAGAACAAGAACCTGAGAATAACTGGAAAAACTCACAGAATTTTTAAAAAAATGGTTTTTAACTGACGGGGGCAAGACGATAGACGTCTGGCAGAGCTTACCTTCTAGCACAGGGAAAATAAGGTCGACAAACCTGACAAATAAATCAATAAAAGAAACGCCCACGCTATAAAACAGACAAATACGATCGCCAAAATTATCTCCTGGACACATGATGATGATGATGATGATCTACACTCCTTTCTAAGCTAATCAGGAGACTTGAGAAGAGGTTGCGCATCATATATCCCGAAAAATCAATGGGTGGTTTATAATCTATATACTTGAATATCTCGTCAAAAGCAGACGAGTACGGTAATAACTGTGGCACTCCAAACAATAAGAAAGTAAACAAGATTACTAGAACAGAAAGCGAGCGGTGTACACGACTCTCGGTAACCTACGTCCATGAAACTGATGAGAAGTTTGGCGAGTCATAAAGAACAAATAAAGCTATAGACAACCTGGACAATTGTCGGTCATAAAAAAAAGCACAATGAAATAAAAAGCAACCTATTATCCAAACCTTGGTTATCAACACATACACTCGTATAAAACAAGAGAGTTTCCGTTATTTCCAGGTAAGAAAGAGCAAGTGAAAATCCCAGCAGGAAAATGAAGTCAGATAAAAACAGCAACAAGACAGAATTCCAGGGCACGGATAAAACATCAAGTAAACACTGTAGCCAGTTCTCACTAGCTGACGGTGCAGCGTGAGGGAGGCAACCGCCACAAACTGCACTGGCCTACAGACCTGTGGCTTGTGCCAGAAGCTGACTTGTCTTGCCAGCCACATACACACGCATGCGCGCACACACACATACTCACAGACCTGGAAGTGACTGCTGCCAATATTCCACATTCTTAGTCCTGATTCCCCCCACCCCAGTATTTTGTTAACTGCTTACAGTTCTTCTTTACAATGACAAACTGATAAACCTGGCTGATGCTGATAGAGAGAAAACTTGACCGATACTGACATAGAGAAAACCTGACCGATACTGACACAGAGAAAACCTGACCGATACTGATAGAGAGAGAGAGAGAGAGAATGAATGAATGAATGAATGAATAATTATTTTTCAAGGGTAAAGAATTGGGCACGCAGGCCCGTCTTACATTCTTCCCTTCATCACTCCATCTTTCATTCTTCCCACACACTTGATTTAGTACAAATATACAAATTAAATTAGGAAAAACATATCAAAGGAGTGTAAGATTTAACTATTACATTCAAGGTAAAAGAGAAGAAGTAATTAACCTAATAAAATAGCACTCACCCACACATACACACGCAGACATATACATAAATAAAAATACATTGTAAATACAGATCTTCTAACATATGTTTGTTTTTTGTTTTTTTAACAAACATTAAAATAATTTCTAACAATATCTAACAAGTTGCTTTTCTAACTATGTCATTGAAGTACTTGATGGTTTACGAGCCATGTGTTGAGAGAGTGCTGGTTATTTTATGGAGGCATATAATTACAAGCAAGTAAATAATGAAACAGGTGAGAGAGAGAGAGACAGAGCTTGACTGATGCTGATAGAGAAAGAGCTTGACTGATGCTGATAGAGAGAAAACTTGGCTGATGCTGATAGAGAGAAAACTTGGCTGATGGTGATAGAGAGAAAACTTGACCGATGCTGACAGAGAGAACACTTATCTGACAGAGAGAAAACCTGACTCATAGAGATAGAGAAAAAACATGGCTGATGCTGATAGAGAGAAAGCTTGATTGATGCTGAAAGAAAACGTGGCTGATGCTGATAGAGAGAAAGCTTGACTGATGCTGATAGAAAACTTGGCTGACGCTGATAGAGAGAAAGCATGACTGATGCTGATAGAAAATGTGGCTGATGCTGATAGAGAGAAAGCTTGACTGGTGCTGATAGAAAACTTGGCTGACGCTGATAGAGAGAAAGCTTGACTGGTGTTGATAGAAAACTTGGCTGACGCTGATAGAGAGAAAGCTTGGCTGATGCTGATAGAAAACTTGGCTGACGCTGATAGAGAGAAAGCTTGGCTGATGCTGACAGAGAAAGCCAGGACGTGAAAGACTATACACACACACATATATATTTGAGAAAGAGAGAGAGAGAGGAGAGAGGTGCTGAACGAAGAGAAGAACGGGTGCAGATAAAAATTACAACATGGAGCAATTAAAACTAATGCTTCACACATGTTTAAAAAAAAATTCTGCTTGATCCGTGTGTGTGTGTATGTGAAAAAGAGAGGGAGGGAGGGAGGGAGAGAGAGGGAGAGGGAGGGAGGGAGAGAGAGAGAGACAGAATCAGAGAGAGAGAGAGAGAGAGAGAGAGAAAGCAGTACCGAAAAAAAGAAAAACGCATCTTCGAGCGATCTTCATCAGACACACATACTCAGACCAACATTGACAATACATCACATCAGCAACAAACAGCACAGATCTCACAGTTCAGTACTAGCAGTCACGCCAGTCAGTCACTTACCTCCCTTTTTTTTCTTGTCATAAATGTACGAGCCGAGTACGAGCCAACAAAGAACTGAGTCGTACACAGAAAAACTAGAGTCAAAGAGCCGGGTACAAGATGATTCAATGTTAGAACGAGATTAATTCAAACCATGCGCACATTCACAACCGCTTGAAATGATCTCAATAAAGCTACCACGTGACAGGTTTCTGCCAACCTTTTTCTTTCACAAACTGCACAAATACTGGTTGTTTATGTAACCGGCACATCCCAGCTCCGCTGTCACAAGGACATCACACTGACATCAGTAATAAACGCCTTATTTAGACTTCATGAATCACATGGCCTCATATCCGTGTCTGAAGCAGAACTAAAACAAGAACATAAGACAAGTAATACAGGAAACACTACTAGCTTCCTTCTCTTGCGTCCGGTAAAAGGAAGCATCATATTTATCAAGAGGTCTGGGACTTCTGTCTGAGACACAACTTTGTTTTAAGCTGCAACCAGGATAGGCCTTCGTCAAAACTGAAGAAATTAAAAGTGTAATTTATTACATGTAGGTCACTTCACCATACTTCCATAACATATTCGCCACATATGACTGTCATGTTTCAAGTTCATTTTACACATCCTCCGCAATGACTGCGCAAGCATGCACACATTAGGACATACAAGCACAGACACACATGCTACACACACATACAAGTAACAATGCCATGTAAATTAGACTATTATTATTGCATTTTATTACAGTTACGATTACTATCGATAAGCAGAATGTAGGTAAAGAACGATCGAAAACTTGAGAACCGGTGGGAAAGGAACACTCCCACGGTATTAGTATTATTAGGACAGAATTAAGTACGCGTACATGCTTAGAGATACTAGACATAATGACGCTGAGGGTAGAGCAGATTAAGAAGATACAGCAGATTATAATAGTCCTGACAAGACTAAACTGAATGGTTAAGTCAACAATATGGCGACAGAGACACGGATATGGCGTAAGCAGACGCCGACAAGACATTTACTGGCGGCAACTGACAGTTGACTGGGATAAACCCCGATGACAGTTGAACAGAAGGAAGGACCCTGACTGTAACTACAGGCCTAACTTGTTTATTACTACTAGCTAACCAGTATGCAGACAAAAATAACCTGTAGATGTACAGGTGTATCCTACTGGACAACTGATGATATATAAACCGGACACGCCGTATTAGTAAGGGAAGACCAAGAAAAACAAGAGTAAAAAATACAAAGAGCAAGAACAACGAAACGGAGACAGACAGTGGAAGACAGAGAATCAGTACGTGATTAGTAGGAAGACCGAGTCGAGGGAAGACGACCTCGAGGTAGTCACAAGTTGTTGATCTAGTGCAGTAAAAAGTTAGTCACAAGTTGTTGATCTAGTGCAGTATAGAGTTAGTCACAAGTTGTTGATCTAGTGCAGTAAAAAGTTAGTCACCAGTTGTTGATCTAGTGCAGTACAGAGTTAGTCACACGTTGTTGATCTAGTGCAGTATAAAGTTAGTCACCAGTTGTTGATCTAGTGCAGTATAAAGTTAGTCACCAGTTGTTGATCTAGTGCAGTACAGAGTTAGTCACCAGTTGTTTATCTAGTGCACTATAAAGTTACTCACAAGTTGCTGACCTAGTGCAGTATAAAGTTAGTCACAAGTTGTTGATCTAGTGCAGTATAGAGTTAGTCACCAGTTGTTTATCTAGTGCACTATAAAGTTACTCACAAGTTGCTGACCTAGTGCAGTATAAAGTTAGTCACAAGTTGTTGATCTAGTGCAGTACAGAGTTAGTCACCAGTTGTTTATCTAGTGCACTATAAAGTTACTCACAAGTTGCTGACCTAGTGCAGTATAAAGTTACTCACAAGTTGCTGACCTAGTGCAGTATAAAGTTACTCACAAGTTGCTGACCTAGTGCAGTATAAAGTTAGTCACAAGTTGTTGATCTAGTGCAGTTTAGAGTTAGTCACCAGTTGCTGATCTAGTGCACTATAAACTTAGGCAATTTCGGTCATGGTGTTAACAGAATGTGGCAAGACTTTAAATTTGCGAACAAGGATTATATGCTTCTACGATGAAACGAACGAATTTTATTTCCTATGGTATCTTATTCCAAGTGATGTTATCAACAATACATCTCTGATCTTATTTGTCAGAATTAAATGGATTCAGTGAACTTATTCAGCGGACTTGGTCAAGTGAATCTTGTAATATTTGTGAAACCTATTCATGACCAGAGAAATGGTGATGTGTGTGAAGATCATCATCATCATCATCATCATGTGCCGTGCCGACTGGCGTTGGCTATTATGCTTCTCCAGAGTACGCGATCCTTCATGCAGGCCATCAGCTCAGTTGGTGATCTCCTCTCACACCATCCCGTCAGACTGTCCAGTATCATTTCTCTTGGTCTTCCTCTTGATCTTCTTCCTTCTATTTTTCCTGTTGTTATAATATTTTCAATGCCCCCTCTTCTCATTGCATGTCCTATGAAAGTACATTGTCTCTCTCTTATCTTTTTGACAAGGTTTTTTTGTCTCTCCAGCTCTTCTCCTACATTCTTCATTAGTTATTTTTGCTGTCCAGGGGATTCGCAACATTCTTCTAATAAACCACATTTCTGCTGCTTCCAATGATTTTTGTGCAGACTTGCCTATTGTCCATGATTCACTTCCATATAACAAGATAGGTTCAATATAGCATTTTAGGACTCGTTTTCTAACATTCATTGATAAGGATGTGTTGGTTAATATGTTTTTCATTCTCTGAAATGCAGTCTTTGCTTGGCCTATTCTGTTCCTAATTTCTGTTCTGCATTTCCCATCTGAAGTTATTACTGCTCCAAGGTATTTGAATTTCTGCACCTGCTTTAGAATAGTTCCGTTTAAATTAATACTGCATGCTGGTGGATTCTGTTTCTTAGATATAACCATAGTCTCTGTCTTTTTGATGTTCAAAGTAAGGCCTTTCTGTTCACTTTCTTTGGCGACTTTGTCCAAGAGATTTTGCAGGTCTTGTTGGTTCTCAGCTATCAGTACTGTGTCGTCAGCATACCGAAGGTTGTTAATATTGTATCCTCCAATTTTTATCCCTGGTTCTGTGATGCTTGTTCTTAGAATATTCTCGCTATACAGAGAAAAAAAGTCTGGAGATAGTACACATCCTTGTCGCACCCCTTGTTTTATAGGTTGATATTTTCCAATTCTATTTTCAACTCGAACTGCTGCTTCTTGCTGCCAGTATAGATGTTTTACAATCCTCAGGTCTTTGCCGTCTATACTGATGTCTTCAAGCATTTTAATAATTTCATTATGTTTCACCTTGTCAAATGCCTTGGTGTAATCAATGAAGCATAAGTAGAGATCTTTCTGTACTTCTAAAGCTCTTTCTGTTAGTGTTCGTAAAGCATAAATGGCATTGTGTGTTCCCTTTCCTTCAACAAATCCAAACTGTTCATCTGCTATTTCCATTTTTATCTTTCTCCTCTTGTGAAGATAATGTTCCATAATGTTTAACTAAGATTTGAGTATAATACGAGGAATAATTATGAAGCTTTAATTGCTAGTAAGAATGTTGTCTCGGCCACAACTACCATTCGTCGTATAAAAGATAAAGATAATCAGTGATTCGTGCAAGCATTCATTAATTCAACTGGCAGAATGATAAGACAGTATTAACCAGAGAACACTTCTTCATTAATACATAATCAGAACACTAAAGATAGTAATCAAATAAAACCTTTCAACAAAATTATACACACACATTTCAGCCCTGGCTCTAACACGTGACTTCAGTCCAGATTCCAGATGTTCTGACCGGCCAAGAAAACAGCCCTCGACTGTCTGGCCCCAACAGGTATACGTCTCTATGCCAGACGTTAACTTTCTTCTTGTCACAATGTGACTGATCTGGACCATTGACTTTCTTGTACAGCTTAGTTCCAGCTGTGTCGGCATGGAGAGATTTTACCCAGACAATCGGGATTCATATATAGCCAGTGGTGTGGACAGGGAACCTGCTGTCAGATTTTGTTGTTTAGATGACCACAATACTTTACAAATTTTATGTGATATCAGCTTCAACCACACTATGTTTTCCCTTACATCTTTATCAATGAACCTGACAATGTTTAATAGAATATAGATTTATAGAATGAAAGTTAGACAAATCATCACAGAATTGGAAAGTAGGGATAAAAATAGTTAGGTCCCATAGAAATCAGTGGATTTGTACATAGATTTATTATCCTTTTAAGTCAGATTCTTGCATATCACGTGCCGGGCATTGTGCACTTATAAGTGATGAGAAAGAAAAGTGGTGAGAGAAAAATCAGATGATTTGTGAGAGATGAAGTTTGAGTTCAGGATCGGGCAATTCTTAGGTTAGATTGTCTGTGAAAATATGTAGTTGTGTAGTGTGATCGCTTGGAACTTATTTATGCTGGCTTGTGTTGGAATTTCGTCCTGTCATATCTTCTTGGATTGTACAATCTCACTGTTATACTTGTCACATCGTTCATCGTCATCGTCACTCCGTGAACCACAAAAGCCTTCATAACTTAATACTGCTGCTACTGTGCCGCTATATGCCACTGAGAGAATGATCGCCCTGGGAAAGTAAGTCTGTGAAGCGAGTAGTAAGTAAGACGTGGAAAGAGACTGAGCTTGACTGTAGTGTTGAAAGAGTAAAATCTTAACTGTAAGTAAGGTAAAGTTAGTTATTAACTAGTAAGTGAAGTAAAGTTACTATTAACTAGTAACAGAAGAGGATATATCTTTAGAAAAGCAACAGTATCCAAAGTGTGAACATAAACTTTCCACTGTATTACATGTTGCAGCTAATACAGAAGAGAATAATCATAGGGCAGGAAATTACACCTTACAACAACGTGCCAGTTATTATATATTAGAGAATTCCCGCTAAAGTGAATAACATTCTAAAGACAAACGGTTTTACATCATTTTGGCCTGTTTATTTTTCTCGGAGTCAGTCTTACATATGAGAATGAGATGGCCGGAATCATGGTCTTACATATGAGAATGAGATGGCCGGAATCATGGTCTTACATATGAGTGAGATGCCTGGAATAATAGTCTTACATATGAGAATGAGATGGCCGGAATCATGGTCTTACATATGAGTGAGATGCCTGGAATAATAGTCTTACATATGAGAATGAGATGGCCGGAATCATAGTCTTACATCTGAGAGTGAGATGCCCGGTCCCATAGTCTTCCATACGAGAATGAGATCTCTGATCTCAAAGTCTTACATCCGAGAATGAGATGCCTGGTATTATAGTATTACATAAGGAGAATGAGATGACCGGTCTCATAGTTTTACATATGAGAATGAGATGCTCGGTCTCATAGTCTTACATACGAGAATGAGATGCCTGGTCCCATAATCTTACATATGAGAAATATATGCGCGGTGCCACCGTCTTACATCTGATAATGAAATGATTGGTCCGAGAAGTTCGTAATCTTCCATATGAGAATGTGATGCATGGTCCGAGTAGTTCACAATCTTACATATGATAGTGAGGTACCCGGTCAGAGAAGTTCGTGATATCCTCATCTTAACATGGCAGCAGTGTGAAGGACGTTGTGTAGTCAAGCAACAAAGCTTGCCTGATACTTTGTTAGAGTTTTCACCTACCTTCGATTTGTTTTGTGGTTTTTTTTTTTTTTTTGGACGTTTGAAAAGTTCAAAGAGTGTGTACATCATTACGACACTATATCTAATGACAGATGCGACGTTATCTAATAACAGATGCGACGTTATCTAATGACAGATGCGGCGTTATCTAATAACAGATGCGGCGTTATCTAATAACAGATGCGGCGTTATCTAATGACAGATGCGGCATTATCAACAGACCGATGTAGCATTATCCATAGAGCTCGGAAAGATTTTCTCTCAAATAAGATTGTGTAAGACAACCAGAACTGAAACCTCTAAAAAAGCATCAAGTGGAATGAATGTCGGCACAAGCAAGCAAGAACGGACAGGCCGAAGAAATAGCAATCAAAGATCTGGATTCTCTATGGTTACAAAGCACGTAACGTAGGCCGCGCAGTCTGAGAGCTTGCTATTGATCTACTGTGCTAAAGACACGGGTTTTCAAAAACTAACTTGGGCCGTTTCTGGTTTTGCGTTTTTTTTCCGGTTACAAAGATTTCATCCCTTGCTTATCTTGTTTGTGGTAGTTCACGTTTTTTCCCCTTTAAACACTGGGACGTCAGGTCCTATCTCTGGCCACAGCAAGGTCAAACATCAACTTTATACAAGTTACGTGATCGAGTCCTGGCGCAACTTCCATCTACACAGAAATAGATGGATTTTTTCCCGAATATCGGCTACAGTCGGCTGTAGTGTGAACTAAGTTAAACAAAAAACATGTCACAGTAAGTAAAACCAGGAAAAAATTGTTTGAAGGCGTACTCGGTGACCATGACAGCACGTTACAACGTGACATTCAAATATCAATATATACCGTATGTTAGCGCTCAACGTCATATTCAAATATCAATACACGACCTTATGTTAGCGCTCAACGTGATATTCAGACATCACTACTCACCAAATATGCAGCACACTCTGAAAATACGAGTCAAAAAGTAACCTCAACCGTTTTATTTGAATAAAATGTACAGATATGACTGAAAACTCTTGAACACGTTTCAACATAGTGCCCCCCCAACCCCCTAATGTTCAGTACAACCGCTTCACTAATGTCTTGACTCCCTTCTGACTGACCCTGTAGCCATCTCTGCACAGCCTCTTTAATCTCTTCGTCCATTCTGAACTTCTTCCTACTTAGCATGTCCTTGAGGTTCCAGATACAAGATAATCAGAAGGTGCAAGGTCAGTGAATATGACACTCAAAACACACATTCATAATTTGTTGAGCTGTTGCGCTTGCTGTGTGAGGTCACACATTATCATGTTGTAACTATAATAAAGTTATGCTTTGGTTATTTTGCTAACGTTTAATAATATTCTTGTGGTCTCTACCACTGTTCACGACTATCATCTCTCTTGGTAACACATGCGATTGTCAGTGATAACACTTCAGCTGAATATACCGTCACACCTGAACAGAAGATGTAACAACAGAACTATTCTGGTTATATAAATGTTGTTCATTACTTCCATCTAGCACTATCACTCATCCTCACTATACACGGATATTCATAAGTCCGTGAAACATTGAACAAAATTCGCAACAAATAAACTACGTTACGGATTATTTCTGCGCAGAACTCCCGTGGTTTGCTGCTAGGAGGCAGCAGTTGCAAATATGGCGTTCAGTAAACGTGAGCAGCCATTTTGTGTTTTGGAATACGCAAGAACCTCGTCCGTTGTGACTGTGCAGCGAAGATTTCGAGTGGAGTGCCAGAAGGCAGCACCTGTTTTCAACAGTGTCAAGAAATGGTATGTGAAATTCCGGGATGAAGGCTGTCTGTGCACAGCTCCTCGTCCGGGATGTCCAGGACCATGTGAAGAAACTGTGAATCGTGTTAGAGAAAATTACCAGCGAAGCTCCCGTCTCTATTCACATTTCTGTTTCTATGCTAACATGTCTCTAGAACACGAAATATCATCCACATTTCTTTTTCCATGTTAACACATCTCTAGAACACGAAATATCATCCACATTCCTGTTTCCATGCTAACACATCTCTAGAACAATCATCCACGTTTCTGTTTCTATGCTAACACATCTCTAGAACAATCATCCACGTTTCTGTTTCTATGCTAACACATCTCTAGAACAATCATCCACGTTTCTGTTTCTATGCTAACACATCTCTAGAACACGAATTATCCACATTTCTGTTTCTATGCTAACACATCTCTAGAACAAGAAATATTATTCATATTTACGTTTCTATGCCAACATATCTCTGGGACACGAAATATCATCCATATGTGTTTCTATATTAACGCATATCTAGAACGCGAAATATTATTCACATTTCTGTTTCTATGCTAACACATCTCTAGGACACGAAATATTATTCATACAAGATCCGACAATTAAATAATGAAACCGATTCCATAAAAAAATAAAATAAACAACAGTTGAAGATATAATATGTATTTTATTCAAAGTAAGCCCCTTGTGCATTGATACAGCGAGTGGCACGATCTAACAAACACTGGAACGACATCTGGAGTTTTTCTGTTGGTATGGCACTTAAACTCGATTTTACGGCCCTTTGGATGTCATCAGTATCGTCAAAGAAGCGACCGTTCAATGGTAACTTTCATTCTGGAAATAGAATATAATCGCAGGGAGACAAATCTGGGGAACAGGGTGGATGGTTGAGAACACACACTTGTTTTGGGGACAAAAAATTCCTGTTCAACTATCACCCGGTGAGCTGGTGCATTATCATGAAGAAGGAAAAAACTGCTATGTTCTGAATACTTGGATCGGACTCGGAGAATTCTTTTCAATAGCCGTTTTAAAATGCTTAAATAAACTTTGGCAGTGACAGTCTGTCCCTCTGGAATAAATTCTTTGTGAACAACTCCTTTGCTTTCGTAGAAGCACACCAACATTGTCTTCACTTTCGACTTTTGAAGACGAAATTGTTTGCTTGATGATGATGATGACTTTCACTGAGCACTTTGGCGTTTAGTTGTGGGATCATAGTGGGAAATCCATGTTTCATCTTCTGCAACAATCAAATTTAAGAAATGTTTATTTCTGCGACATGCTTTTATTATGTCGTTTGCGTACTCAACACGCTGATGTTTTTGGTCATCAGACAACGAATGTGGTAGAAACCGGCAAGCAACTTTTTTCTTGCCCAAATCTTCCACTAAAATTTTATGAATTGCCTCTCGCCCGGGAATAACTGTGTTAAGAACACACTTATCTTAACATGGTCTTTGTGAGACGGGGAACAACTGTGTTAAGAACACACTTATCTTAACATGGTCTTTGTGAGACAGGGAACAACTGTGTTAAGAACACACTTATCTTAACATGGTCTTTGTGAGACAGGGAACAACTGTGTTAAGAACACACTTATCTTAACATGGTCTTTGTGAGACAGGGAACAACTGTGTTAAGAACACACTTATCTTAACATGGTCTTTGTGAGACAGGGAACAACTGTGTTAAGAACACACTTATCTTAACATGGTCTTTGTGAGACAGGGAACAACTGTGTTAAGAACACACGTATCTTAACATGGTCTTTGTGAGACAGGGAACAACTGTGTTAAGAACACATTTATCTTAACATGGTCTTTGTGAGACAGGGAACAACTGTGTTAAGACCACACGTATCTTAACATGGTCTTTGTGAGACAGGGAACATAGATCTGTTTGCTTAAAAACTCTGACCTACATCTGTAGCCTAGAAACCTGTAGCAATCAACACTAATTGTAACTGTTATTTTTGTAAAATGTAATGTCAGGCTGGTGGACGGCTGGGGACACGAGGATTGTCGGCGGGGGTGAGGAAAATCTGGTGTGAAACCAATGAATCCAGGATATGCCAAGCATATGGGTCTTGGTCTTTACAACAATGGCTATCAGAATGATGTAAACAAAACGGACCACCCAGCAGACTACAGGTGGCGGGGAATGGATATCATTGAGGCACTCATCAGACTCCTCTTCCTAAAGTTGGAGTGTCTCTGTGGAACTGCTCAAAGCCGTCTGGGCAGCAAGCGTTGCATGCTGGATCTGACATGAAGAAGGGCCTTAAGGACAGCCATCAGAGGCTGGAAAACAAAGTTTTGGCCAGGCCAGCCTACATCACTGTCTTTTTGGCAATCCGAGCAAAACCACAGTCTGCTCTAGCAAGGAAAGGTGCTGAAGTCAGACGTACCCAGCCAAAAATCAGTGTACATCATCGCCAGTGTGCGTAAGAAGAAGAAGAAGATCTACCACTATCATTACAGTCACACAACGATCTTCTTGTATCCGTTCTCTGACTTTTGCACTGAGTTCATTATTACGAACAGAAATTAGGCGTCCATGTCTAGCTGCATTTGTAGCCGTTTCCACACCACTTTTGAATTGTGAATACCACCTGAATATCTGTGCACGAGATAAACAATTATCCCCATAAACTTGTCGCATCAATTCAACTGTCTCAACTGCACTTTTTCTGAGTCTCTAGAACACGAAATATCATCCACATTTCTATTTCATATGCTAACATATATCTAGGACATGAACTATCATGCAGACTTGTTTCCTATGCTAACATATATCTAGGACATGAACTATCATTCACATTTCTGTTTCCCACGCTAACACGCCGTAATAAGTAATAGCAGCTATTATTTATAGCAAGGGATGAAAGAGATGACTACTGCAGTAACATTGGTTTTAGTAATAAGGAGATAGAAATCATTTAGTAAAACTGAATCATACATCTTTATCTACCTTATTTGTACCAATACCGTGATGTGTTTGCAGACAAAGGCCATCCAGAAACAGCCTAAGAATTATAATTTCTCCAGTTGTCTCCCCTGTGATATACACATCTGATTATCAAGGGACCAGGGCGAGAAACAGCATGGTTTAGTGTGGCCATTTTTTCAAGTTTATACATTTTGGTATTACAGCTTTATTGCGGTGCTTTGTGTATAGCTGTGTATTTATACACTATTTATCGGCGGAAACGGGAAAGCGAAAGAGCAAAAGTGCACACCAAGGAGCACGTACGACACCGTATGTTTCAAATCATAAACAACAGTGATAGGATAGAGCACGGTGCTGTATAATAGACAATGACGAAAAATTCTAGAAAAATAGAACACGTAATTAAATTTTCATACTTGAACAAATGATGAAATATCCTAGACAAATGAGCAGTATGACCAATCTATATTTCTACAGAACACGACAACTTCTATTCTCTTCCATATACGTATCTGAAAGTAGGCCATCCAATTATCTTATTCTAGATTTTCTGTCATCATGTCAGGCTCATACAAAAAGGAGAAGCAAGCATACAAATCTATCACACTAAAATGTATCCAAATTCTCTCCTCTCCCGGCCTTTTGTAACCCTTTACAGACAGAGGCGGAAAATCTTGAGGTGTGAGGAGAAAATGAAGAAAATTACGTCCCTGCTCGAGCTTTCCAAATCTGTACAGGAAATGCCAGACGAGAACTATCAAGCTGTCGTGACAGACCTGTGCCTCGGGTAAATCAGTGAAATTCCACTGTCTCAATTGACAGTTTTTTTTCTCTTTAATGGTCTGTCCAGTTGTGGAGCTGTAACAAGTTACTGGCCAAGAATTCTGTTTCGTGTGAGCGCGTGTATGTGCTGGCTCGCGCGCGTGAGTGTGTTGATCATCATCATGTCAGTTACTACATATTTACAGAGTACTAGGTTCAAAATGTTTATTGTTTGCTGTCAGAGAGTTCTTCAAAGCTCAGCAATATACAGAACTACGACAGGTAACCTGTTAGCATGGTGGTTAATGACAAGAATGATAACAAAACGCTACAAAGAAAAGATTTTCCAACAAAAGGTGAGAGATTAAATTCGCTTTCTTTCTTTCTTCTCATCTCTTTGTGTTAGCACTTTTTATTGAACATTTTTCAAAACTCTGAGCAGATGTATTCAAATCCTCCATATCAAGTCAAGTCATTATCTTCAGATCTCAATCATCTTCAGATCTCAAATCATTGCAAGCAGCATCAAGTCTCAGGTCACATTTCTGAAACTCTATGAGTCAAAATGGAGAATGACTGTTGGGCAAGATGTTATAACATGTACGAGGGATTATAAGTTATTACAGTGAAGAAAGTAAACTGAAATAAATAAAACTGACACCATATAAGCTTTATACTTCACTTTATCAAGTACTTCAATAGTATTTTTTTTCATTACACTGTAAGAAACCACGTAAGAAATACAGTCTTACAAATATCATCATCACCGTCATCGCCTTTCACTCCCTTCAGAGCAAAGGCCACGGATAAAGGCTCTCCGGTCATCCCTGTTCTTGGAAGTATTCTCTGCTTCCTTCCTTGTGCATCCCTTGTCTCTGAGCACTGTCATAATTTCTCTTCTCCAAGTCCAGGTTTTTCTCGTCTTCTATTTCCTTGAGGATTCCATGTCAGTGCCTGTCTTGTTATGTTGGTGTCGAGTTTCCTCAGAGTGTGGCCAATTCACCTCCATTTACTAAACACGATTTGTAGGTTCACAGGTTCTTGTCCTGTCATTTCCCAGACCTCCTCGTTCCTGATCTTGTCCTGTCATTTAATGTTTAAGATCCTTCTCAAGCAGTAGTTCATGAATGTTTGTATCCTCTGTTGTACTGTCTTGGTCATAACCCATGTCTCTGAACCATATAGCAGGACAGTCTTTACGTTTGTATTGAAAAGTCTTAAGTTTGGTTCTTATTTTGATGTTAGATGACCGTATTTTGTTAAGTTGGATAAATGCTGTCCTGGCTTTGGTTATTCTGATGTGGACAGCCGCGTGCTCAGAATTAGAGCAAGTCTGTCTGGGCGCGTCTCACCACGTGAAGAATGTGTACTATATAAATACCGAATATGCGTAGCAGAAGAAGGCTGTAGAACCAAAGGCCTATGGCAGGCAAGTCAATATCGTCTGTGTTGGCTGCATATGTAGCACTTAGTCCAGTCGGCCAATATCTGTGTTAATGTGATCGTGATTCATGACGAATAATGTTCAATGCTGTGTATTCATTTATATATAGTGTGATGTGCAGAATAAGCATGTGTACTGCACGATCATTGTGGAGAAGTATCTGGGTGACTGATGCTAATATCGTTCTTGAAGGGCACGAGCGATGCCCCATATACTGTTATGTTCATATGGATCTGTTGTAGGTGATTCAAGATTTATGTTGGGATGAGGATCCCGACAACAACAGCTACATCAAGGGTGTGGTAGTGATTGAGTCGTTGAAGTGAGGCTAAGAACAGTGCGTTTAGCACATGGTGAATACTCATGAAATGAGGCAGAGAATTAGTGCGTCAGCACATGTGATTATTCAGGAAGTGGGGAGGAGAGTCCAAACAGGTCAGCCGTGAGCACTGGTATATAGATCATCCATGGAGAAAGTTGTGTAGTTTCGCAGCATAGGCTGCCACATTCATAAGTGCGTTAGCACACGGGGAGATTTATAATGTGATTGTGAAGGGGAGGGAAGGCTAGAATACCAAGGCCATTCTAGATGAGCCATTAGTTACAGTGGTTAAGAGTATTGCACTGGCTGACATTATGCCTGCAATATGTTTTTATTATATGTGTTGCATGTTCTATGACTGATCCATGTTGTTGAGTAATAAAACCTATACGTATTTTTATATATGACTTGATAATGTCTATATCATGTTGCTGAAATGTTGTGATGTATGTTTAACCTGATGCATGACTTGCATATAGTATTCCTTGGAGGGGAGAATCCTGGGTTGGCTCATCTTGGCCACGCGGTACGGAAGTACATGCCAAGAGAGTGCTTTAACATCTGTATTAACCAAATTCTGAAACATTACCTATAATAAATGTAGATTACACAAAGTGTACACGAGCTTTAACATCTGTATTAACCAAATTCTGAAACATTACCTATAATAAATGTAGATTACACAAAGTCTACACTAGCTTTAACATCCTTTTCCGTTCCCCCATACCTGTCCACTATGCTCCCTAAATATGTGAAATACTCTTACTTCCTCAAATGACACTCCCTCAATTACCATGAGGCTATTGCTTGCACTATTACTTTTCATTATCTTGGGGGGGGGGGGGGTTGTCTGTTAATATATAGTCCCATTTTAGCTGAATTCTTGCTTAAGATCTGAAGATTCTCTTGCATTTGTGTGCGGCTGTGTGCCAGAAGTGCTACATCATCTGCAAAGTCAAGATCTTTCAATTGGTTCCACAATGTCCATTGTATCCCATTTCTTTTTCTTTGTGTGGTAGTTTTCATGATCCAATCAATTGCTAGAAGAAATAGGAATGGTGATAAGCATCCCCGCCGTACGCCTGTTTCCACTTTGAGAGTTCCTCCATGCACAATTCTACAAGTTGTTCATTTATATATGGTCTTTATAAGCTTTTTTTTTATCTTGGCTGGGATACCGTAGTGTTACAGTAGTTTCCATAGCATTCTACGAACTAAACTATCAAATGCCTTCTCATAATCGATGAATGTAACTAACAGTGAAGCACTGCAGTAAAGTTGTCGAGTCGGTTACCTAAAAACTGTCAAGTCACAAGTGGATCCAACAAGCATGTGAATGTGAGTGGGTAGTTTGGATTTTACATGTGTGGATTAGGGGCAATACCGAAGATGTTTATCATTGTCATGCTACGAGGGGTGAATAATAAGTTCTCGGCATAAGGTACAAATACTTGAAACACACAGCTGATATTAGGTGCTTTTGTATATCAGGTTAATGTAAGATTAAACACCAAGTTTCAAGAAATTAACTGCAACCAATTTTTTTACAGGCTACTGAAGTGGTAACGGGTGATATAAATTGAGAAAATGGATAACATTTCACATCGAGCAGTCATTCGCTACCTCTGCATCAAGGGCTTATCACTGAAGGAGATCCATGAGGATATAGTGAACACTCTAGGGGAGAGTGCCCCTTCTTACAGCACAGTGAAGAAATGGACAACTCAATTCAAACATGGAAGGGAGAGTCTGGAAGATGATCCCCGTCCACGAAGACCAAGAACGGTAACCACCGATGAAACCACCGGCAGAATCCATGACATAATAATGCTGGATCGACGACTAACTGAGCGGTACATTGATACTGAGTTGGGCATGTCTCAGGAACGTGTTCATGCCATTATTCATAATGATCTTCAAATGACAAAGGTCTCTTCTCGATGGATCTCGAAACTTCTTGGAGCTGATCACAAACGACAGCGTCTCAACATGTCAAGAAACAATCTTGGCCATTTTTCTCCAAATCCTGAAAAGTTTCTTCAGAAATTTCTGACTATGGATGAGACTTGGGTTCATCATTTTCAACCAGAAACCAAAGAACAGTCAAAGCAGTGGAAACATCATGCATCCCCACCTCCAAAGAAAGCAAGGGTGCTTCTGTCTGCAGGCAAAGTGATGGCTTCCTTTTTTTTTGGGGGGGGGGGGGGGGGGGGATTCAGAAGGTGTGCTATTGGTAGACTATCTTCAAAAGGGCAGAACGGTCACAGGGGCCTATTATGCTAATTTTGTGAAGCAACTGCGGGTCAAACTGAAGGAAAAGCGTCGAGGGAAATTGACGAGAAGAGTCATCATTCATCAAGGCAATGCTCCAGTTTACAAGTCGGCGGTAGCAATGGGTGCCATTCATGAATGCGGCTTCCAGCTTCTTGAACATCCTCATTCCCCAGATTTGACACTTCGAACTATTACCTGTTTACCAAACTCAAAAAGGAGCTAAGTGGTCGCAATTTTTTTTCAGATGATGACGTCATTCATGCTGTAGACTTCTTTCTACTGACACAAGATGCTGACTTTTACAAAGAAGGGATCTGTATGCTCCAGGATCGCTGGACTAAGTGCATAAACTTGCAAGGGGACTATGTTGAGAAGTAATCCAAAAAAGTTATCCACAAATAATCCGTTGTACCTAATGCCGAGAACTTGTCACTCACCCTGGAAGATGTTTATCATGGTCATGTTAAAATATGTGTGGACCAGGAAATATACCAAAAATGTTTACCATAGTCATGCTAAAATATGTGTGGATCAGGTATCATACCGAAGATGTTTATCATGGGCACGCTAAAATATGTGTGGATCAGGTATCATACCAAAGATGTTTTTCATGGTTATGCTAAAATAATGTAATTTGTGATGAGATGGGGAATACCCTGACAGAGACAGAGGAAATTATAGAAAGATGGAAGCAATATTGCAAAGGAATGTATGAAACAACCGACTGTGAGAGCAGAAATCAACAGTGTGAATTATTATTGGAGGAGAAAGAACCCGAACCGACAATAGAAGAAGTTTTATGGGCAATAAAGAATCTGAAAAATGGTAAATCGCCACGATGAGATAACAGCTGAATTTATTAAAGCAGGAGGAAAGGAATGTGCAACAATCTATTATGCACTATGTAAAAAAGATATGGCAAAAAGAATGTAAAAAGAATGAAAAAGAACTGTATACATACTACTGCTGCCAAATAAGGGTAACCTGAAATTATGCACAAACTACAGAACTGTTGACCTGATTAGTCATACCAGTAAAATTCTGTTAAAAATCATAATGGGTAGACTTCGAAAGAAAATAGAAGAAGAAGTCAGTATGGTCCAAGCTGGTTTTAGGCAAGGAAGAGGATCAACAGATCATATATTCACAACTCATAATTCTTATAATATAGAGAAATGCAGAGATTTTAATGTGAATCTATATTTATCTTTTATAGACTACTCAAAGGCATTTGATTGTGTACACCACCGAAACTTTGGGAAATAATGGAAAAAATGGAATTTCCAACATATCTGATACAATTAAAATCACTGCTGTATCTAGACCAACAAGCAGCAGTAAAAATAAATGGTGAAACAACAACTTGGTTTGACATAAAACAAGGAGTCCGTCAGGGGTGCATATTGTCACCCTACTTACTTAACTTGTATACTGAAAATATAATGAGGAATGTTAGAGAAGATGTAGACAAAGAATATTACGATGCCATAACAATTGGAGGTTATGAAATACCAGAGATTAGATATGCTGATGACACAATATTACTGTCCACAACACACACAAAAAGTGGAAAAACTAATTATGTCAGTCCGTAAGAACAGCGAAGAACAGAACTCTTATCTTAATGCAAAGAAAACTAAACTGATGACAACTGACAAAACAAACAAGGCAGTTGAAATGTGTATCAATGAGGAAAAACTGGAAGAAGTGGAGAGTTTTGAATATCTTGGATCACTACTAACTAATAATATAGATACAATGAGGGAAATTAAAAGGAGGACATCTATCGCTCTTCAGAAAGTAAAACAACTAAAGAATCTGTGGAAAGGAGCAGACAGAATTACAAAAATAAGATTTTTAATGGCATGCATCTTTCCCATCGCAACATATGCCTGTGAGACCTGGACACTTGACAAAACAGCTGAGAAACACATAAATGCCTTTGAATGTAAATGCTACAGAAGAGTTCTCCAAATATCGTGGACACAAAAAAGAACAAATCTATACTACAAGAGCTTAATATTGAAGAAGGCTGGCTAGTAAAGAGGATTAAAGAGAGAAACCTTAAATATTTTTGACACATTAAACGCCATGATAATTTAGAGAAGGCCGTATTGGAAAGATAAGTAATGCGAAAAAGAAAGAGAGGAAGACCAAAACGAAGATGGTTGCAAGACATCGTTGACGATCTGCAAATGGATGCAGCAGCAGCAGCAGGCCATCTTGCTCACAACCGAGAGGCCTACATGAGTGCTGTTTGGGAGGCAAAGTTCCGCAGGGGACATGCAAATGAATGAATGAATGCTAAAATATGTGTGGATCAGAGACCTACCGAAGGTGTTTATCATGGTCATGCTATAATATGTGTGGATCAGGGACCATACGGAAGATGTTTATCATGGCCATGCTAAAATGTGTGGATCAGTGATCATAACTAAGATGTTTATCATGATCATGGTAAAATACGTGTGGAGCAGGGACTATATCGAAGATGTATAATCGTATCCTGACTACTGGCGAGTACTCTACTGTTACAGATTTCGATAAATTACTCCTCCGAATTCAAATTGTACAGGTTACCACAGACAATACCACAGTATGAGAATCACTGACATCTGATTTTAAGTGAGATCAAATAAACCACATGTTTATTATGAAAAGAATGGGTGGTGATCAGTGAGGATGTTGGAACTATAGACGATCAAGCCACTCTTAACCTTGATGAGAACTCATTCGCCTTATAAGGAAAGGAGTGCGCAACACTCGCACTCAGATACACTGGCAGACGTAGAGAATGATGGAAAAAATATAACAACCAATTCTCAATGAAAGCCTTTCTATCACAAAAATAATGCTAGCAAAACTTCAGTGAGCACAGTTCTATCACATTCCCGAAAAGCTTTCTAACCCAATACACACAATGATGTTAAATCACTCAAAATCTTCAAGACATAATCTGATAATCATATGAACAGAATCACCCTAACATATTCACAACTCATAATGAGTCTATTTAAATAATACTTGAAAAGCTCTCTATAAAAAAAAAATTTCAAAATCTCTAAAAATTCTTATAATAATCATCCTCTTACGAAAAATCCCAGTCCTTAAATATCCCCTACAATTTCTTCTAGAAGTTTCTATCCCGTGAAAAACTAAAATCGTGGGTCAACATTTCCACATTTCTGTTCACCAAAAGACCTAAACTCTGTGCAAAAATTGCCTGTTTATAACCTTGGACAACTTCTAAACACAACAATCCCATTTTTAGCTTTTCTGTAACTAAAAATAACTAATTGTAAACATGTCCTAAGTGACTTTCGTTATCCGTACAATATCTCGTGACTGGACATGTCAAGAAATGGCCTTCAACATTTTAAGACTGACCTCTCGTTTACCTGTACTATAAACAGTATTATAAGGGCGTTAACCATTACATAAAACTGTTAAATTCATCATTGGTTAACTCCCTTATACCGTAAAAGAAACAAGGAATCAAAGAACTGTTACAGATGTTTATCACTGTCATACTAAAATATGTGTGGATCAGTGACCATAACGAAGAAGTTTATCATAGTCATGCTAAAATATCTGTGCACCAGGGACTATAACGATTATGTTTATCATCGTCATACTAAAATACGTGTGGACCAGGGACTATACTAAAGATGTTTATCATGGCCATGCTAAAATATGTGTGGAGCAGGGACCATACTAAAGATGTTTATCATGGCCATGCTAAAATGTGTGGAGCAGGGACCATACTAAAGATGTTTATCATGACCATGCTAAAATATGTGTGGAGCAGGGACCATACCGAAGATGTTTATCATGGCCATGCTAAAATATGTGTGGAGCAGGGACCATACTAAAGATGTTTATCATGGCCATGCTAAAATATGTGTGGAGCAGGGACCATACCGAAGATGTTTATCATGGCCATGCTAAAATATGTGAAGCAGGGACCATACTAAAGATGTTTATCATGGCCATGCTAAAATATGTGAAGCAGGGACCATACTAAAGATGTTTATCATGGCCATGCTAAAATATGTGTGGAGCAGGGACCATACCGAAGATGTTTATCATGGCCATGCTAAAGGTCATGTTAAAAATAACGGCACCAGATGGGAGAGCATCAAGCGTGAAACTTGACCTAATTTCCCATGAATCAGATCATGCAGACAATCATCCCTGTGGAGATGACGCAAAATGTTTTAAAAACATCTTTCTGATTCAACATTATTCAAGCGAAAGGCTATACTTACAGAAAATTGAACTGGCAAGCAAAGCTCTACTTGTCTCTGCCGTATAGATAATTGAACTGGCAAGCAAAGCTCTACTTGTCTCTGCCGTATAGATAATTGAACTGGCAAGCAAAGCTCTACTTGTCTCTGCCGTATAGATAATTGAACTGGCAAGCAAAGCTCTACTTGTCTCTGCCGTATAGATAATTGAACTGGCAAGCAAAGCTCTACTTGTCTCTGCCGTATAGATAATTGAACTGGCAAGCAAAGCTCTACCTGTCTCTGCCGTATAGATAATTGAACTGGCAAGCAAAGCTCTACTTGTCTCTTCCATATAGATAATTGAACGCAAGCAAAGCTCTACTTGTCTCTGTCATACAGATAACAAACTACATTACATGTCCTTCTAAAGTTTACACAGTATGTCCATCACAACGTCTACTTGATGAATTTTAAAGAAAGATATACTACATATCACATATACAAACACACTTACATTACTATTCTACAGTCTTGGATGGATGCTCCATCTCATACACAAAAAAATGCTCAACTCAATTCAAACATTAAATCTGATTTGTGGCAAATACCCAGTACAGACTGCAGATCAGCACAAAGAACTAGAAATTCTACCCCTCAAATAAAGAATTATTTTTAACAAACTCAAATTGTTCATTGAATTCTGTGGCACAAAGCTCCGCCTTACTTGTCCTCAGTGTTTACGTCCAGCATTAAACATAGCCAACGTTTAAGAAACTGTCTTCTTCTTCCTAAACCAGGCTAGATATGTACAAGAAAAGCCCGCCATATTCTGCGATAAAGGTCTGGAACTGCCTCCCCTACCATCAAAAATCCGTTAGTAATACTTATCTTTAATTCAGACCCTTTTTTAACATTCGCTGACTTAGAACTACATGCCTCCATAGAATATCTAATAGCCTCTCATACAGTGACTAGCCAGAAACCCAGTTCTGTTCTAAAGGTAACTTGTTAGAAATTATCTTAGTAAATGTACAAGAGTGGAATATCAGAACTTCATTAAAATATAATGTTCAAAAAAAGAAACGCAAACAAATACGATGTTGCGATTTAAACGGAAGTTTGCTGATCAGCATTAAAATTGGCGAACTACCTTGAGAGCCCTATGTGACGTCTAACGGCACGGGAAGGATATAAGATTATTGCTGATCAGACAAGGGCAAATTGCATAAAACGTTCATCTGGACATCAACTTCACGTGCTGACCTGAACTGTACTCAGCAGATGATTCATGAGCACAGAAAAGCGACACTAGTCAAAACAGCATTTTTGACAATAACTCATGACAGGTTCACGAGAATCTCGTGAAATTTACTGAACACAAAACTCACTGCTCATGTTACTGAATGCCTATAAAAGATTGCAGCTCCTCGAATCAATTCATTTGAAAATTCAATGCGCAAGTATGGCTCATCTCACTACAGAACAACGACTCGTCATCATCGCACATTAACAGACTGAACAGTCGCAAAGTGTAGTGGCCATACTATTTAATGTGATTAGAACCGCCATTAGTCGCCAAGAAAATGGCTCAGTAGCAGACTGGCCACGTAGTCACAACTCCTGCCGAAGACTGCTTCATATGGCTGCGTCACCTCAGGAAATGATTTGCATCTGCGTCCTCAATAGTCCAGTCAATGACAGCAGCTAATCGAATTTTAGATCAAACGACCAGGAACCGGCTGCACGAAGCTGGTCTTTGGGCTATAAGACCCTACAGAGGTCCTGTTCTTATGGACCAACATCGCCAGAATCGACTGCAGTGGGCGAACCAGCATCGTCAATGAACAGTTGCAAATGATTGGAGAAGGGTTTGGTTTAGTGATGAATCATTCTTTTTGCTCCAAAGACACGATAGACGGAGAAGATTTTGCCGCAGAGTCCATGAGCGCTACGCCCAGAACATGCGCGGATTAGGCTCCTCCACATGGTGGTGGAGGTGTACTGGTGTGGGGGACGATCAACTTCATGGGAAGAAGTGACTTGGTGGAAATTGAAGGATGCCTGAATTCCCAACGATACGTAGCTGAAATTCTTCGTCCTCATGTCCTTCCACTTCTGGCTGCACCTGGGTCGATTTTTCAGCAGGATAACGGTCGACATCATGTGACACAACTCACCACCCAGTTCCTCGCTGCCATCAACGTTTAGACCATTCTGTGGCCATCCATGTCATCAGACATGAACCCAATAGAACACTTATAGGATGAACTCAACAGACAAGTCCGCCAGCGAGACGTGTCGCCAACCAATCTCCGACAGTTGTCTCTTGCACTGCGAGAAGAGTGGGCAGCCATCTCACAACAACAGATCCAGCGGCTAATCAGATCCATGTCAAGGAGATGTCGTTCTCTGATACAGGCCAGAGGAGGCCATACACCTTACTGAAATGGAGGCCACATTGTAAATAATAAAAGTACAAACCATATTTAATGAACATCATTTCATTGTTAAAGTCTTAAAGTTTCTTTATGCCAAGACCGAAACATTAATTCCTAAAATAAAATGATACAAGTTTGAAATTTGGTGTCCATTACGACTACAGTAGTGTTGTGTTTCTTTTTTTTTAAACAAGATATAAATGTTTCTGCGACATATTTTTATGTCTTCTGAGTACTCAATACGCTGATGTTTTTGGTCATCACACAATGCATGTAGTACAAACCGGCAAGCAACTTTTTTCTTGCCCAAATCTTCCACTAAAACTTTATTAATGGTCTCTCGGTTAATACCAAATTTACCTGCCATCATCCTCACAGTCAACCAACGATCTTCTTGTATCCGTTCTCTGACTTCTGCAACGAGTTCCTCATTACGAACTGAAACTGGGCGTCATTGTCTAATTGCATTTGTAATCGTCTCCACACCACTTTTGAATTGTGAATACCACCTGAATATCTGTGCACAAGATAAACAATTATCCCCATAAACTTGTCCTTTCAATTCAAATGTCTAAAGGGCACTTTTTCCGAGTTTTAAACAGAATTTAATGTTAGCTTTTTTACTCTATGCTGATTACGTAACAATGCACTTTTAACTAGGTCAACATAATGGTGGCTTGTTTGCTGTCTGCTTATTGGGCCGCCCAAGTCGGGATAACCTGAACTTTATTCATCAATCCGACAAATTATTAAACTTTTTCTGTCATGGCCACTATCCAGAAAATGTCCTCCGGAAAACACTCAACCGTATCCAAAAAGTGAGCCATGAAGGGGCATTCAGAAAAAAAAAAAACTGTTACCTTATCCGACAGAGTCAAATTAGTACTTCCCTTTCGCCCACATGGTAAGATGTTAAGAAAGTTCTTTATCGTCATCTGCCACTAATCCGACCCTAATACTCGCGACATCTTCTCTGATCTACTACTATTAGTATAAAAATGGGAGCCAAATCTTAAGGACATCCTCGTCCATAGCCACCTGAAGTGGAACCTTGCATATGCAGAAAATATAACTGCCCTTGCTGTGTTATCTGTCTGGTAGTCTGGGAAACGAAAACGATCACCTTTCCTAAAACTATCCTCACTCTCCATGGGGGATTCACAGGCCAATCCTGTAATGTGATATATGCCATTGTATGCAACAGATGCAAGAAAACATAGTGGTGAAACTGGTCTCAGATTATGTGATCACATGCAGAAACATCTGTATATCACACAGCATGCTTCGAAACCAGTCCCTAATAATTTCAATGGCCCTCAACCACAGAGGCAAATCTGATTTTCCGATAACAGAAATGTCACGCTGATGACAGAAACCGCCTAACGCTTGAAAACCACTACATTCAGGAATATGGGACGATAGAACCACATGGTCTGAACTCACAATTCAGCTACACCTAACATTCCCCTCTTCCATATTCCCTCTGCACTAAGTACCACTCCTTTCTCACTTGTAACACATAGTTCAAAACCTCCTCACAGCATCATATTACAACCCTTTTACTCCATCTATAATCACCTATTCCACCTTCTCCCGGGTAGATTACCACTGTACCACTCTCTCCTCTTTCCGTGCGCCCCCCCCCAAAAAAAAAAAATTAGGACCCACCTAACACAAGTTTCCATTTAAACATTCTCTACACTCCACCATGCGCACTTCTGAACACAGCCTCTTACAGGTCACAGCCTCTTACAAGTCGTGGCTAAGTGCTCCATTTATTTTATTTTGTGCTATTTTTGGTAGTGAGTTATCAGTCATTTGGAGCACATGTCCCAACCATCGCCAGCGTCTTTCCTCAATAATTGCTGTCAGTGGCTTCATCTGCATTTCTGCCAATAAGATTTTATTTCTTATGGTGTTTGGTCAAAATATTTTTCTAATTCTTCGTAAACATTTAGTCTGGAAAGAATTCAACTTGTTTTCTATGGTTTTGGTGATTTTCCAGCATTCACTTCTATAGAGTAGTACACTTTGAACATTACTCTTAAATATCCTGATTTTCATATTTATGCTTAGTTTTTTTTATTTCCATATAGTCTGCAGCACTGCAAAAGCCTGGTTTGCTCTAGTAAGTCCGCTGTTGATGTCCTCTGTGCTGTCTCCATTTACTACTACTCTGCTGCCAAGGTATACACATTCGTTGAACTCCTTCACTAATTTGCTATCTACTCTGAGTACATTTCTGTTGTTCATATTTTGCTTCATTAACTTTGTCTTTCCTACGTTGATCTTTAGTCCTATGTTGTTTGCATTCTGAGTTAGATTGTTTATTTTATCTTGCATATCTTTGTGACTGCTTGATAACAGACAAATGTCGCCCGCAAAGTCAAGGTCCTCCAGTACTGTGTAAAGGGTCCATTGTAATCCTCTGCGTTTGTCTGATGTTGCCTCCCTCATGAACCAGTCTACTGCCAAGATAAATAATGTTGGTGATAGTACACATCCCTGTTTCACTCCTGTTTGTACCCTAAAGCTGCTGGAGGTATGTTCTCCACAGATAACTTTGCACTGAAAACCCTTTGATTACATTAACTATTTTATGGGGGAGGCCATGCCATCTTAGGATTGTCCACATTGCATCTCTGTTGACACTGTCAAAGGCTTTCTCAAAATCTATGAATGATGCATATATTGTGCTATGCCACTCATGAGTTAGTTTTACATACTTATAGTTATATACTTAGTTTTACATACTTATAGTTATATACTTAGTTTTACATACTTATAGTTATATACTTAGTTTTACATACTTATAGTTATATACTTAGTTTTACATACTTATAGTTATATACTTAGTTTTACATACTTATAGTTATATACTTAGTTTTACATACACATACACTAATTATTCCTGTGTTTCAAACATTCACCGTACTGTCTGAATGGCACTTTCACAGAAACTGAGCCTACAGTGTTAGCAATTTCATACAGCGTTCTGCGTAATGCGTGTACACAGCGTGGTGGGGGAGGGAGGGGGGAGAGGAGAGAAGATAAGATAGGAAGAGCGTAGCTGGGAAATAATACCGATGATTGTTTACAAACACAGCGGAAACACCAGCGACTGTTCTGACCATAAATGGAAATGTTTTATAAGTGAAAGATAAAACAACATGAAACACGGCTGGAACTGTTAAACTCAAATACCCGGTGCCAGAATCAATACCGCCCTGAATGTGTATGGTGTTCCGTCATTTCTCTCTGCATGACTAAAGAAATTCACTTTTAGATGTTGCCATTGTTACGTTCTCAGAACTTCACTTTTCACGCTCACATAACAAATATTCCAATTGGCCATCTGTATAACTTCATAACAGCGATGATGTGTGTATGGTATATTGATATGTGTACGTGAACACTGTGTGACTGGTATTTGTGCCCTGTAACAAATGCACATGGAATCTCAAAGGTATACAATGCAACACTTCTACATTTACACAATGAAACAACACTTCTACACGCATAAACGAAATCAACAATTCATATGTACAGGTACACAAGGAAGGCAACAACACTTCTACATGCATAAACGAAAACAACACTTCTACTACATGCATAAACGAAAACAACACTTCTACATTCATACGCGAAAATAACATATGTACAGGTACACAAGAAAGGCAACAACACTTCTACATGCATAAAAGAAAACAACACTTCTACTACATGCATAAACGAAAACAACACTTCTACTACATGCATAAACGAAAACAACACTTCTACTACATGCATAAACGAAAACAACACTTCTACTACATGCATAAACGAAAACAACACTTCTACTACATGCATAAACGAAAACAACACTTCTACATGCATAAACGAAAACAACACTTCTTCTACATGCATAAACGAAAACAACACTTCTACACGAACTTCTGTATCCACGAGAGAAGGTGAGCGGATGCCCATGAAAAGTTTGTTTTTTCACAAAGTATTTTTGTCTTGAGAACGTATCTGTGCGACAGAAGCAAAAATGTCCTGAAAATTATGTCTCTATATGAAGAGCCGCGTTACACGATCAGTGAAAAACTGACATGATAGATACTGTCAAAACTGAACATTTTTTGTGTACGTATAAAACTAAATATCTAACTATACACAAAGCCACGGCAGTAAAGATATCACAAGACACGAACTTATTTTGAAACGACTGGAACAGCTTTACTCATCAACAAAGCACATAACTGTAACGTTTAATTTTTCACGTTATTTATACAGAAAAAAAAATTACTTGTACAGGACAAAGAAGAAATAGGAAATTAAAAGTCTACATTTGTATGTATGAAATAACAATGTAAGAAAAAAGTGTTACCTTGTTTATCTAGACTTGACAGCTCTCTCTCTCTCTCCCTCTCTTTCTGTCTCTCTCCCTCTCTCTCAATCTCAGACTAGTAGCACAAGCCTGTATCATGTATACCCCGCTTTTCCTTCCCCAGCTCCAAAGGGAGCCTAGAATGTATAAACTAGGAAAAAAGTAGGAGCAGCTTTATTACTTAACGATTACAAAGTTGTGACGTTTCGGCGTGAGACTTAATCATACAAAACCATACAGGACGAAGAAACAGAGAGAGGAGATAAAGTATAGATTCACATGAATACTATTTTTTAAAAAAATTTTTAAGAGTACTTAGCTGTAAATTGTAAGGTGTGGCTTGTCCGGCGGTGTGTGTCAGGAATGGATTTAGTAGGACGTGGAAACTGTTTAAATAGAGACCTGTGACATGTGGTCGGTGGGTTGTAACTGGGGGTGGTGGATGAGGAACCGGGGAGGGGAGAGAGAGTGTGTGATGCAATACTGACCTAGCTAGGAGAAATTGAAACAGATGATTGGGGAAGAGGGGTTGAAGAGTGATGATGTGAGGAAGTTTGAAAAGTAAGAAGGGGTGGACTTAGTGGAGAGGTACTATAATGATTGAAGAAGATGATGTTACGTGTAACTAAACAGCGAGCTTTACTGCAGTGCTTCGTGTATAGTTGTATACTTATACACTAATTATTGTGTTACAAAGGGGAGCCTAGTACCCAAGTACAGGAAGTTCGGAAATCAGTGTGAAGTATCCCAGTATCGATTCCGGTATCGTACTGATATCTTGGTGGCTGCGATATCTAGGCTGTACGGTAGCGTGACTGAGTCGTCGATCAAGAGCGTGCTGATGAAAAATGTTATGTAATATGAGCTAATCAGACAACATACCTTATAACAAATGCTGGAAGCGATGTCCTTGTGCGTCTATGCACGCTTTAAAGCGTTTAATTTTATTCGGACTTTTTTTAAAGATTTGTTTGTGAAATGTTTCTTATGCACGCAGCTATTGCAGTGTTTTAATTCATTTATGCGTGCGTGCGTGATTTCAATACACTTCAGACTTAGCTCCTCACGTATAAACGTGGATGAATAACTGGTGGGATTCGAACCACTGACCTTAGCTTTCAGATTAAAGTGCATTAACCACTTCACTACTCGTGAAGAAGAATATGTAATATATCTGTCCGACTGTCACGACTGAATAAAAGACTGTATCTTTTACATGGTGTGTCTCTGCTGCCTAAATGTTTCACTTACTATTATTTTCTTGTTAATTTCTCATCTTGTTGCTAATTCACAAATGCCCGATACCAAGCCAGATCTGCAAAATCTATTGCTTAACTACTCACAACGTAACACAACAAGAACATCAGTCTCTCCACAATACTACAGCAGAACACCAAGTAATGAACTGTACTACACTGAAACCTGCAGTCACTCAACTTCACCAACATATAACATTCCACGAGAAACTAAAGCAAAGCTACTGCTTTTACAAATACTGAATACATTTATTAATGAACAGAATGAAAGATGACATTAAGAGGATGGAAACAGCCCATCAGGCTAGAAAGACACTTACAATGACAATTCCTGGCGTGAAATATTCAACGCGCCATGTTGGAAGGAACCTTACAATTTCCTTACAACAAAAGAGACATACAAAAATTCCAACAGAAAAATCTCCTCTGACAACAAAACTCTTCAAACTGTCTCAAAACTAACCACTTTAACCTAAGCTGTCACTAACAAAAGCGGTTCTACCAAAAAACTCTATCCAAAACAAGACATTCTCCTATCCAAAACATAGTAATGCTCTTCTAACCACACAAGTAAGGCTCTCTCTCTATGCATCCAAAACAAGATATTCTCTCTTACCCAAAACATAATAATGGTCTTCTAACCAAACAAGTAAGGCTCTCTCTCTCTCTCTCTCTACGCATCCAAAACAAGATATTCTCCTACCCAAAACATAGTAATGGTCTTCTAACCAAACAAGTAAGGCTCTCTCTCTCTCTCTACGCATCCAAAACAAGACATTCTCCTACCCAAAACATAGTAATGGTCTTCTAACCAAACAAGTAAGGCTCTCTCTCTCTACACATCCAAAACAAGACATTCTCCTATCTAAAACATAGTAATGGTCTTCTAACCAAATAAGTAAGGTTCTCTCTCTCTCTATCTCTCTCTCTCTACGCATCCAAAACAAAACATTCTCCTATCCAAAACATAGTAATGGTCCTCTAACCAAACAAGTAAGGCTCCCCCTCTATGCATCCCAAACAAGGCTCTCCCTTAAGCTAATCTTGAGTAGTATTCATATCTCTCTCTCTCTCTCTCTCTAAACCTTAAGTGCCCAGGGCACATGGGGCTTCCGCAAGGGTTTTCCACAAATGCTTGTCCTTCGCCTTTTTTTCTGCTCTTGCCCAGGTGAGCCCTCTATTGTTCAACATCCTTTCTGTTGTTCTTCTCCATGTCTCTTTTAGTCTACCCTTACTTCTGTTCCCCTGTGGTTTCCATCTTAGTGCTATTTTTAGTAGTGAGCTGTCAGTCATTTGGAGCACATGTCCCAACCATCGCCAGCATCTTTCCTCAATAATTGCTGTCAGTAGTTTCATCTGCATTTCTGCCAACAAGATGTTATTTCTTATGGTGTTTGGACAAAATATTTTTCTAATTCTTCGTAAACATTTAGTCTGGAAAGAATTCAACTTGTTTTCTATTGTTTTGGTGATTTTCCAGCATTCACTTCCATAGAGTAGTGCACTTAGAACATTACTCTTAAATTTCCTGATTTTCATATTTATGCTTAGTTTTTTAGATTTCCATACAGTCTGCTGCATTGCAAAAGCCTGGTTTGCTCTAGTAAGTCTGCTGTTGATGTCCTCTGTGCTGTCTCCATTTTCTACTACTCTACTGCCAAGGTATACAAATTCATTGACCTCCTAACTTGCTATCTACTCTGAGTACATTTCTATTGTTCACATTTTGCTTCATTAACTTTGTCTTTCCTACGTTGATCTTAGTCCTATGTTGTCTGCATTCTGAGTTAGATTGTTTATTTTATCTTGCATATCTTTGTGGCTGCTTGATGTCTACTACAAATGTCGTCCGCAAAGTCAAGGTCCTCCAGCATTGTGTCAAGGGTCCATTGTAATCCTCTGCGTTTGTCTGATGTCTCCTTCATTAACCAGTCTGCTGCCAAGATAAATAATGTTGGTGATAGTACACATCCCTGTTTCACTCCTGTTTGTACCCTAAAGCTGCTGGAGGTATGTTCTCCACAGATCACTTTGCACTGAAAACCCTTGTATTTGATTACATTCACTATCTTATGGGGGGGGGGGGGGGGCATGCTATCTTAGGATTGTCCACAGTGCATCTCTGTTGACACTGTCAAAGGCTTTCTCAAAATCTATTAACAATGTATATGTTGTGCTATGCCACTCATTTGCCTGTTCTAATATTTGTCTAAGTACAAATATGTGGTCTATGCATGATCTTCCTCTCCTAAATCCTGCCAGCCATAATCACAGCAGCAAAAGCAAGTGCTGGACTGAAAAAAACAAATAGAAAACCATGGATATCAGAAAACACATGGAAGTACATACATGAAAGACGAGCAGTCAAATTAGACATGTTGAATGTGAAAACAGATCTTGGAAAAGATCTGGCGAAAGCAACATACAAAGAAATAGACAAGAAAGTAAAAAGCTCAGCTAGAAGGGATAAAAGAGAATACATAGACAATATGGTGAAAGTGGCAGAGAAAGCAGCAAAAACAGGAGACAGCAAAACTTTATATAACATACAAAAGAGGCTAACAGGTACTATTACATCTAAAGAAAGACCAATCCTTAGCAAAACTGGAACCCTATTAACACTAAATAAAGACCAAAAGCAAAGATGGGCTGAACACTTCAAAGAAATACTTAATCGACCACACCCAAAACAACTGTTAAACCTTGAAACCGACTTACCAGCCCCACAACTAAATGTCAACCAAGATGAAATTAAATTGCATGAAATTGAAACAGCAGTGAATTTAATGGCTAACAACAAAGCTGCAAGTGAAGATGAAATAACACACGAAATGCTAACAGCTATCAATAGTGACAATATGAGACAACTACAGAGAATGTTTAACAAGATTTGGAAAGAAGAAAAGGTCCCTTCTAAATGGAAAAAAGGAATCATTGTTAAAATACCAAAAAAAGGCAACCTTAGTGACTGTAACAATTGGAGAGGAGTAACCTTAATATCAGTTGTGTCAAAACTATTTTGCTAGGTAATTTTGAATAGACTTAAAGATACAGCAGATACCGCAATGAGAGAAGAACAAGCAGGATTTCGAAGAGGGAGAAGTTGTCTCGACCAGATCTTTACTCTAAGAATAATACTTGAAGAACATATTGAAAAGCAGAAACCATTAATACTGAACTTCATAGACTTTAAAAAGGCATTTGACAGCATACACAGAGATTCATTATGGAGAATTTTAAGTCTATATGGAATACCATCTAAAACTGTCAACATCATTAAGGACTTCTACAATAGATACATTTGTGCATTCAAAACAGAAGAGGGGATGAGTGAAAGGTTACAGATTGAAACAGGTGTGAAACAAGGATGCATACTGTCTCCTTTGCTTTTTGGAATTACAACAGACTTCATAATGAAAAAATGCTGCACAGGTAACACAGGTATTGACTGGGTACAAGGGACCCAATTAGAAGATGTTGATTTTGCTGATGACATAACTCTTATCAGTAACAATGTGAATTCCATGAAAGAAAAAACAGATAGCCTGTCTTCACTGGCTAGCAAAATAGGATTTGAAATTAACAAGGACAAAACAAAAATAATGAAACTTCCCATTAATCAAAATGGAAAAATACACGTAGAAGGGACAGATATTGAAGAAGTCAATCAATTTGCATACCTTGGCAGCTACATAGACCAGGATGGTGACACCAGAAAAGAAGTTAGAACTGCAAAAGCAGCATCGATCTTCAAGAATCTTGAGAACGTATGGAATTCAAAAGTTATAAGCACAAAAACCAAGTTAAGACTATTCAATTCAAATGTAATATATTCCCTCATTTATGCACGTGAAAGCTGGAAAACTAAAGAAATAGAAAAGAAATTAGACTCTTTTAAAAAGAAATGCCTAAGGAAAATACTCTGCATCAAATGGAACAAATTCAAGAACAATGCAGAGATAAGACAGATGACTGAACAACAACCAGTCTCATGGGTGATCAAGAAAAGGAGATGGACATATGTTGGTCACTTGATGAGAAGAAATGATCAGAGAATCCCAAAACAAGCTATAAAGTGGAACACAACAGGCCAAAGAAAAAGAGGCAGACCGCGTGAAACTCTGAAGAGCACATTGTTAAGAGAGGCCAAATTAACAGGTATAAAATCCCTTGATGAGGTTGAAAGACTCGCCGAAGACAGGAAAAATTGGCGAACTACCGTGTGAGCCCTGTGACGTTTAACGGCACGGGAAGGATATAAGATATAAGATAAGATATAAGATTACGAGAATACGATCATACTCGTGTTCCAATGATTATTAGTATTTTGGTTTAGCTGGTGACACGTGTGGCGCCATGTGACAAGTTAAAAAAAAACAGACACAAAAAGCACACGGTCCTAGTTGTCTGTACAGCATCTTTACATTTGAAATAAACTCTTGTAAAATAAGCGACTGCTGCCGGAGAACCGCTGTGTTATCTAACAAAACAAAACTATTAAGCAGGTACCAGTATTCTTTCAATGAAATATCAGGCACGAAATCTCATTTACTTGCATGTTCATAAAGTTTTCCACAGCTCAAACAAAACAGATTCAACTAACACATTCAAGGCCTGGCCTAGTACAATCAGCAATGGATGCGGCCAAGCCAGCACACACAGATCCGAAGCTAGCACAAGGCAGGATGCAGATGAGGTAAGAAGCAGCGATTGAGAGACTCAACTAGACAATAAAAAAAATCGCAAATGATAGCTGTTGCTCACTCCAGCAACATTTGGCCAGGTAATGAAACCTGGCGCCACCTCTACAGACGACCATTGTGTAAACATGAATGGAAGCGCACGTGCAACAATTGTGCTCCAGCAGTTCCACTGCTACTGATTCCCACAGCGTAATGGCTCGACATGCTGGCACGTGGAAACAATACCTGCTCTAAGCACAAAGTACAGGATGTTCCTATACAAACAAACAAACAAACAAAACTGGACACCCCACAACAGTTTCTCGTGTACAAATACAAACACACTTGGAACATTATGTTGGCAGCTGAATAATATTACTATTTGTTATCTCTGTATCCCTATCTCTCGTTTGCGAGTGAGTGAGGGATATCACAACATAATGAAATAATGATTTCTCATGTACATATCACTTGACTTTGACTTGATTTCTCTAGTCCCCAGGTTTACGAGTTTTCACTTTCCCCCTCCTTGTTCAGCTTCCTTGGCCACATTACAAGCGGTAATCACAGGGACTGAAGATGATGCTGTGTGCCATTTTAAAGGGCTATATACTCTGTGGTAAACGTATCTCTAATAGGAATGAGACCTAAAAGTTGAACTCGTGCGTGTAGTAGATCTTGTAGTAGGAGAGTGTGGGTAGGCCGGCCAAAAGGCTCTCCTACAGTGTATTTTTTTAATAATATAAGCTGGGTGGGGGGGTCTATTTGGCACATGGAGAGGATTGTTTGCCACAGAGCCTGCTGGAAGTCTCCACGGACGGTGCATTAGCCACCCCCTTATCCTCACACCCCTCCTTTCTTTTTTCTCTTCTGTCAGATAGTAGAATCTTCAAATCTTCTTTTCACTTGTGTTAGATAGTAGAATCTTCAAATCTTCTTTTCACTTGTGTTAGATAGTAGAATCTTCAAATCTTCTTTTCACTTGTGTTAGATAGTAGAATCTTCAAATCTTCTTTTCACTTGTGTTAGATAGCAGAATCTTCAAATCTTCTTTTCACTTGTGTAGATAGCATGCTGAGAAGCACATAAATGCCTTTGAATGTAAATGCTATAGAAGAGTTCTCCAAATATCGTGGACACAAAAAAGAACAAATATATCTATACTACAAGAGCTTAATATTGAAGAAGGCTGGCTAGTAAAGTGGATTAAAGAGAGAAAACTTAAATATTTTGGACACATTAAACGTCATGATAATTTAGAGAAGACCGTATTGGAAGGATACATAATGGGAAAAAGAAAAAGAGGAAGACCGAAACGAAGATGGCTGCAAGACATCGTTGATGATCTGGAAATGGATGCAGCAGCAGCAGGCCATCTTGCTCACAACCGAGAGGCCTACAGGAGTGCTGTTTGGGAGGCAAAGTTCCGCAAGGGACATGCAAAGGAATGAATGAATGAAGATAGCAGAATCTTCAAATCTTCTTTTCACTTGTGTTTGATAGTAGAATCTACAAATCTTTCTTCTCATGTGTAAAATAGTGAAATCTACAAATTTTTTGTTCATGTGTGTTAGATTGCAGAATCTACAATTTTTTTCTTGTGTCAGATAGTAGAATTTACAAGTCTTTTGTTTTCTCTTCTGTCAGATAGTAGAATCTACAATTCTTTTTTCTCTTGTGTAAGACCATGAAATCTACACATTTTTTTTCACTTGTATTAGATAGCAGATTCTACAAATTTTTTTTCTCTTGTGACAGATAGTAGAATCTACAATATTCATTGCTTCTGGTATCCACTGGAGGGTATTCTTGATGTCAAACAGGTTTACTGCACTGAATATGTCTATTGTTATGTGATCATCTGCTGGTATCCAATTTTCAAGAGTCTGTAGAGCAGATTAGGAGCCTGGGAAGATAACAAAGTTTTTGTTTCTGCGTGGCACTGTTTTTGTTACTGGTGGTGGTGGCTGTCAGGGCTGCTAATATTGCCTGCATCTCTGCATCATAACTGGAGAAGCGAGATCTACAAGGAGCAGAAATGTGGCTTGTTGTCTTGTCTGGAAACATTATGAGCACCCTATATCCTGCACTATCTGTTTCATTGAACACCTACCCATCAGTGTATGCATGGATCCAGTCCTTTGGGTAGGATTCTGTAGCATCTAGTACACACAGCTTTAAGATGCTGGGATCTGATGATTTGTTCACTAGTTTGTTCCTGAGTTTGGTGTTAGTCTGATGAAGTGTGTAGTTTGTGTTTGGTGGTATGTCCGGCACTTTGTTAAGTTCTCTGTATTCTGGGAGTCTGTGTCTAGTGTTTGACTGCTCTGACATGAGTACTGAGTTTTTAGTTTCAGTTCATTATTTGGCTTCTATTTATCAACTGCTATTCTGTTAGGATGGTCTGGGGGGCATGCATTTATATCTTTTAACTGCTTCAATGGCTGACTGTTCTCTTCTTATAATCTAATGGTTCCATGTTTGCATCAGTTTCACATGCAGTTGTGGGTGTTGATCTCAATGCCCCACAAATGAAATGAAGGGCTTGGTTTTGGATTTTGTCTACTTGTGTACCCTTTGATGCTGTGACCTGTAGTGGGAAGTTGTAATCTATTACAGATCTAACATATCCTGTGTACAGTTGTCTGAGTGTTGCTTTGTCAGCTCCCCAGGTTGTACTTGCAAGTCTCTTGAGTAAGTTTAGTCTCTTGGATTTTTTTTCTGCTAATCCATCCATGAACTTCTTAAAGTTCAAATTTTCTGTTTAGCTTCACATCAAGGTAAGCTGGATATTTTACTCTCATGATCTGAGCATCACCAAGGTATATTTTCACTTCAGTCTTTTCTACTTTGTTACTAAGAGTGAAGACTGTATAACTTCTTGTATAGTTTTACTAACATTGATCTTCAACTTCCAGAAATTGTAAAAGGCTGTTACAGTGGGAAGGTCTCTATTTAGTCTCTCAGCAGCAAGTCTGTTCCACTACTCCATATGACAAGGTCATCAGCAAACATGACCTTGCGGGTGGTCAACAGGTCAGAGAAGTCATTTATAAAGATTAGAAAGAAATTGAAATTTAGAGCAGAACCTTGTGGCAGTCCTTCCTTCAGGGCATACTTGTTTGATAGCCTGTTGCTGACCAGGGTTTGTATGGTTCTGTTGCTTAGAGAGTGTTTAACTCATTGATACATTTTTCAATGTATGCCCATGTTCTGCATCTTTAACAGTTCACCAGACACTGTCATATGCTTGCTGTAAGTCTATGAAGACAGCTACAGAGTTAGGGCTTTCATTTTTTCAGAATATGTCCACTTACTACTGTCTCTTTTTATACCACCTATTTCCACTTACCACTGTCTCTCTTCATACCAGGTATGTCCACTTACTACTGTCTCTTTTTATACCACCTATTTCCACTTACCACTGTCTCTCTTCATACCAGGTATGTCCACTTACTACTGTCTCTTTTTATACCACCTATTTCCACTTACCACTGTCTCTCTTCATACCAGGTATGTCCACTTATGACTGTCTCTTTTTATACCACCTATTTCCACTTACCACTGTCTCTCTTCATACCAGGTATGTCCACTTACTACTGTCTCTTTTTATACCACCTATTTCCACTTACCACTGTCTCTCTGGTCAGAGATATCTTAATAACAACAGCTAAAAATGTGGTTCCAGTAAAGAAAACACAAAAGAATGGATGGATTACAGCAGGCATACTAGAACTGATTAAACAATGTAGAGAAATGAAGATGCAATGGAAAGTAACAAACAACAAAGAGGAATATAAATCTTTAACAAAAGAAGTACGAAGAAACATAAGAAAAGACCAAAAAAATAAAAAAAACTTTACATACAAGATTGTTGTGAAAGAATAGAGGGACATCAGAAGTGTGGAAGAGATAGTGAAATGTTTAAAGAAATGAAGACATTGATGAGAAATGTCACACCTAAGCTAAATGTAATTTGTGATGAGATGGGGAATACCTTGACAGAGACAGGAAATTCTAGAAAGATGGAAGGAATATTGCAGAGGAATGTATGAAACAACCGACTGTGAAAGCAGAAATCAACAGTGTGAATTATTACTGGAGGAGAAAGAATCCGAAATGACAACAGAAGAAATTTTATGGGCAATAAAGAATCTGAAAAATGGTAAATCACCAGGATGTGATGAGATAACAGTTGAATTTATTAAAGCAAGAGGAAAGGAATGTGCAACAATCTATCATGCACTATGTAAAAAGATATGGCATTCAGGTATTTGGCCAAAAGAACGGAAAAGAACTGTATTCATACCACTGACAAAAAAGGGAAACCTGAAATTATGCACAAACTACAGAACTGTTGACCTGATTAGTCATGCTAGTAAAATTCTGTTAAAAATCATAAGGGGTAGACTTTGAAAGAAAATAGAAGAAGTCAATATGGTCCAAGCTGGGTTTTAGGCAAGGAAGAGGATTAAGAGATCATATATTCAATATAAGATTATTAATAGAGAAATGCAGAGAATTTAATGTGAATCTATATTTAGCCTTTAAAAACTACTCAAAGGCATTTGATTGTGTACAAAACCAGAAACTTTGGGAAATAATGGAAAAAATGGGATTTCCAACACATATGATACCATTAACATCACTGCTCTATCTAGACCAACAGGCAGCAGTAAGAATAAATGGTGAAACAACAACTTGGTTTGACATAAAACAAGAGGTCCAGCAGGGGTGCATATAATTATCTAATTTGTATACTGAAAATATAATGAGGAATGTTAGTGAAGATGTAGACAAAGAATATTACGATGCCATAACAATTGGAGGTTATGAAATACTACAGATTAGATATGCTGATGACACAGTATTACTGTCCACAACACAAAAAAAGAATGGAAAAACTAATTATGTCAATCTGTAAGAACAGCGAACAGCAAAACCTCTATCTTATGTGAAGAAAAATAAATTGATTACAACTGACAAAACAAATAAGGTAGCTGAAATATGCATCAATGAGGAAAAATTGGCAGAATTAGAGTTTTGAATATTTTGGATCACTACTAACTAATAATGGAGATACGAGGGAAATTAAAAGGAGGACATCTATCGCTCTTCAGAAAGTAAAACAACTAAATAATCTGTGGAGAGGAACAGACAGAACAACAAAAATAAGATTTTTAAGGGCAAGCGTCTTTCGCAGCGCAACATATGCCAATGAGACCTGGACACTTAACAAAACAGCTGAGAAACGCATAAATGCCTTTGAATATAAATGCTACAGAAGAGTACTTCAAATATCGTGAACACAAAAAAGAACAAATATATCCATACTACAAGAACTTAATACTGAAGAAGACTGGCTACTAAAGAGGATTAAACAAAGAAAACTTAAATATTTTTGACACATGAAAATGATAATCTAGAGAAGACCATTTTTGAAGGGTACATAATGAGAAAGAGAGGGAAGACCAAGGTGAAGATGGCTGCAAGACATCGTTAATGATCTGTAAATGGATGCATCAGCAGCAGGCCATCTTGCTCACAACCAGGAGTGCTGTTAGGAAGGCAAAGTTCCACAAGGGACATGTAAATGAATGAATAAACTGTCTCTCTTCATACCAGATATGTCTACTTACCATTGTCTCTCTTCATACCAGCTAAGCCCACTTACCACTGTCTCTCTTCATACCAGCTATGTCCACTTACCACTGTCTCTCTTCATACCAGCTATGTCCACTTACCACTGTCTCTCTTCATACCAGCTAGTTCCACAGACGACTGTCTCTCTTCATACCAGCTATGTCCACTTACCACTGTCTCTCTTCATACCAGCTATGTCCACTTACCACTGTCTCTCTTCATACCAGCTATGTCCACTTACCACTGTCTCTCTTCATACCAGCTATGTCCACTTACCACTGTCTATCTTCATACCAGCTATGTCCATTTACCACTGTCTCTCTTCATACCAGCTATTTCCATTTACCATATCTCTCTTCATACCAGCTATTTCCATTTACCACTGTCTCTCTTCATACCAGTTATTTCCACTTACCACTGTCTCTCTTCATACCAGCTATGTCCACTTACCACTGTCTCTCTTCATACCAACTATGTCCACTTACCACTGTCTCTCTTCATACCAGCTATGTCCACTTGCCACTATCTCTCTTCATACCAGCTATGTCCACTTATCACTGTCTCTCTTCATACCAGCTACGTCCACTTACCACTGTCTCTCTTCATACCAGCTATGTCCACTTACCACTGTCTCTCTTCATACCAGCTATGTCCACTTACCACTGTCTATCTTCATACCAGCTATGTCTACTTACCACTGTCTCTCTTTATGCCCACTGTTTCCACTTACCACTGTCTCTCTTTCCATTATCTTTGCTTTTAATAATTCCATGGTCTAACTTCGCATTAGTTGTTTTATCTCTCTATTTTCATACTTGATGTTTCCTCTGACTTTCTTCATATCCTAATATTTCATCTCTCTATTTTCACACTTTAATGAGAAGAGATGAGCATGAAAACTTAACAACAGGGAGATAAATGCGAACTGATGAAGGGGAAGACCAAGAGAAACAAATCTTAACAGTTTAATGTGATGGCACAACAAAAAAAATCACCAAATGAGCTGACAGAATATATCAAGTAACAAGATCTGTGGCTACTGCCAATGCTTACCAGACATTATCTGTCCCCACATTTGATGTTTTTCCCAACTTTCTTCTTAATATTTCATCTTTCTATCTTCACACTTAATGTTTTCCCCAACTTTCTTCTTAATATTTCATCTTTCTGTCTTTACACTTGATGTTTATAACTGTATTCAAGAATCCACATTTACTTTCACAAATATTTCATTCTTTGCTCAGTTTATCATAAAAAAAAGATTAAAGCTGCTATCATCTTTGATGAAAGTCTCTCCAACACTAAGCTTTTCCCCTTCTTCAGTAAAACGCAGTGCAGCACAGATGCTTAACAAAAGAATGTTAACATACAACATGAGTCTAATAATTACACTGAAGACCTTAATGAAAGAATGTTAACATACAACATGAGTCTAATAATTACATTGAACACCTTAATGAAAGAATGTTAACATACAACATGAGTCTAATAATTACATTGAACACCTTAATGAAAGAATGTTAACATACAACATGAGTCTAATAATTACACTGAACACCTTAATGAAAGAATGTTAACATACAACATGAGTCTAATAATTACACTGAAGACCTTAATGAAAGAATGTTAACATACAATATGAGTCTAATAATTACACTGAAGACCTTAATGAAAGAATGTTAGCATACAATATGGGTCTAATAATTCCACTGAACACCTTAATGAAAGAATGTTAGCATACAATATGAGTTTAATTCTTTCACTGAACACCTTAATGAAAGAATGTTAGCATACAACATGGGTCTAATAATTCCACTGAACACCTTAATGAAAGAATATTAGCATACAACATGGGTCTAATAATTCCACTTAACACCTTAATGAAAGAATGTTAGCACACAACATGAGTCTAATACTTATACTGAACATATTAATGAAAGAATGTTAGCATAAAACATGAGTCTAATATTTACACTGAACACATTAATGAAAGAATGTTAGCATAAAACATGAGTCTAACACTTACACTGAACACATTTATGAAAGAATGTTAGCATAAAACATAAGTCTAATACTTACACTGAACATATTAATGAAAGAATGTTAGCATAAAACATGAGTCTAACACTTACACTGAACACATTTATGAAAGAATGTTGGCATAAAACATGAGTCTAATACTTACAGCTTTGTTTTCATCAGCAGCCAGTCTAGCAGCATATCTAGCTATCAGTCTGTGCTCATCATCAATACGACTTGATTCAGAAGTAGTTATTAACTTTCTTATACTAGGAAATAGATAAACATAGCACATAATATATATTTCTTATCACTGCCAAAACATCCATATTTTAGATATACATAATATGTATTTGTTATCAGTACAAAAATCTAATCATAAAAATGACTCTACATCATATTAGACAATAATTCCCATATAGGTTTATCACAAAAGTTTATATATGCATTAGATGTGGATGTTCATATCAATTAGTCAATCAATCAAGTGCTGTGCCGCATGGCGTAGGCGATCATTTCTCTCCACAATTCCCTGTCTTTAGACTTGATTATGAGATCCCCCAGTGACTTTCTTCCTAGCCACACTGACAGCCCATCCAGTAAATTCTCTCTCTGTCTTCCTCTGTCTCTTCTTCCTTCAATTTTTCCAGTTGCCACAATGTGTTCCAATTTTCCTCTTCTCAGAAAATGTCCAACAGATCTCGCTTGTCGGCCTCTGTAATTTGCCTTTTAACTCCAGCCTCTCATAAGACTTCTTTGTTGGTTTTCTTAGCTGTCCATGGTACCTTCAACATTCTTCTTATGAACCACATTTCCATGGCCTCCATTTCTTGCTGTACTCTCTTATTCATGGACCATGCTTCACATCCATAAAACAAAGTTGGCTTAATGTAACATTTAAGTACTCGGAATCTTGTTTCCATTGATATGGATCTGTTGCACAAGATGTTTCTCATTTTTTGGAATGCTGACTTGGCCTGAGCATGTCTGCTTTTTATTTCATTGTGACATTCCCCATCAGCTGTTATAATTGTTCCTAATTACTTGAATCTATCAACTTGTTTCAGTACTGTGCCATTGATGGTAATACTACATTTTGGTGGTAATCTCTTCTTTGAGATGACCATCACTTCAGTCTTCTTTTTATTCAGGCTGAGACCTTTACTTTTACTTTCACAAACCACGACGTCCAGAAGACCCTGTAGCTCCCCTCAACTTTTAGCAATCAGAACTGTGTCGTCTCCATATCTTAAGTTGTTAAAGTTGTACCCACCAACTGATATTCCTGGAATGTTCTCTATATTCCTCATTATTTTTTCGCTGTACAAGGAGAAGAGGTCAGGAGATAGAACATATCCTTGTCTCACTCCCAATTTTATATCTTGGAATGCTCCTATTTTGTTCTCAACCTTCATTACTGCTGATTGCTGGCAGTATATGTTTTTGATGAGTTTCAGATCTCTCCCATCTATGTTGATGTCTTCCAGCATTCTTATAATTTCTGTGTGTTTCACTTTATCGAATGCTTTACAGTAGTCTCCTAAGTATAGTCCATCTTTACGTCCATTGATCTTTCCATCAGTGTTCTCAATATATATATATGGCATTACTTGTGCCTTTTCCTTCGACGAAGCCACACTGTTCTTCAGCAATTTCTGGTTTTATTTTGCCCCAACTCTTCTCATGACAATACGAAGTAGGATTTTGGTAACGGTCTTCATATTCAACTGCACCTTGTTTCTTTGGTAGGGCAATGAAAACTGACTGCAGTAGGTCTGATGGGATATAGTTACTGTTATAGATGTCATTCAGCAATATGGTAAATATTTCTATGCCAAGCTCATCTATATCTTAAATCCACACTAAAAGAAATCTCTAGAACAGACTGGTAGTGAACTTACAAGCATGGTTTGATGGAAGCTAACATAATTTTATCTCTCAGCTCACTTCAGCAATGTTAGTGGCACATTTCACACAAACAGTAACACTGTCAGCAAAACTATACACTACTTGAAATTAAATCTGCATCAGTTACAAGGGCTTGGAGAAAGAAATGAGACAGAATATTTTAAATAGCAACATAATATTTTATGTACAAATTCATACACATGGACATATGTATGAGTTTGTACATGAATAACATGCAAAGAACCATTTAGGTCACATCATTATTGCACAATAATTGGAACAAAACCTCACAATAAACAGAATTGTGAGAAGACAATAAGCTGCTATAATCTTGTGTTAGGAACAACTGCCAAAAAACCACTCAAAGTTGCAGTGTTAGCCTTCACTAAAAGAGCTGGTAATTCAACACATGCAACGTGTATATCAATACTAAACACCCCATCATTTAGCAAACTTGCAGCAATGATCACTTGGCAAAACTTGTCATGCTTATCACTATCAATCAAAGAGAACAAACCAATCAGAACAGACATCCTACATCAACATATCTGACACATAACAGAATACAGCACAGACCAAATTATCCAAACTAATGAGACTGATGGGTGGTGAGAATAAATAAATATGTCAGATGATACAGACATGATCACAAGCAGACTGTACGAAACCTAAAATAGCAGCATATATTAAAGAGTAGAGATTTGTTGCTATATTAAGTCTTGTAATTGCAAAAAAAGGGATGGAAAAACTAATTATGTCAGTCTGTAAGAACAGCGAAGAGCAAAACCTCTATCTTAATGCAAAGAAAACTAAATTGATTACAACTGACAAAACAAATAAGGCAGCTGAAATATGCATCAATGAGGAAAAACTAGACAAGCTGTGTATAAAATTTACACAGAAGAAATTCTCCATAAAAGGTCAGAGCATTCTCTTGTAGAACAGAGCCTAAAATAGCCATTCCTTTATCTATCTACTGTGTGTGTGTGTCACCAACATACTTTCACATCTTTGTTGTATGTGTCACTAAAACAAACATTCTTTAATTAGCTATATGAGTCACTGAAATAGACATCTCTTCATGTTTTTGCTCCATGTGTAACTAAAATAGGCATTCCTTTATCTCTCTGCTAAAGTAGGTATTCTTTTATCTCTGCTACATGTGTCACATGTATTACTGTCCACAACTAAAAAAGGAATGGAAAAACTAATTATGTCAGTCCGTAAGAACAGTGAAGAGCAAAACTTCTATCTTAATGCAAAGAAAACTAAATTGATGACAACTGACAAAACAAATAAGGCAGCTGAAATATGTATCAATGAGGAAAAATTAGGAAGAGGTTGAGAGTTTTGAATATCTTGGATCACTACTAACTAATAATGGAGATACGATGAGGGAAATTAAAAGGAGGACATCTATTGCTTTTCAAAAAATAAAACAACTAAAGCAGCTGTGGAGAGGAACAGACCGAACCACAAAAATAAGATTTTTAAGGGCATGCAACTTTCCATTGCAACATATGCCTGTGAGACCTGGACACTTAACAAAACAGCTGAGAAACACATAAATGCCTTTGAATGTAAATGCTACAGATGAGTTCTTCAAATATCATGGACACAAAAAAAGAACAAATATATCCATACTGCAAAAACTTAATACTGAAGAAGGGCTAGCCAGTAAAGAGGATTAAAGAGAGAAAACCTAAATATTTTTGACACATTAATGTCATGATAATTTAGAGAAGACCGTCTTTGAAGGATACATAATGGGAAAAAGAAAGAGAGGAAGACCAAGTTGAAGATAGTTGCAAGACATCATTGATAATATGCAAATGGATGCATCAGCAGCAGGGCATCTTGCTTACAACCAAGAGGCCTAAAGGAGAGCTGTTAGGGAGGCAAAGTTCTCCAAGGGACATGCAAATAACTGAATGACTGAAATGTGTCACTAAAGTAGGTATTCTTTTACCTTTCTGCTACATGTGTCACTAAAGTAGGTATTCTTTTATCTCTCTGCTACATGTGTCACTAAAGTAGGTATTCTTTTATCTCTCTGCTACATGTGTCACTAAAGTAGGTATTCTTTTATCTCTCTGCTACATGTGTCACTAAAGTGGATATCCTTTTATCTCTCTGCTACATGTGTCACTAAAGTAGGTATTCTTTTATCTCTCTGCTACATGTGTCACTAAAGTAGGTACTCTTTTTATCTTTATTATGTGTATGTCACTACCTTTCTTTCTCTTTTCACTCACTAAAGACGAAGACACCTGTTGGAAGCAGCACTGCCAGTTTGATTAAGCACTGAAATTTAACTGTAGCACAACTATGGATAACTTAAATGTTGTAACAGTACCACCTCCCAAGGGAAGGCTGGCTGCAATGCTACCCCGGCTTATTCTGTCCCTTGTTGTCTCAATGCACTAGGCCTGGCCGAATCCTATCTATCACTTGATGTTGTCCACCCATTTAAATACACTGCAATCCTCTTGCTCTTTGTTCCTTCAACTTTTCTCTGAATTATAGTTTTCACTACTGAATTATGCCTCTTGATAATGACTGAAATATTTTAACTGTCTGGTTCTTCTCTTTTTCATTTTAACTGAAAATCACATGAATTTACATATTGTTAACTTTTTCATGCCAGACAACTCAAAATGTCTGATAATGGAAGACTGAGTAATGGAGATTCCTCTACTGTATATACAACATTTGCATGAAGACATACCCTCTGTTCTGTAGGCTGGTCTGTAGTGAAGCTATGTCTAAGGAATGTGTGCTGGAATGATCTTTAAAACCATTGTGGGCTGGAAGTGGAGTTGGAGGACTAAGGACAAAAATATATCACAATGTGAGAAATGATTATTAGATCTTAGTACTCAGGACAAAAATATATCACAATGTGAGAAATGATTATTAGATCTGAGTACTCAGGACAAAAATATATCACAATGTGAGAGGTATACTTGCTAATGGAAACTATTCTATTTTCTGTGCTACCCACAGAAAGAAAATATCATTACATGTAAAGTTTGCACTGAATATTTTATAACATATTTACATCAAAATGTATGTGTTTTTTTGGTTTTAAGAAATATTTTCTAAGATCAAGGATTAACTTTTCCTGTATACATTTTAATAAATGTCAAATTTTCTATGAAATTCATAAAGTACAATATGTTCCATTTACCTTTTCACATCATTACAGTTAGTTTCTACATCATATCAACACTCTCAGGATGTGTCCACCAGGTCCTACATCATAACAATGCTCTCAGGATGTGTCCACAAGGTTCTACATCATAACAATGCTCTCAGGATGTGTCCACAAGGTCCTACATCATAACAATGCTCTCAGGATGTGTCCACAAGGTCCTACATCATAACAATGCTCTCAGGATGTGTCCACCAGGTCCTACATCATAACAATGCTCTCCTCTCAGGATGTGATTACAAGGTCCTACATCATAACAATGCTCTCAGGATGTGTCCACTAGGTCCTACATCATAACAATACTCTCAGGATGTGTCCACCAGGTCCTACATCATAACAATACTCTCAGGATGTGTCCACTAGGTCCTACATCATAACAATGCTCTCAGGATGTGTCCACAAGGTCCTACATTACAACAATACTCTCAGGATGTATCCACCAGGTCCTACATCATAACAACACTCTCAGGATGTGTCCACCAGGTCCTACATCATAACAACACTCTCAGGATGTGTCCACCAGGTCCTACATCATAACAACGCTCTCAGGATGTGTCCACCAGGTCCTACATCATAACAATGCTCTCAGGATGTGTCCACAAGGTCCTACATCATAACAACACTCTCAGGATGTGTCCACCAGGTCCTACATCATAACAACGCTCTCAGGATGTGTCCACTAGTTTCTACATCTTAAAGTTCTCAAGACATTCCTTCATGCAACTCAAGACACTTACTCACACAGTTCAAAATACATAATTATGCTATTCAAGATACTCATTCACACAACTCAAAACACACAACTCACACAATAAAAGACAAATCAAGTGTCTTCTGTGGCATGTCTGGGAAATGTGGCAGCTGGGAATTCACAGATTTCGAAGGGACACAATCCAATGATTTCATGATGGCTCGTCCTACTTGCTTAGAGCCTGACCGCTGAACAAAAAAAAAAAAGAAGAAAAGAAGAAAAAAATTCATCTCCAGTTAAACAATATCACAACCAAAGCAGAACGACATGCAGCAAAATAGCAAAATGTCTCACATATTAGTTTATCATCAGCATAACAATGAAATGTCTGATAAATTAGTTTATCATCAGCATAACAGTGAAATATCTGATATATAAGTTTATCATCAGCATAACAGCACAATGTCTGATATATTAGTTTATCACCAGCATAACAGCAAAATGTCTGATATATAAGTTTATCATCAGCATAACAGCAAAATGTCTGATATATAAGTTTATCATCAGCATAACAGCAAAATGTCTGATATATAAGTTTATCATCAGCATAACAGCAAAATGTCTGATATATAAGTTTATCATCAGCATAACAGCAAAATGTCTGATATATAAGTTTATCATCAGCATAACAGCAAAATGTCTGATATATAAGTTTATCATCAGCATAACAGCAAAATGTCTGATATATAAGTTTATCACCAACGTAACAGCAAAATGTCTGATATATAAGTTTATCATCAGCATAACAGCAAAATGTCTGATATATTAATTTATCATCAGCGTAACAGCGAAATGTCTGATATATTAGTTTATCATCAGCATATCAGCAAAATGTCTGATATCTAAACTCTAATAATCACTCTTCTGCAGTAACAGCATACTATTTATTTGCTTGTGAAAGGTATAAAATAAAAAGTTTATCCCAAAAAAAAATTTCTTCTCAGAAAACAGCACAAGAAAATATTTAAAATCACAGATTCTTGGAGAAGACAGGAGTAATACAACAGACTATAAGTTATATGATAGGGATGTACCAAATACAAGATTTTAATATTGGGTCAATGTTAAGTATGTGTGCCCATGCTCTCTTTTCTACTCATCTAGTAACCTCAAAATCTAGTTTTAAATATATATTCCTTACTGTCAGTTTCAAGACAAAATTTCAATTTCCAAGCAAGTGCAATAAAATCAGAATGAAAGAGTTCACCCAGCCTACAGATACATGAGTTAACTATGTGTAGGCTCACCTTAGAGTTGCCAGTATATACACATCTGATCTGTACACTGGGGTGATCCATGTGCTTTGTTGGAGACAAAACTAACAGGGGTATCTTGAACATTCTGTTTCAGAAACTGATATCTAAAGCTTATCTTTGGTAAGGGCTTGTCTCTACTTTTATTTCAGAAAGTAGGACTCATTATTAGCCTTTGGCTCCAGAAACATCCTTGATGTTGAATTATAACTTTTTTGTTATATATTACTATAAAATAAAATAGGCAGCACCATCATGCCACAGAGACACCTAAGGAATACATTGTTAGTGCCCGTATGCTCCCTGACCTGCTGAAACACTAGAGGTGATGTGGTCTGCATCATGCCTGGCCACCTTTCCTACAAGCTCCACAAAGAGCCAGGTACCTATTTCTATATCTGGGTTACTGGGATGCCTCCAACCGGATGAGAACCACCAACCTTCACTATGAGAGATTTCATTACTCAGACACTCTGTATCTTCAGAAGATCTAGACCTTACATCCTTCCCATGCTGTTAAATGTCACATAGGGCTCACATGGTAGTTTGCCAAGTTTTCCTGTTTTAAGCGAGCTTTTCAACCTCATCAAGGGATTTTATGCCTACTAATCTGGCCTCTCTTAACAATGTCCTCTTTAGAGTTTCACGTGGTCACCTTTTTTTCTTTGCCCTGTTATGTTCCATTTGATATCTTGTTTTGGAATTCTCTGACCGTTTCTTTTGATCACGTGACTGATAATTGTCCATCTCCTTTTTCTGATCACCCATGAGATAAGTTGTTGTTCACTGATCTGCCTTATCTCTGCGTTGTTCTTGAATTCGTTCCACTTTATAGAGTATTTTCCTTAGGCATTTGTTTTCAAAAGAGTCTAATTTCTTGTCTATTTCTTCAATTGTTTTCCTACTTTCACATGCACAAATGAGGGGAGATATAACATTTGAATTGAATAATCTTAACTTGGTTTTTGTACCTATAACTTCTGAGTGCCATATGTTCTCAAGATTCTTGAAGGTCAATGCTGCTTTTGCAATTCTAAATTCCTTTCTGGTGTCACCATCCTGGTCCATGTAGCTGCCGAGGTATGCAAACTGGTGTACTTCTTCAACAGCTGTTCCTTCTATGTATATTTTTCCTTCTTGATTAATGGGAAGTTTCATTATTTTTGTTTTTTACCTGTTTATTTCAAGTCCTATTTTTCTAGCCAGTGAAGATGGTACCTGTTTTTTCATGCATCAAATTTACATTGTCACTGACAAGAGTTATGTCATCTGCAAAATCAAGATCTTCTAGTTGGGTCCCATGTACTCAATCAATGCCCGTTATACCTGTATAACACTTTTTTCTTTATGAAGTCTCCAAAAAGCAAGGGAGATAGAAGTATACATTTTTGTTTCACACCTATTTTAATCTGGAACCATTCACTCATTCCTTCTTTTGTGTTGACTGCACAAACATATCCGTTGTAGAGATCCTTAATGATGTTTACAATTTTAGATGGTATTCCATATAGCCTTAAAATTCTCCACAGTGAATCTTTGTGTATGCTATCAAATGCCTTTTTAGTCTATGAAGTTCAGGATTAATGGGGTTTTTTTGCTTTTAATATATGTTCTTAGAGTATTATTTTTACAGTAAAGATCCGGTTTAGACAGCTTCTCCCTTTGCAAAATTCTGCTTGTTCTTCTCTCATTGCAGTATCCACTATATATTTATTTCTATTCAGAATGACTTTGCAAAACACTTCTGACACAAATGATAGCAAGACAAATTTTTTTTATATATATTACTATATATTAGTTATATATATTATTATATTTTAAAAAATATTATTGTTATATATCCTCTCCAATTCCTGCAGTTGATAAGGTTACCTTTTTTTTTTTTTTAAAAATATTTTGATTCCTTTTTTCCATTTAGAAGGGACCATTTGCATGCTGCAGGGATGTGAAATGCTAGCACCTTCTCATCCTAGACCACTACAGCACTTCAAGTAAAGGAGCTAGCACCTGTCCTTGCTGCCTTTATTTTCCTACAAAAGCCCCAGGTACCCATTTTTTTAGACTGGGGTGACCCTGGTATCAGCTGGTTCAAAAAAATTGCACTTTGAGTGCAAAGTCAAACTGTTGATTTTCTGATCAGCAGATAAGTACACTAACCACTATGCCACCATGGCACCTGTACATTATTTTCCCTTACCAAAACTGGCACCATGACAACTCAGAAATTACTAGATATTTCCTGGCCACATTATCTTCATGGGCACTCCTGGAAAAATATGTGCATGAAGATTTGAAATTTTACTATTTGAATTTTGTTTCCAGGACAAATACTGAAATTTATTACTATCTGACAGAATACAATCTGAATGAAATATTCAGTATATCATTCTTTCTTGTCCTGCAGAGAATACTGGATAATCTTTATCTGTGCTTTCTGACAAACTCAGCTTCAAGAAATAAGTTTCTGATACATTTATTTTCAGGAAACCATTCCAGAAAACAGAGAGTGTGAAATACCTGTCTGCAAGGTGAGTCACACTGAATTACTCATCTCACACACATCAAAGCATGGAGGTAAAATAAATATCACATACAAATCATACACACAGAGCTATACCTGACATCGCAGTTAGTGAACCAAAAAGAAAAAGTTTTTTTTTTTAATATAATCTTGACAGGAATGTAAAGCTGCGGATAGCTTCACTTAATATAACTTGTCAGATGTTCAAGACTGCTGATAAAAACCAAGACTGTTAATAAAACTTACATAAGATGTATGTTCCTTCATATCATGGTCATTGCTGTGGTTACCAGAAGTCTTGCCCCTCCAGAAGCAGTCTTGACATAAATTGTAGTTGCAGCATCGACGACATTTGTAACGAAAACCAGCAATAGAAGCACAGTGGCAGGCATCACACTGGACAGGATGTATCACTGATAATAAGAGAAAATATATTTCTCAATGTTAGCAGCAAAACTATACTTCTTAGTGGAAACAAGAAAATATATTTCTCAGTGTTAGCAGCAAAACTATACTTCTCAGTGAAACAAGAAAATATAATTCTCAACGTTAACAAAAATATATTTCTCAGATTTAAAGATATAAAATTTCTTAGTGTTAACAACAACAAATTCTCAATATTAAAAATTTTTTAAAATTCTCAATATTAAGAAAAAAATTTGTCACGGTTAACAACAAACATATTTCTAAATGTTAATAACAAAAAAATTTCTGAAATTAACACACAAAAAAAATACATATTTCTCAGTTTAAAAAAAAATACTGATGAGGTGCATGATGTATATTATAGTGACTCAATGATGGAAGGTTAAATATGTGAACACTCCCGAGCTGAGTTATGCCATTTTAACAAAGCATACACATAGAGTGACAAATAGACCATCTCACTGTGTCCAGTCTGCAGTCAGTTATCAACTTTTTAATCAATCATCCATTTCTTATAAGGTCTTATTAAAAAAGAAAAGAGAATACAGTTGATATTACAGCCTTCCTGACAGTTCTAAAATAAAATATACCAATATTGCAGAGTTGCCCTGAGCGATGATCTAACAAGAATTTACAATGACATATTAGAGTGCTACCATGATGTCAGTATGTGTGATCTTAGTATAATGTCTGCATCTTTCTGGCCTGCCACTAAACTTTTTGCTGACTTCTGAACTTGACTATTAAAGGCACTTACACCATCAGCTCTTGTCAAACAAGAGCAGGTAACTCACCATTTTCAACATGAGCCATTCTGTTGAGTGCTGGCAACCACATAAGACACTGACGACCTGGGATGGCCATTATTGCAGACAAAAAGTCATTCACCGTCACGGGGTTCTGAAGTTAACAAGAATGAGGGAATCTCATTAGCAGATTCTATAGGTTATATCAGACAATAAAAACATGTACTGTACCTTTTGGCAGTATGAACCTCAAGTGTAGGTTATTATTCATACAGAAGATGTTATCTAAAGTGCATCTGACTTCTAATATAGAAAACCACTCATGGAGCATCATTTTAAAAATATATTCTTGTACAGACAGTTCCCGACACACATGATTAACACATTTCACAACTCTTTACAAAAGTCAGATTTACATGATCAACTGTTTTTTTTTCCTTCATCATTAAACCCAGTACAGAAATACCAGTTCATTTCCTATAGCTGACTTCCATATTCTAGATTCCTATAGCTGACTTCCATATTCTATCTTGAACACAAAACCTAGAAAACTATTTTCTGGTAAGACTTAGAAAGGATAATTTTAAATTTTAAAAATATTATTTCTAATCTAAAATCCATACAGGATGTCCTTTTTATTATAAATTATTCTGATCAAAGTATCATAAAATTTATCTCACAGCTGTAACAAAATAACAAAAGTGATCATCATCAAAGTTTCCACCTATCCAAGGAACTGACCTGACATTCACGCATATTTCTAATGTTTCGCAATGGTACATTTTGCACACATTGTCTGCAGGAAATTTTTTACGTAAGTGCAAATTTTTGTTGGAAACAGCTGCAGCAGCAATAGCCTGCAGTCATAGCTCAGCAAAGACAGTTGCCTGCTTTGGCATTCAAGGAGAGTTCATCATTTAGACTGACATCATACATAAGGATGCCTGAGTGACAATGAGGTCCCTGCCTTTGTCTGTCAAGGTAGAGACAGCTGTTCAAGCCTGGCTGGACACAAAGTTACCTTGCTTTAGAAAAGAGTACCATGTTCCTTCTGAAGCTTAGCAAAGAAAGGCACCCAGGTATGATGCTGATCACATCATCTTTTTGTGTGTTGATTGGTCAAGAAAAATATGGACACTAACACCATATACCCTCTGTGTTTCTACAACACGACTACATTTACTTTCAACATTTTTCAGAATGTAAGCTGATGAACTATTTTCAAATCACTGATGTCTAAAATGCCTGATTCATCCTGTATATTCAATCCTTTACAGTGGTTCTTAACCTGGGGTTGATAGAAAAATTTCTGGGGATCCACACACCAACAAATGAATTGGCTCAATTAAAAAAATAAATCTTGGCATCATGTGAGTTCTACATATTGCTTTGTTTTTAAAAAGATTTCCCAACTGCTCTCAGGCCAGAAAAGGAGTCCACAGCCAGGAATTAAGTTAAGAACCACTGTTCCAATCATTTGTTTCCTTTAAAGAGTTTAACTCATCACCTGCCATCCTCGCTATAGCAAGGACTTCCAGTTAGTCTAGTGGCTGCCATCCTCATTATAGCGAGGTTTGTTTCTTGCAGCATAAAACCAGTGTAACTTTTTACTGTACACGGTCAAACTTCAAGCCCAAAATCCTCATCTGAAGACCAGCACCTATTTTGGTCAATATTAGAAAATCACAGCTCCTGCAGATATCTACAGCAAATGCACTAAAGCTAAAGACATGCTGGAGCAAGTAAAGTTCTAGATTCACTCTTGTAATAAATGATAAAGGGATGGTACTCACTGAATCAAAAAATGTCCTGGATGTTTCCTCTGAATACCGGAATGATGTTCCCTCATAGACTGCAGCTGGTAGCAGGAGGAGATCACGCAGATAGTCATCAAAGCGTGCTCGAATCATGTGACCATTAGAGTCAGATATCAAAGTAAATATATCTATATTTTAAAAAAATGAGATAGCAAAGTTGATTTTTAAACAACTAGCATTCCTACCTAGCACACATATTTTTCTTTACATACAAAAATCACTTTAACATTATAATAAAAACTTAATGGAAAAGTTGAAGTGAAAACAGTAAAGGAACAACAATGATACAGGTGGGCGGGCTATATCATTAAATTATATCCAAAGCTGACATTGTTGTCTCATGTTTCAGACTATACATAATACTCCTTTATCTCTGTTTATTACTAAAATCTCAAATCAAGTAATTTGATATACAAGACATATTCACATTTTACTTTGCTTATTAGAATAAAAACTGAGACATTTGCACTTCAGTTCATTTTTTAAAGAAAAAAACTTTATCTCAGATATTACTCATACTTCAGTTTATTTATTAAAGAAAGAAACTTTACCTCAGATATTACTTGCACTTTGAAAGAAACTTTATCTCAGATACATCTTAGATTATTTATTAGAAAAAAAACTTCTTTCTCATGTGACACTCAATTTCAGTTTAATTTTTAGAAAAGCCATTTGGCACTAAATTTATCTATAGTAAGTAGTACAGCCATGTGAAGGTTATGTCTTTGAGATCCTCTGTAAGCACTGTTAGCTAGCTGAGACAGTGCCATCATCAAAAACAAAAGCTGCCTGTTTTTCTTTGTTTTTTTACTTAGATGCTGGTTTTGGTCTCAGATATAAACTTTGTTTCCAGGGATACGATGTCTCCAAATAACTGTTCTTTCACTAAGACAGCTGAGGAGCACAACAACTGCCTGTGCTTGTAGGAGCACACACACCAGCATACACTGTACACGTGAAAGAAAAGAAAACTTGAGGTTCAGATCAGTTCTCCTAATAATGAACTTGAATTCACAGTAGTGAAAACCAACAGACAAGTGTATGTGAATTTAAATCTTATGTGAAATCTTAAGTGAACCAGACATAACACAGACTCACCTATCATAGGCAGACATTAGCCAGTTGAGGGTCAAGCTGACACATTTTTCTACATGAACTAGTTTGGCCTGTGGTAGCCGTTTGTTCAGTTGTGAGAATGCAGTGTGCAGAACAGATTTAAGACGTGTGGCATCTATTTCACTGTTTGGTTCCAGGGTATGTAAAGTGTTCTCACGGAATGCTTCAATCATGTTCCAAATATCAATCTGATACACTGGAAACAAAACAAATGGAATATCTGTTCAGTACCAAAGCTGAAATAGTCAGTTTCAATGTTACTTCTGGTTAGAGATGTGAATGCAGATGACAAAAATTGTGGAAATCTGAGAAAACAAAGTAAAAAAATGATAAATAAATGTTAGAAAAATATATAAAGTTTTAAACAAAACAGAATGATATTATCGGTATTATCTGTTTTTACACGACAGTTATCAAGACTGGTGAGTGATAAGACATGACAATTATCAAGACTGGTGAGCGATAAGACATGACAATTATCAAGAATGGTGAGCGATAAGACGTGACAATTATCAAGAATGGTGAGTGATAAGACATGCTAATTATCAAGACTGGTGAGTGATAAGACATGCTAATTATCAAGACTGGTGAGTGATAAGACATGACAATTATCAAGACTAGTGAGCAATGACCATCAAGATTCTCTCCACAATGCTCCAATAAGCAGTCTAGTATGTGACTTTATCTTGCTCAACAAGACAGGAACTAATATATCCTTAACATTAGTAGAGCTTGCCTCTTATACCAACTCAGTGAATTAAAGTAAACCAATTCAATCTACTCCAGATCCAGTTTCATGTTTGTTTTCAAGATCTTTATGAATGGCATCAATCGTTGAGAACTTATGTTTATAATAATAGGGAAGCTATTAACCACCCAAATATAAAGGTAAACATATTAGCAACCATACAAGCCAGATGACAGCAGAAATGGATAACTTGTTTATAAGAAATTTAACAAGTTGTAAAACAACCTTACATAATAAGAGCCTAACATCACTATTTCAAAATACAAAACTTTTCAGCCCTGAAACAGTGCACTTAAAAATCTGGCTATATGTGGTTGCCACTTACGATGAGTTTGTTTTTGTATAAACCTCAACTTGCAAGCCGTTCTGTATGTGGCAAAGATGATCACATCAAAGTTCTGAGCCCCTGAGAAGAAAACAGAAATCACAAGGTTGTTGTGAGTGTTCTATAGATCACAATAGTGTGGCAACAACAAGAGAAACTTATATCTGCAGTCAAAATACATTAAAATGGCTCAAGACATGCCCTTCTTTCACCTACAGTGACCATGTCTCACCTGTTTTGACCTGTCTCACCTTCAGTGACCATGTCTCACCTGAAATGGCCTTTTTTCATCTACAGTAACCATGTCTCATCTCAGTGGTCTATCTCAAAAGTAATGCCTGTCTCAGCCACAGTGGCCTGTCTCAGCTGCTATATTTTCTCATTTGATCTATTTACATCAAGCCACTAAGTGCCTGCAGTGCTACAGAACTAGCAATCATATCTCACTTCATACCACTTTCAAATTAATCAGATCAGAAATTTCTCACACATTTCAACAGTTCACAATTGTTAACCTTTTACAAGTATAAAGAAACAAAAGTATCACATGAAAAATTTCAACTACAAATTAAAATTCCTGCACTCAATTCATGAAACAATCTTTCTAGAAACTGTGAACTCTCTAGATAAATGACAGTCAATAAATGATATTTTAGAACAAAGGTTCAAAGATTATAAGTTCAAAATCAGATTCCGGTGTCACTGCAATCAGGACGGCCCCCATATATGCTCTGCTGCATCCATCTAAAAGTATGTTTTCTAACATTTCCCATCAAGTCTTGCTTCTTTATGATGTGTTTTCTGGCACACAGTTCAGATTTCCTACCAGCACCCTTAATTTGTCCTAGCTCCAGCAATCTCTTCACATTTATATTGTTCTTCCATTCCCACTCTTCATTTTCCAGCAATCTGTCCAATACAGCTTTAGCAACGTTGCCCTCGCCCATTTTCAGTCTGCTATTTATTTTAGCCTGTCCAGCAAATCTGTCTGCCATTTCATTGCCATGTACTGCTGCATGCCCTGGACAGTAAAGCCACATTAGGAACAGGGAAAGAAAAATTCAGATGAATGCTATACAAGAAGCTGGAATGTAAAAAAAACATTAGAAAAAAAGAAAAACAGGGAGCATTTAGCTGTGACTTGTAAGAAGCTGCATCCAGGAGTACATGTGGTGAAGTTATTGTGAATGTTGAAGTGAAGACTGACTTTGGATGTGTGATAGGTTGGTAGTAAAGAGGGGGTGGGGAAAGCAGAAAGGAGAAAGGAGAGAGAGTTGGGTACAATGGTAATCTAGCTGAGAAAAAGGTGGGTGGAACAGATGAATGTGGCTGGGGTAGAGTGTAATCTAGTGCAGTGAGGGGGTTCTGGAATATAAGTTACAGGTGAGGAAAGATCAGAACTCAGTAGAGAGGGAATATGATTGTGGATTTTTTTAAAACCAGTACAATTGTACCTGTTTTTCACCATGCTTTCCAAAATACCAGTTTTGTCATTATAACATTCAGTACTTAAAATTTTTTTAATTTAAAATTAAAAACATTTTACATATGGGAAATTTTCTTCTTTCCTTATTTGCAGCAAAATTTAGTACAAAATTCTCACAGCTAAATCAAAGTAAAAACTAGATGATTCTCTCCATGTATATTGTGCAGCATCTGTCTACTGGCCTGATTCTCTCCATGTATATTGTACATCATCTGTCTACTGGCCTGATTCTCTCCATGTATATTGTACATCATCTGTCTACTGGCCTGATTCTCTCCATGTATATTGTGCAGCATCTGTCTACTGGCCTGATTCTCTCCATGTATATTGTACATCATCTGTCTACTGGCCTGATTCTCTCCATGTATATTGTGCAGCATCTGTCTACTGGCCTGATTCTCTCCATGTATATTGTACATCATCTGTCTACTGGCCTGATTCTCTCCATGTATATTGTACATCATCTGTCTACTGGCCTGATTCTCTCCATGTATATTGTACATCATCTGTCTACTGGCCTGATTCTCTCCATGTATATTGTGCAGCATCTGTCTACTGGCCTGATTCTCTCCATGTATATTGTGCAGCATCTGTCTACTGGCCTGATTCTCTCCATGTATATTGTACATCATCTGTCTACTGGCCTGATTCTCTCCATGTATATTGTGCAGCATCTGTCTACTGGCCTGATTCTCTCCATGTATATTGTACATCATCTGTCTACTGGCCTGATTCTCCTCCTTGCATATTGTACATCATCTGTCTACTGGCCTGATTCTCTCCATGTATATTGTACATCATCTGTCTACTGGCCTGATTCTCTCCATGTATATTGTACATCATCTGTCTACTGGCCTGATTCTCTCCATGTATATTGTACATCATCTGTCTACTGGCCTGATTCTCCTCCTTGCATATTGTACATCATCTGTCTACTGGCCTGATTCTCCTCCTTGGATATTGTACATCATCTGTCTACTGGCCTGATTCTCTCCATGTATATTGTACATCATCTGTCTACTGGCCTGATTCTCTCCATGTATATGTACATCATCTGTCTACTGGCCTGATTCTCCTCCTTGTATATTGTACATCATCTGTCTACTGGCCTGATTCTTCCATGTATATTGTACATCATCTGTCTACTGGCCTGATCTCTCCATGTATTGTGCAGCATCTGTCTACTGGCCTGATTCTCTCCATGTATTGTGCAGCATCTGTCTACTGGCCTGATTCTTCCATGTATATTGTACATCATCTGTCTACTGGCCTGATTCTTCCATGTATATTGTGCAGCATCTGTCTACTGGCCTGATTCTCCATGTATATTGTACATCATCTGTCTACTGGCCTGATTCTCTCCATGTATATTGTACATCATCTGTCTACTGGCCTGATTCTCTCCATGTATATTGTACATCATCTGTCTACTGGCCTGATTCTCCATGTATATTGTGCAGCATCTGTCTACTGGCCTGATTCTCTCCATGTATATTGTACATCATCTGTCTACTGGCCTGATTCTCTCCATGTATATTGTGCAGCATCTGTCTATGGCCTGATTCTCTCCATGTATATTGTACATCATCTGTTACTGGCCTGATTCTCCTCCTTGCATATTGTACATCATCTGTCTACTGGCCTGATTCTCTCCATGTATATTGTACATCATCTGTCTACTGGCCTGATTCTCTCCATGTATATTGTACATCATCTGTCTACTGGCCTGATTCTCTCCATGTATATTGTACATCATCTGTCTACTGGCCTGATTCTCTCATGTATATTGTACATCATCTGTCTACTGGCCTGATTCTCCTCCTTGCATATTGTACATCATCTGTCTACTGGCTGATTCTCCTCCTTGTATATTGTACATCATCTGTCTACTGGCCTGATTCTCTCCATGTATATTGTACATCTGTCTACTGGCCTGATTCTCTCCATGTATATTGTACATCATCTGTCTACTGGCCTGATTCTCTCCATGTATATTGTACATCATCTGTCTACTGGCCTGATTCTCTCCATGTATATTGTACATCATCTGTCTACTGGCCTGATTCTCCTCCTTGCATATTGTACATCATCTGTCTACTGGCCTGATTCTCTCCATGTATATTGTACATCATCTGTCTACTGGCCTGATTCTCCTCCTTGCATATTGTACATCATCTGTCTACTGGCCTGATTCTCCTCCTTGCATATTGTACATCATCTGTCTACTGGCCTGATTCTCCTCCTTGCATATTGTGCATCATCTGTCTACTGGCCTGATTCTCCTCCTTGCATACTGTGCATCATCTGTCTCCTGGCCTGATTCTCCTCCTTGCATATTGTGCATCATCTGTCTACTGGCCTGATTCTCCTCCAACCAATTTCACTGGTTGTTTTTTAACCAGGTCTTTGATAATATAAACCTGTTATGGCAACCAACGACCTCCAAAAGTTTTGGTTTTCTCTTTTTTCTATCAGTAATTTACTGGTAACTGCCATTTAACACAATCTCTGTGATTTTATGACATTTTGATGTTTTATGTGGAATTCAATAGGAAATTTCTGAAAAGGTAATTCAGATTAAAAAAAAAGGAGGCAACAAACTAACTGTGACTTCAGAATAAATAACATCACAAAAACTTTTGAAATCACAATGAAGAGATTATCAGTGCCCATCTAAAATAGTGAACAAGTGAGAAATGTTCACACACGGGCTGAGTTCTATTACTCAAGCTGCAGGCAGACAACTTCAATCTTTCCATGAGTGTGGGATATTATCTCTGATAAGACTACATGCCTGGTGGATTGTCTGTCAATCTAATATGGGAGAATGCCAATCTTAGTGTGATTTGTAAATTATGACTGGCTGGCAGACGTTGATTGGCCATGTCAAAATAACCAGTTCAGATGATGGTGAGGTGATCACACAGTCCAAATGCAGTATAAATTATGTATCCATTGCTAAGACTACATGCCTGGTGGATTGTCTGTCAATCTAATATGGGAGAATGCCAATCTTAGTGTGATTTGTAAATTATGACTGGCTGGCAGACGTTGATTGGCCATGTCAAAATAACCAGTTCAGATGATGGTGAGGTGATCACACAGTCCAAATGCAGTATAAATTATGTATCCATTGCTGGTTTGATAGTAGGACAGAACATAGGACTGAAAGATTCAGTAAGAAAAACATATAAGTTTTTAACTGCTATATCATCATCAAGCTTTTGTGACAAAGGAATTTAGGAAAGAATTACATGAAGTGTTACAAGATGTAGTTGCTGTGATTAACTATGTTAAAAAGCAACAGTCTAAACTGTCAACTTTTCTCAAAACTTTGTGACTAGTTGGGTTCGTTCATGAAGCCCTTGAGACAGAGCTGAGATGGTTTACATGTTGAAGGATACTTTCTGCCTTTTTCTTGTTTTTTGTTAAATCTTAAAATTGGACCATGTTTTTCTGACAAAAAACATTAAAATTTCTCATTTATTCATACATGATGAGTGGTGGCTGAAAAGTTAAACTATCTGGTCGATATATCTGAAAAACTTAATGATGTGAATTTGAGCTTACAAAGCCAGGGAACAAATATTTTAACACTGAGTAGTAAAACTGAAGGTACTGAACACAAACTGATGTTTTGGAAAGTGGACCAGGACAGGAACAAGTACCCATGCCTATCAGAATTTATCAAGGACCATAATGTAGATTTTTGCATTTTCAAAAACAGTATTTATGACCAAATTATGAAACCACAAGAGAATTTTTCAAAGAGAACTGAGATAGTTTCAGATCTAGAATTCAGCTTCATTCAGGATACATTTTCATTTGAAATTTTCAATGTGACATTTCAGTGGAAAAGGAGAAGCCCTCATTAACACAAAATTTTTCAGAAAAATGGATCATCTTCTTGCCATAAATCTATTCTGACAGAAAATGCCATAAGAACACTAATACTATTTCATCCACATACATATGTTAATTAATTTAAATAGAAGACATAACAAATATAAGGTCCATAAATGAAGTCCTTTTTGCTAATGATTAAGCACTTCTAGCCACATAAGAAAAAGACCTACAGCAGAACATGGATAATTTAGCAAGGGCATATCAAAGCCACAACATGAAGATCAGTGCTGAAAAAAAAGGAAGTCATGACCATAGCAAGAGAAGAACTTGTATTTGTACTTGTACAAACTCCATATGACTATGAGCTGTTCTTTGCAGCCAATGCTGTAGAGATGTTGAGGCACAGCATTGTATCGGCATGGGAGCGGGTTATAATGGCTACTTTTTCAGTCCCAGGGTACAGCTAAAAAGCAGGGGGTGTGCAATGCTTCTTTAGCAGACTCCACCACCATGGGGACTATGGCGATCCATGCCCCGTTAGCCAGGCTATGCCTGTTACTGGGGGTACCATGGAGAGGTGTCTTTGTCAGATATGGATCACTAACCCTGATGCTGGCATATCAGCTATGGGTCACTGATTACCTTATCGGGTATCTTCACCCCCAGCAAGAGAAGAAATCCAAATGAAGACCTTCCTAGACAACCAGCTTAAAGCAAGTGAAACATTTCAAATACCTGGGTAGCGTAATATCACTCTCAGGGACAATATAGAAATAGATGAAATAAAGCAAATCAGGTCATTAGACAAATGGCTCCTTTACTGAAAAACAAATACATCACAACTGAAACAAAGAAGGCACTGTACAACACAATGTTCCTCCCAACTCCATGCTATCAATGTCAAACATGGACACTAACAGCCATGAACAAAAGAAAAATCATCATGACAGAAACGAAACGTTTAAGGAGAATACTAAATGTGACAAGAAGAGACCAAATAAGAAATGACACCATCAGGGCAAAGGTTGGATTAACACCAGTATTACACTATATCTATAAACAGCAAGACAAATGGTCCGGCATGTTACACAGTTACCACCAAACAGTGTATCACAGAAAACATTCACACTAAGATTTGTAAGTAACAGAGGAAGAGGCAAGAGATGGAGAGAGGAAATTACAGAACCATTAAATATCCCATTATATGAAGCAATAATATAAAATATAAAAACAGTAAAATAGGACTTGAAATTAACAAGTAAAAAAACAAAAATAATGAAACTTCCCATTAATCAAGATGCAAAAATATAGATAGAAGGAACAGCTGTTACTAAACCAATATACATACCTTGGCAGCTACACAGACCAGGATGGTGACAACAGAAAGGAAGTTAGAATTAGAATTGAAAAAGCAGCACTGACCTTCAAGAATCTTGAGAACACATGGCTTTCAAAAGTTATAAGCCCAAAAACCAAGTTAAGATTATTCAATTCAAATGTAATATCCACTCACATTTATGCATGCGAAAGCTGCAAAACAACTAAAGCAATAGACAAGAAATTAGACTCTTTTGAAAACAAATGCCTAAGGAAAATACTCTTTATAAAGTGGAATGAATTCAAGAACAATGCAGAGATAAGACAGATGAGCGAACAACAAGTGGAATACAATAGAGCAAAGAAAAAGAGGTCGACCATGTGAAACTCTAAAGAGGACACTGTTAAGAGAGGCCAAATTAGTAGGGGTAAAATCCCTCGATGAGGTTGAAAAGCTCGTTTAAAACAGGAAAACTTGGGGAACTACCTTGCAAGCCCTGTGTGATGTTTACTGGCACGGGTAAGAAGATATATATATATAAGAAGAAGAAGATATAAGATGCAAATTGTCGAGCTCTTATCAAGATGTCTCTTTGTCCCCTCAACACCAAAAGGTATATGAGGAAGGAGACAAGACATATTAGACTTCTCAAAATTATTTGCAATAAAAAAAATAAGACAGGAACGCTCTATTTCAAACACAGAAGCTAATACTATAAATAAGATATACAATCAGGTCATCCTACACAACCATGACACTACTGGTGTTTTTTTAATGCAAGATGTAAGAATCAAGAACGGTAAAACATAAGAGACTGACTTACTCATCTCAGACATCAGCTGTCGTAACTGTGCTTTTGCCTTGGGGACGGGACAAGTTATCTCAACTGTCATATTAATAGCTGTGTCATCCTCTGTCAAATAGCCTGTAAGAAATGATAGGTATGAACAATCACAGAACATAGGAAATTTCCCACTGTAACAGATTTTTATATGGATACACTGCAAAACTATATGAGCATACATCAAATGAAATAACTCTCATTCTTTAAAAGATTTTTTTTATATTTATTACATTCACTTATAAAAAAGCAAATCTTTTATAAATTTACAAGAACAATTTTTCAATGAAATTAGTTATGATTTTATTTATCTCATTTTTTAAATAAATTTAACACAGTAAACAAAATCTGTACTATATTTTTTTTAAATGACAACAATACAAAATAAAATTTCCAAATAAAACTGTAAATGTAAACTTCACTGGTATTATTCACTTTGAAAACTACACAATTTTGATAAAATAATGAACAAATGAACAAATATCTGACAAGTAGAATCTCAGATAACTGTAAAACATTATGAAAAAATGTTGTGATGAACAAATTTGAAACTAAAATAAATGCTGCCATTTTATTCACACTTCCTCACTAAAATGAAATAAAAAGAGAAATTTAGTTATAAACACTGAAATGAATGCAGGCATGTGGTAGGGAACTTGCTAGCTTCCATTTGTCTCACAGCTCTCTGATGCAGTCATGATTCTGAGCCATCTCATATGTAAGAGCAGTCTGTGTATTTAGCTTCATGCTTGACTGCATCAACACACTATATGTAAGAGCAGTCTGTGTATTTAGCTTAATGCTTGACTGCATCAACACACTATATGGAAGAGCAGTCTATGTGTTTAGCTTCATGCTTGACTGCATCAACACACTATATGGAAGAGCAGTCTGTGTATTTAGCTTCATGCTTGACTGCATCAACACACTATATGTAAGAGCAGTCTGTGTATTTAGCTTCATGCTTGACTGCATCAACACACTATATGTAAGAGCAGTCTGTGTATTTAGCTTAATGCTTGACTGCATCAACACACTATATGGAAGAGCAGTCTATGTGTTTAGCTTCATGCTTGACTGCATCAACACACTATATGGAAGAGCAGTCTGTGTATTTAGCTTCATGCTTGACTGCATCAACACACTATATGTAAGAGCAGTCTGTGTATTTAGCTTCATGCTTGACTGCATCAACACACTATATGTAAGAGCAGTCTGTGTATTTAGCTTCATGCTTGACTGCATCAACACACTATATGTAAGAGCAGTCTGTGTATTTAGCTTCATGCTTGACTGCATCAACACACTATATGTAAGAGCAGTCTGTGTATTTAGCTTCATGCTTGACTGCATCAACACACTATAGTAAGAGCAGTCTGTGTGTTAGCTTCATGCTTGACTGCATCAACACACTATATGTAGAGCAGTCTGTGTGTTTAGCTTCATGCTTGACTGCATCAACACACTATATGTAAGAGCAGTCTGTGTATTTAGCTTCATGCTTGACTGCATCAACACACTATATGTAAGAGCAGTCTGTGTATTTAGCTTCATGCTTGACTGCATCAACACACTATATGTAAGAGTAGTCTGTGTGTTTAGCTTCATGCTTGACTGCATCAACACACTATATGTAAGAGTAGTCTGTGTATTTAGCTTCATGCTTGACTGCATCAACACACTATATGTAAGAGTAGTCTGTGTGTTTAGCTTCATGCTTGACTGCATCAACACACTATATGTAAGAGTAGTCTGTGTGTTTAGCTTCATGCTTGACTGCATCAACACACTATATGTAAGAGTAGTCTGTGTGTTTAGCTTCATGCTTGACTGCATCAACACACTATATGTAAGAGCAGTCTGTGTGTTTAGCTTCATGCTTGACTGCATCAACACACTATATGTAAGAGCAGTCTGTGTGTTTAGCTTCATGCTTGACTGCATCAACACACTATATGTAAGAGCAGTCTGTGTGTTTAGCTTAATGCTTGACTGCATCAACACACTATATGGAAGAGTAGTCTGTGTGTTTAGCTTCATGCTTGACTGCATCAACACACTATATGTAAGAGTAGTCTGTGTGTTTAGCTTCATGCTTGACTGCATCAACACACTATATGTAAGAGTAGTCTGTGTATTTAGCTTCATGCTTGACTGCATCAACACACTATATGTAAGAGCAGTCTGTGTGTTTAGCTTCATGCTTGACTGCATCAACACACTATATGTAAGAGCAGTCTGTGTATTTAGCTTCATGCTTGACTGCATCAACACACTATATGTAAGAGTAGTCTGTGTGTTTAGCTTCATGCTTGACTGCATCAACACACTATATGTAAGAGTAGTCTGTGTATTTAGCTTCATGCTTGACTGCATCAACACACTATATGTAAGAGCAGTCTGTGTGTTTAGCTTCATGCTTGACTGCATCAACACACTATATGTAAGAGCAGTCTGTGTGTTTAGCTTCATGCTTGACTGCATCAACACACTATATGTAAGAGTAGTCTGTGTATTTAGCTTCATGCTTGACTGCATCAACACACTATATGGAAGAGCAGTCTGTGTGTTTAGCTTCATGCTTGACTGCATCAACACACTATATGTAAGAGTAGTCTGTGTGTTTAGCTTCATGCTTGACTGCATCAACACACTATATGTAAGAGTAGTCTGTGTGTTTAGCTTCATGCTTGACTGCATCAACACACTATATGTAAGAGTAGTCTGTGTATTTAGCTTCATGCTTGACTGCATCAACACACTATATGTAAGAGTAGTCTGTGTGTTTAGCTTCATGCTTGACTGCATCAACACACTATATGTAAGAGTAGTCTGTGTGTTTAGCTTCATGCTTGACTGCATCAACACACTATATGTAAGAGCAGTCTGTGTATTTAGCTTCATGCTTGACTGCATCAACACACTATATGTAAGAGTAGTCTGTGTATTTAGCTTCATGCTTGACTGCATCAACACACTATATGTAAGAGTAGTCTGTGTGTTTAGCTTCATGCTTGACTGCATCAACACACTATATGGAAGAGCAGTCTGTGTGTTTAGCTTCATGCTTGACTGCATCAACACACTATATGGAAGAGCAGTCTGTGTATTTAGCTTCATGCTTGACTGCATCAACACACTATATGGAAGAGCAGTCTGTGTGTTTAGCTTAATGCTTGACTGCATCAACACACTGATGCCGAGAAGCTGACAATTTTAAATCTTAGCATACAACCATAGATGGGTGAGGGGATATGGTGTGAGGTAGAATGTTATGGGAGATGATAAGAAGAGAAATTATTCTCCTAAAATGGTCATCCAATACCTTCACTTGTGTTATTAATGTGATTCATATCACTGCTGTGTGATACATAGCAGATTCTGAGCTGCAAATACAACAATTTATGCTATTTATATCTGCAACTTTTTACTTCACACAGTTAATAAATATTTATTTCATATAGTTAATAAATATGCTTTTTGTCTTTCTTACGTAGGTCCTATCATATTTTACATCACATGATTGTTTTACACAGGTCCTATCACAGGTAATATTTTACTTCATATGATACACAAGTCCCTTCACAGGTAATATTTTACTTCACAAGACTCTCATACACAGCTCCTATCGCAGGTATCATTAATAATCTTTACAATATTTACACATGCTCTGAATTATATGTCATACCGGCAAAATTTTGTCACACAACTGAACTAAATTTGGCTGGAAACTATATATCAGGGACTGTGAAACAACCACATGATTTCACAGTTCAATTGAAGAACTCCGAAGAAATCTTCCAAATAATCAGGTGGCCAGGAATATGCTGATCTTTGCTCAGATGTTACTCAAACCCCATTCTTCCTTTCAGAGTTCCAGACTCATCTTTTTTACAATAACTGACTAAGCAAACTCTGCAGAACTTACCTCTTACTGGTCTGCTTTATTTCTTACTTCTGTGTACTATGACTTGCAAACTCTGCAGAACTTACCTCTTACTTGTCTGCTTTATTTCTTATTTCTGTGTACTATGACTTGCAAACTCTGCAGAACTTACCTCTTACTTGTCTGCTTTATTTCTTACTTCTGTGTACTATGACTTGCAAACTCTGCAGAACTTACCTCTTACTTGTCTGCTTTATTTCTTATTTCTGTGTACTATGACTTGCAAACTCTGCAGAACTTACCTCTTACTTGTTTGCTTTATTTCTTACTTCTGTGTACTATGACTAGCAAACTCTGCAGAGCTTACCTCTTACTTGTTTGCTTTATTTCTTACTTCTGTGTACTATGACTAGCAAACTCTGCAGAGCTTACCTCTTACTTGTCTGCTTTATTTCTTACTTCTGTGTACTATGACTAGCAAACTCTGCAGAACTTACCTCTTACTGGTCTGCTTTATTTCTTACTTCTGTGTACTATGACTTGCAAACTCTGCAGAACTTACCTCTTACTTGTCTGCTTTATTTCTTATTTCTGTGTACTATGACTTGCAAACTCTGCAGAACTTACCTCTTACTTGTTTGCTTTATTTCTTACTTCTGTGTACTATGACTAGCAAACTCTGCAGAGCTTACCTCTTACTTGTTTGCTTTATTTCTTACTTCTGTGTACTATGACTAGCAAACTCTGCAGAGCTTACCTCTTACTTGTCTGCTTTATTTCTTACTTCTGTGTACTATGACTAGCAAACTCTGCAGAACTTACCTCTTACTGGTCTGCTTTATTTCTTACTTCTGTGTACTATGACTTGCAAACTCTGCAGAACTTACCTCTTACTTGTCTGCTTTATTTCTTATTTCTGTGTACTATGACTTGCAAACTCTGCAGAACTTACCTCTTACTTGTTTGCTTTATTTCTTACTTCTGTGTACTATGACTAGCAAACTCTGCAGAGCTTACCTCTTACTTGTTTGCTTTATTTCTTACTTCTGTGTACTATGACTAGCAAACTCTGCAGAGCTTACCTCTTACTTGTCTGCTTTATTTCTTACTTCTGTGTACTATGACTAGCAAACTCTGCAGAACTTACATCTTACTTGTTTGCTTTATTTCTTACTTCTGTGTACTATGACTAGCAAACTCTGCAGAACTTACCTCTTACTTGTCTGCTTTATTTCTTATTTCTGTATACTATGACTAGCAAACTCTGCAGAACTTACCTCTTACTTGTCTGCTTTATTTCTTATTTCTGTGTACTATGACTAGCAAACTCTGCAGAACTTACCTCTTACTTGTCTGCTTTATTTCTTATTTATGTGTACTATGACTAGCAAACTCTGCAGAACTTACATCCTACTTGTCTGCTTTATTTCTTATTTTTGTGTATTATGACTAGCAAATTCTGCAGAACTTACATCTTACTTGTTTGCTTTATTTCTTACTTCTGTGTACTATTTCCACTTTTTCTTGGATTTCAGATGTTGCCATATTTGTCTGAATCTTTCCTTTCCATTTTACTTGCCTTCAACTTTTCCCAGCCATGGTTCCTCCATTTTCTGATTGTTTCAATTTTTGTGTGTTTCAATTTTTGTGTGTCTTCTGCTCTTCTCTGTTGCTACTGTTTCTCTCTTTGCCATTTTGACTCCAAGCTCTTTGTGGCAGTGAAGATATATGATGTTACCAAATATGTTTAGTCTTTGCTCCTGATTTTTCTTTCTGATCTATTTGTCTGTATGTTTGCACAATACTATATCCAATTTTTCCAACATACTCTTAGCACTTGGTAATTAAAAACAAATAATATCTCTTATCTTGTGTGGTGTGAGGGTGCAACATTTTCTTATTGGCTGACACAACCTGATAGTTCTCTGTACTATAATTGCATATCTCATCATCTCAGTGTGCAACATTTTCTTGTAGGCTGACACAACCTGATAGTTCTCTGTACTATGATCTCATATATCATCATCTCAGGATGCAACATTTTCTTGTAGGCTGACACAATCTGATAGTTCTCTGTACTATGATCTCATATATCATCATTAAAGGGTATAACATTTTCTTGTAGGCTGACACAACCTGATAGTTCTCTGTACTATGATCTCATATATCATCATCTCAGGGTACAACATTTTCTTGTAGGCTGACACAACCTGATAGTTCTCTGTACTATGATCTCATATCTCATCTGAGGGTGCAACATTTTCTTGTTGGCTGACACAACCTGATAGTTCTCTGTACTATGATCTTATATCTCATCTGAGGGTGCAACATTTTCTTGTTGGCTGACACAACCTGATAGTTCTCTGTACTATGATCTCATATCTCATCTGAGGGTGCATCGTCCTTGTTGGCTGACCCAAATTAAATATCCTCTGTACTATAATCTCTTACAATATTTCTGTTAACTGGCAATCACTAGTAAATTACCAGTTAAGAAAGGGAAAAACCAAACATTTTTGAGGTCATCAGTTACTATAACCAGTTTACATTACTAAAAGCCAGTAAAAAGTAACCAGCAAAATCTGTTGGAGGACAATCAGGCCAATAGGTTGGTGATGCTCAGTCTGCTTGGAGCAGAAAAAGCTAGTTCTCACTTTGGTTCAGCGTGTGAGCATTTTGTCAAGATTTATCTTGCCACAAATAAGATAATAACAAATTTCACATGAACACTGAATTCTTGCCGATGTTTGTAAAATATGTTTAATTTTATATTTTTAAAAAAGTAATAGGTACTGAATTTTGTTTTGAGAAAACCAGCATTTGAGGAAGTACTTCAAACAATGTAAATGACAAGTACAGTTGTACCAGTTTCAAAAACCACTTTCTTGCCACTGACACAACCGGAATAATCTCCGGACTGTGGCTTATTACCTTATTACAATGTCCTGTTTAGAGTTTCACGTGGTCGGCCTCTTTCTCTTCAGCCTGTTGTTCAACACTTGATAGCTTGTTTTGATATTCTCTGATTGTTTCTTCTCATCACATTGCCTCCACATGTCCATCATCTCTTTCTGATCACCCATGAGACAGGTTGTTGTTTGCTCATCTGTCTTATCTCTGCATTGTTCTTGAATTCATTCCACTTTATAAAGAGTATTTTCCTTAGGGATTTGTTTTCAAAAGAGTCTAATTGCTTGTCTATTTCTTTAGTTGATTTCCAGCTTTCACATGCATAAATGAGGGTGGACATCACATTTGAATTTAATAATCTTAACTTGGTTTTTGTGCTTATAACTTCTGAATTCCATACACTCTCAGGATTTTTGAAGGACAATTCTGCTTTTGCAATTCTAACTTCCTTCCTGGTGTCACCATCCTGGTCTATATAGCTGCCAAGGTATGCAGATTGGTTTACTTCATCAACAACTGTTCCTTCTACATATATTTTTCCTTCTTGATTAATGAGAAGTTTCATTATTTTTGTTTTGCCTGTGTTAATTTCAAGACCTATTTTGCTAACAAAGGAAGACAGAGAATCTGTTTTTTTCTACATCGATTTCACATTGTCACTGATATCAGTTATGTCATCTGCAAAATCGAGATCTTCTATTTGGGTCCCACGTACCCAATCGATGCCTGCTTTACCTGTACAGCATCTTTTCATTATAAAGTCTATGGCAATTCCAAAAAGCAAGGGAGATAATATACAGCCTTGTTTCACGTCTGTTTCAGTCTGAAACCATTTGCTCATTCCTTCTTCTGTGTTAATTGCACAAACATATCCATTGTAGAGATCTCTAATCATGTTAACAATTTTAGATGGTATTCCATAAAGTCTTAAAATTCTCCACAGTGAATCTCTGTGTATGCTATCAAATGATTTTTTAAAGTCTATGAAGTTCAGGATTAATGGTTTCTGCTTTTCAATATGTTCTTCAAGTATTATTCTTATCGCTTCTCCGCCTTTTGGCTAAGATCAAAGTGTAGTTCTGCGCTCTGTAGAATGTACACTTTCTTATTTTGGAACCAACGAGGTGTTTGAGGCCGCCCTGCACATTGACTGCCAGGGGTAAGGTCAGCATCTCGTTACGGGTGGGCCCGGTTTGCAGTACCACCGGGTCACGGCCTGTTGTTTTCGTTGTCTCAAAAAAAAAAAAAAGCTCTGTACAATCTACACTTTGATCGTTTATTTTGGAACAAAGAGATGCTCGAGGCCTGCCCTGCGCACTGAATACCGGGGGTAAGGTCCACATCTCGTTACGGGTGGACCAGGTCTGCCACCACCGGGTCACGGCCTGTTGTTTTCGTTGTCTTAAAAAAAAGAACAACGAAATCCTGCCTGCTTTTCTCTCATTGCAGTATCCACTACATCCTTAATTCTATTCAGAATCACTTTACAAAACATCTTTGATACAACTGATAGTAAAGTTACAACCCTCCAGTTATGTGTTTCGTTAATCCAATATTTTTTATCGCATCATAAATAATAAACGAAAAATCATGATGTCTGAAAAAGATTGCAGCATTTTGGAACAATGGATGTTGTGGCATGCGACGGAGCATATATGGGGGGGGGGGGGGCTGTCCTTGGTGCAATGGCGCCGAAGTCTGAATTTTGAACCTTTGAATATTATGGAATACACTGCAACAACATATAAGATAACAATCCCAGATTTAGAAAAGAAAAAATGAGTAAAGACTTTATCTGGATTGAAAATAAAATTCAACTTATGTTAGTGTTGTTGATACATACATTACGTGAAAACTTGCCACATGAAAGCCAGCATGACGAAAGTAACGACACTTGCTCAAAAGAACAAAAAATGGTACACGTCGGTGCATCTGCTCATGCACATGTTAATATATAAGCTATCTGAGAATAAAAACATTATCAGTTATATTCTGAAACCAACGACAGAAGACTAACCTCATGGAACGTCTCCGCTTCTATTCGATTAATGGAACCCGCCAGCAGACGACAAAAGTCTCGCCAGGTGAACAAAAAAAAAAGGCCAATTCTGACTACTAAGTTTGATCTTAGTTACAAAATTACTTACCTCTGTCTTGTAATTCCTTGTTAATGTCGCTAATGACATTTGCAAATCTGTACTGGTTCATATTTAATGTTTCCATTGTTACTGAATACTGTCCCCTGGTCTTTGTAGATTAGGAAGACAATCTGTCGGGGTGCTCTTCTTATGTGCTATAAAGGATGTATCTGGCCAGTGCTCCTCAAACTGTTATGTATGGTGTCAGCAGCTAGCACTGGCGAGTTGAGAATTTTGAACAATGTATATTTCCAAACACGTTCTGCACTGAGAGTTATTTTCTCTCCATGGTGTAGACGTTGTCATAGAAAGTACTCTTTTTCTCATCAACAGATATGCAAGATTCACGTCATTTCCCCTGTTGGAGTTTATATAATAGTGCGTGTTACAATTTTCTTAACATCGTAACAAATATACAGTCGAACCCGTTTAATGTCACATCGTCGGGACCGTCAAAATGTGATGACAATAAGCGGAGCTGACATAAACAGGAGTCCTTTAAAAATGACTTAACTGGGCCAGTGTGTGTGCGTGTGTGTGCCTGTCCGTCCCACATTTGCTACATTAAACACATAACAAACAGCCAACGCTATCATCATCTGGCACAATATGTACTAATCAAAAACATATTAGTCACAAAATATGCCAATCACAAAATACAGTAAGTCTTAGTCTTACAATATAGAAAACATTATAATTAAGCAGCATCTAACTTGTCCGCAGTAGTACTAAAAAAATGCGTGATTTTGCGCTGTGTAGTGATAACTGGTCTATTAATAAAAAAAAATCATTTAAACACGATAAACCACTAAAAACGTCCTGCGTCACGTCAAGCATACTGTAAATGAACGAGCGCACAGTCTCGAACGCGCTTACAGACTGAGCGTAAGAAACAGTTTTGGTGGGCGTCTGTCCCTGGACTCACTGACGTCAGCGGCACTATCCTCGGCGTCGCTGTCTACCTTGCTTTTACTGCAACTAGCGACGATCTCTTCGACTGAACACATTTCCGTTGATAGCAAGCCGTCATCAGCGGAAACGAACTGATCAAACGTGACACTTTCATCAGAAATTGCTGTCCACTCTTCATGTGTGATCAAGTCTCCAGGGGAACGTCACAAATATAGCTGGCATTTGTATTTATCACTGGCTCGAGCAAGAAAATAAACTGCGATTTACAAAAGCAATTCACAATCGTTGACTGACTGACACTATTCCATGGCACATGCATAAAATTACTCGCAGTCTCGGCGACACGCTTTTGTTCCACAGCATACAGCAAATGACCCACTATTCGCTTTCTTTACTGTTGCTTGAAGGCGTAAATGATACCTTGTTGGCAAGACTGCAGGACGCTGGTTGTGTTAGGTGGCAGGAAAACAAGCTTTGTAGTCATCAGTTTGGTGACGTCATTGTGTGCCGGACAGTTGTCAACGAACAACAAAACTTTTCTGTTCATTCTGTTCATTTTGTTGTCGAAAGAAATAACACAGTCCTCAAACAGTTCATTTGTCATCCAAGCACGCTGGTTGGCCTTGTAAGTGACGGCCAGGCTCTTTACGTTCTTGAAGAACGGCGGATTTCGTGAATTTCCTATAACAAGGAGCGGAGTCTTCTCAGCGCCAGACATGTTACAACACACGACACCTGTTAAGAGATCTTTAGAACGTTTGCCACCGTGGCACTTCTCATCGAGAAAGCACAAAGTCCTGTTCGGTAGCAGTTTATAAAACACGCCTGTTTCATCCAAGTTAAAAATGTTATCTGGGCTGTACGCATCCAGAAATTTTGGCAAGCGAGAAATCCAATCATTAACGACATCGGTGTTAACTTGGCCGCTTCACCTGAAGCGACCTTAAATGTTATGTTGTGGCGTTTTTTAAAGCGCTCAAGAAAGCCGTTCGAACAATTCCAGTCTGGCATATCCATTTCTTTCGTTAAACGTTCTGCGATTTCTGCCAGCTAAGGACCGCACACAGGCAACTGTGCAGAACGTGTCTGTTTGAACCATTTCAGCAGAGCACACTCAATATCCATGTAGGAACTTGCATGCCCTCACTTACAGTTTGACCTAACTAAAGACGAGTGAAACTTTCGTTCAATTTTGTCTCGGTTTTTAACAAGTTTCCATACTGTTGAAACGTCAATTTCAAATTTATCCGCTATGTCCTTTCTTGTAACTTTTTCATCAACTTGCTTCAGAATATCCATTTTACTGTTCAGATCAACACGTTTGCGTTTAGTAGGGCGGCCGTGGTAAGCTTTTCATTCACACCACGTAAGTTTCGATGCCCACATGTTCAAAAGGTTGACGTGGCAATTACTCGGTGATCAAACGGCCTTCCCCTTCTTTGATGAATCGCGAAGCTGATAACGCTTTGTGAGATGTTTGGAGTTTGCGCTCGCTCAGTCTGTGATACAAAGCGGGGTCTTTAGCTCCTCCGGGCGCAAAAATACAGTGACATTAACCGATTTGTGGCAATAAGCGGGGTGATATTAACGGGAGTAAAGTCCATTAATTATTTATGAGAGTTGGCCGGGGATACAAATGCATGTGACAATATCTATGTGGAGACAAAGCGATGTGATATTAAGTGGGTTCGACTGTATTTTGTATAACTAGTACATGATGGAAGATATTTTGAGCATTAATAGTACTTTAAAGCATAACAGAGAGCTTTATGTCCCTCACTCTGAAGATGTCAATTTAATTCCTGCCTCTGCTATTGTTTTCATGTCTAGCTAATTAGTGAAGCTATGTACTGGTAAATGTTGCAAGTGTTTCAAACTTACAGTTCAAAGAAGTCGTAATTTTTAAATTAAAAACTAGCCACAAAACAGAACAATTTATAATAACAATACAATACACCACTAAAACTTACTTATTCATTGTCTAATGAATATTACATTTATATTCGCCTGCCATATTTTCTCATGTTTGAAATATGATTGTCTTCAAATTAAAAATTATCTATTCATCGTCTGTGTGATTGGTAAAGATGATGAAATCATTTGGGTCTGAAGCGGTATCCTACTTCCTGGAAGGTGAAGTTACTTCTGTTTGGCAACTGGGGCCAGGATGGACGTGTACTTCTGTTTAAACAGACTGCGAAGAAACATGCTTCTTGACTTCATGCCAGAAATTAAACAAATTCAGTTCATTTCCTGCATGTCAGTAACGATTTTTTTTCACTACTAAGTCAGTTTTTTTTTTAAAAAACCTCTGGTTTAGATTTAAAGATGGAATCTCAGCCAACAGTAACTACCGCCTGAAACTGATCATTATGAGTTTCTCAGTTCTCTGCTGCCTAAGATTTGGGTAAAGAAGGAAATCATGCAATCTGGCAATTTGAATTATTGATTCGGGACTAAGTAGTCACTCTTTCGTAAACAAGGAATGCTAAGTAATGTTGTATGCTAGTTTATACAAGCGAAAAATGAAGCATGTTAATTTATATTAGGTGAAAAATGATGTATGTTAGTTTATATCAGGCGAAGAATGCTGTACATTAGTTTATGTCAAGCAAAGAATAATCTATGTTAGTTTATGTCAGGCGAAGAGTAATGTATGTTAGTTTATATCAAGCGAAAAACGATGTATGTTAGTTTATATTAGGCGAAGAATAATGCATGTTAGTTTATATAAGGGGAATAAAGCTGTACGTTTGTTTATGCCAAGCAAAGAATAATGTATGTTTGTTTATATTAGGCGAAGAATGAATTATGCTAGTTTATATGAGGGGAAGAAAGCTGTACGTTTGTTTATGCCAGGCAAAGAATAATGTATATTAGTTTATTTCAGAAAGAAGAATTTTGTATGTTGGATTATCCCATTCGAGTTATTATGTATGTTAGTTTATGTCACGCAAAGAATGTTGTATATTATTTTACGTTATGCGAAGGATAATGTATATTAATTTATGCCAGGCGAAGAATATTATATGTTTGTTTGTGTCAGACGAAGAATGTTGCGTGTTAGTGTATGTCAGGCGAAAGATGATAATGTTATATACATATTGTACAGTCTAGATACAATGTAAGCATGTTAGTTATGTTAACTGAAACATGAATATAGCACAGTAAGTGTGTTAGCTATGTGAAATGAAGCATGAATGTAGAACGGTAAGTGTGCTAGCCCTGTCACATGAAGAATGAATGTGAAAATGTAAGCAAGTTTGCTATGCCCGCTAAAGAATTAATGTAGCAATGTAAGCTGCAGTGAGAGAGAGGATACCAAACCAGTGAAGTTAAAGGTTAGAAAAATTGAATCAGTGAGTGAAATAATACACTCTTCTTACACGATACTAAACAGAAACAAGCCGCATACATTCTAAAGGAAAAAAAATGCAATCAAGAGATCCCAGAATTAGCTAGTAATCTGGTTCATATCAACAATCAATTCTATAACAAAAATTCTTTGAAAGTCACGCACAGAAATTGGCCAGAAGTGATCCTGGCTCATGCATAATGCAAACCTGATTAGGCTATCACGATCTGCCAGCTTGGCTGGTGCAAGCCAAGAAGCGAGGGAGCTGGATATTTCCGTAGTAAGATGTGGCAGGTGTAGACCGAGGATAAGTAACTTTAGTTTGCCTTTTCACCACAAATTTCAGAAAATGTGGCAAAAGACAACCGAAGTTTCCCCCACGCTTCAAAAAAAAAAAACAACAAACAAACAAACAAATGAGTGAATCAAACTGTTGCGTCATCAGAACTTCAACAAAATTATTCAACGTTTGACGACTAGTAATAGGAATACACTCATTCTTTATAAAATCTTAACATTTCATCTTCAGACAGTTCTATGTGTCAAACATGGACACTTCTTTGTTTCTTCATACAAGGACACTTCTTTGTTTCTTCATACAAGGACACTTCTTTGTTTCTTCTTACAAGGACACTTCTTTGTTTCTTCATACAAGGACACTTCTTTGTTTCTTCTTACAAGGACACTTCTTTGTTTCTTCATACAAGGACACTTCTTTGTTTCTTCTTACAAGGACACTTCTTTGTTTCTTCATACAAGGACACTTCTTTGTTTCTTCTTACAAGGACACCTCTTTGTTTCTTCATACAAGGACACTTCTTTGTTTCTTCATACAAGGACACTTCTTTGTTTCTTCTTACAAGGACACTTCTTTGTTTATTCTTACAAAGACACTTCTTTGTTTCTTCATACAAGGACACTTCTTTGTTTCATCATACAAGGAAACTTCTTTGTTTCTTCATACAAGGACACTTCTTTGTTTCAAACAAGGACACTTCTTTGTTTCAAACAAGGACACTTCTTTGTTTCAAACAAGGACACTTCTTGACGAAAAGTTGAGAATCATTTAATTCTGGGTCCCGATAAAAAATAAATAAATTATGGCTTGTGACATTTTTGCATGCAGAAATGATATGGCGTATTGACGCATTCATATTTCTAAGCCATAGATTTCATTTTAAGGTAGAGAGGACAGTACCTGCTCTTGCTGTCTTATATTGCCAGAGAAATCCTCGGTATTCATTTCTTGAGGCTGAGTCGACTCAAGTCCCGACTGGTCCGATAACAAAAATTTAGGCCCCAGTTGGAAATTGAACCCAGGATTTTCTGGTCGGCAGATGAATGCACTAATAACTACAGCATGGCGGTACCAGTATTTTTAAAAAAAATGTAAAGGTCACTAATTCGTCACACTTTTATGACCACAACTGGGCGCCGTCTTCACCAGTCCTGGTCTGGATCGACTAGAAGAACCGAGTGACATGGATCGTCTGTGAGCGACACTAGAAGAACCGAGTGACATGGATCGTCTGTGAGCGACACTAGAAGAACCGAGTGACATGGATCGTCTGTGAGCGAGACTAGAAGAACCGAGTGACATGGATAGTCTGTGAGCGAGACTAGAAGAACCGAGTGACATGAATCGTCTGTGAGCGCCACTAGAAGCACTAAGTTGTCAGTCAGAAATTTTGCTGCAGCATCAGAAAAAAAAGCTGAAACCTGTGATCAAAGTGTCGGGCTATTGGTGGTATTATTATTATTATTATTATTATTAGTAGTAGTAGTAGTAGTAGTAGTAGTAGTATTAGTAGTAGTAATAGTAGTAGTAGTAGTAGTAGTAGTAGTAGTAGCAACAGCAGCAATAACAGTAGCAGCGCTAGTAATAGTTGTTGTTATTGTTGTAGCAGCAGCAGCAGTAATAGTAGTAGCAGCAGCAGTAATAGTAGTAATAGTAGCAGAAGCAGCAGTAATAGTAGTAATAGTAGTAGCAGCAGCAGTAATAGTAGTAATAGTAGCAGAAGCAGCAGTAAAAATAGTAATAGTAGTAGCAGCAGCAGTAATAGTTGTTGTAGCAGCAGCAGCAGCAGCAGTAGTAGTAATAGTAGTAGTAGTAGTAGTAGTAGTAGTAGTAGTAGTAGTAGTAGTAGTAGTAGTAGTAGTAGTAGTAGTGTTAACAATTTGCTCTACAGCAGTAATCTATTAGCAGGTGTTACTTTATTCTGTTTGTGATAGTAGAAAGTTGTTGATGGACAAATCTTTGATAAATGACTTACAATTATCCCAGTATCTCAGATTTGGGCTACCACACAGGCTCCACCACCACAAATTCGGTCACTAAATCTATGCTTGATACAACCCCAACCATCTCAGTCAAGTATCTGCTGGCAAATGCCGTCATTATGAACACGCATCACCTTGGAGTTTGTTGCTGCATCCTGCCGCTTGAGGTTCATCATTTTGCCAAGGCAGCAAAGACTGTAACTGTTAAGTTGTTACTGTAACTGTTAAGTTGTTACTGTAACTGTTAGGTTGTTGCTGTAACTGTTAGGTTGTTGCTATAACTGTTAGGTTGCTACTCAGTCGGAACTCTTGAAACTGTTTCCATGTATCTAGGAACTAATGTATATAAACTTTATATCTACAGCTGAAGGTAGGTTCGCGTTGGTAGTGGATATAATATAATATCACAGTTCTTTTAGAGAAAATGATAGTTGTTCCCATGGATGTGTTTATATAAGTTTTTAAATAATGGTCTCTCGTTGAATCCTTCTCAATCTTACGAGGAGCCCCAGCTGAGAAGAGAAACCCTGGTTTAGAGAGAAGGTGACTGTAACTGAAAGTCCATTTTAGGGCAGCTTTTCCGCTGATTCAAGTGGACTTCCATTGAATGTTACACTGGTAGGAGCGGATGCTCTTGCCTACGAACTGCCATCTTGTTGATACTTATTGGTAGAGAGTAGAGCTGCCAGGAACCGAATTAGGAACCGATTCTTTCTGTTCTTTCGGTAAATGTGATTCCGGATACAAACCCATTCCTGATACCGAGTAGTATCCACCTGGAACCGCTTCAGAAACCAGAAACCAAACCGGTTCCAGATATGAGAAGAGAACCGTTTTGTAAATGTGAACAGTTTTGTAAGTGCGAACAGTTTTGTAAGTGTGAACAGTTTTGTAAGTCTGAACAGTTTTGTAAGTGTGAACAGTTTTGCTGACGCCGACAGAGTGAGTTGATTCGCGTGGAACAGAAGGAGAGTTTGAAAGTACCGGCATTTTAAAAAATGGTACAGTATCATTCCTTTTACAATATACATTAGAGCCTTTATTCATTCAGTGTTAATTGATGAGTCATGTATTTCTGTACTGTGCTCTTATTAGACGTGCTAATGTTATATGTTAGCTGTGCTCTTATTAGACGTGCTGATATTATGTGTTAACTGTGCTCTTATTAGACGTGCTGTTATATGTTAGCTGTGCTCTTATTAGACGTGATGATATTATGTGTTAACTGTGCTCTTATTAGACGTGCTAATGTTATATGTTAACTGTGCTCTTATTAGACGTGCTAATGTTATGTGTTAACTGTGCTCTTATTAGACGTGCTAATGTTATGTGTTAACTGTGCTCTTATTAGACGTGCTGATGTTATATGTCAACGTTGAACACACTGGTATCCTCTCAAAATAAAACAAAAATGTTATAAGCATGTATTTGTTGTTCTTGAATCACCGTTTCTATATTTACTTCATTCACCGCGGTCCGCCATGTCTTACAGTGAACATTAGTGTAAACAATGGCTCAAAGATCTCAGAGGTTCTGTGTGGAGACATATGGGAAATGACAGGGGTATTTTATTTGTCCTATTTGCAAATCATCCCTCGCATTTACCAACACACGAAAAGATTTTGGGCATAAGCGTATATACAAGATTAACTATATTAATATATATATATATATATATATATATATAAAGCCACTGCAGTAAAGCTATGATAACGAAATGTTAAACTATTTAAAAGAAAAACAGAAACAGTTTTATGAGCTAACGGTTTGGTTCAAAATTCAGCTTTGTGCACAGTGAGTATTCCCCCTCTACTAAGTTATGATGAGAAGAAACAATCAGAGAATACCAAAAGAAGCACAACAGGACAAAGAGAAAAAGGTTGACCACGTTAAACTCTAAAGAGGACATTGTTAAGAGATGCTAATTTAGTGGGCATAACATCCCTTGATGAAGTTGAAAGACTTGCCGAGAACAGGAAAACTTGGCAAGCAACTATGTGAACCCAGTGTGACGTTTAACGGCACGGGAAGGATGTAAGATGTAAGACTAAGTTATACTCTTTCTTCACCTGTAACTTATATCCCAGAACCCTCACTGTACAAGATTACAAACCCTCTACCCAACCACATTCATCTGTTCCGCCAACCCTTTTCTCGGCTGACATAAAACATTCACATAAAACACTGACATAAAACACTCATATAAAACACTCACATAAAACACTGACATAAAACATCCATATAAAACATTGACATAAAACACTCACATAAAACACTGACATAAAACATTGACATAAAACACTGACATAAAACACTCACATAAAACACTCACATAAAACACTCACATAAAACACTGACATAAAACATTGACATAAAACACTGACATAAAACATTGACATAAAACACTCACACAAAACACTCACATAAAACATGCACATAAAACACTCACATAAAACACTCATATAAAACACTGACATAAAACATTCACATAAAACACTGACATAAAACATTCACATAAAACACTCACATAAAACACTGACATAAAACATTCACATAAAACACTGACATAAAACACTGACATAAAACACTGACATAAAACATTGACATAAAACACTGACATAAAACACTCACATAAAACACTCACATAAAACACTCACATAAAACATTCATATAAAACACTCACATAAAACACTCATATAAAACACTCACATAAAACATTGACATAAAACACTGACATAAAACATTCACATAAAACACTCACATAAAACACAGACATAAAACATTCTCATAAAACACTGACATAAAACACTCACATAAAACACTGACATAAAACACTCACATAAAACACTGACATAAAACACTCACATAAAACACTGACATAAAACACTCACATAAAACACTCATATAAAACACTGACATAAAACACTCACATAAAACACTCATATAAAACACTGACATAAAACACTCACATAAAACACTCATATAAAACACTGACATAAAACACTGACATAAAACACTGACATAAAACATTCACATAAAACACTCACATAAAACACTGACATAAAACACTCACATAAAACACTGACATAAAACACTGACATAAAACACTGACATAAAACACTGACATAAAACACTCACATAAAACACTCATATAAAACACTCACATGAACTCCCGGACTCAGCTTTTTGCAAGTCACGGCCACGTGGTCTCCCCCTCTCCCCTATTTTTTTCCAGTCTTATTTGTTATATATCATTCATGTGAATTTATATTTTCTCTTCCTTTTCTTATCTCTTTGTCCTGTATGTTTTTGTATGACTAAGGTGTAAACCGAAACATCGCAGCTGTGTACTCGTTAATAAAGCTTTTCCTAACCTCTTTTTTTTATTACTATGGGAAATAACTAAAAAAAGGCATGAGGCCTTACTTATTTAATTTGTATACTGAAAATATAATTAGGAATGTCAGAGAAGATGTAGACAAAGAATATTATGATGCCATAACAATTGGAGGTTATGAAATACCAGAGATTAGGTATGCTGATGACACAGTATTGCTGTCCACAACACAAAAAGGAATGGAAAAACTAATTATGTCAGTCCGTAAGAACAGCGAAGAGCAAAATCTCTATCTTATGTGAAGAAAACTAAACTGATGACAACTGACAAAACAAACAAGGCAGATGAAATATGCATCAATGAGGAAAAATTGGAAGAAGTGGAGAGTTTTGAATATCTTGGATCACTACTAACTAATAATAGAGATACAATGAGGGAAATTAAAAGGAGGATATCTATCACTCTTCAGAAAGTAAAACAACCACAGAATCTATGGAGAGGAACAGACAGAACTACAAAAATAAGATTTTTAAGGGCATGCATCTTTCCCATCGCAACATATGCCTGTGAGACCTGGACACTTAGCAAAACAGCTGAGAAACACATAAATGCCTTTGAATGTAAATGCTACAGAAGAGTTCTTCAAATATCGTGGAAAAAAAAGAACAAAAAACCCATACTACAAGAACTTAATATTGAAGAAGGCTGGCTAGTAAAGAGGATTAAAAAGAGAAAACTTAAATATTTTGGACACATTAAACGTCATGATAATCTAGAGAAAACCATCTTGGAAGGGTACATAATTGGAAAAAGAAAGAGAAGAAGATCAAGGCAAAGATGGCTGCAAGACATCGTTGATGATCTGCAAATGGATGCATCAGCAGCAGGCCATCTTGCTCACAACCGAGAGGCCTACAGAAGTGCTGTTAGTGAGGCAAAGTTCCGCAAGGGACATGCAAATGAATGAAGGGAAATAACTCGATGAATCGGTTCCATTAGTACTTACTAGACGAGTACCCGAAAGATTCGGTTCTTAAAAAACCGAGTAGCGCCCAGCTCTAATAGAGAGAAGCGCCAAAAACTCTGGGCTTAATCAGTGACTAGGCGTGGCCTCGTTGGGAGCTAAAGAGTTGCACCGTGTACAGATACTCTCTGATTAAGATATCATCTGAGACACTTTCTTGCGCGAATAAATACACCACATTTGGTTTCTATGGGTACAAGGTGTAAGAGAGCATCAGAAATAGTTCCAACATGTGTATGGTCAAGGACACAGACTCTGCTGCACGTTACCCCCCCCCCTACGTCAGCAAGAACCCATTTCTAATAAAAAAGAACTAACTGTTAAAATATTGTACTAACAGTTTCTGGAACTGCAATCAGTACCTTATATGAGGCACTATGTATATACCCTACATGAGGCACTATCTATGTACCCTACATGAGGCACTATCTATGTACCCTACATGAGGCACTATCTATGTACCCTACATGAGGCACTATCTATGTACCCTACATGAGGTACTATCTATGTACCCTACATGAGGTACTATCTATGTACCCTACATGAGGCACTATCTATGTACCCTACATGAGGCACTATCTATGTACCCTACATGAGGCACTATCTATGTACCCTACATGAGGCACTATCTATGTACCCTACATGAGGCACTATCTATGTACCCTACATGAGGCACTATCTATGTACCCTACATGAGGCACTATCTATGTACCCTACATGAGGCATTATCTATGTACCCTACATGAGGCACTATCTATGTACCCTACATGAGGCACTATCTATGTACCCTACATGAGGCACTATCTATGTACCCTACATGAGGCACTATCTATGTACCCTACATGAGGCACTATCTATGTACCCTACATGAGGCACTATCTATGTACCCTACATGAGGCACTATCTATGTACCCTACATGAGGCACTATCTATGTACCCTACATGAGGCACTATCTATGTACCCTACATGAGGTATTATCTATGTACCCTACATGAGGCACTATCTATGTACCCTACATGAGGCACTATCTATGTACCCTACATGAGGCACTATCTAAGTACCCTACATGAACATCTAAGTACCCTACATGAGGCACTATCTAAGTACCCTACATGAGGCACTATCTAAGTACCCTGCATGAAGTACTATCTAAGTACCCTATATGAATATCTAAGTACTCTACATGAGGCACTAAGTACCCTACATGAATATATAAGTACTCTACATGAGGCAGCTATCTAAGTACTCTACATGAGGCAGCTATCTAAGTACTCTACATGAGGCAGCTATCTAAGTACTCTACATGAGGCAGCTATCTAAGTACCCCACATTAGGCACTATATAAGTACTTTATATGAGGCACTATCTAAATAAACTACATGAAGTACTATCTAACTGTGGATTCACGCAAATTTTCTTCCATATGACGCTCTTTGACGATTTTTAAAAAAATCCTGTTTGGACTTCTGTCAAAGAATTAAGCGCTGTGTAACGCCCTGGTCCAGATGGTAAAGAGTACGAACAGCGAACAAAAGGTTGTCAGTTCAATGCCAGACATTATAAACATGAACTCTTGGGAGGCCATAGCACAAGTCCGCCCATCATGGAGGGCTCTCACCACCCTGGGTGCTCAGAGAGCAGAGAGCTCAAGAACTGAAAGTGCCCAGCACAAATGCGCAATGCGAAAAGCCAAGGCAGCACAAGCACCCACAGCTGAATCTGGACATGCATGTTCCGTGTGTGGCAACACTTTTAGAGCTCGTATAGGGCTAGTTAGTAAAACTACCAAAGAAGGGTGACTTCAGAGATTGTGTGAACTAGAGAGGCATTACCCTACTGCCACTTACCAGTAAAGTATTTTGCAGAATAATCATCAACAGAATTGTGCCAGCACTTGAGGGAAAACTTAGGAAAGAGCAGGCAGGATTTAGGAAAGGAAGATCATGCATAGACCACATATTTGTGCTTAGACAAATATTAGAACAGGCAAATGAGTGGCAAAGCACAACATTGTATTGTTTATAGATTTTGATACAGCCTTTGACAGTGTCAATACAGATGCACTATGGAAAATCCTAAGATGGCATGGCCTCCCCCATAAGATAGTGAATGTAATCAAAATCCTATACGAGGGTTTTCAGTGCAAAGTGATCTGTGGAGAACATGCCTCCAGCAGCTTCAGGGTACAAACAGGATGATGCAGGAATATGTACTATCGCCAACATTATTTATCTTGGCAGTAGACTGGTTAATGAAGGAGGCAACATCAGACAAACGCAGAGGATTACAATGGACCCTTGACACAGTGCTGGAGGACCTTGACTTTGCGGACTACATTTGTCTACTATCAAGCAGCCACAAAGATATGCAAGATAAAATAAACAAGCTAACTCAGAATGCAAACAACATAGGATAAAGATCATAAGAGGAAAGACAAAGTTAATGAAGCAAAATGTGAACAATAGAAATGTACTCAGAGTAGATAGCAAGTTAGTGGAAGAGGTCAACGAATTTGTATACCTTGGCAGTAGAGTAGTAGAAAATGGAGACAGCACAGAGGACATCAACAGCAGACTTACTAGAGCAAACCAGGCTTTTGCATTGCTGCAGACTATATGGAAATAAAAAAATACTAAGCATAAATACGAAAATCAGGATATTTAAGAGTAATGTTCTAAGTGTATTACTCTATGGAAGTGAGTGCTGGAAAATCACAAAAACCATAGAAAACAAGTTGAATTCTTTCCAGACTAAATGTTTACGAAGAATTAGAAAAATATTTTGGCCAAACACCATGAGAAATAATATCTTGCTGGCAGAAATGCAGATGAAGCCACTGACAACAATTATTGAGGAAAGACGCTGGCAATGGTTCGGACATGTGCTCCAAATGACTGACAGCTCACTACCAAAAATAGCACTAAGATGGAAACCACAGGGGAACAGAAGTAAGGGTAGACCAAAAGAGACATGGAGAAGAACAACAGAAAGGATGTTGAGCAATAGAGGGCTCACCTGGGCAAGAGCAGAAAAAAAGCAAAGGACAGGCATTTGTGGAAAACCTTTGCGGAAGCCCCATGTGCCCTGGGCACTTAAGGTTCAGAGAGAGAGAGAGAGAGAGAGAGAGAGAGAGAGAGAGAGATAGGACTAGTTGGTCACGCACGGACACACCTCACCTTACTTTGACTAAGATGAATCTGAGGTCATCATCGAAGACGATGGACGAACAAAAGACATATATAGGATGTTGCTGCTTTGGTTAGATACGCATGTATGTATACAAATGAAAGTAGTGTTTTCGTTGTTTTTTTCCTGCTGTCATTTTCTTTTCTTTTCTTTTTTTCATTTCAAATGTAGCATGATGAAAACAAAGTAATGTACTATCATCATCATCATCATCATCATCATCATCATCATCATCATCATCATCATCATCATCTTGTGGCATGTCTTCAGTGCGGATTAGTACATGAACTTCCTGCATGCTCTAACTGCATATTGATGACATCCATCTACCAACATCGTTGTTCATCCTTGCCCAGAAGCAAGCCCTGTGTGAGGTGTTTTCTGTCGGGGCACCGCTCTGGCCCCCTCTGTTTTAAAGGGGGTCTGGAATGCTTCTTTTGTAGGGCGTGCAGGGAGGGAGTGAAGGGGCCATAGTGGTGAAAACAGAATGTCTAGTCAACCAGGAAACAAGAGGGGGGCGGGGCATAGTGATGAGAACAGAATATCTAGTCAACCGGGTACACAAGGGGGGGGGGCCATAGTGGTGAGAACAGAATGTCTAGTCAACCGGGGAAACAAGGGGGGGGGGCATAATGGTGAGAACAGAATGTCTAGTAAACCAGGTAAACAAGAGGGGGGGGCATAGTGATGAGAACAGAATGTCTAGTCAACCAGGTAAACAAGGGGGGGAGGGGCATAGTGATGAGAACAGAATGTCTAGTCAACCAGGTAAAAAAAGAGGGGGGGGGCATAGTGATGAGAACAGAATGTCTAGTCACCAGGTAAAAAAAGAGGGGGGGGGCATAGTGATGAGAACAGAATGTCTAGTCAACCAGGTAAACAAGAGGGGGGGGGCATAGTGATGAGAACAGAATGTCTAGTCAACCAGGTAAACAAGAGGGGGGGGCATAGTGATGAGAACAGAATGTCTAGTCAACCAGGTAAACAAGAGGGGGGGGCATAGTGATGAGAACAGAATGTCTAGTCAACCAGGTAAACAAGAGAGGGGGGGGGGCGCATAGTGATGAGAACAGAATGTCTAGTCAACCGGGGAAACAAGGGGGGGGGCATAGTGATGAGAACAGAATGTCTAGTCAACCAGGTAAACAGGGGGGGGGGCATAGTGATGAGAACAGAATGTCTAGTCAACCGGGTAAACAAGGGGGGGGGGCATAGTGATGAGAACAGAATGTCTAGTCAAACGGGGAAACAAGGGGGGGGGCATAGTGATGAGAACAGAATGTCTAGTCAACCAGGTAAACAAGAGAGGGGGGGGCATAGTGATGAGAACAGAATGTCTAGTCAACCGGGTAAACAAGAGAGGGGGGGGGGCATAGTGATGAGAACAGAATGTTTAGTCAACCGGGTAAACAAGGGGGGGGGCATAGTGATGAGAACAGAATGTCTAGTCAACCAGGTAAACAAGAGAGGGGGGGGCATAGTGATGAGAACAGAATGTCTAGTCAACCAGGTAAACAAGAGAGGGGGGGGGCATAGTGATGAGAACAGAATGTCTAGTCAAACGGGGAAACAAGGGGGGGGGCATAGTGATGAGAACAGAATATCTAGTCAATCGGATAAGCAAGAAAGGGGTGGGGTGGGGATTCAATTTATCATATGGTTCTTGACATAGCTACAATCGAGTAATGTGGTTAGGTTGTTAGGTTAGTATACTATTTCTTACTATTTTGTGCCCGTATTTCTTGCAGTGAGGAAACCGAAAGAATAAATTTTAATTTTTCATCCACTTTTCGTGTTTTTTGTCGGCTGTGTTTTGTATGTGATCCTTGAACAGGGCTTTTTCCACAAAATTTGTATTGTTGTATGTTCTTCTTTTATACGTGCTTATCTTACTTTCTGCCATTCTTGTTTCTGCTCACTTTCCTCACTCTGTTTGTAAAAATGAACCATACACGTCTATCTACCTTTATCTCTAACAACAAATATCAGAATTTCATCATTATACTCATCTCTAAACATAAAATATCAGAATCTCATCATTTCACCCATCTCTAAACATAAATATCAGAATCTCATCATTTCACCCATCTCTAAACATAAATATCAGAATCTCATCATTTCACCCATCTCTAAACATAAATATCAGAATCTCATCATTTCACCCATCTCTAAACATAAATATCAGAATCTCATCATTTCACCCATCTCTAAACATAAATATCAGAATCTCATCATTTCACCCATGTCTAAACATAAATATCACAATCTCATCATTTCACCCATCTCTAAACATAAATATCAGAATCTCACCATTACACTCAGGTGTAACATCAAATTTCAGTTCTTCCGTGACTTAAGATTCTTATTACAGCTGTTAGAGGACAGGTGGTCAGATGTTTGCAGCAATGCTCGTTGATCAAACAAAGATTCCTGTTCTTTCTGCAGTCTTATTTGGCCAGATTGACTTAGATTTGTCACGTGGGTTACTCACTTCTCTTTTCTGTATGACAGAAAATCTATGTTCATAAGTATTTCTCTGTGACGCTGATCCTGTTAATCTCTCTCTAACGTTGATTACTAGCTACCTGTGTGTGGATCTCTCTATAACGCTGACTGCTACCTGTGTGTGGATCTCTCTATAACGCTGACTTCTACCTGTGTGTGGATCTCTCTCTAACTCTGACTTCTACCTGTGTGTGGATCTCTCTATAACGCTGACTTCTACCTGTGTGTGGATCTCTCTCTAACTCTGACTTCTACCTGTGTGTGGATCTCTCTCTAACTCTGACTTCTACCTGTGTGTGGATCTCTCTATAACGCTGACTTCTAGCTGTGTGTGGATCTCTCTATAACGCTGACTTTTAGCTGTGTGTGGATCTCTCTATAACGCTGACTTTTAGCTGTGTGTGGATCTCTCTATAACGCTGACTTTTAGCTGTGTGTGGATCTCTCTATAACGCTGACTTCTAGCTGTGTGTGGATCTCTATATAACGCTGACTTCTACCTGTGTGTGTATCTCTCTATAACGCTGACTTCTAGCTGTGTGTGGATCTCTCTCTAACGCTGACTTTTAGCTGTGTGTGGATCTCTCTATAACGCTGACTTTTAGCTGCGTGTGTATCTCTCTCTAACGCTGACTTCTACCTGTGTGTGTATCTCTCTATAACGCTGACTTCTACCTGTGTGTGGATCTCTCTATAACGCTGACTTCTACCTGTGTGTGGATCTCTCTATAACTCTGAATTTTAGCTGTGTGGGGATATTTTGTGACGCTGACTGCTAGCTGTGTGGGAATATCTTTGTGGACCTGAGTGCTAGTTGTGTGAGGATATCTTTGTGGCTCTGACTGCTAGCTGTGTGGGAATATCTTTGTGGAGCTGAGTGCTAGCTGTGTGGGAATATCTTTGTGGAGCTGAGTGCTAGTTGTGTGGGGATATCTTTGTGGCTCTGACTGCTAGCTGTGTGGGGATATCTTTGTGACGCTGACTGCTAGCTGTGTGGGGATATCTTTGTGGCTCTGACTGCTAGCTGTGTGGGAATATCTTTGTGGCTCTGACTGCTAGCTGTGTGGGGATATCTTTGTGACGCTGACTGCTAGCTGTGTGGGAATATCTTTGTGGAGCTGAGTGCTAGTTGTGTGGGGATATCTTTGTGGCTCTGACTGCTAGCTGTGTGGGAATATCTTTGTGGCTCTGACTGCTAGCTGTGTGGGAATATCTTTGTGGAGCTGAGTGCTAGCTGTGTGGGAATATTTTTGTGGCTCTGACTGCTAGCTGTGTGGGAATATCTTTGTGGAGCTGAGTGCTAGCTGTGTGGAATATCCTTTTGGTTCTGACTGCTAGCTGTGTGGGAATATCTTTGTGGAGTTGAGTGCTAGCTGTGTGGGGATATCTTTGTGGCTCTGACTTTTAGCTGTGTGGGGATATCTTTGTGGAGCTGAGTGCTAGCTGTGTGGGAATATCTTTGTGGCTCTGACTGCTAGCTGTGTGGGAATATCTTTGTGGAGCTGAGTGCTAGCTGTGTGGGAATATCTTTGTGGAGCTGAGTGCTAGCTGTGTGGGGATATCTTTGTGGCTCTGACTGCTAGCTGTGTGGGAATATCTTTGTGGCTCTGGCTGCTAGCTGTGTGGGAATATCTTTTTGGCTCTGACTGCTAGCTGTGTGGGAATATCTTTGTGTCGCTGATTGCTAGCTGTGTGGGACCCCAACGATGTGTGAGACCCCAACGATGTGTGAGACCCCAACGATGTGTGAGTGTGACTGTACATGTGCGAGTATCTGTGTGCGCGCACATCTAAAGACGATTGATCATGGCACGTGTGAACTATGTCATACCTGGGGAACCAGTCGAGCGAGCTGCCGACAGCTTTAAGAGATTATTCGTGCAGCAAAAACATAAACACACACCCACACAAAACCATCTCCACATCATTACTCTTCTCTGCCATCATCGTTTACACATCATCTTTCAACATTATTCTCACACAAAGCTTCCAACACCACTATAAATTCATTCATTTCTTGCCCTACCCAACAGCAATGACGATGATACTTCTCCATCTGGTGCGGTCCTTGGTGTTCCTGAGAAATTCAGATCATTGTCTTTTTCTCTGCTACTTTGTCATTCCGTTGATTATATTTCTCTATTGGTTTCCCTTTCCCTCTTTTTCCCTTGAATTTCTTGACTTCTGTCTTCTCATGTGGCGGGTTCAAGAAACTTGGACTGCCCTCTTCATATATTGTTATCATCAAGAAGCATATAGCAATAAACATATGAGCGCCAAATTATGTCAACAGTATCTTTATCTCATTCACAAATTATATCATTCTGTCCACATTATCTTTATCTCAGTCACAAATTATTTCATTTTGTCCACATTATATTTATCTCATTCATAAATTATATCAATCTGTCAACATTATCACATTAACACATATATCATTCTGTCCACATTATCTTTATCTCATTCACAATTTATATCATTCTGTCCACATTATACTTATCTCATTCACAATTTATATCATTCTGTCCACATTATCTTTATCTCATTCACAATTTATATCATGTCCACATTATCTTTATCAAATTCACAAATTATATAATTCTGTCAACATTATTTTTATCTCATTCGCAAATTATATCATTCTGTCAACATTATCTTTATCTCATTTACAATTTATATCATTCTGTCCACATTATCTTTATCTCATTCATAAATTATATTATTCTGTCTACATTATCTTGACTATCTCCACAAGCATTATCTTCACTCATAGTATCATCCTTCCGTGCGTAATTTGACTAGTATTATCTTAATAGACAGATAACAACTTATATCATCATCATCATCAACATCATCATCATCATCATCATCAACCAATATTTTGTCTTGTGGGTTGTGTTGTGTTATTATGTTTTTAGTATCTAGTGTATGATCAAATATGTTCTCAGAGCAGTTTCTAGCAACGAAAATTAAACCATAAGGAACAGACAATCAAAACTCTTCGGACAAATCTTAAGAAGACATGAGTTAATGAAACCGATAATCACTGAAAAATTTCTAGGAAAAGAAAGACGGAGAGACACACAGAAAAATGTCTAGAGGTGCTGACAAAGCGGAAACAGGAAAGGAGAATGAGTCGATCCAATCAGAAAAATTCAACATTGCACAAAACTAAGAAGTTATGACCATCAACGCTTACCGGTACTCTGTCACGTGATGGCCTGCATTCTTTACCCTTCACTATTTACTCTTCACATACACACATTCACGCGCACACAAATAAACACACAAATACACATGCACAGGCACACACACATAAACACACAGATAAACACTCACACCCACAGATAAAAACACACACAGAATACATGTAAAGCGGTTTCCAATAGCCCCAGACTGGACAACCGGTCTAGCAAGTGAACATATATTAAGTAACAAAGAGCACTTAATATGACCCAGAACAAGCGGAGATCTGGAGGTTAGAGTAGAGTAGAGCCACCTCGAACGCGGACAGAGTCATAGAACAACGTGTCTGTGTCTAGGTCCCAACGTCTAGGCTGAAATCAAGCTGAACAAAGATGGCTGAAGACTTCAAGTTTTATGGAAGTCTGAATGGATTCGGCAACTGCTTGCCGTGATACAATTAGTGATGGCCAGAAGTCTTCGAGCAATGAAGTATCCAAGGTCTGCTGAAGATGATGATCCAGTGTTCTCCACAAACAAAATATCCGTACAAACCCTCAGATATACAAGATCCAACAATTAAATAACGAGACTGATTTTATTATGGCCAAGACAAAAATGCCATCTAAGAAAGCAAAGCATGGAATCCAAAGAGGCTACCTTCATCTCTGATCTGGCAACTTTGCATCGCCGCCTGATAAGCAGACGACAAACAAGCCGCCATTTTGTTGACCTAGCCAGAGGTGAATTATTATGTAATCAGCATGGAGTAAAAAGCTAACATTAAATTTTGTTTAAAACTCGAAAAAAAGTGCCACTGAGACAGCTGAATTGATGTGACAATTTTATGGGGATAATTGTTTATCTCGTGCACATATATTCAGGCGGTATTCACGATTCAAAAGTGCTGTGGAAACGATTACAAATGCATCTAGACATGGGCTCCCAATTTCTGTTTGTAATGAGGAACTCACTGCAAAAGTCAGAGAACGGATACAAGAAGATCGTTTTTTTTAACTGTGAGGATGATGGCAGATGAATTTGGTGTTAACCGAGAGACCATTCGTTAAATTTTAGTGGAATATTTGGGCAAGAAAAAAGTTGCTTGTCGGTTTCTACCACATTCGTTGTCTGATAACGAAAAACATCCGCGTGTTGAGTACGCAAAAGACATCATCAAAACGTGTTGCAGAAATAAGCATTTCTTAAATTTGATTGTTGCAGAATATGAAACATGTATTTTCTGCTATGATCCCACAACTAAACGCCAAAGTATTCAGTGGAAGTCATCATTATCATCATCAAAAGGTGAAAAAATTCGTCTTCAGAGTCAAAAGTGAAGACAATGTTGGTATCCTTCTATGGCAGCAAAGGAGTTATTCACAAAGAATTTATTCCAGAGGTACAGACTGTCACTGCCAAAGTTTATTTAAGTATTTTGAAACGGCTGTTGAAAAGGATTCTTAGAGTCCGACCCGAGTATTCAACACCTGGCAGTCTTTTCCTTCTTATAATGCACCGGCTCACCGGGCGGTAGTTGTACAGGAATTTTGGGCCCAAAAACAAGTTTTGATACCATATTCCCCAGATTTGTCTCCCTGCGATTATTTTCTGTCACCAATATTAAAGTTACCATTGAAAGGACGCTTCTTTGACGATACTGATGACACCCAAAGGGCCGTAACATCGAGTTTAGGGTCATACCAACAGAAGAACTGCAGAGGTCGTTCCAGTGTTTGTTAGATCGTGCCACTCGCTGTATCACCCACACATACATCCATATAAATACCCACACATACATCCATATAAACACTAACATATACATCCATATAAACACTAACACATACATCCATATAAACACTAACACATACATCCATATAAACACTAACACATACATCCATATAAACACTAACACATACATCCATATAAACACTAACATATACGTCCATATAAACACCCACACATACATCCATATAAACACCCACACATACATCCATATAAACACTAACACATACATCCATATAAACACTAACATATACATCCATATAAACACTAACACATACATCCATATAAACACTAACACATACATCCATATAAACACTAACACATACATCCATATAAACACTAACATATACATCCATATAAACACCCACACATACATCCATATAAACACCTACACATATATCCATATAAACACTAACACATACATCCATATAAATACCCACACATACATCCATATAAACACCCACACATACATCCATATAAACACCCACACATACATCCATATAAACACCCACACATACATCCATATAAACACCCACACATATATCCATATAAACACCCACACATACATCCATATAAACACCCACACATACATCCATATAAACACCCACACATACATCCATATAAACACCCATAATTATACAAAAATCACACGTAACTATACAAAAACACATAACCCTATAAACACTCACATACAGCTCTACAAACACTCACATATAACTCTGCAAACACACTCACACACACAACATCAACAAATTCTTACACAAATGTAACCAGCTTAAAGAAAGTTAGACTCATGCATACATGATGTACGAGATATAAATAACAGAAATCCTTAATACATATCTCTACAGTCATTATTCTTTCCTGCATAATTCTGTTAACATTATCTTCTACACAAATAAAAATGATATTCTTGATAAAATAGCCCCTCTCACTATCCGTTATTTGTTCTGTCCTAACTCACATTCTTTCCACAACAAAATCACTACATCATCTAAAGTCTAACTGTAATTAGTTCCCTCATATACGCGATTTTAGTTATCCACGGGTTGAAAATAAGAACAAAAAAATTCAAACTTGAGAAATTCATCAATTTGAACTCATAAATGTTTCAAGTAGACCTCTACTTCCTCAGTATCCCGTTCCCACAGTTACGTCACAGTATCAACAGTGTAAGCAATATCCACTCTCACAAATTTGCATCACAGTATCAACAGTGTAAGCAATATCCACTCTCACAAAGTTACGTCACAATATCAACAGTGTAAGCAATATCTACTCTCACAAATTTGCATCACAGTATCAACAGTGTAAGCAATATCCACTCTCACAAAGTTACGTCACAATATCAACAGTGTAAGCAATATCCACTCTCACAAATTTACGTCACAATATCAACAGTGTAAGCAATATCCACGCTAACACAGTTACGTCACAATATCAACAGTGTAAGCAATATCCACTCTCACAAAGTTACGTCACAATATCAACATTGTAAGAAATATCCACGCTAACACAGTTACGTCACAATATCAACAGTGTAAGCAATAGTCACTCTCACAAAGTTACGTCACAATATCAACAGTGTAAACAATATCCACTCTCACAAAGTTACGTCACAATATTAACAGTGTAAGCAATATCCAAGCTAACACAGTTACGTCAAAGTATCCAAGGCATTATACCCACGCTCACACAGTTAGTTACAGTATCCACGGTATTATACCCACGCTCACACAGTTAGTTACAGTATCCACGGTATTATACCCACGCTCACACAGTTAGTTACAGTATCCACCGTATTATACCCACGCTCACACAGTTAGTTATAGTATCCACCGTATTATACCCACGCTCACACAGTTAGTTATAGTATCCACCGTATTATACCCACGCTCACACAGTTAGTTATAGTATCCACGGTATTATACCCACGCTCACACAGTTAGTTATAGTATCCACGGTATTATACCCACGCTCACACAGTTACGTTATAGTATCCACGGCATTATACCCACGCTCACACAGTTAGTTATAGTATCCACCGTATTATACCCACGCTCACACAGTTAGTTATAGTATCCACGATATTATACCCACGCTCACACAGTTAGTTATAGTATCCACCGTATTATACCCACGCTCACACAGTTAGTTATAGTATCCACCGTATTATACCCACGCTCACACAGTTAGTTATAGTATCCACGATATTATACCCACGCTCACACAGTTAGTTATAGTATCCACGATATTATACCCACGCTCACACAGTTAGTTATAGTATCCACTGTGTTATACCCACGCTCACACAGTTAGTTATAGTATCCACCGTATTATACCCACGCTCACACAGTTAGTTATAGTATCCACGATATTATATCCACGCTCACACAGTTAGTTATAGTATCCACTGTGTTATCCACGCTGACGGTATCGCTATAATTACTATACAGAGCTTTGTATAATTTATCTCGCCTAACATGGCCCCAAGCACAAAACTTATGATGCTGTCCGTTCTATCAAGCCAAAGAGAAACCTTCATGTGAGTAACTTATAAATTAAACTGTACCATAGTGTATCCGGAAAATCTTGGTGCTGTTTGAAAGTAATGAAGTACTAAAACTAAATGTAGCAAAGCTGTGATACTAAAACTAAATGTAGCAAAGCCGTGATACTACAACTAAATGTAACAATGCCATGATACTACAACTAAATGTAGCAAACCCATGATACTACAACTAAATGTAACAAAGCCATGATAATACAACTAAATGTAGTAAAGCCATGATACTACAACTAAATGTAGCAAAGCCGTGATACTACAACTAAATGTAGTAAAGCCATGATACTACAACTAAATGTAGCAAAGCCGTGATACTACAACTAAATGTAGCAAAGCCGTGATACTACAACTAAATGTAACAAAGCCATGATACTACAACTAAATGTAGCAAAGCCGTGATACTGTCGAGAAACTGAATAATTTTTTGGATCTGTGCATTTGGTTTCGGATTCTTAATTACTTGACCGTGACACAATAGAAAACGTCATTCCGCCAGCATGTTACGTCATCAGTTCATGATGTGACGTCATCAGTTCATGATGCGACGTCATCTGTTCATGACGGATTCAGTATTTAGTCGTGTCTGGCAAGAAGTTAAGTATCGTTTAGAAGTCTGCATGCAACAAACGGAAGCCGTATAGAATACGTGTGTAAAAATATCAAACACCTTTATGATGTACTCTTTCATTTTGGGTATATTTTCAACGTATAATACACATAGTTATAAAAACAAATACTATATAGGTTTAGCTTTCTCCGCTATTTAAAGCGTCCGTGCCAAAGTTTGGAACCAAATGGACGCGGATATGATACGACTACTGTACAACCAATATGTTAGTATGTTAGTTTTTTAAAATAAAATTTATCACAGCATCAAACATCACATGTATAATATCAACCAAGCTGTATATATATATATATATATATATATATATATATATATATATATATATATATAACTGACTCTCTAAACTAGCAAGAAAGGACAAAGAAAGACAATGACTCCCATAAACTAGTAAGAAAGAACAAAGACATTGACTCTCCTAAATTAGTAAAAAAAAATAAAAGACACAGATATTGACTCCCCTAAACTAGTAAAAAAATGCGAAGACACTGACTGCCTTAAACTAGTTTTAAAAAAAAGAAACTGACTACCCTAAACTAGTTTTTAAAAAAGACAAAGACACTGATTCCCTTAAACTAGTTTTAAAAAAATAAGAAAGATGCTGGCTCACTTAAACTAGTAAAAAAAAAGACACTGACTCCTCTAAACTAGTTTAAAAAACTAAGAAACTAATTCTGGTAAACGAGTTTTAAAAAAGACAAAGACGCTGACTCCCCTAAACTATTTTTAAAAAACAAAGACAATGACTCCCCTAAACTAGTAAAAAAAATAGACACTGACTCGCCTAAACTAGTTAAAAAAAAGAAACAAAGACACTGATTCCCCTAAACTAGTTTTTAAAAAAAACAAAGACAATGACTCCCCTAAACTAGTAAAAAAAATAGACACTGACTCGCCTAAACTAGTTAAAAAAAAGAAACAAAGACACTGATTCCCCTAAACTAGTTTTTAAAAAAAACAAAGACACTGACTCCCCTAAACTAGTAAGAAAAGACAAAGACAATGACTCCCCTAAACTAATAAGAAAAGACAAAGACGCTGACTCCCCTAAACAAGTAAGAAAAGACAAAGACAATGACTCCCCTAAACTAATAAGAAAAGACAAAGACAATGACTCCCCTAAACTAATAAGAAAAGACAAAGACAATGACTCCCCTAAACTAATAAGAAAAGACAAAGACGCTGACTCCCCTAAACTAGTAAGAAAAGACAAAGACAATGACTCCCCTAAACTAATAAGAAAAGACAAAGACACTGACTCCCCTAAACTAGTAAGAAAAGACAAAGACAATGACTCCCCTAAACTAGTAAGAAAAGACAAAGACACTGACTCCCCTAAACTAATAAGAAAAGACAAAGACAATGACTCCCCTAAACTAATAAGAAAAGACAAAGACAATGACTCCCCTAAACTAATAAGAAAAGACAAAGACGCTGACTCCCCTAAACTAGTAAGAAAAGACAAAGACAATGACTCCCCTAAACTAATAAGAAAAGACAAAGACACTGACTCCCCTAAACTAGTAAGAAAAGACAAAGACAATGACTCCCCTAAACTAGTAAGAAAAGACAAAGACACTGACTCCCCTAAACTAATAAGAAAAGACAAAGACACTGACTACCCTAAACTAGTAAGAAAAGACAAAGACAATGACTCCCCTAAACTAGTAAGAAAAGACAAAGACACTGACTACCCTAAACTAGTAAGAAAAGACAAAGACGCTGACTCCCCTAAACTAGTAAGAAAAGACAAAGTCACTGACTCCCCTAAACGCAAGAAAAGACAAAGTCACTGACACTTTAAACTGGAGAGACAGAGAAAGAAGACCACGTGCGGAGATTTCTTGCTCAGAACAAAGCAGGGCTGTCACACCCGGCACGCTCATTAATCTGTGGAAGTACTGACACCCGGCACGCTCATTAATCTGTGGAAGTACTGACTGCATGTCGCACCCGGCACGCTCATTAATCTGTGGAAGTACTGACTGCATGTCGCACCCGGCACGCTCATTAATCTGTGGAAGTACTGACTGCATGTCGCACCCGGCGTGCTCATTACTCTGTGGAAGTACTGACTGCATGTCGCACCCGGCACGCTCATTACTCTGTGGAAGTACTGACTGCATGTCACACCCGGCACGCTCATTAATCTGTGGAAGTACTGACTGCTTGTCACACCCGGCACGCTCATTAATCTGTGGAAGTACTGACTGCATGTCACACCCGGCACGCTCATTAATCTGTGGAAGTACTTGTTTCATATTACACCCGGCACGCTCATTAATCTGTGGAAGTACTTGTTCCATGTTACACCTGTCACGCTCATTAATATGGGAAGTGATTCACAGAAAAAAAGAGCGTTGTTTGTGGGATAAATGCACGTTTTCTCACAGAAAATTTACTTCTTTCGTTACTGAACAACAGAATCTTGTCGCTTTTACCTGTGTGCTACACAGAATCTTGTTGCTTTTACCTGTGTGCTACACAGAATCTTGTCGCTTTTACCTGTGTGCTACGCAGAATCTTGTCGCTTTTACCTGTGAGCTACATAGCACGTGCCCAAGAGAACAGATATTTTTTTCTAATCTAGAGATTAAGTACATTCCAGACTGAAGCAGGAATGTGATTTTAAAATAGTAAAGATAAAACAGCGAGCTGCAATGTTGGCTCTAACAGCTGCGGGGACGTTAACAACGGAGGTTTGCCACAAGTATTTACGAAGATCACGTGAACGGTTTACAAATCTCGAAACTCACCTTAAATCTAGACATTCTTGAGAGTTGTAAGAACACGTTGCTAGTCTGCAGTCTCGAGTACTCTATGCTGGCGCTTTTCTAAAACTTTTATCTTTTAAATCGTACAGTTTGTGTGACTGACTTAAAATGAGAGAAGTAATTGTGCGGGAACTAACAAGATATGTTGGGAGTACAATGTTTTTTTTTCATTCTTTTTTGTGCGTGTCAGAAGACAATATAGCAGCAAATTGATGCTGAATGTTTTGTACAAGTTGCTTAAAATCAATTTTCTGAGCATTTCCTTTCATGAATCCATCAATATTTGATTTCTAAAAATTTTGACCACAGTTACAACAAACTGTTTGAGTTGTGATATAACTGGCCACAGTTACAACAAACTGTTTGAGTTGTGATATAACTGGCCACAGTTACAACAAGCTTTTTGAGTTGTGATATAACTGGCCACAGTTTCAACAAGCTGTTTGAGTTGTGATATAACTGACCACAGTTACAACAAACTGTTTGAGTTGTGATATAACTGACCACAGTTACAACAAACTGTTTGAGTTGTGATATAACTGGCAGCTGTTTGAGTTGTGATATAACTGGCCACAGTTACAACAAGCTGTTTGAGGTTGTGATATAACTGGCCACAGTTACAACAAACTGTTTGAGGTTGTGATATAACTGGCCACAGTTACAACAAACTGTTTGAGTTGTGATATAACTGGCCACAGTTACAACAAACTGTTTGAGTTGTGATATAACTGACCACAGTTACAACAAACTTTTTGAGTTGTGATATAACTGGCCACAGTTACAACAAGCTGTTTGAGTTGTGATATAACTGACCACAGTTACAACAAACTGTTTGAGTTGTGATATAACTGGCCACAGTTACAACAAACTGTTTGAGTTGTGATATAACTGGCCACAGTTACAACAAATTATTTTTGCGCTGTAGTTCAATTAACAAGGGTACATAGCAGGGTGGATCAGATAACAAGCTGGTGTGAGGATAACAATGGAGTGATAAACCCAGAAAAAGCCAACATCCTGTGATGCTCATTAAATAACAGAATTGTAGGATCTAAAGTTCCGATTGTGAAGTGTCAAAGCCAAGATATTAAGAGAACACATTTCATGAGGTATCTAGGGATCACATTTGATCGTTTATTGCCCTTTGCACACCATGTGGACCATGCAATACAGAAAGCCAGGAAAGTGTTGGGAGCGGTTAGGTTAACGTCTGCAACAAACTTTCCACAGCGCTCTCGTTCTTGCTGATGCATGCGCTGGTGCTGTTACTATTAGAGTATGGTCTTGGCCTGCTCACTCTGTCCAATGCACAGCTAAAGAGACTAGAGCGTGTACAGAACGAGCCAATGAGAGTGGTCTTGGGTTGCACCAGGGATACTCCGGTGGCAGCCATGAGCTTTCAGTTTGATTTGCTGAGTGTGAGGTCAAACACATGCTCAGGTAAAGGCACACATCAGAGTTGCTGGCATACATCAGGGTTGCTGGCATACATCAGGGTTGCTGGCATACATCAGACTTGCTGCCATACATCAGGGTTACTGGCATACATCAGGGTTACTGGCATACATCAGGGTTACTGGCATACATCAGGGTTACTGGCATACATCAGGGTTGCTGACATACATCAGGGTTACTGGCATACATCAGGGTTGCTGGCATACATCAGGGTTACTGGCATACATCAGGGTTGCTGGCATACATCAGGGTTACTGGCATACATCAGGATTACTGGCATACATCAGGGTTGCTGACATACATCAGGGTTACTGGCATACATCAGGGTTGCTGACATACATCAGGGTTACTGGCATACATCAGGGTTACTGGCATACATCAGGGTTGCTGGCATACATCAGGGTTACTGGCATGATGGACCATCCTCTCCATAAGGAGCTGTGGTTGATAAAGGGAAGATGCATCAAACGAGACAGATCCTGGCTGGCTAAGGTGGAGGATACAAAAAAGTCAATTTGCGATCTAGATGAGGTGCCTAAAGAAATGCCTGGTTACAAGACTGACCTCAGCTAACAAAGGTTATCATAGAGAGAGGCCGTGAGGGTTGAGATTGGGACCTCAGCTAACAAAGGTTATCATAGAGAAAGGCCGTGAGGGTTGAGATTGGGACCTCAGCTAACAAAGGTTATCATAGAGAGAGGCCGTGAGGGTTGAGATTGGGACCTCAGCTAACAAAGGTTATCATAGAGAGAGGCCGTGAGGGTTGAGATTGGGACCTCAGCTAACAAAGGTTATCATAGAGAAAGGCCGTGAGGGTTGAGATTGGGACCTCAGCTAACAAAGGTTATCATAGAGAGAGGCCGTGAGGGTTGAGATTGGGACCTCAGCTAACAAAGGTTATCATAGAGAGAGGCCGTGAGGGTTGAGATTGGGACCTCAGCTAACAAAGGTTATCATAGAGAGAGGCTGTGAGGGTTGAGATTGGGACCTCGGCTAACAAAGGTTATCATAGAGAGAGGCTGTGAGGGTTGAGATTGGGACCTCAGCTAACAAAGGTTATCATAGAGAGAGGCTGTGAGGGTTGAGATTGGGACCTCGGCTAACAAAGGTTATCATAGAGAGAGGCTGTGAGGGTTGAGATTGGGACCTCAGCTAACAAAGGTTATCATAGAGAGAGGCCATGAGGGTTGAGATTGGGACCTCGGCTAACAAAGGTTAACATAGAGAAAGGCCGTGAGGGTTGAGAATGGGCACGGGGGTGGGGGGTCAAGTCCTCATCCAGCTTCACTGTGCGTCTTCCGACCTGGTAATATATACAGATAGCTCAGTGACTCGGAACAGCAGAAGTGGTTGGGGTTTTGTTGTCTACCGAAATGAAAGAGTAGTGGCACAGGGTTCTGCAGCCTTTGAAGCCACCGCTTCAAGCATGGAACTGAGGCTGTGTTGGTGACAATGGAATGGTTAGTTGCTCATGATGTGGTTAATGGTGTCATTGTGGCAGATTCAAAGATTATACTTTGTAAGATTGAGAAGAAATTGCTTCGAGAAGAATGGTTTCATTTGTTAAGTCAGTCAACTGTGACAAGCCTAACGTGGCTTTACTGTCTAGGGCATGCGGGAATACATGGCAATGATGTGGCAGATAGACTTGCTGGACAGGCTAAATTAAATGGCGGGCTGAGAATGGACAAGGGGACCATTGCTAAGGCTGCATTGGACAGACTGCTGGAATGGAAGAGCAATGTAAGTGTGAAGAGATTACTGGAGCTAGGACAAATTAAAGGTGCTGGTAGGAAATCTGAACTGTATGGCAGAAAACGCATCGTAAACAACCAACACTTGGCAAGAACTATCAACAGACATATTCATGGATGGATGCTGAGCCATGCATTGGGACATATCTGGGGTTGTCTTGAATGCAGTTACGACAAATCATGTTTGTATTGTAGTACAATGGACCACAGTTACAACAAATCATGTTTGTATCGTAGTGCAATGCACAACAATTACAACAAATCATATTTGTGTTGCAGTATAATTGCCCAAAGTTACAACAAATCATGTTTGTGTTGTAGTATAATTGCCCAAAGTTACAACAAATCATGTTTGTGTTGTAGCATAACTGGCCAAAGTTACAACAAATCATGTTTATGTTGTAGCATAACTGGCCAAAGTTACAACACATCATGTTTGTGTTGTAGCATAACTGGCCAAAGTTACAACAAATCATGTTTGTGTTGTAGCATAACTGGCCAAAGTTACAACAAATCATGCTCGTACTGTGTCCTCTGCCTTCATTTTCTGTCCTCGTTTCCTCCTCATTTTACGCGACATCCTCGAGCTTCCATCAATTCTCTGCAGCCCGTGTGTGTCCTAAACAAGTCTCTACTGTATTTCTCAGTTTCGGTACCAATTCGTGGCCTTCTTCCATCAGCAAGTTGGCCATATTTCTTTTGTTTTGATTGCTGTTGCCGTCATTCTTCCAGTATACCTTCTTAATCCTCTGCTGTTGAATGCCGCCATCGTGAACACGAACTTTGAGAGTACAGGTGTGCAAGAGAAATAGTCAGAGATCCCATCATTTACACAAGAGAAATAGTCAGAGATTCCATCATTTACACAAGATAAATAGTCATAGATTCCATCACTAACATAAAAGAAATAGTCTGAAAATCCATCATTTACACAAAAAAAAATAGTAAGAGATTTCATCATTTACACAAGAGAAATAGTCGGAGATTCCATCATTTATGCAAATGAAATAGTCGGAAAATCCATCATTTACACAAAAGAAATAGTCAGAGATTATATCATTTAAACAAGAGAAATAGTCAGAGATTATATCATTTACACAAGAGAATTAGTCGGAGATTCCATCATTTACACTAACGAAATAGTCAGAGATTCTATCATTTACACAAACGAAATAGTCAGAGATTCCATCATTTATGCAAATGAAATAGTCGGAGAATCCATCATTTACACAAAAGAAATAGTCGGAGAATCTATCATTCACAGAAAATAAATAATTGGAGGATCTATCATTTACACAAAAGAAATATTCAGAGAATCCTTCATTTACACACACACACAAAATAGTCAGAGAATCCTTCGTTTACACAAATAGTGGTCAAAGAATCCTTCATTTACACACAAAATAGTCAGAGAATCCTTCATTTACACAAAAAGTGGTCAAAGAATCCTTCATTTACACAAAAAATAGTCAGAGAATCCTTCATTTACACACAAAAAAGCAGTCAGAGAATCCTTTATTTACACAAAAAGTTGTCAAAGAATCCTTCGTTTACACAAAAAATAGTCAGAGAATCCTTCATTTACACAAAAAGTGGTCAAAGAATCCTTCATTTACACAAAAAATAGTCAGAGAATCCTTCATTTACACAAAAAGTGGTCAAAGAATCCTTCATTTACACAAAAAATAGTCAGAGAATCCTTCATTTGCATAAAAAATAGTCAGAGAATCCTTCATTTACACAAAAAGTTGTCAAAGAATCCTTCATTTACACAGAAAATAGTCAGAGAATCCTTCATTTACACAAAGGAAAGGAAAACGTTTCAGTGAGAGTAAGTTTAAAATCAAACTGACCGTGAATGCCAAGTGCCTTTTCATGTTTAACTTTTTCTCATCCTGTGCTAAGAGATTCTTAGACACAAAAAAAGCAACTAATTGTGCTGTCCTAGTTTTGTGTTCAAACTGCTTGGAAAATTTGTCAGCTCAAAATCAGATTTATTCTAATAAATACACAGGTAAAACAAATTCTTACTGTTAGATATCAGCTCCTGTATAAAACTATCTTCTATAAATTAGACAAACTATTCTAACACATGGAAAAACGTAAGCATTGAAAATGAAACAAAACTTTCACAAGATTGTGTAAATATACCTCATCTGACTGTTCAAACATGGACAGGAAGAAGTTTAACATGGAAATAATATTTTAAATTCGCTTTTTCAACGATACCTCTAAATTATCTAAACTCCCGTGTATTTTTTTTTGGCACCCAACAGTACGTCTGTGTTTTTCCCATCTCTGTCTGTCTGTCTGTCTGTCTGTCTGTCTGTCTGTCTGTCTGTCTGTCTGTCTGTCTGTCTGTCTGTCTGTCTGTCTCTCTCTCTCTCTCTCTCTCTCTCTCTCTCTCTCTCTCCTAGTCAGGAAAGTTTAAGGAAATCTGTTCTCCAACTACACTCATACAATTTGTTATGTTCTTGACATTCTTTAACTGAGCACATATAATGGTTGATTTTTTTTCTTGACATTCTCTAACTGAGCACATATAATGATTTTTGTTCTTGACATTCTCTAACTGAGCACATATAATGATTGATTTTTGTTCTTGACATTCTCTAACTGAGCACATATAATGATTGATTTTTGTTCTTGACATTCTCTAACTGAGCACATATAATGATTGATTTTTGTTCTTGACATTCTCTAACTGAGCACATATAATGATTGATTTTTGTTCTTGACATTCCCTGACTGAGCACATATAATGATTGATTTTTGTTCTTGACATTCCCTAACTGAGCACATATAATGATTGATTTTTGTTCTTGACATTCTCTAACTGAGCACATATAATGATTGATTTTTGTTCTTGACATTCTCTAACTGAGCACATATAATGATTGATTTTTGTTCTTGACATTCTCTAACTGAGCACATATAATGATTGATTTTTGTTCTTGACATTCTCTAACTGAGCACATATAATGATTGATTTTTGTTCTTGACATTCTCTAACTGAGCACATATAATGATTGATTTTTGTTCTTGACATTCTCTAACTGAGCACATATAATGATTGATTTTTGTTCTTGACATTCTCTAACTGAGCACATATAATGATTTCTGTTCTTAATGTTCTGTGACTGAACTTACAAAATCTGTTCTGTTCTAAACGTTCACTCACAGCACATTGTGTCTGTTATAACTCTTATAACAACCAACACACTCCCCTGTCCTACTTTTATGGATACGAACCAGTGAAGATTTCGTAGCGGAAAGTAAACAAAACTGTTGCTAGGGTCAAGCCATAAAGTGGCCAGATAATACTTGAGGAGTAGGGGAAAGGAGGTACAGAACTGATGAAGGGAAATAATGTCCTATGGATAAAATGGTACGCTCAAGCTGACAGTACACAAGAGAACAAATAGATCAATCCAGATAGTTGGTTTAGAAATCTACCACATTCACACGAGTGATAATAAGCTGCCACAAGATAGGGTGCCGTGGCCAAAGGAGCACCATAAACAGCAAATAAAGTAAATATACTGAATATGTTTCAGGATTCAGTGACATGTACAGAAGAATACTGGTTCATATCAGAAGAATGTTGGTTCATATCAGAAGAATGTTGGTTCATATCAGAGGAATAGTGGTTCATATCAGAAGAATGTTGGTTCATATCAGAAGAAAGTTGGTTCATATCAGAAGAATGGTGGTTCATATCAGAGGAATAGTGGTTCATATCAGAAGAATGTTGGTTCATATCAGAAGAATGGCGGTTCATATCAGAAGAATGGTGGTTCATATCAGAGGAATAGTGGTTCATATCAGAAGAATGTTGGTTCATATCAGAAGAATGGCGGTTCATATCAGAAGAATGGTGGTTCATATCAGAAGAATGTTGGTTCATATCAGAGGAATAGTGGTTCATATCAGAAGAATGTTGGTTCATATCAGAAGAATGGTGGTTCATATCAGAAGAATAGTGGTTCATATCAGAAAAATGTTGGTTCATATCAGAAGAATGTTGGTTCATATCAGAAGAATGGCGGTTCATATCAGAAGAATGGTGGTTCATATCAGAGGAATAGTGGTTCATATCAGAAGAATGTTGGTTCATATCAGAAGAATGGCGGTTCATATCAGAAGAATGGTGGTTCATATCAGAAGAATGTTGGTTCATATCAGAGGAATAGTGGTTCATATCAGAAGAATGTTGGTTCATATCAGAAGAATGGTGGTTCATATCAGAAGAATAGTGGTTCATATCAGAAAAATGTTGGTTCATATCAGAAGAATGGTGGTTCATATCAGAAGAATGGTGGTTCATATCAGAAGAATGTTGGTTTATATCAGAGGAATAGTGGTTCATATCAGAAGAATGTTGGTTCATATCAGAAGAATGGTGGTTCATATCAGAGGAATAGTGGTTCATATCAGAAGAAAGTTGGTTCATATCAGAAGAATAGTGGTTCATATCAGAAGAATAGTGGTTCATATCAGAGGAATAGTGGTTCATATCAGAAGAATGTTGGTTCATATGAGAAGAATGGCGGTTCATATCAGAAGAATGGTGGTTCATATCAGAGGAACAGTGGTTCATATCAGAGGAATGATGGTTCCTATTAGAAGAATGGCATATCAGAAGAATGTTGGTTCATATCACAAGAATGACGGTTCATATCAGAGGAATCGTAGTGCAAACATGAGTGACATATAATAATAAAGATTTTAGTACAAACACTGCGACAGATAATAATAAAGATTTTAGTACAAACACTGCGACAGATAATAATAAAGATTTTAGTACAAACACTGCGACAGATAATAATAAAGATTTTAGTACAAACACTGCGACAGATAATAATAAAGATTTTAGTACAAACACTGCGACAGATAATAATAAAGATTTTAGTACAAACACTGCGACAGATAACGAATACATTAAAATTTGCTGTCGGGCATGCTCTAATAATTGGAAAATTTTCTTACAAATGTTAAATACTTTGTTTCTATCTAATCTATTTCGCTATCTCTCCTGTAATATCCAGTCATTCTTGCCCTCTCCACCTCCCTTTCTCTCCCTCTCTTTCTCGGAAAATTTCTCTCTCTTTCTCTCTCTCTCTCTCTTTCTCTCTCTCTCTCTTTCTCTCTCTTTTTCTCTCTCTCTCTTTCTCTCTCTCTCTCTCTCTCTCTCTCTAACCTGCTCTCAGCTTCGCAGGTAACACCTCTGACCTCCGTATAGTGTAAGTTACCTGCTTCTGTCATTATGTGTGTTGTGTGTTGTGTTTATTCTGTGAACATTCATCCTCGCAAGCCTCCTTGTCCCATTAACTTCGGAGAAAGTAAACACGCTTTCTTTTCCTTATGTCCTCGTCTTTCTTTTCCTTTCTTTTCTTTATGTCCTCGTTTTTCTTTTCCTTTCTTTTCTTTATGTCCTCGTCTTTCTTTTCCTTTCTTTTCTTTATGTCCTCGTCTTTCTTTTCCTTTCTTTTCTTTATGTCCTCGTCTTTCTTTTCCTTTCTTTTCTTTATGTCCTCGTTTTTCTTTTCCTTTCTTTTCTTTATGTCCTCGTCTTTCTTTTCCTTTCTTTTCTTTATGTCCTCGTCTTTCTTTTCCTTTCTTTTCTTTATGTCCTCGTCTTTCTTTTCCTTTCTTTTCTTTATGTTCTCCTCTTTCTTTTCCTTTCTTTTCTTTCTGTTCTCCTCTTTCTTTTCCTTTCTTTTCCTTATGTTTTCGTCTTTCTTTTCCTTTCTTTTCTTTATGTTCTCCTCTTTCTTTTCCTTTCTTTTCCTTATGTTCTCCTCTTTCTTTTCTTTCTTTTCTTTATGTCCTCGTCTTTCTTTTCCTTTCTTTTCTTTATGTCCTCGTCTTTCTTTTCCTTTCTTTTCCTTATGTTCTCTTTCTTTTTTTTTTTTTATTTATGTTCTCTCTTTCTTTTTTTTTTTCTTTATGTTCTCTTCTTTCTTTATGTTATCCTCTTTCTTTTTTTTTTTTTCTTTATGTTCTCTTCTTTTCTTTATGTTCTCCTCTTTTTTTTCTTTTCTTTATGTTCTCTTTCTTTTTCTTTATGTTCTCCTTTTCTTTTTCTTTCTTTTATTTATGTTCTCCTCTTTTTTTTCTTTATGTTCTCTTTCTTTTTTCTTTATGTTCCTCTTTCTTTTCCTTTCTTTTCTTATGTTCTCTTCTTTCTTTTCTTTTCTTTATGTTCTCTCTTCTTTCTTTCTTTTATTTATGTTCTCTTCTTTTCTTTATGTTCTCTTTCTTTTCCTTTTTTCTTTATGTTCTCCTCTTTTTTTTCTTTATGTTCCTCTTTCTTTTCTTTCTTTTCTTTATGTTCTCTCTTTCTTCTTTATGTTCTCCTCTTTCTTTTCTTTCTTTTCTTTATGTTCTCTTTCTTTTTTCTTTATGTTTCCTCTTTCTTTTCTTATGTTCTCCTCTTTTTTTTCTTTATGTTATCCTCTTTCTTTTCTTTATGTCTCTCTTTCTTTTTCTTTTATTTATGTTCTCTTTCTTTTTTTTTTTTTTTTTCTTTATGTTGTCCTCTTTCTTTTCTTTTTTCTTTATGTTCTCTTCTTTTCTTTATGTTCTCCTCTTTTTTTTCTTTCTTTTATTTATGTTCTCCTCTTTCTTTTCCTTTTTTCCTTATGTTCTCTTTCTTTTCTTTTCCTTTCTTTTCTTATGTCCTCGTCTTCTTTTCCTTTCTTTTCATTATGTTCTCGTCTTTCTTTTCCTTATGTTCTCTTCTTTCTTTTCTTTCTGTTCTCCTCTTTTTTTCCTTTTTTCCTTATGTTCTCCTCTTTCTTTTCCTTTCTTTTCTTTATGTTCTCCTTTTTCTTTTCTTTATGTTCTCCTCTTTCTTTTCCTTTTGTTTTTTCTTTCTTTTCTTTATGTTCTCTTCTTTCTTTTCTTATGTTCTCCTCTTTTTTTCCTTTCTTTTCTTTATGTTCTCCTCTTCTTTTCCTTTCTTTTCTTTATGTTCTCCTCTTTCTTTTCTTTATGTTCTCCTCTTTCTTTTCCTTTCTTTTCTTTCTGTTCTCCTCTTTCTTTTCCTTTCTTTTCCTTATGTTCCTCTTTCTTTTCTTTCTTTTCTTTTTCTTTTTCTTTTTTTTTTTTTTTCTTTATGTTCTCTTCTTTTCTTTTCTTTTCTTTATGTTTCCTCTTTCTTTTCCTTTCTTTTCCTTATGTTCTCCTCTTTCTTTTCCTTTCTTTTCATTATGTTCTCGTCTTTCTTTTCCTTTCTTTTCCTTATGTTCTCGTCTTTCTTTTCCTTATGTTCTCATCTTTCTTTTCCTTTCTTTTCCTTCTCCTCTTTCTTTTCCTTTCTTTTCCTTATGTTCTCCTCTTTCTTTTCCTTTCTTTTCCTTATGTTCTCTTTCTTTTCTTCTTTCTTTTCTTTATGTTGTCCTCTTTCTTTTTCTTTTCTTTTCTTTATGTTCTCTTTCTTTTCTTTATGTTCTCCTCTTTCTTTTCCTTTCTTTTCTTTATGTTGTCCTCTTTCTTTTCCTTTCTTTTCTTTATGTTCTCCTCTTTCTTTTCTTTATGTTCTCCTCTTTCTTTTCCTTTCTTTTCTTTCTGTTCTCCTCTTTCTTTTCCTTTCTTTTCCTTATGTTTCCTCTTTCTTTTCCTTCTTTTCATTATGTTCTCGTCTTTCTTTTCCTTTCTTTTCCTTATGTTCTCGTCTTTCTTTTCCTTTCTTTTCCTTATGTTCTCATCTTTCTTTTCCTTTCTTTTCCTTATGTTCTCCTCTTTCTTTTCCTTTCTTTTCCTTATGTTCTCCTCTTTCTTTTCCTTTCTTTTCCTTATGTTCTCTTCTTCTTTTCCTTCTTTTCTTTATGTCCTCGTCTTTCTTTTCCTTTCTTTTCTTTATGTTCTCCTCTTTCTTTTCTTTATGTTCTCCTCTTTCTTTTCTTTATGTTCTCCTCTTTCTTTTCCTTTCTTTTCTTTATGTTCTCCTCTTTCTTTTCCTTTCTTTTCTTTATGTCCTCGTCTTTCTTTTCCTTTCTTTTCCTTATGTTCTCCTCTTTCTTTTCCTTTCTTTTCTTTATGTTCTCCTCTTTCTTTTCCTTTCTGTTCTTTATGTTCTCCTCTTTCTTTTTCTTTCTTTTCTTTATGTCCTCGTCTTCCTTTTCCATTCTTCCCTCAGTGTAGTATTAGGTTCACTTACAACTGGCAAAGAAGTAGTAGTAGTTATGGTAATAATAATAGTAGTAGTAATAGCTACAGCAGTAGTGGTGGTAGGTAGTAGCAGTAATAGTAGAAGTAGTAATAGTAGTAGTTGCAGCAGCAATAGTAACAATAGTAACAGCATCAGTAGTAGTAGTAGTAGTAGTAGTAGTAGTAGTAGTAGTAGTAGTAGTAGTAGCAGTAGTAGTAGTAGTTGCAGCAGCAGTAGTAATAACAGTAACAGTGGTAATAGCAGCATTAGTAGTAGTAGTAGTAGTAACAACAGTAACAGTTTTAGTTGTAGTAATAGCAGCAGCAGCAGCAGCAGTAGTAGTAGTAGTTGCAGCAGCAGTAGTAATAACAGTAATAGTAGTAGTAGCAACAGCAGCAGCAGTAGTAGTAGTAGTAACAACAGTAACAGTTTTAGTTGTAGTAGTAGCAGCAGCAGCAGCAGTAGTAGTAGTAGTAGTAGTAGTAGTAGTAGTAGTAGTAGTAGTAGTAGTAGTAGTAGTAGTATAGTAGTAGAAGTGTAGTAGTAGTAGTAGTAGTAGTAGTAGTAGTAGTATAGTAGTAGTAGTAGTTAGTAGTAGTAGTATAGTAGTAGTAGTAGTAGTAGTAGTAGTAGTAGTAGTAGTAGTAGTGTAGTAGTAGTAGTATAGTAGTAGTAGGAGTAGTAGTAGTAGTAATAGATGATTTTCAGACGTATGAACTTAAGCCTCTTGTGGGGCTGACTGGTACGACCGAGGGGCGGGAAAGATTGTTTTGTAGGATCAGTTTCCACACACAAGAATAAACATCTTTGATGGGACGCGGAGAGATCGCACGGAAGTGTCGTCTCTTTTGAAGCTGGGAATGACTTTCTAGTGCTGAGAGCCCTTGGAACGTGGGAAAGATGAACTGAAGCGACTCGAGGTCATTAGGTGAACTCCTGAACATATGTTTACCCTTCTACAGCCTTGAACTTCGTGTGGCAAATTTTGGGAATACACACACTCATTCTCTGCCAGGCTCGAACTTCTTAACCACAAATATTACTGACTGTTTCAGTGAGTGGTTTGCAAGTGAGTGAGTGAGTGACCAGGTGGCTGAGTGAGTGACCAAGTGGTTGAGTGACCAGATGTTTAAGCGATTAACCAGGTGGTTGAGTGACCAGATGTTTAAGCGAGTAACCAGGCGGTTGAGTGACCAGATGTTTAAGCGAGTAACCAGGTGTTTAAGGTGGTTGAGTGAGTAACCAGGTGGTTGAGTGAGTGATCAGGTGGTTGAGTGAGTGATCAAGTGGACTAATGAATGAAGCTGTAGACAAGAGTGATCGAGAAGAAGAGTAAGTGGACAAGAGTGATCGAGAAGAAGAGTAAGTGGACAAGAGTGATCGAGAAGAAGAGTAAGTGGACAAGAGTGATCGAGAAGAAGAGTAAGTGGACAAGTACATAATCATGCCGATGAGTGAGTGACCAAGTGCGCAAATGACCAAGTGACCTAGTATGTGAGTGAATGACGAAGCTGGTGAATAAGCAACAAGTAGTAAGCTCAAGTTGGTAAATGAGCAATCGAGTTATTATTGAGTGAATGACAGGCAACTAGTGAGTGACCAAACAGCGAGTGAGAGGTTACAGTTTTCTATGTAGGGAGTTAAGATCGAGTGGACGGTTTAAAGGGTGATTGAGTAGATGTGTGACCAAGTAGATGTGTGATTGAGTAGATGTGTGATTGAGTAGATGTGTGATTGAGTAGATGACTGAGCAAGTAGATGTGCGACTGAGTAAATATGTGATTGAGTAGATGTGTGACCAAATAGATGTGTGATTGAGTAGATGTGTGATTGAGTAGATGTGTGATTGAGTAGATGTGTGATTGAGTAGATGACTGAGCAAGTAGATGTGCGACTGAGTAAATATGTGATTGAGTAGATGTGCGACTGAGTAAATATGTGATTGAGTAGATGTGTGACCAAGTAGATAAGTGATTGAGTAGATGTGTGATTGAGTAGATGTGTGACCAAGTAGATAAGTGATTGAGTAGATGTGTGATTGAGTAGATGTGTGACCAAGTAGATAAGTGATTGAGTAGATGTGTGACTGAGTAAATATGTGATTGAGTAGATGTGTGATTGAGTAAATATGTGATTGAGTAGATGTGTGACTGAGTAAATATATGATTGTGTAGATGTGTGACTGAGTAAATATGTGATTGTGTAGATGTGTGACTGGGTAAATATGTGATTGTGTAGATGTGTGACTGAGTAGATGTGTGATTGAGTAGATGTGTGATTGAGTAGATGTGTGATTGAGTAGATGACTGAGCAAGTAGATGTGCGACTGAGTAAATATGTGATTGAGTAGATGTGCGACTGAGTAAATATGTGATTGAGTAGATGTGTGACCAAGTAGATAAGTGATTGAGTAGATGTGTGATTGAGTAGATGTGTGACCAAGTAGATAAGTGATTGAGTAGATGTGTGATGAGTAGATGTGTGATTGAGTAGATGACTGAGCAAGTAGATGTGCGACTGAGTAAATATGTGATTGAGTAGATGTGCGACTGAGTAAATATGTGATTGAGTAGATGTGTGACCAAGTAGATAAGTGATTGAGTAGATGTGTGATTGAGTAGATGTGTGACCAAGTAGATAAGTGATTGAGTAGATGTGTGATTGAGTAGATGTGTGACCAAGTAGATAAGTGATTGAGTAGATGTGTGACTGAGTAAATATGTGATTGAGTAGATGTGTGATTGAGTAAATATGTGATTGAGTAGATGTGTGACTGAGTAAATATATGATTGTGTAGATGTGTGACTGAGTAAATATGTGATTGTGTAGATGTGTGACTGGGTAAATATGTGATTGTGTAGATGTGTGACTGAGTAAATATGTGATTGTGTAGATGTGTGACTGAGCAGATGTGTGATTGAGTAGATGACTGAGCAAGTAGATGTGTGACTGAGTAGATAAGTGGTTGAGTAGATGTGTGACTGGGTAAATATGTGATTGAGTAGATGACTGAGCAAGTAGATGTGTGACCAAGTAGATAAGTGATTGAGTAGATGTGTGACTGGGTAAATATGTGATTGAGTAGATGACTGAGCAAGTAGATGTGTGACCAAGTAGATAAGTGATTGAGTAGATGTGTGACTGAGCAGATGTGTGATTGAGTAGATGACTGAGCAAGTAGATGTGTGACCAAGTAGATAAGTGATTGAGTAGACGACTGAGCAAGTAGATGTGTGATCAAGTAGATAAGTGATTGAGTAGATGTGTGACTGAGCAGATGTGTGATTGAGTAGATGACTGACCAAGTAGATGTGTGACCAAGTAGAAAAGTGATTGAGTAGATGTGTGACGGAGTAGATAAGTGATTGAGTAGATGACTGACAAAGTAGATGAATGGCTGAGTAAATGAGTAGGTGAGTAGCTCAGCATTTGAATGGTTCAGTGATGAGTGACTGAGTATTTTTAGTGACTGAGTAGTTGAATGCGTGAGCATATGAGTTACTGATTAGATAAATGGCTGAGTAGTTGAATGAGTGAGGTGAACGGTTGATCAAGTGAGTGACAGTTTATATTTAATAAACTGAGCTGAGTAATTTCGTACATGAGTGATTTAATTAAACTGAGTTATTGACTGAATGAGTGACAGAGTTTTAGTTTGTGTGAGCTATCGAGTGGTTTGAGTTATTGTTAGTGAGTGGAAGAGAGACGTAGAAATAGCTGCAGATGAGCCTCCTAATCGATACGCCAATATTCTGACGCACATGGGGACAGCTTCGATTCTGTTATGTCCAAAAATAAACGAATGTGCTCGTAGTTGGCGCCACAGTTCGCTTCTCTACTCATACTTCATTCACTAGAAGCAGGCCGGATAGCAAACAGATTTTCTAACGGCTAGCTCCTAATTTCTGTTATATCGTGTACAAGTCTGCGTTTCTCTTTTCAGTCTCTCTGTGTCTGCGTGTCTCTCTGAGTATGTATGTGTGTCTCTCTGAGTATGTATGTGTGTCTCTCTGAGTATGTATGCGTGTCTCTCTGTGTATGTATGTGTCTCTCTGTGTATGTATGCGTGTCTCTCTGTGTATGTATGCGTGTCTCTCTGTGTATGTATGTGTGTCTCTCTGTGTATGTATATGTGCCTCTCTGAGTATGTATGTGTGTCTCTCTGTGTACGTATGTGTCTCTCTGAGTATGTATGTGTCTCTCTGTGTATGTATGTGTCTCTCTGTGTATGTATGTGTGTACTTCTTAGGGTAACTTAAGCTTCATCATCTCCAAAGAATCTTAACTTTATTCTTATAAATGTTTTCTTTACCCGGTTAAAAAAGTGAACTCGTGGACAAATAATTAAAATTAAATGTTAATTCCTGATATTTCCACACAAACACGGACAACTTTCCTAGCAGTTTTCTTTGTACATAAGCTACAACCACCACCTCCCAACATTCTGACCTGCAACTACCAACACCATCCTCCCTCTACATTCTGACCTGCAACTAACAACACCATCCTCTCTCTACATTCTGACCTGCAACTAACAACACCATCCTCTCTCTACATTCTGACCTGCAACTACCAACACCATCCTCTCTCTACATTCTGACCTGCAACTAACAACACCATCCTCTCTCTACATTCTGACCTGCAACTAACAACACCATCCTCCCTCTACATTCTGACCTGCAACTAACAACACCATCCTCTCTCTACATTCTGACCTGCAACTAACAACACCATCCTCTCTCTACATTCTGACCTGCAACTACCAACACCATCCTCTCTCTACATTCTGACCTGCAACTAACAACACCATCCTCTCTCTACATTCTGACCTGCAACTACCAACACCATCCTCTCTCTACATTCTGACCTGCAACTACCAACACCATCCTCCCTCTACATTCTGACCTGCAACTACCAACACCATCCTCTCTCAACATTCTGATCAGAAACTACCAACACCATCCTCTCTCTACATTCTTATCAGAAACTACCAACACCAGCCCCTCCCAACATTCTGACCAGCCTCTCTCAACATCGTGAACAGCAGCTACCACCACTAGAAGCCCCTCTCAACATCATGACTAGCCCCTCTCCACATCGTGACCAGCAGCTACCACCACTAGAAGCCTCTCTCAACATCATGACTAGCCCCTCTCAACATCATGACTAGCCCCTCTCAACATCATGACTAGCCCCTCTCAACATCGTGACTAGCCCCTCTCAACATTATGACTAGCCCCTCTCAACATTATGACTAGCCCCTCTCAACATTATGACTAGCCCCTCTCAACATTATGACTAGCCCCTCTCAACATCATGACTAGCCCCTCTCAACATTATGACTAGCCCCTCTCAACATTATGACTAGCCCCTCTCAACATCGTGACTAGCCCCTCTCAACATCATGACTAGCCCCTCTCAACATCGTGACTAGCCCCTCTCAACATCATGACTAGCCCCTCTCAACATCATGACTAGCCCCTCTCAACATCATGACTAGCCCCTCTCAACATCATGACCAACAAATATTATCATAAACCCCTTATCTCAAGTTTCTCCCACATCCCTTTACCCCCACCCCCACCCCGAAAGGGCACTACTGGGTGTATAACCGATGCATTAGTGGATATAACTGGATACAAAGCCAAAAGAAAACTCCTTCATGCAGAAACAGAAGTGGATGTATCCAGCAGCGGGCGGGCGTTTATATCTTGACTCGCTTTCATCAGGCGATGTTAGCCTTATAACACCAAGGCACGGTCTCTGATGGATGGATGGATGGATGGATGGATGGATGGATGGATGGATGGATGGATGGATGAATATTAGACACGAGGAACAAAGAACCAAAAGCGCATATATTAATCATTGTCTTATAAAACTGTTCAACTACCCACAGAAATAGATAAACAGAAAGACACCTGTCTGTCATTCTGTCAGTCTAATCACCTACTTATATATCTGTCTGTCTATGTAATCGCCTACTTATATATCTGTCTGTCTTTCTGTCTGCCCATCTGATCACCTACTTATATATCTGTCTGTTTTTCTGTCTATCTAATCCCCTACTTATTTATCTGTCTGTCTTTTTGTCCGTCTATCTGATCACCTACTTATTTATCTGTCTGTCTTTCTGTCTGCCTATCTGATCACCTACTTATAAATCTGCCTGTCTTTCTGTCTATCTAATCGCCTATTTATATACTTTCTATCAGTTATGTGTCTGTATGTGTGTCAATCATTGTATCTGTATGTTGGCTGCATGCCAGCTATCTGTCAGTTTATTTGCATTGTCTATTTACTGTCATCGTCTACATATGTCCACTTGTTTCTTTGTCTGTTGTATGTCACTATGTTTTACTTTTCTGTTTATCTATCTGTTATATGTCTGTCTGTCTAATTGTATGTCTTGTCTATTCGTGTGTCTGCTATATGCCTGCCTACTTGTCTTTTTGTCTGTCTATCTCCCAATCAGTCATATGCAATTTTCTTACCATGCTGAAAGATTTCATGGAGTGAGTGGATGTTTGCGTTTTTATGGAAGTGGAGTGAGTGGATGTTTGTGTTTTTACGGAAGTAGAGTGGGTGGATGTATGTATTTTTATGGAAGTGGAGTAGGTGGATGTTTGTGTTTTTTTTATGGAAGTAGAGTGGGTGGATATTTGTGTTTTACTGAAGTGGAGTGAGTGGATGTTTGTGCTTTTTTATGAATGTGGAGTGGGTGAATGTTTGTGTTTTTATTGAAGTGGAGTGGGTGGATGTTTGTGTTTTTATGGATGTGGAGTGGGTGGATGTTTGTGCGTTTATGGAAGTGGAGTGAGTGATTGTTTGTGCTTTTATAGTGGTGGAGTGAGTGAATGTTTGTCTTCTTTGTTGAAAAGCAGTTTCTCTTTTTTGTGACGCAGAATGAAAGCACAGATACTTTGTGGATGCAGATATTTATTCTTATGATGAAGTGGACAAACATTCTTGTATATGTGTAAAGAAGTGGACAAACATTCTTGTATATGTGTAAAGAAGTGGACAGACATTCTTGTATATGTGTAAAGAAGTGGACAGACATTCTTGTATATGTGTAAAGAAGTGGACAAACATTATTGTATATGTGTAAAGAAGTGGACAGACATTCTTGTATATGTGTAAAGAAGTGGACAGACATTCTTGTATATGTGTAAAGAAGTGGACAGACATTCTTGTATATGTGTAAAGAAATGGACAGACATTCTTGTATATGTGTAAAGAAGTGTAGCGAAGAACAGGATTTTTTAATATGCCTAAGAAAGCAGACAATCTTTGGACAATAACTAAAAATTCTGGGAAAGAAAAGCAACTTACCCTAACAATGTTACAACACGCACTCAGCTTTGATAACGTCCTTGGAATTGGTCCTCTACGAATAGCATGTAAATGGCTCTTATCTGACTGTAGAAGTCATCTCATATGTTGCTCATGTCTTGAAATAAAGCTCAAAGCCACAACAATGTCCTCCTCGCAATAACCTCAATTTTCTGCTTTTAGACTGACCCACATGAGCTACATGAATAAGAAAATATCGTGTTTTTCTGTGTTAAGAAATTCTCGTATTTCCCTGTGTTAAGAACTGTTGCTTTCCCTTGTATTAAGAAATGTCGTATTTCCCTGTGTGGCACTTACACTACACAATGAGTAGACACGGAATAAAGGATGACTCATCCTTGCTGTCCTGGGGGTGCCGGCCGCATAAAGCACTCGCACGCGCACAGGAAAATTGCTCTTAACGCACGCACAAGGTCAGAAAACTCCGTTTCTCGCCCTGACCGCGTGGGCTGATGTGGATCAGGCTCGCTTCTCCCCCGGTCCTCGGCGCCTGTTGCGTTCCAGACAGTTTCCCCCCAATGTTCTAGTTTCTGTGTCAAAGCGAAATCAAAGGAAGATCGATAATTAAATTCTTCGAGATCATCATCTAAATTTGGAAAGATGGGAGAGGTTGAAACGAAGAAAGGAAAAGGTTTGTAGAAGAGAGCCGCATCTAACGTCAATTATTCCAGATTCTCCGTCAGCGATGCCAGCCAACCGCTTGAAGACGTGGTTATCGATTATTTCACAGCAACACACTCCCGCCAGCGGGAAAAGTGACAGAATAATGCCCAGATACGAGCACAGACCAGAGCTGATCGAGCTACAAACCAAAGATGATCAAGCGCAAATTAGAACTGATCGAGCACAAACCAGAGCTGATCGAGCTACAAACCAAAGATGATCAAGCGCAAATTAGAACTGATCGAGCACAAACCAGAGCTGATCGAGCTACAAACCAAAGATGATCAAGCGCAAATTAGAACTGATCGAGCTACAAACCAGAGATGATCAAGCGCAAATTAGAACTGATCGAGCACAAACCAGAGCTGATCGAGCTACAAACCAAAGATGATCAAGCGCAAATTAGAACTGATCGAGCTACAAACCAAAGATGATCAAGCGCAAATTAGAACTGATCGAGCACAAACCAGAGCTGATCGAGCTACAAACCAAAGATGATCAAGCGCAAATTAGAACTGATCGAGCTACAAACCAGAGATGATCAAGCGCAAATTAGAACTGATCGAGCACAAACCAGAGCTGATCGAGCTACAAACCAAAGATGATCAAGCGCAAATTAGAACTGATCGAGCTACAAACCAGAGATGATCAAGCGCAAATTAGAACTGATCGAGCACAAACCAGAGCTGATCGAGCTACAAACCAAAGATGATCAAGCGCAAATTAGAACTGATCGAGCTACAAACCAGAGATGATCAAGCGCAAATTAGAACTGATCGAGCACAAACCAGAGCTGATCGAGCAAAAACCATAGATGATAGAGCACAAGCCACAGATGATCGAGCACAAACCATAGATGATGGAGCACAACCCATAGATGATCGAGCACACATTAGAACTGATGGTGCACAAACCACAGAGGACAGCACAAACCAGAGCTGATAGGGCACAAACCAGAGCTGATCGAGCAGAGACCATAGACGATCGTGCACAAGTCATAGTTGATCGTGCTGTGAATATATTGAAATGATACAAAATATTAATATATCAACATTCTCGTTCGATTACAACAAATAAACGACATATTTTTTCTTTAAATATTATTGTTATGATTATATAACAAATTAACAACACATTCGGCTATCAACATTCTTGTTATGATTACAACAAACCAACGATATATTTTTGGCAAAAGATAACACGGCTACTGAATACTTCTATTCATGATGAACAAGGAGTTATCTTAGACCGATGGTTCCCATCCTGTTGTTCGGGGTGCGGGTATCAATGGTTCCCATCCTGTTGTTCGGGGGTGGGAATCACTTGGTCCACTGCTGCTTTGTCATTGTGATATTTAATGCCATATGCTGAATAACAGCCAATGAAAGGGTTTTTGCTACTGCACACGAGATGTGCGAGATAAGAGAAATGACGACTGCGGTAAAACTGGTTCCAACAATGAAGGTAGACTTAGTGCATGGTTCAGTCTTACACAAAGATAGAAAGAGTGATGAAAGTTGGCAGAAACAAGAATGGTAGAAAGTAAGATGAGTGCATACACATGAACAACACACAAAAATCCAATATTTCGGCAAAAGCCTTTTTCGAGGATGACATACAAAAATAATACAACAGATAAAAACACGAAACTTATCTTCCTAGTCAGAGAGACAGGCCCACAATGCCTGTATATTTAGGTGGTGGCCAACACTGGGGTAGAGAGAGCCCGCGGTAGGGTTAAACCTTTAGCAATGACCTTCGGGCGAAGACAAGAAAGTTCGTGTCAGAAGTGAGTGAAGCGTTTCTTCTCCTAAAGCTAAAGCAAGGTCCGTGCCGGTAAAACATTTTGTGTGTGTGTGTGGGGGGGGGGGGGGGGGGGGAAGAGGAAGTGCTATAAGAGAACTTGACAGTCATGAGTGAAAGTGCAAGAAGAGAATTTGGCATTCATGGGGAAGAGTGCTATAAGAGAACTTGACAATCATGGGGAAGAGTGCTATAAGAGAACTTGACAATCATGGGGAAGAGTGATATAAGAGAATTTGGCATTCATGGGGGAAAGTGCTATAAGAGAACTTGACAATCTCACGACATATTAATGGAGCAGAATGTTGATACAGAAAATATGCCGGTTATTTATTTTTAACGATTACAAACACGCACGACTGTGAAGTAACTTGTAGGGTATGAAAGTTTATTGACGAGTAAATATGTCGTCAGTTAATGTGGTCAACAAGAAGACGTTTGGAAGAATCCTTCCGCTAGGCACTGTGTTGAGAGATACGTCCTTTGTTGAGAGATACGCCCTGTGGTCACCGTGTTTATATAGCCACTGTGCCGAAGTTGGAGGTCAAGGTTGTGATGTCATATACACATATATGTGCACGAGATCAGAATCTTCGCCTTAAAAGCATGTTGATTTTCTACTTTAGCTACACGCAAGCAGTTTGAAACACCGAAGCTAATAAAAACATTAAACGAATGTGTATTTTTAAAAACTCCAGTAAAACAAAAGCAAAGGTAGATACGAGACATTTGAAATCTAGAAAATACATTCTGGAATAAATCCCAAGGGGACTGGTTGGTTTTAACTCAAATGTCAACTAATATGCTGTTTTTAACTTAGATGTCAACTGATTTGTTGCTTTTAACTTAAATGTCAACTAATTGGCTGCTTTTAACTTAAATGTCAACTGATTTGTTGCTTTTAACTTAGATGTCAACTGATTGGCTGCTTTTAATTTAGATGTCAACTGATTGGCTGCTTTTAACTTAAATGTCAACTGATTGGCTGCTTTTAACTTAAATGTCAACTGATTTGTTACTTTTAACTTAAATGTCAACTGATTGGCTGCTTTTAACTTAAATCTCAACTGATTGGCTGTATTCACCACTTTCTAGTTCCCTGGTGGTGATCTGTGCGTGCTCCCTCCGATATTTACGTTCAACATCTTCCTTGTGTTCAGTTTCTGCTTATCTTGGGATTTGAGGCACTTAAAAAAAAATCATGTGGCAGTTTCTTGTAAAATTTGGTTTGTTCTACAACTTGTAAAGTCCTAGGTGACAATCAAGTGACACGGTACTAGGAATCTGTGGAGGACAAGAACATGGCAGACACACAAAGACAGGGCATGAACTTTTAGCTGACAAGACAAGAACATGTTAGACACACAAAGACAGGGCATGAACAATCTTGGACATGTACAGCCACTGTACAACTAAACACAAACAAATCATAGTTAGTTTGTACACTTCTTTGAAGCTTTTATTTGTTATTTCACCACTTCACACCATCTTTCAGCCTATCACCTTCACACAAACAAATCAAAATGAAAGCTCCACGAAATAAAATTGTCTTGTGTATAAAAACTAAAGGAAACCTACACAAACAGACACCAGTTACTCAACCTTATCCCAACTGTTGTGTTTGTGTAAGCTAGACTGTGATGAATCTATTAAAAGATATTAGTTTACTGTATGTTACATCAAATGTTAACATCTGCAGGGTAACTTCTCCATGTGACTGTAACAAAAAGAGATTTTCAAGAACACAACCAAGCCTATAACTGCAGAACACCAGGGAATAAATGCTAGTTTCTCCGGGAATCTCAAACTTGCTCCCAACTCTCGCACTCCCCTAACATCTAAAGTACTCATCATCTACATCACTAGCAATCTCTCATTTTATAAAGCTTGACAACGTGTGGGATTTTACATTTCTTTCCTGAAACAACAAAAAAAAAGTGTTTTTGTGGCATATAACAAATGTTGTATGCAACTTCAACAACTAAAGTTGATGCTAGTCTTTTCATGAGTTAAGAAAGCCCCAACAAGAATCCTGTTCCATGTGTGAGTTGTTAGTCTGATGAGAGTGACTCACTTCAAGTCTAATGAGAGAGAGCATTTTATTCCATCTGGACCTGACTGTGCTGGGAAACACTCTGACACATGATAAACAAATGAGAAAATGATAGCTAATGTTAGAAACATTCTTCAACAGACTCTCCGTGTAGATGTTAGTTGTATTACAGCAACTGCTGTGGCCTGCAGTAAGAAAGTATGTCAGGCAATGTCTGGTTTCTACAGTTACTTGGAAAATGAAGCAATTCACCAAGTAAAGTTTGTCGGCAACTACTGCTAAAGATGTTTGATAATTCACCAAGTAAAGTTTGTCGGCAACTACTGCTAAAGATGTTTGATAATTCACCAAGTAAAGTTTGTCGGCAACTACTGCTAAAGATGTTTGATAATTCACCAAGTAAAGTTTGTCGGCAACTACTGCTAAAGATGTTTGATAATTCACCAAGTAAAGTTTGTCGGCAACTACTGCTAAAGATGTTTGATAATTCACCAAGTAAAGTTTGTCGGCAACTACTGCTAAAGATGTTTGATAATTCACCAAGTAAAGTTTGTCGGCAACTACTGCTAAAGATGTTTGATAATTCACCAAGTAAAGTTTGTCGGCAACTACTGCTAAAGATGTTTGATAATTCACCAAGTAAAGTTTGTCGGCAACTACTGCTAAAGATGTTTGATAATTCACCAAGTAAAGTTTGTCGGCAACTACTGCTAAAGATGTTTGATAATTCACCAAGTAAAGTTTGTCGGCAACTACTGCTAAAGATGTTTGATAATTCACCAAGTAAAGTTTGTCGGCAACTACTGCTAAAGATGTTTGATAATTCATCAAGTAAAGTTTGTCGGCAACTACTGCTAATGATGTTTGATAATTCACCAAGTAAAGTTTGTCGCCAACTACTGCTAAAGATGTTTGATAATTCACCAAGTAAAGTTTGTCGCCAACTACTGCTAAAGATGTTTGATAATTCACCAAGTAAAGTTTGTCGCCAACTACTGCTAAAGAAGTCTGGTAATGTCTTGAACATATGTAAATGTACCAACAGCTCTGGATTATGTGCATATACAGAATATTACTTGCTAAATAAAGAATATTAGTGCACCCGCCCACTGATCAAGATCTCTGGTTCAATTTCACATTCAGGTGGAAGTTTTTCAGACCGACCCAGTCTCTAAAAAATGCATGCCTGGGGATTCCCTATGAAAATAAAAGCATGGAAGACAGATGCTGGCATTCCTACCTCTAATGCTGTAGTGGCCTTTTATCGTGAAGACAATAACACTTCACACCTCTACGCCATAAGACATGTATTTGCCCGCCATGGGACATGAGAGATACATATCTGCCTGCCATGGGACATGAGAGATACTATTTGCCTGCGATGGGACATGAGAGATACATATCTGCCTGCCATGGGACATGAGAGATACATAATTCCTGCCATGGGACATGAGATACATAATCGCCTGCCATGGGACATGAGAGATACATATCTGCCCGCCATGGGACATGAGAGATACATAATCGCCTGCCATAGGACATGAGAGATACATATCTGCCTGCCATGGGACATGAGAGATACATAATCGCCTCCCATGGGACATGAGAGATACATATCTGCCTGCCATGGGACATGAGAGATACATAATCGCCTCCCATGGGACATGAGAGATACATATCTGCCCGCCATGGGACTTTATAAAAGCTTAGAACCACAAAACATGAAAATAAAATCCTAAACTAGGAAGTCTGGGTAACAGTTAGGTAAACCATCATTAAATCTACCACCTCTCAGCTGACAATCTGCTAATTCTCTTGAGAAAGAGCAGACAATAACAGTTAGGTAAACCATCATTAAATCTACCACCTCTCAGCTGACAATCTGCTAATTCTCTTGAGAAAGAGCAGACAATAACAGTTAGGTAAACCATCATTAAATCTACCACCTTTCAGCTGACAATCTGCTAATTCTCTTGAGAAAGAGCAGATCATTCAACAGGTCACAGATGCATACTGGCATATCTACACATGGTGAAATGCATCACGAGTTAGGAATGTCAGCTACAGACGTGCCTATATTGTATAAGATCTAGACAGATGGTCTGGCCAAGTTATGTGCTGGAATTTCTATAGTTATTGGTGCTTATATCCACTAACCACGAGACAAACCTAGCCCCTGACATACATAGATCAATCAGAAATAAATGTGTAAGTGATTGTGCTAAACTGATAAATCTTTGTGTACACAGCAGGGAATACTTTCACTGAGATGTGAAGACAGTAGGAAATATTTCTAGTAAGATGTGAAGACAGTAGGAAATATTTCTAGTAAGATGTGAAGATAGCAGGGAATATTTCTAGTAAGATGTGAAGATAGCAGGGAATATTTCTAGTAAGATGTGAAGATAGCAGGGAATATTTCTAGTAAGATGTGAAGATAGGGAATATTTCTAGTAAGATGTGAAGATAGCAGGGAATATTTCTAGTAAGATGTGAAGATAGCAGGGAATATTTCTAGTAAGATGTGAAGATAGCAGGGAATATTTCTAGTAAGATGTGAAGATAGCAGGGAATATTTCTAGTAAGATGTGAAGATAGCAGAAGAATACTTCTAGTAAGATGTACTGCACAGAAACAGTTGAGAGAGAGAGAGAGAGGGAAATAAAGAAAATGCAAGAAAGATCACTTCACAAATCATTTCCAACAGGTCTAGTATTGAGTGGGAAGTTATGCTGATTATGCCTGGAATGATATGTCTGAAAACCTGTGGACCTGATTTCACAAGAAATTTTTTTCTCTAATCACCTCCATTATGTTTATGTCCCTCACCCCCCCCCCCCACCCCAAAGATCACCATCTGGGCATTTGTGTTATAGGCAATTTGTGAGATGGGTTGGCTGATACAGAGAAGTGTTAAATCTGTCACATGTTGATGTTCATCAGATAGAGCACAGAGTTTTACTTGAAGAACCTCAAGTTAAATCATCACCAACATGGGTGGACACAAACAAAATCTTTAAGTGAATTAGAAAGAATTTTCCTGTACTCAACAACACACATCACACAAATTCCACTGTTTAGAATATGACTTCACTGCAGTCATGGCACTGTTGTATCTGACTGCGCCCCCCCCCCCCCCCCAAATTTACCATTCCAAAAATGATTGTCACAGGCAGCATACGCTCCAAGTATCTGTGGTAGACTTCCTACTCTCTTCGCAATTTTCAAATGCCAACGTATGTTTAACTTGCATGATGGTACACATGGACATTTGGTTCCCCTACCTTATGATCAGGGGAATTTATTGCTGGAATACAGCCAGCCAGCCATGCAGCCAGCCAGCCAGCCATTCACTTTGCCTCCCAAACAGCTCTCTTGTAGACCTCTCAGTTGTAAGCAAGATGGCCTCCATTTGCAGATCATCAATGATGTCTTGCAGCCATCTTCGCCTTGGTCTTCCTATCTTTCTTTTTCCCATTATGTACCCTTCCAAGGTCTTCTCTAGATTATCATGACGTTTAATGTGTCCACAATATTTATGTTTTCTTTTTGTTTAATCCTCTTTACTAGCCAGCCTTCCTCAATATTAAGTTCTTGTAGTATGGATATATTTGTTCTTTTTTGTGTCCATGATATTTGGAGAACTCTTCCGTAGCATTTACATTCAAAAGGCATTTAGATGTATCTCAGCTGTTTTGTTAAGTGTCCAGGTCTCACAGGCATATGTTGCCACGAATATGTTGGAGTACAGACATAAAAAAAATCCCCGAAAATCCTGATAGAAACTCACAACCTCCAACACCCAAGGTCAGCATCTAAGCAAAGATCACCCTAGGTCATGCAGCTCTACATGTCAGAACTTGCTGTGGGTCTATCCGAAGCAGGCGCTGTTGAGCTGACATGAAAACTTGTGAGAAAAGAGAAGCTGTCTACATCTTAGTGTGAACAAAAACATGCAGAAACACTGACACTAGAAGGAGAAGAGTGTTTATATGTGTATGTCTGTCACCGAGGATGACCAATCTATGACTGATATAAACATACCTAGTCCGGGCCTAGCATCTGTCACTGATAGGAGGATTATTCTATGACTAATATAAACATACCTAGTCCGGGCCTAGCATATGTCACTGATAGGAGGATTATTCTATGACTAATATAAACATACCTAGTTCGGGCCTAGCATCTGTCACTGATAGGAGGATTATTCTATGACTAATATAAACATACCTAGTTCGGGCCTAGCATCTGTCACTGATAGGAGGATTATTCTATGACTAATATAAACATACCTAGTTCGGGCCTAGCATCTGTCACTGATAGGAGGATTATTCTATGACTGATATAAACATACCTAGTCCGGGCCTAGCATCTGTCACTGATAGGAGGATTATTCTATGACTGATATAAACATACCTAGTCCGGGCCTAGCATCTGTCACTGATAGGAGGATTATTCTATGACTGATATAAACATACCTAGTCCGGGCCTAACATCTGTCACTGATAGGAGGATTATTCTATGACTGATATAAACATACCTAGTCTGGGCCTAACATCTGTCACTGATAGGAGGACTATTCTATGACTGATATAAACAGCTTCTGTCTGATCACTTGAGTGAGTAGTTTGAGGACTTATGTCTGATCACTCTGAGCTACAGCTTCTGTCTGATCACTTGAGCGAGTAGTTTGAGGACTTCACATGGTGAATGTACTCATCAAAAGTGACTGACAACATCTGTATGTGTGTGTGAATGCACAACCAATACTAATTTTATACCGTGAACCAAAAAAAAAACCCCTTCACACGGCAGTCTCACAATGACCATACATGGAACTGAGTAAATAATGGCAACCATAAACTGTTCTATTTACACAATCATATCATCGTACACATGATAACAGCCATTACAACATGAGAATAAAACTGCTGACGGGTTCACGCTGGTGGTGAGGAGATGAGGCACACGAGCTCCCAGGAACCCACAGAAATGTGACAATGGAACATGAAGCATAACAGTGTCAACAAATTATCAGAAGTAAAATTCTGTACACTGAAAAATTTTTTTTTTTTCTTCTTCAGAAACAACAGAATAAAGCATGGAATCAAATACAACATATGCAACAAAATGACACACATCTTCATACAAGGCTCATACAAGATAGTATAAATATTTACTGTCTTTTGAGGGCATCTACAAGTTTATAAAACAAAACTATGAATATACTTGGTCATCTCAAGTGATAATCTGGAGTGCTCTAAGATGAAAATGGTCAGTTCCAAGGTTACGTAATGACCAAGTTTCCTGGGCTGGGCGATCGCTGGGTCTTGAATTCTCCTCGCACGATACACGTTTCTTGCCACCTACATCAGTCGTACAGAAATAGTTGATGTGTCTCTGCTGATCTCATGTACTGCAAGGTTTGCTAAGATAAATATTGCTAATGGCTGGCACATTACACAACAATGTTGCGAGATGGACCAGCACACAATGATGAGACGTAAATCAAATTGGTTGTCCCTGCTTTAACCGTCTCTCTCGTGCTCTTTTGTATAAATGTGTATCAACACGGTGGTAAACTGGGCTCCACCAGCCAAGATAAACTGTTTCTCTAAATGTCTTCCTGTCATAAGGCTACGGTAGTTGTTTTAACATATGCTAGCATCAACCATTCTCATTTCTTTACTCGACGTGTTGCTCGTTTCACTTTCCTGCCCAAATCGCCAGCTCTAAGAAGAAGCAAAAATAAAAGAGTGAATTATTGATAAAAATGCTGCAGGAACTGACACAGTTTTCAAAATGAAACATAAAATATCATTAGCCAGGTAGCAAAGTTGTTTACATTTCTATTATAGTAAGATTTTGTGCCACATTTCTGTCTGATAAATCACTGCCCCAGCAATCAAACATTCATAAATTTATTTGCATCCAGAAAATCTTGCTGGCTAAAAGAATGCAAGGCATACAAAGTTTGACAAGCAAAACTTACCCGATGTTAAAATTCCCCATGGCCCCCACACCAGATGAGGTTCCGAACCCAGAACTATCAGCAGAGGGTCCCGGTTGATGACCAGCTCCAAATGAAAACACGGCTGGCACAGGAGTTGAACTGTCAGTCTTGAAACAAATTTAATGTTGCACGTTCAATACAAGTGATTAGTGTGATCAGTCAGAGAAAACCCTACAACATGGTACTAGAAGTTAGCCTTTCAATCCTCAGCTGTATCAGTAGCTAACTAGGGCAAGCTGGTGAACTATCTGCCATCCACTACCACCTGCACACTTTTCTCATCTCTCCTTCACTGCTTTCTCCTCCCTGTCAGGTCCTAGCTGTATCAGTAGCTAACTAGGGCAAGCTGGTGAACTATCTGTCATCCACTAACACTTGCACACTTTTCTCATCTCTCCTTCACTGCTTTCTCCTCCCTGTCAGGTCCTAGCTGTATCAGTAGCTAACTAGGGCAAGCTGGTGAACTATCTGTCATCCACTAACACCTGCACACTTTTCTCATCTCTCCTTCACTGCTTTCTCCTCCCTGTCAGGTCCTAGCTGTATCAGTAGCTAACTAGGGCAAGCTGGTGAACTATCTGTCATCCACTAACACCTGCACACTTTTCTCATCTCTCCTTCACTGCTTGCTCTATTACAAAGAGGCTTTACTCACTTTAAAAGCCAGCAGTAAAACTTAGTGACAAAGACCAAGCACAAACAACTAACCAGCATAAACATATCAAAATATTGCCTCTTAAGAACAAAGTCAAGTTAGTACATCAAATTCTTTCACGCCATGCCCCACCTTATACATGAAACCTGTTTAAATCTAGCCCAAAGTGCAGCCAATTCTTGAACAAGATATGTCTCCCAAAACCTAGACTTGATCTTTACAAGAAAAACTTTACTTATTCTGCTGCTTATCTTTGGAACACCCTCCCATCCTGTATAAAAAATATAAACTATACTCCTTCCTACAACTACAAACATTTCCAATATCTATTTGATGTCGATCACATGCCTCCATGAATTAAAAAACTTAAAACTTGTTTTAGACTGCTCCTAAAGACACTGAATTCAGTTAATTGTTTATTCTGAATAGTGCCAAAATTTTTGTCTGGTAGATAGTCATGTATATATGTATGTAGCTACTTTAATGTTAATTATGTTTGTTATATGAGCAGAATATTTGTAGAATGTCTGACACAGAGTGAAAGTTGTATGATAAAGGACAGAATGTCAGGCAGGCCTGTATGCCCAATTCTTAATCCCTCTGAAATAAAGATCAATCAATCAATCAACACTGCTAGACCTGTCACAGAGACAAGATGTAAATGAGTTCATGTGCTATTTCTTCCCACATCTGTCAAATGGACAGTTAAAAGTGAGTGCATGTCTCAGCTCCTGCTAGACCTGTCAATTGGATAGTTAAAAGTGTGTGCATGTCCCAGCTCCTGCTAGACCTGTCAATTGGATAGTTAAAAGTGTGTGCATGTCTCAGCTCCTGCTAGACCTGTCAATTGGATAGTTAAAAGTGTGTGCATGTCCCAGCTCCTGCTAGACCTGTCAACTGGATAAAGTGGATCCTAATCTCAGGCACCGTTACACCTGTCAACAAGATAAAATTCTAAGAGTTCTAGTCCTAGGTAGCACCAGAACATCACATCACCAAAATAAAATTCTAAATGAGTTCTAGTCCTAGGTAGCACCAGAACATCACATCACCAAAATAAAATTCTAAATGAGTTCTAGTCCTAGGTAGCACCAGAACATCACATCACCAAAATAAAATTCTAAATGAGTTCTAGTCCTAGGTAGCACCAGAACATCGCATCACCAAAATAAAATTTTAAATGAGTTCTAGTCCTAGGTCCTAGAGTACCATCAACATGATAAAGCTCACAGCTGTGTCTTGGTTGCTGCAGCAGCCTTGTAACTTATTCCTTTATACAGACCAATGTGACTACTGCACACTTCTAGTGTTGGATTATAGTCATGTTTCATGATCTTGTGCTATCTCTCATTTCTGGTAAGAACTGGGTGACAAACATATTTATACTGCTGACTTCTCATGCCTGTATGACTTGCGAAAACGTTCTCTATCAGAAGAAAAAAACAGAATGACGCATGTTACAGTTGCACTGTTAAAGAAAAAAAAAAAAAAACTGGGAATGTGATAACATACTGGTTTTGCTCCAAACTGAAACAAGGATCCTGACTGCCGAGTCCCTGCACCGAAGTTGAAGTTTGGGGTTGTACTGAACTGTACGGGACCTGAAATATCAGCAATCAGAAAATTTCACATGGCTGAGCTGACCAAGTGGCGTGAATAAAAGTGGCATCAAATCTGACAATATCACAAAACAGGAAGACATTACTGCCATGTTTATTATATCTAATGATAAAAAGTGTTTTGTAACAGATATAAAGTGTTTTGTAACAGATATCTGCACACAAATCTGCTTTGTAGTAAATACCACACATCTAAATCACATGTACAGAAACGTACCCATACCCTTGTTTGCTGAAGCCTCAAATGAAAACTTGGGAGCATCATTTTTGAAGGAAAAGTTCACGGCTGGAGCAGCTGGTGTTGTTGTTGGAACCGAACCAAACTGAAAACCACCTCCAGGAAGTGGTCCACTACTTGTCTGTGAGTTGAACATAAACCCTCCAGTGGAAGAACTAGCTGTTGCTCCCATCTGAGAAGAACCTTTTCAGAAAAAATACAGAATATATAGGCCTGTGCATACAGGAGCTGGAGCTACAACATACTATTCTTTCATGCTCTTAGAACTGCAGTGGGTGCATGACCTTCAAGTGCAAGTATTAAGTCTGAGAGATTGTGGTTACCATGGTTTCTTGAATATACTTAATGGAGCCAGCATGAGATCATTCTCTGGCTCTGACAGAAACATTCTCCTGGGAATAACTGTGTTAAGAACACACTTATCTTAGCATAGTCTTTGTGAAACAGGAAACATCTGATCTGACTGCTTAAAAAAACTCTGACCTACTCCTGTAGCCCAGAAAGCTGTAGCAACCAACACTATTTGTTATTGTTATAAAGTATAATGTCACCATTTTGTAAGGCAGAATTTTTAGGGAACAGAAAACTTTCTGTAAAAGAAAGTGGGAACATAGAAATGAGAAATCTGCTAGCAGCCTCTTGTCTATTATAGGAGTGTCAGATAACCCAGACAAAATGCTGTGTACGCTAAGAAAACCCACTCTCCTGTGGGAAAAATGACAGCACAAATATCCCTCCTAGGATAGAAGGCCCTCCAGCTTTTGACATTGCACGCCCATCAATAGGTGGAGCCGAGAGCTTGGCCTGGGGCCATGCTGGGTTGGTCAGGATGGTGGATGGATGGGGACACAGAGATCACCTGTGGAGATGAGGAAAGTCTGATGGAAACCGACAAGTCCAGGATGTGACATTCCTATGGGTCTCTACAACGGCTATCAGAATGAGGCCAACAAAGCAGACAGCAGACTATAGGTGGCGGGGAATGGACATCGTTGAAGCACTCATCAGATCCCTCGTACCAAATTCTCTGCGAAACTGTCTCAAACCTGTCGAGTGGACAGGTGCTGCACTCTGGACCTGATCTCAGCTTCTCACTGGAAAGACCTCCTGGGTATGAAAAAAAGAATTAGGACAAAAAAAGTCCCATGGGGGCCGTGGTGCGCACACTACATATTCTTCAAATCAACATTTCTGGATTTAGGCCAAAAGCCTCAGAATTAAGCAGACAGCTGAAAAAAAGTCAACATCCATATTGCTATCATACAAGAAACCCTTAATGGAAAAGATCACTCAGTGCCTGGATACACCATGTACAAATGTGGATGTGGTAAATGCAGGGGTATTGCTACACTCTTGAGCAATGACATCCAAGAAGTTAAAAACAGAAAGTGCAATGAGAATGATATCCAAAAGATGTATGGCATGACGGACTGTGGTATACTCTGTATGTTTATTGTCCCCCAAATTCTAAAAGTCAAATCAACATACACAGCACAGACATACATAAAACTATCATTGCAGGAGATTTTAATGCACATCTACCATCACTAGGATACAAAGCCGAAACCCTATGGAAAACAACACTGAAGAGCTATGCAACACCAGCAACATGATGATATTGCAAGACCCCTCCTCTCTACCAACACTCCTCCACAGAGCCACTGGATGAACATACAGACCTGACCTCACCGTTGTCTCAGCAGACATCCACGACGACTGTACTCTCATAGTGCTTGATGACATAGGATGCGACCAACGCCTCATCCTACTACAAATCTCTCACATGCGAAACCAAAGACAACACAAACCCCCTCGTTGGAATTATAGAAAAGCAGGCTGGGAAAAATTCAGCACACGAAAAGGTGAAAATCTATCAAAATTAAATGACAACACAAACACTGATGCACTCTACGCCAACATAATCCAAGTCATACGTGGAGTAGCCTACACAACAATCCCCCGAGGATGCAGAAAGAAAGCCACTTCTGGACAAAATCTCTGGAAGACATAGTCAAAAAAAAAGAAGGCAGTAAGGAAGAACGCAGCGAAAAACCCTACTCCAGAAAACAAAACAGAGTACAATAAACTAACAGCTAAGGTAAGACTCGAAACTAAAAAAAAGCAAAGAAAGAGAAGTGGTTAAGCTCATGCAGCAATCTCAACCTCAGAACTGAAGGAAAGAAGCTTGGAAACTCTTAGATAACATGTCAGGATAAAAAACAAATTAGCCTTAATCCAGTGTGAATCTCTGGTGGAGTCCTCTCAAGCAACTCAGACAAAGCCAGTACTTTTAATAAACAGTTTAATGCCACCAACAAATCCTCCAACAGGAAAGTACTTGACAAGGTAGTGGGAAAAGTTCTGAGAAGTAAAGAGAAATCTAGCTTGGCAAACATTCCACTTTTTGAGGAAAACATTACCATCCATGAAGTCCAGGGTGCTATGGGTAAGCTAGAGCTAAGGAAAGCATGAGGACCTGACAAAATATCAAATGAAATGACCCTTCATCTGGGCCCTGTAATAAAGTCCACACTGCTTAACTCTTCTGATGCTGCGTAGCCAAAAAAGGCTTATTTCTGATCTACCCATTCCCAGCCATGTAACCCTTTCAGGTTCTATGTTTTATTTCACTGACAAAGTAAAATTAATTTTTCATTTAACCATTATCCGCGCATGTCACTCAAAGCTGTAACTTCCGCCCACGCCGTGTGACAGGAGATATCTTATTTTTGAACATTTCTTGTGTTTTCCAAGTGTTTTTTCAGACCGATACGAAAAATGGACACACCCACCAACTCGACAAATCTTACTGCACATGCTTCAGGCAGTGGTAGACCTGCAGAGGTGACTAGAAGATTTTTTTTAGGTCATTAGCTGGAAGACGGGGTTTCAGCCGTTCTAGCTCTGACGAGAAAGAATATGTAGTTACTTCATCTGACAGCAATAGTGACGCTGACTTTGACAGTCACCCTTCGACTAGTTCTGTAACTCAACAGAGTGACAGGACATGTCTTCCACCTGTCAAACGACCTAGGACTAGTTCTTCTGCGGCTCAGAGAGCAAATACAGAACCAGTTTCTAACTGGAGAGAAGCACAGATAAACGAAGAGGAAGGAACAGTTACCACCAGTTGTGATAGCAGTAGTATTCAGTTTGATGTTGGCCATGACCGGATACCACTGAGGTTTGTCCTTGCGCTGTTCACAACAGATATTTTGGACAGTCTCATAAATGCTTATGCAGCTATGAAACTTGGCCAAGCAGATGATGGTAGTAGAGCTTCTGCATGGACACCTGTTGGGCGCAACGAAAAGTTTATGGCCACTATCATATCCATGAGCATGCAACATAGACCAAAAATCACTGACTACTGGAGCACCGCAGACCATATGCAGTCACCATTTTTTAAGCAGAACCAGTTTCAGTAGAGCACCATGCCACGTGTCAGTGGCACTGATAGTGAAGGTAAAGCAAAACTGAACCTTCTGTCAACCAGCTGCTGGCATCCTTTCAGCCAGCCCTTTACCCTTTCAGAGAACTAAGTGTTGATAAAATGGTAACTGGCTACAAGGAACGCTGGAGTCACAAACAGTATAATGCTAGGAAGCCTGCTAAATATCACATCAAGACGTTTGGCCTTTGTGACTCCATCACAGGTTAAGTTTTCAACTTGCTAATATATTTTGGGAAGTTCACCTTCTATGATCCTATCACTGCTGACAGTCCAAGTCGAGCTGTAAAAGTTTTTCAGACACTTTTGCAGCCAATACAGGCTTCTCATCATATTTTTGCAGACAGGTATTATCAGTCTTCCTCTGTTTGAATATCTCCTGTCAAAAGGTCACAATTACACTGGGACCTTGAATATCAATCACAGTGGCTTTCCTCCACATCTGAACACTTTGAGTATTGAGCAGAAAGAGGCTGTTTACCATGTCAGAGATGATGTTAAGATGCTGTTTCCTGGACAGACGGAATGAGGGTGTTTATCATGTCAGAGATGATGGTAAGATTCTGTTTCCTAGACAGACAGAAAGAGGCTGTTTACCATGTCAGAGATGATGTTAAGATGCTGTTTCCTGGACAGACAGAAAGAGGCTGTTTACCATGTCAGAGATGATGGTAAGATGCTGTTTCCTGGACAGATGGAATGAGGCTGTTTACCATGTCAGAGATGATGTTAAGATTCTGTTTCCTAGACAGACAGAAAGAAGCTGTTTACCATGTCAGAGATGATGGTAAGATACCAGGGCATATAGATATCAGAGGAAATGAATGTGCTGACTGACCGGCAAAGAGTGGTGCCACCAAGTCACAGCCCCACATCTCCACCAACATGAGAACAGCTAAACACATTATACTCAACAACTGCAAGCAGCAGTGGATGGACAGCTGGGCCAGTAATCCAACTGGGAGATCCCTATATACACGCCTGCCAAAGCCTGACCTCGGCGACCACATCAACAGCTTATGTCGTAGAGGCCAATGCACAATTTTCAGGTTGAGAACAGGACACATCACCCTCAATAAGCACTTACACAGTGTGACCACTGACCACACATCATACTGCATGCACTGCAACAGACAAGAAGAAGAAACTGTTAAACATCATCTGCTGGACTGCACTGAAAGACCTTTGGAAAAACCTGATAGCACCAAACTCCTCAGTCACCAACATTCTGTATGGAGATGTAGAACAGCTAAAGAGGACCTGTACATTTCATTATCTGGCACAAGGGAAAGAGAGTGAAAACTTGTAAACCCGGGGATTGGAAAAGTCCAAGTTTAACAGAAACATCCACAGCAAGGAAATGGCTTCGAGTGTCATGCAGATACAGAATGATGTTACATTCACATCAACAGATACAGAATGATGTTACATTCACATCAACAGACACAGAATGCTGTTACATTCACATCAACAGACACAGAATGTTGTTACATTCATATCAACAGACACATAATGCTGTTACATTCACATCAACAGACACATAATGTTGTTACATTCATATCAACAGACACAGAATGCTGTTACATTCCCACCAAAAGATACAGAATGCCACACATTACAGCCACACCAATAGAATTCACTTACCACCAAATGTAAAGACCTCATTTGATGAAGATTCTGCCCCAGTTGAAGCAAAGTTAAACAGTTTCTTGGCAGCTGAATGCTCTGTTTCTATACAGATGAAAAGATGTATGTTATGTAGCACTCAAACTTCACATACATACTGTACAACTAATACCTCAAGTATAACACTAGCCCTGTCTGAGAGAGTCATCGAAACATTCAATCCCTAAACACACATTCATCATTATTTGCCTCTCATTACGGTCATTTTAGTCTTATTTTCTTACATTTTAAAAACTTTTCATTGCACTTCGTGTTTTTAAGTTAAGCAATAGCTAGATAGAGGAGTATGGTGCAGTTTTACAAAGCGATACAGGGAGTGAGAAAAAAAACACAAATAATGAAAAACATACAACATCCAATATTTCAGCGTCAGCCTTTTTCAAAGATTACATACAGCAACAAACACAACATAAAATAAAAGAAGAAAAATGAAAATGAAAAACTTAGCTTTGTGGCATCTCTCCTTGTACACAATTCAACATAATATGCTGTTGTATAACAAAAGTACAGAAAGGATGTTGAGCAATAGAGGGCTCACCTGGGCAAGAGCAGAAAAAAAGGCGAAGGACAGGCATTTGTGCAAAACCCTTGCGGAAGCCCCATGTGCCCTGGGCACTTAAGGTTCAGAGAGAGAGAGAGAGAGAGAGAGAGATAACAACAGGCCCACTGACAACCACATGTATTTACTTCATGCCTCCTCTCATCCGGAAACTTGTAAGATCTCCATCCCATACTCCCAACTCCTCCATCATCAGTGCCTATGTCAGGATAATTTGGACTTTATAGATCAGTCCTATAAATTATTAGAATTTTTCCGTCATCACCACTACCCAAAAAATGTCCTCCGGAAAGCACTTAACCACATCTAACTGTGAGCCGTGAAGAGGCATTCAGAAAAAAAAAAACCTGTTAATCCATATGACAGAGCTAAATTAGTGCTTCCTTTTCACCCACATGCTCAGATGGTTAAGAAAATTCTTTATCGCCATCTCCCACTAATCCAACTCAATCCTGACACCTTCTCTTATCTCCCTCTATTAGCATACAAACAGGAACCAAATCTTAAGGATATCCTCATTCACAGAGCCACCTGAAGCGGAATCTTGAATATGTTGGCACCAGAAAATGTAACCCGCCCCTGCTGTGTTACCCGTCCTTTAGTCTGGGAAATGAAAACAATCACCTCTCCCAAAACTATCCTCACTCTTCATGAGGGTTTCACATACGAGTTCCGTAATGTGATATATACCACTGTATGGAAAAGATGCAGGATAACCTACACTGATGAAACTGGTCTTAGTTTAGGAGACCACATGCAGAAACATCTCCACGACATCGTCCAGTATGCTTTGAAACCAGTCCTAATCATTTCAATGACCACAACCACAGATGCAGATCTGATTTTCAGCCAGCCAGCCCAGCACGCACGAAAAGCACACACGCACAATTTGTACCATTCATAATTTTTTCATGTGAATTTATACTTTTTAAAAAAATCTTCTCTCTTTCTTCATCCTGTATGTTTTTGTATGGTTAAGGCTCACACCAAAACGTCACAAATGCGTGCTCGTTAATTAATAAACCTGTTCCTACTTTTTTCCTAATTCATACATTTTATTATCACAGCTTTACTGGAGTGGTTTCGTGTATAGTTATATACTTATACAATAATTATTTGTGTATTACTAAATCCTCATCTGTTATGTTCCTATTTTACTCATGCTAGTTCATTGTGACAGACAACAAAACAAAAGCTTTACAGCCTCCAAGTATGAACACCACTTCTCACCACCAAAGTCCACCGATCGTTTACTTGACTGTGAAGCCAGGGAAACTACTGAACCAGAGATTGGTGCTGCTGTGGTCTGTGTGGCTTGTCCAAAACTGCCAAAGACTGGCGGGGCTGCACCAAATGGCTGCATCAAATCTGAATATAAACATTTTGGAATGACAGAAGTTTTTCTTCTGAGAAACATTCAAGAAAGAATAGTAGAAGAATGATAAACAAAGGAAAGAGCTTTTTACTTTTTTTAAACATCATATTTGGGGCGGGGGGAATGGTTGGGAGTCACATGAAAAGGAGAAAAAGAGACATCAACTAAGGGATCCCACAAAAAAAAAAATCCCAGTACTTCATGGAATCTAAACTCCTGACAGTACCTGACTGATGTCTGAAATCAACTTTTTCAATATAAAAACAAAAAAAAAACCTAGACAATCTTAAAATAGAAATGACAAAACAAAAGCCACAAAGGGGAAAAAAACAAAACAGCTGACAATTGCACACGACTTTCATGTTATGTGAACAAGTGATTCAACTTGGCAAGTTTTAAGTATGTCAAGATAAGAAATTCATGCAAATAAATACAAGCAGGTCAGTAAATAACATGAGATCCACATATACATTCACTTTTTTTACAGTGTTTTAAACTACTACTTGTTTGTATGAACTGTTAATCAATGATAATAGATGGCCTAGAAGCAATTAACTTGGTAGCTCTTAAGCATGTGTTTGTTTTGAACAACATGACTTTCTTCATATCTGAACATTAGAGAATATTGTGGTCCTCTAGCTGTAAACATGGGGACCTGACACTAGTGTTGGGTAATTCTGTGAGTTGGTTGTGGTCTTCCAGCTGACCAAAATGTTATGTGGGGACACGACACTAGAGAAAACAGAATACCAGTCTCAAGTGTGAAGCACACACACAAACAGCTTGGAGCATGACAGTAAATGAAATATATCAAAGTCAATCCTCTGAATCTGGAACATGTAAACATATAGAATGAGCGAACGTAAAAACTGGGACCAAGTCCACAATGGATGAACACAAATAACAATGTACATGTCCTGAAGAACCCCCACACCCGCACTGCTATATCACACCACATCACACTTACTTGTGAAAGGCTTGTTTGTGTCTTGTGAGGCAGCTTTTGAATCATCCTTGACAGCCTGGAACTGAAAACCTGAACCATATCCACCATTAACCATTGGTTTAGCATCAGCCAGACTTGCCCCCATGCCAAGACCAACAGCTTTTGCTGGAGCAGTAGAGGTTACGCCGAACTGGAACAGACTACTAACTGGTCCTGCCGCAGAAGAGTCCGATTTCTCTGTCGTTTGTGACTGTGAGGGTGCTGCTGTAAATGATGATGTTACAGAAGTGGAACTCGTTGGGGCAAAGTTGAAACTGACGTGCTGCTGTGATAGTTTGGTGTTACTGTCTTTTGAATCCTGTCCAAAAGAAGACTGTAAGAGCCCACTTGAAGTAGTAGTTGTGGTACCATTTGTACCTGATATGCTACCAAACTGAATGCCAGCAGGTTTACTGAAGCCAACAGTAGATGGGTTACCATTACTGGACTGAGTAGTGGGTGCTGTTGTAATCTGAGAAGAAGCTTTACTTTCCTGCCCATCAGATGTTGATATCTTGGCAGTCTCTCCACTTGAAACAACCAAGACACTGTCACTTGTTTTTGTAGACAGAGTGCTAGAAGAGACAAACCCTGAGCCAGAACTACCTACCCCAAAACTAGAACTCCCACTTGCCACACCTCCACTGTCACTTCCTGCGGCAGTAGTTCCAAATTTAAAGCCTCCTATGTATGGAGTGGAAGTTAAGCTGCCATTGGATGATGCGTTAGCCACATTTTTATTAGCTACGGAGGTCTGGTTAAATATAAAGCCGGTTGGAGCTGGCAGGGAGGTGGGTGGTGCCGTTGTGGTGGTATTGCCAAATTTAAAACCACTAGATCCAGAAGTGGTAGTCTGAATGGCAGACACATTTAACGTGAACCCCCCAGTTGGTGATATTGTGATCGCTGATGGTCCAGTGCTACCAGCAGATTTGGGCACTGTCGACGATATAAGTGAACAAATCATTAATACCTTTACAAGAATATTCAAGACTGATTGACTGATTTTTATTTCCAAAGGGTTAAAACTTGGGCACACAGGTCCTTCTGACATTCTGCACTTTACCATACAACTTTCACTCTGTTCCAGACATTCTACAGATATGCTGTGCAGATCACAAACATAAGTAGCATTGGAGAGCTGAAAAGCATAAGATAAGATAAAATATATTTACATTTCACTCTTACCCATATAAGACTCAGACAAGACTAATAAGTTCACATGTGCTTTCTTCATCAGGTACATTAGGTATCTTCATAAATAAATCAGGTCTCCGAGGTAACATCATATGAAGAAAGCAACTTCTAAGAACAGTATACGAATTTATCGCCATTATAATATTTAATCTCTACACATAAAATATTTTGAATCAATCATTTACAAGAAATTTATGAGGGAAAAAGGAGCAGAGAGAGGCAGCAGATATAACATACATACAGAGTACATGGGTTCCATATTCACCACTCCTACTTTTTTTTTGCCAACATGAACCTGGAGATGGCCATCCCTCCCACCCTTGGGAACACAAAGACAATATGAACCTGGATATGGCCATCCCTCCCTCCCACCCTTGGGAACACAAAGACAATATGGACCTGGATATGGCCATCCCTCCCTCCCACCCTTGGGAACACAAAGACAATATGGACCTGGATATGGCCATCCCTCCCTCCCACCCTTGGGAACACAAAGACAATATGAACCTGGATATGGCCATCCCTCCCACCCTTGGGAACACAAAGACAATATGAACCTGGATATGGCCATCCCTCCCTCCCACCCTTGGGAACACAAAGACAATATGAACCTGGATATGGCCATCCCTCCCACCCTTGGGAACACAAAGACAGTATGAACCTGGATATGGCCATCCCTCCCTCCCACCCTTGGGAACACAAAGACAATATGAACCTGGATATGGCCATCCCTCCCTCCCACCCTTGGGAACACAAAGACAATATGAACCTGGATATGGCCATCCCTCCCACCCTTGGGAACACAAAGACAATATGAACCTGGATATGGCCATCCCTCCCACCCTTGGGAACACAAAGACAGTATGAACCTGGATATGGCCATCCCTCCCACCCTTGGGAACACAAAGACAATATGAACCTGGATATGGCCATCCCTCCCTCCCACCCTTGGGAACACAAAGACAATATGAACCTGGATATGGCCATCCCTCCCACCCTTGGGAACACAAAGACAATATGAACCTGGAGATGGCCATCCCTCCCTCCCACCCTTGGGAACACAAAGACAGTATGAACCTGGAGATGGCCATCCCTCCCTCCCACCCTTGGGAACACAAAGACAGTATAAACCTGGATATGGCCATCCCTCCCTCCCACCCTTGGGAACACAAAGACAATATGAACCTGGATATGGCCATCCCTCCCTCCCACCCTTGGGAACACAAAGACAATATGGACCTGGATATGGCCATCCCTCCCACCCTTGGGAACACAAAGACAATATGAACCTGGATATGGCCATCCCTCCCTCCCACCCTTGGGAACACAAAGACAATATGAACCTGGATATGGCCATCCCTCCCTCCCACCCTTGGGAACACAAAGACAATATGAACCTGGATATGGCCATCCCTCCCTCCCACCCTTGGGAACACAAAGACAATATGAACCTGGATATGGCCATCCCTCCCTCCCACCCTTGGGAACACAAAGACAATATGAACCTGGATATGGCCATCCCTCCCTCCCACCCTTGGGAACACAAAGACAATATGAACCTGGATATGGCCATCCCTCCCTCCCACCCTTGGGAACACAAAGACAATATGGACCTGGATATGGCCATCCCTCCCTCCCACCCTTGGGAACACAAAGACAATATGAACCTGGATATGGCCATCCCTCCCTCCCACCCTTGGGAACACAAAGACAATATGAACCTGGATATGGCCATCCCTCCCACCCTTGGGAACACAAAGACAATATGAACCTGGATATGGCCATCCCTCCCTCCCACCCTTGGGAACACAAAGACAGTATGAACCTGGATATGGCCATCCCTCCCACCCTTGGGAACACAAAGACAATATGAACCTGGATATGGCCATCCCTCCCTCCCACCCTTGGGAACACAAAGACAATATGAACCTGGATATGGCCATCCCTCCCTCCCACCCTTGGGAACACAAAGACAATATGAACCTGGATATGGCCATCCCTCCCTCCCACCCTTGGGAACACAAAGACAGTATGAACCTGGATATGGCCATCCCTCCCACCCTTGGGAACACAAAGACAATATGAACCTGGATATGGCCATCCCTCCCTCCCACCCTTGGGAACACAAAGACAATATGAACCTGGATATGGCCATCCCTCCCTCCCACCCTTGGGAACACAAAGACAATATGAACCTGGATATGGCCATCCCTCCCACCCTTGGGAACACAAAGACAATATGAACCTGGATATGGCCATCCCTCCCTCCCACCCTTGGGAACACAAAGACAATATGAACCTGGATATGGCCATCCCTCCCACCCTTGGGAACACAAAGACAGTATGAACCTGGATATGGCCATCCCTCCCACCCTTGGGAACACAAAGACAATATGAACCTGGATATGGCCATCCCTCCCTCCCACCCTTGGGAACACAAAGACAATATGAACCTGGATATGGCCATCCCTCCCACCCTTGGGAACACAAAGACAATATGAACCTGGATATGGCCATCCCTCCCTCCCACCCTTGGGAACACAAAGACAATATGAACCTGGATATGGCCCTCCCTCCCACCCTTGGGAACACAAAGACAATATGAACCTGGATATGGCCATCCCTCCCACCCTTGGGAACACAAAGACAATATGGACCTGGAGATGGCCCACCATCCCATCCCTGCAGAACACAAAGACAATATGGACCTGGAGATGGTCCACCATCCCATCCCTGCAGAACACAAAGACAATATGGACCTGGAGATGGCCATCCCTCCCTCCCTTGGGAACACAAAGACAATATGAACCTGGAGATGGCCATCCCTCCCTCCCTTGGGAACACAAAGACAATATGGACCTGGAGATGGCCATCCCTCCCTCCCTTGGGAACACAAAGACAATATGAACCTGGAGATGGCCATCCCTCCCTCCCTTGGGAACACAAAGACAATATGGACCTGGAGATGGCCCACCATCCCATCCCTGCAGAACACAAAGACAATATGGACCTGGAGATGGCCCACCATCCCACCCTGTGGAACACAAAGACAATATGGACCTGGAGATGGGCCACCTCCAGATCCACACATATAACTGGAGGAATTTACATATATACACAAGAACCATCAAGAGATAGCACAGGAGCTATCTCCTAACATTACATACCTATCCCAACAGACTGCAAACCTGGCTTTGATGAATCACAAGCAATACACCGAAGGGCAGCGGCTGTGTTCTGCACCAAGCAAATATCACACTCCCAACTTCCAGCAGGTTTCTTGAACATTGCACTCAGCGAGTTTTCCGTGCCTACATCTTGTAATACAAAAATACAGCACTAAAATGTCAAGAAACTAGAGATGGTGAATTTGACATGGGTGTTATGCTTCCTGAACACAAGGAAACTGGGGACTTGTCAATGAAGACACTGTTCCAGACATTGGTGAGAAGACACCATTTGTATTATGGCATAAACAAAAGTCTATGACAGAGAAAGTTGTGCTTCATCAGAGGTTCCTTAGAAAAGTATCATCAATGATGATCAGATGCTTACAGTTACATCATTTGAAGCAGAACATTTTATTTCACATGAACCCCTCTACTGCCAACTCCCCCCCCCCCCCATATGGACTATGTAAAACACTGTGAGCCCTAACAGTCACTATGATGAAGTTAATGGCAGGTTGTGTTAGATTACAAACCTATTAAAAACTTGTGACAAATGACAGAAACACCAGCAGACAAACCTTTCTGGGCCTGCTTAACTCCAGGTTTAGCCGCTTCACAAGCTATACATTTGCTAGCATCTGGTTTGTTGACCAACATGCAACCATCACATTCCCATGTTCCTGCCGGCCTCTTGAATTTGGCCATCAGATTATCGATGCTTGAGCTAGAGACTGCTGCTGCTGTGTTTGATGTTGTTGTTGCTGCTGCTCCCAACTTTGGAATGGAGGTGGTATCTGAGAAAACATCACAGAAAAGTTATCATGGCTTCAGGCTATGTGCAAATAAATGGTTGTCTATCACACTGGTGGAAGCGTATCAGTATGATGGAAGGTGCAGCTAGCACAACAGAAACTGCTCACCATCAGTGCACTAGAAGTAATGCTCACTGACAAGCAATATAAACCCAGTCAACAGTTGCAGAATACAAGTCAAAAACACACAAGCTCATTGGAACAATCAAAATTACTTATATAAACTGAGATACAATCAAACTGGCCAAAGTTACAGACTTATGAAAACATTAAAACTCATGGACACCACCTGGCTCCTCCTCCTCCGTGAACACTTTCTGGCCCTCTTCTCATTCATGTCACCACCTGGCTCCTCCTCCTCCTCTGTGAACACTTTCTGGCACTCTTCTCATTCATGTCACCACCTGGCTCCTCCTCCTCCTCTGTGAACACTTTCTGGCCCTCTTCTCATTCATGCCACACCTGGCTCCTCCTCCTCCTCTGTGAACACTTTCTGGCACTCTTCTCATTCATGCCACCACTTGGCTCCTCCTCAGAGTAGAGCTTCTGGCCTGTTCTCTACACTCAAGAATGCTCTATGCATGTGGTAAGTTTAACGCTCACTGTCTACAAACAGTTCTGTTCCACTGTATGTATGTGTATATATACACGGAATGGTAGGACTAAATTCTCAGAAGCTACCCAAAATCTGAGAGGCCAGGATCCCCTCTCACCTTCACATGATATAAATACATGAAAAACAAACTGCTTCAATACACATATTTTAAATGGACCCCACATCACTTTATAATTCTATTTCTCCCAAACAACTTGACTTACCAGTGGCAGCAGTAGCAGCAGGCTTGGCTGGCTTGGTGCCTGGCTTGCTAGTCTCACAGGCAATGCACTTAGTGGCATCTGGCTTGTTGACAAGCATGCAGGAGTCACATTCCCATGAACCTGTTGGCTTTTTGAACTTAGCCATCAGGTCATCTGTTCCTTGTGCTGGTGCAGCTGACAGAACAAAGAAACCATCAACTTTATTTTAACAAACTACATCCATGCATACATCAGTTGCTCTTATTACATACAGACAGACCTTCACTTCAATCTTAAATTCATAACCTTCTGATAAACAGCCTACACTCTGATGCTGTTTGTGTCTGTCCTGTAACATCTTAATTTTCACCATTTACAATCAATCACTGACAAATTCACTCACATTTGCCTCCTCCTAGTATGTCCATGACTGAGCCTGTTTTAAGAGATGCTGCTGGAGCTAGGGAAAAGCCTACAGGCATATCAGAGGCAGCTGAGCTATCATCATGATTTCCATAGCCAGCTCTCTTAGTGTAGGACTTGAAACTTGATGATGTGCCTGATTGAGAAAAAAAATGAGTTATACATGTCATACTACTCACATTCTCTATTTACTGAGCAATGAACATGTGGTGGTGGTGGATCCCTATCATAAACTGCCTGTCATCTACACCAACACAACTGTCACATAATGTCACTTATCAAAGACAGGATTGTCAAATAACTTCAAGGACCTCCCACTAATCCAACAGCTCTCCTCAGTACACGTAAAGTGCAGTTAAATTTTCACTAACAATATATGGTGTATATTTATTATTTTTATAGTTTGTTTATTTGCAGATCGTTAACGATTTCTGCAAATGGACGCAGCAGCAGCAGGCCATCTTGCTCACAACCGAGAGGCCTACAGGAGTGCTGTTTGGGAGGCAAAGTTCCGCAAGGGACATGCAAATGAATGAATGAATGAAGTTTGTTTATGATTTTATGCATTAAGATTTATTATAAAGGTTTAAATAAACAATCACTGGGAGGGTCTGGAATGGATTAGTCCAATTTCTTTGGGGAAAAACTGATTAACATTTGTATAAATCACAATTCAAACAGCCTCCTGAAAAGAACTGTGTACAAATAGTGGGGTACCACTGTACATATGTATGTGTACACACACAGCCAACAAAAATGATAAGACCTCATTGTGAAAATAGTATACTTGTAAACAAGAACTTACAACTGAACTATTACATTATTTGTTTTATACATTGTTTGTTAATACTATGTGAAAGTATATGGCAATAATATTCAGGCCATGAAAACTGGTAAAAAATGTAACCTCCAATGTCTGGTGATGCCATCTTTGGTTTAGGAGGCAAGGATGGGCTGGGTGTGGTAAAAGCAGCTGAGGACGCTCCAAGATTTATGCCAGAGGAAGCACCTACAGCAGGCTCCGGGCTATTTTTAGACTCCCCCTCAGCCCCTGCGGCACTTGTCTTCATCTGTGATGTCTTGGTTGGGGAAGTAAACTTGAATCTCTACAAACAGAAAATGAATGTTGTGATAAAACTAGTGCCATCAAGTGCAGGTAGATGATGCCATTTAAACAGACAAAATGACAGCCGTGAAAACAATCAATACTTCTAACAGAAGCCCCTTTCATGAAGCAGACATTTGGGGGAGAGAGAGAAGAAATGCAGTTATCAGAAAAACAGTTTCATTCTATCAAAGTTAAGAAATTGATAACTGCACAAAAATCCCTTTTAAAAAGAGCATGTTCATGGATGAACCTAGCAATCATAACAACACAGCTATAACAAGAGAAGACAAAATCATATCTTAGCATGGATGAACCTAGCAATCAGAACAGCAATGCCAATACCATGAGAAGATAACAAAATCACATCTTAGCATGGAATCACTGAAGTATAATATTAGAAGTAGTGGTGAGATGGAGGATAGTGATTGGTTAAATGTGTTTTTCTCTTCAACATGGACTTCAGCCACCTCTACAAATATGAAAGCAATATTGCTGCCAAATCTACGCAGGAACAGATTCTAAAACCCAAACATTTGTTAATCATCATTCATCATCATCAGATGCTGTGCCGACTGGCGTTGGCTATTATGCTTCTCCAGAGTACACAATCCTTCATGCAGGCCATCAGCTCAGTTGGTGATCTCCTCTCACACCATCCTGTCAGACTGTCCAGTATCATTTCTCTTGGTCTTTCTCTTGACCTTCTTCCTTCTATTTTTCCTGTTATAATATTTTCAATGCCCCCTCTTCTCACTGCATGTCCTATGAAAGTACACTGTCTCTCTCTTATTTTTTTTTTTTACAAGATTTTTTTTCTCATACATTCTTCATTGGTTATTTTTACTGTTCAGGAGATTTTCAAAATTTCTTCTAATAAACCACATTTCTGCTGCTTCCAATGATTTTTTGTGCAGACCGCACCTATTGTCCATGATTCACTCCCATATAACAAAATAGGTTCAATATAGCATTTAAGGACTCGTTTTCTAACGTTCATTGATAAGGATGTGTTGGATAATATGTTTCTCATTCTCTAAAATGCAGTCTTTGCTTGGCCTATTCTAATTTATGTTCTGCATTTCCCATCTGAAGTTATTACTGCTCCAAGGTATTTGAATTTCTGCACTTGCTTTAGAATGGTTCCGTTTAACTTAATACTGCATGCTGGTGGATTCTGTTTCTTAGATATAACCATAGTCTCTGTCTTTTTGATGTTCAAAGTAAGGCCTTTCTGTTCACTTTCTTTGGAGACTTTATCCAAGAGATTTTGCAGGTCTTGTTGGTTCTCAGCTATCAGTACTGTGTCGTCAGCATGCCGAAGGTTGTTAATATTGTATCCTCCAATTTTTATGCCTGCTTCTGTGATGATCGTTCTTAGAATATTCTCGCTGTACAGAGAAAAAAGGACTGGAGATAGTACACATCCTTGTAACATCCCTTGTTTTATAGGTTGATATTTTCCAGTTCTATTTTCAACTCGAATTGCTGCTTCTTGCCACCCAGTATAGATGTTTTACAATCCTCAGGTCTTTGCCGTCTTCAAGCATTTTAATAATTTCATTATGTTTTACCTTGTCGAATGCCTTGGTGTAATCAATGAAGCATAAGTAGAGATCTTTCTGTACTTGTAAAGCTCTTTCTGTTAGTGTTCGTAAAGCTTCTTCTTCTTCTTCGTTCACTTCTACCACCAAAAACCGCACTGTGAACCTACTGAATTCACACCTGTGGTCCTCGTTAGGTCCCGTGTGTGGTCCAAAATAGACCACACGAGAGGACCACAAGGGGTTCAGAGTATCACAGTGCTTTAGCCTGTATTCTTGGTGGGTCTCAGAAGCGGATGGCGTGACACCGTGGTTTTCATTGCACCAGTTAAGTCTAGGGTTGGACTTTCTCACCGGAAGACCTCGACGTGTTTAGGATATCAGTGCATCCCCGCTGGGTGAGAGGCGGTAGCCCACCCAGGCCAGAGTTGGACTTTCTCACCGGAAAACCTCGACATGTTTTGAGATACCCGTGTATCACTGCCGGGTGAGAGGTGGTTGCCCATCCAGTCCAGGGTTGGACTTTCTCACCGGAAAACATCAGCGTGATTAGGATTCGCAAACATCCCCGCCGGGCGAGAGGTGGTTGCCTATCTAGACTTCCCTGGTCCAGTGTCTCCGACTTCAGCATTTTGCGGTCGTGGCCGCTACCTTTCCTAGTTGTAACCAGGGTGGAGCTTTTGTCCAGGAGGACGAATCCTCGCCACTAGTGACTTCTACCCCTGGGTTGAGCCGGTTTAGGCATTATCCCAGTATAGGCGTGTTTGGGACGGGACTGACCTCTAGGGCAGAGGTACTGTGACATGCATAGCCTTCAAGATTCACCCCTGATATGAGCCGGTTTAGGCAAAATTCACCAGTATGGGTGTTTATCAGGCGTTACCGACCTCTAGAGCGGAGGTGGCATGACATGTCTAGCCATCAAGTTCCACCCCTGGTGTGTGCTGGTTTAGGCAAAATTCACCAGTATGGGTGTTTATCAGGCGTTACCGACCTTTAGAGCGGAGGTGGCATGACATGTCTAGCCATCAAGTTCCACCCCTGGTGTGTGCCGGTTTAGGCATATTTCACCAGCGTAAGTGTATTTCGGATGTGGGCGGCCTCTAGAGCAGAGGTGCCGTGGTATGTATAGCTCTCGTAGCGATACTACTGGACATACCGATTAAACTTCACTTTATCCTTTCCACCACCTATTCCCATCGGCACCGCACAGCAACCTTTATTTCTTTTCCGCATTTCTTCCTTGACCGGGAGGAGCTTTGCTCCATGCGCGGCATTTGAAGAGTCTCGCCAGCAGTGTCTTAACCTCTGGGACAAACCGGTTCATGCATTTCACCCGATATGACTGCACTCAGGACGTGGCCGACCTCCAGACCAGAGGTGTCGTGATTTGACTGCTTGCTTCGCTTTATCCTTTCTACCACCTTTTACACAGTGATGCTGCGCGGCAACCTCATTTGCAAATTTATTCATTGGCCGGGAGGAGCACCGATCCACGCACGGCAGCTGAAGATCTCGCCAACAGCGGCAGATGAGCTACCAAACGTGCCACTCATCTACCCTAAGTAACTGGTTTTCAGGCGCCAGATATTCGCCCTCGCCCCTTCTCCTGTCAGTTTAAACAGTTCTGCCACGGGAAGGCCAGGAGCTGGACTTGACTGCCAGAGGCTGTTTGTGGCGCGTTTGCAGTCCTTAGAACCTTCGTAAAGCATAAATGGCATTGTATGTTCCCTTTCCTTCAACAAATTCAAACTGTTCATCTGTTATTTCCATTTTTATCTGTTTCCTTGTTCTTCTCATGATGATTCTCAGAAGTAGCTACGTTATGTGACATGAGAGGCTGATAGTCTGGTGGTCATCACATTCCTTTGCACCTGGTTTCTTTGATAGTGCTATAAACGTGGATTTAAGTAAGTCACTGGGCATATAACCAGTGTTACATTTGTTAAAGAGGTTAAAAATAACAGTAACAGCATAAACTGCCCTACCTCAGCTGCTGGACCTGTAACATGAGAATAGCCTTGTCTTTTCTCATCAATTGGAGCAGAGAAGGTAAACTTTCTTGGAATAGAACCACCAGTTGTTGGAAAGCTGGCCACTGTCACATTCTGTGGTTTGGCTGGATGAAGTGATGGTTGTAGTGAAAGAGGGCTCATGTTTGATATTGGTAATGTGAAGTCTGTACGCAAGCTGGGCGCCTCCACCACCTAGAGATAGATATGAATGTGCTTCCCCTTTACTGAAAATTTATTTATTTAATCATTCTATGATGCATCAATTTTCTTGAAATCTCAAAAACTGAACACATACAACATCACAACACAATGTTTATACTTCGTGGGAATGCCCATCTAAGGCATTTGATTAACTAGCTCTCAATGACATTAGACCCAGTCTCTCTTCTCTGTGACCTGATAAATATGTTTACATTTCACACAACAAAGAAACAGCTGGTAGACACATATAGCACATACTGTCACAGCAACAGAAACAGTACCTGTCATAACACAGAAACAAACAGCATATATCACAACAACACAGAAACAAACAGCATATATCACAACAACACAGAAACAAACAGCATATATCACAACAACATAAAAACAAACAGCATCCATCACAACAATACAGAAACAAACAGCATCCATCACAACAATACAGAAACGGTTTGAGAAACAAATATTATGGTAAGCCTAGGGTGTATGAGTGGCAAAGTGGTTAGTGCACTGGTATGGCAAAGGCTGGGGATTCGAATCTGGCCGAAGGCACCCCAGTCACCCAGCTGTAGAAATGGTTACCCGACTTCTGGAGTCGGGAAAGGAAAGGTGGCCAGGCACAATACTGACCATATCACCCTCTAGTGTGCTGACAGATCAAGGAAAATATAGGCACTAACACCACATCCCTATGTGCCTCTAAGGCATGACAGGATTACCTTTACCTTAGTTTTTTTTTTTTTTTTAGTGCACAAATCACCAACCTCATTTTCTTCCACTCCAGAACGAGAAACATGCTGTGAGAAGCGCTTTGTTTTCATCTTTCCACTTTCCTGCCTCTCAGCAGAGAAAGTCCTGCCTGATGTTTCTGAATGTGAAGCTTCTGTGAGCCACCCAGACTCCTAAAAATACACAGATCAACTTGTGTAAGTGCTAGCTCTACTTATGTGACTGCACATTTCTCTGAAACTCTGAGACAGAACAACTTGTGTAAGTGCTAGCTCTACTTATGTGACTGCACATATTTGCCTGAAACTCTGAGACAGAACAACTTGTATAAGTGCTAGCTCTACTTATGTGACTGCACATATTTGTCTGAAACTCTGAGACATGTATATTATATGACAGGTCATCAGTGTGGTATTTGTTGTGTTCATTTTTCTGATGCAAATGCTGCATTATGAGGATCCAGGAAAATGTATGTGCGTATGGTAATAGCAAGATGCAGGACAGCTTATGTGTGTATGAAAATAGCAAGGATCCATAAAAGTCATCAGTACATAAAAACAGCAAGAGATGGAAGTAGTCAGTCAATGATTTGGCTTCACCAATCAAACTGAAACCAGTGCGTCATACTGTAGTACATCAAATTACATTCTCATTACATGGATGAGAACATTCATAACAACAATACATTTAAGATCAATTTTTATGCCAGAAGCTATGACATTTTTATGGCACAAAAATTTCAATAAATCATACACTAATTTTTTTTCATTTTAAATTGCGAGAGCTACCTATTTACACAACACTCTTGCACACCTAGTAACTATAAAAACAAAACCCTCCTACAGTACTCACAAACAACATGAACAGATTCACAAAATCAAAACTTTTTTTTTCTTATCTGCTATCAATTTTCCAACCAATTAAAAACAGGGCGCATGCTTGTTCTAATAAATCATTTCATTTATCTGAATGACAAAAGGGATAAGACACAAGCAATATTAGCCTATAGAAACAAGAAATACTGACCTGTATAAATAGAAACAAGTCTGGTCTGCAGTAAATAATTCCTCACAATATATATACACACACACACATACACACAATCGAACGTGTTTAATGTGTCTCATCGGGACCATCAAAACATGATGCTAAGGGGAGGTGACATTAAGTGAAGTCCATTACAAGGGATTTAACTGGGCCAAGTGTGTGTGTGTGTGTGTCCATCTATCTGTCCCATATTTGCTACATTAAACACATAACAAACACCCAAAGCTATCATCATCAGTCATAATATGTAGTAAAAGTAGTAAGTAAAGGTAACCCTGTCATGCCTTAGAGGCACATAGGGATATGGTGTTAGTGCCCATATTTTCCTTAACCTGTCAGCACACTAGAGGGTGATATGGTCAGTATCACGCCTGGGTGCCTTTTCCTTCCCCAACTCTAGAAGAAGTCGGGTACCCATTTCTACAGCTGGGTGACTGGGGTGCCGCCTGCCGGACTCGAACCCCCGACCTTCGCCATGAGAGACCAGTGCACTAACCACTTTGCCACTCAGACACCCATAGACATAATATGTACTAATCACAAAATACACTAAGTCTTAGTCTTAAAATATGGAAAACGCTATAGCAGTACTAAAAATAAATGATTTTGCCTTGTGTAGTGATAACTGCACTATTAATAAAAAAAAGTCATTTAAACATGATACAGCACTACAGGCATACTGTAAATGAATGAGCACAGCCTCTCACGCGCTTACACACTGAGCGTAAGAAACAGTTTTGGTGGCCGTCTGGTCCATGATGGGCTCACTGACATCATCAGCACTATCCTCGGCGTCGCTGACTACCTTGAAATTACTGCACTTCTTGAGTCTGACCAACTATCAGCTCACTGATGCCAACTTAACACTGCCCACGTTAATAAAAACACTGACCCAAAAGAAGCCAGATTTTAATCATGAAAGGGTGGCCACGGTAAGCCTTTCATTCACACTACCTGAGTTTTGATGCCCACGCTATTTGAGTCTGACCAACTATCAATTCGCACTGCCAACTCAACACCACCCACATTAATGTCACAAAGACAATGGCCCGAAAGAAGCCAGATTTTAATCACGAAAGGGCGGCAACGGTAAACCTTTCATTCACACCGCTCGAGTTTGATGCCCACACTATTCGAGTCTGACCAACTACCAATTCGCGTTGCCAACATAATGTAATAAAGACAATGACCCAAAAGCCAGATTTTAATCACGAAAGGGCGGCCACGGTAAACCTTTCATTCACACCACCTGAGTTTTGATGCCCACATGTTCAAAAAGTTGATATGGAACTCTGTGATCAAACGGCCCACCCCATCTATGATGAGTCGCAAGCTGATAGCGCTTTGCGAGATGCTTGTAGCTTGTTCTTGCCCAGTCTGTGATACAAAGCGGGGTCTTTAACTCCTCTAGGTGCAAAAATACAGTGACATTAACCGATTTGTAGCAAATAATCTGGGTGATATTAACTGGAGTAAAGCCCTTTAATCACTTATGAGAGTTGGCAGAGGATAAAAATTTATGTGACAATATCCAGGTGGTGATATAAAGTGATGTAATATTAAGTGGGTTCGAATGTATATATCTCTCTCTATATACATATATAAGCAAGTTAGTGGAGGAGGTCAACAAATCTGTATATCTTGGCAGCAGTGTAGTAGAAAATGGAGACAGCACAGAGGACATCAACAGCAGACTTACTAGAGCAAACCAGGCTTTTGCAATACTGCAGACTATATGGAAATAAACAATACTAAGCATGAATAAAAAAATCAGGATATTTAAGAGTAATGTTCTAAGTGTACTACTCTATGGAAGTGAATGCTGGAAAATCACCAAAACCATAGAAAACAAGTTGAATTCTTTCCAGACTAAATGTTTACGAAGAATTAGAAAAATATTTTGGCCAAACACCATAAGAAATAACATCTTATTGGCAGAAATGCAGATGAAGCCACCGACAACAATTATTGAGGAAAGACACTGGCGATGGTTGGAACATGTGCTCCGAATGACTGACAACTCACTACCAAAAATAGCACTAAGACGGACACCACAGGGGAATAGAAGTAAGGGTAGACCAAAAGAGACGTGGAGAAGAACAACAGAGAGTACTATAATTGTGATGACAGACAAAATCCTGACAATGTTATTAAGGAAAACCCCTGCATATAAAAGAAAAATAAGAGTAAGAACATGAAATGTGAGATGTATGAGGGAAAATATCAAATAATAAATGACGAGATGAAAAGAACGGGAATACACATTTTGGGAATCTGTGAACATCGTCGAAAAGGATCAGAACACTTCAAGAGCGAGAATGATAATATCTTTATATACTCTGGTGGAGAATTAGGAAGAAAGAATGGAGTGATAGTAAGTGATAGAATCCTCACAGTCAGACTTAAGGGAACTCTTGAAATGTAACAATCATCCAGATATATGCACCTACAACATCAGCAGAAGAAGAGGAAGTAGAAGACTTTTATAACACACTGCAAATGACAATAGACCAGGTACGGAAAAATGATACTATATTAATAATGGGGGATTTTAATGAGAAGATTGGTACAGAAAGAGCAGAAGACGAAGGATATGTGTGGGAAAATTTAGCATAGGACATAGAAATGAGGCAGGTGGCAATCTAATAGCGTTTTGCATGGAAAATGAGCTAATGATCGCTAACACACTTTTTAAACAACGTCCAAGAAGAATTTACACATAGATGTCACCTGATGGGAAAAACATGAATCAAATAGATTACATTTTAGTGCAAAGAAGGTGGAGATCAAGTATAACATCAGCAAAAGAAGTACAAAGAAACATAAGAAAAGACACCAAAAAAAAAAAACCCCCAATACATACAAGACTGCTGTGAAAGAATAGAAGAACATCAGAGGTGTGGAAGAGATAGTGAAATGTTTAAAGAAATGAAGACATTGACGAGAAATGTCACACCTAAGATAAATGTAATTTGTCATGAGATGGGGAAGACCTTGACAGAGACAGAGGAAATTCTAGAAAGATGGAAGGAATATTGCAGAGGAATGTATGAAACAACCAAATGTGAAAGCATAAATCAACAGTGTGAATTATTATTAGAGGAGAAAGAACCCAAACCAACAATATAAGAAGTTTTATGGGCAATAAAGAATTTGACAAATGGTAAATCACCAGGATGCGATGAGACAGCTGAATTTATTAAAGCAGGAGGAAAGGAATGTGCAACAATCTATCATGCACTATGTAAAAAGATATGGCATTCAGGTATTTGGCCAAAATAATGGAAAAGAACTGTACTCATACCACTGCTAAAAAAGGGTAGCTTGAAATTATGCACAAACTACAGAACTGTTGCCCTGATTAGTCATGTCGGTAAATTCATTCATTCATTTGCATGTCCTTTGCGGAACTCTGCCTCCCTAACAGCATTCCTGTAGGCCTCTCGGTTGTGAGCAAGATGGCCTGCTGCTGATGCATCCATTTGCAGATCATCAACGATGTCTTGCAGCCATCTTCGCCCTGGTCTTCCTCTTTCTTTTTCCCATTATGTACCCTTCCAAGACGGTTTTCTCTAGCTTATCATGACGTTTAATGTGTCCACAATATTTAAGTTTTCTCTCTTTAATCCTCTTTACTAGCCAGCCTTCTTCAATATTAAGCTCTTGTAATATGGATTTTTTTTTTGTGTCCATGATATTTAAGAACTCTTCTGTAGCATTTACATTCAAAGGCATTTATGTGTTTCTTAGATGTTTTGTTAAGTGTCCAGGTCTCACAGGCATATGCTGCGATGAGAAAGATGCGTGCCCTTAAAAATCTTATTTTTGTAGTTCTGTCTGTTCCTTTCCACAGATTCTTTATTTGTTTTACTTTCTGAAGAGCAACAGATGTGCTCCTTTTAATTTCCCTCATTGTATCTCCATTATCTATCGCTCTGTCTCGTGCATGCGTGTGTGTGTATATATATATATATAAAAATACATTACATTCAGATTCTATATGCAGTGATGTCAGCAGTGAGAAAGACTGGCACAGATTAAATGCAGTGTTATTAACCTGATTTGGCATGTCATCATCTTCTTCTTCATGAAGCTTCTGTCTTCTGTCCACCACACAACTTTTATGTCTGTTTTTAGCTATGATGGCCTGGGAAAGTACCTGATGTTGGCTTGTTGGTGGTGCTCTAGATGAGAGCTGTAGAAAACAAGTGTACACTGACGTAAACTGTCATTAACAACAGAAACTGTTCTGTAAATTCTAATTCTAGAGGAGACAACTGATTCTCAGTTGGATTTCCCTGAAAGTACAACCCAGACATTCTAACTAACTGATGTCTCAGCACAAAACTTGCAAAAATGGCATCACCTCTGACAAGTGGCATGTTTCTGGATTTCCCTAGAAAAGTGATCAACTATCTAAGGAATAGAGTCACTCATCCCACAAATTACTGGAGGCTAATTATTGACTAAACTGAAAAAATATCTACATGGTAAGTATTAAAATGCTAGAAAAAACAAAACAAAACAAAAAACTAAGTATAATCAAAGGCTATATAAGCAAACAGCATATCATCATCATCTGCTGTGCCGGTAATGCTTCTCTGCAGACCTTGCTCCTTGATATTTTCCATCAGATCAGTTGGTGGCTTTATTGTGCCATCACATTAAGACAAAACTGAGCCCATGAAGTTTGTGGATGACCAAAAGAGACATGGAGAAGAACAACAGAAAGGATGTTGAGCAATAGAGGGCTCACCTGGGCAAGAGCAGAAAAAAAGGCGAAAGACAGGCATTTGTGGAAAACCCTTGCGGAAGCCCCATGTGCCCTGGGCACTTAAGGTTCAGAGAGAGAGAGAGATTAAGACAGTCCATGATTATTTTTTCTGTCTTGGTCTTTCTCCTGTTTCTCTTACCATTTATCTTTCCTGTTGTTATGTTTCAAAGTCCTCTTCTTCTCATTACATGTCCAATAAATGATGAGTATTGTTTTATTATGAATTGTTTTATTATGAATTAGATTCCTTTCTACATTTGCTTTTGTCAGACATTTCCTGTTGTGTCATCTTAGCTTTACAAGTACAGAAAGACGTATTTGTATGCTTCACTGACTGTACCAAAGCATTTGATACAATGAAACAACAAAATCATGAAAATGTTAGAGGATATAAAAATAAATGGCAAAGAACTGAGAATAATAAATATATACTGGAATTATGAAGCTGCCACCATGGTAGAAAATACAGGCAAATATCACCCAATAAAGCAAGGCAAAGTTGTGCCCTCTCACCAGATTTGTTTTAACTGTATAATGAAAATATCATGAGAGAAATAAAAAATAAACCAGAAATTCTAGGAGACTACAACATGAACAATCTACAGTATGCAGATGATAGAGATTTCATAAATGAAAAGAGTCTGCAGAAATTATAAGATATAACAGTAAAAGAAAGTGAAAAAGAAGGGCTCAACCTAAAGAGCAAGAAAATGGTTATACAACGGTTATATCACAAAAGACAAACCCACATAAATGTTAAAGTGCAAGTGCAAAAAACAATCTTGAGACTCATTCATTCATTTGCATGTCTCTTGTGGAACTTTGCCTCCCTAACAGCACTCCTGTAGGCCTCTCGGTTGTGAGCAAGATGGCCTGCTGCTGATGCATCCATTTGCAGATCATCAACGATGTCTTGCAGCCATCTTCGCCTTGGTCTTCCTCTCTTTCTTTTTCCCATTATGTACCCTTCCAAGACGGTTTTCTCTAGATTATCACGATGTTTAATGTGTCCAAAATATTTAAGTTTTCTCTCTTTAATCCTCTTTACTAGCCAGCCTTCTTCAATATTAAGTTCTTGTAGTATGGACATATTTGGTTTTTTTGTGTCCATGATATTTAACACTTTGTTGACCACATACAGGAAAATCCGTATTTCTGGTTTCCGTGCGTTGTTGACCGAAAGGCGGATTTGCCGTATTCGGTGGTCGTCTTATTTAAACTGTTTCTAGCGTGTTATTTAAAGTAATTTTTGGTTGTTTGTATTTTTACTGCAAAGTTAATATAATAAAATATTGTTTTTAATCTTCGTAATTTAAAAAAAAATAGAAATCTCGCGGGTTTAGCTGTCGGAAACACGTGTTTACGAGATCTCGCCAAGTCGACATTTTGTGCAAATGGCAGAGCACGTTACGCTCGATGTTACTGCGACAGTACAATGAATTATGCCCTGAATCTTTTGTCAGACTACCCTAGTAATGAATAAAAATCACTGTTTAATGATTCTAGTAATGAAATTGATGTGTTTCAAAGTGATTTCTGTGACGGCGATCTGATTAAAAATACGATAACTAGGCACAGTGTTGCTGTGTCAGAAGTGAAAATTCAAGAGATAGTGTGATTGTGATTCGAAGTCAGGATATGATTCTTCAACAGTAAGTACTTCACATTTTTTATGTGATATAGTTAGCAGTGATATAGGTGTGTGGAGTAACATTGATTCTACACCAGTTCTTGAAAAATTTATAGGAAATTCTGGTGTTTCAGTGAATGTAAACAAACAAGACAGCATGGAGGAAATTTTCAGTACAGTGTTTGGCAATGATTTTTTTAAAACTGTTACCTCATCATGAAAATTTATACTGTGCACAGACACAACATATGAACAAACTACTGCCTTTTTGTCTGAAAATATAACACATTCAGACATTAACAAATTCTTTGGATTGATCATTTTGATGGGCCAGACTAGGAGGACACACTGGAAAATATTACTGGACAACAGACCCTCTTCTGGAAACACCAATATTTTCAAAAACAATGAGCAGAGCTAAATTTGAGCATCTTCTGACACTTCTGCATTTCTCAGACAACTCTCAAACATTTCCAGAAACAAGTAGAATTAGCAAAATAAAACCTCTGCTGGATTATTTTTTGCCTAAATTTCAAGAGTTGTATAAACCGAAGCAGCAGCTTTCGACTGATGAAGGAAAGACGAAAGACTTGTTCGCATGATATCAACAATGCACAGCAGTGATTCTCTGGAATAGTAAAGAATCATGTTCTGGTGAATCCTGAGGATGAAGGCACTAAAAAAGCATCATCTAGGAAGTGCAGAGTGTGCTTGGTCAATGAGAAAAAGAGTGAAACAAAATTTTTTTTGTCAAAGTTGTCAAGTTCCATTGCATTCAGATAGTTGTTTCACAAGATATCACACACTCAAGAAGTACTAGAGGGTCTTGGGAGTCTGTCTACGAAGTTGGATTACATTCCCTAAAGGGTGAGTAGAGATATGCATGTTTTTCTAAGTTCACTCAAAAAAGTTCATTTTTCAGAAAAATGGCTGGGAACTGGGGGTTTTTCAGGGTAAATAACTGTGGTCAACAAAGTGTTAAGAACTCTTCTGTAGTATTTACATTCTCAGCTGTTTTGTTAAGTGTACAGGTCTTACAGGCATGTGTTGTGATGGGAAAGATGCATGCCCTTAAAAATCTTATTTTTGTAGTTCTATGTGTTTCTCTCCACAGATTCTTTAGTTGTTTTACTTTCTGAAGACCGATAGATATCCTTTTAATTTCCCTCATTGTATCTCCATTATTAGTTAGTAGTAATCCATGACATTCAAAACTCTCCACTTCTTCCTCATTGATACATATATCAGCTGTCTTGTTTGTTTTGTCAGTTGTCATCAATTTAGTTTTCTTCGCATTAAGATAGAGGTTTTGCTCTTCACTATTCTTACGGACTGACATAATTAGTTTTTCCATTCCTTTTTTTCTTGAGACTAGTGCATATATTTAAATATTTGAGCACTCTAGTAACATCAGATGAGAAATGCAGCTCTGAAATAAGAATAATCCAAGCCAAAACAGCTTTCAAACAAATGAGAAACACCTGGTGTAATCCATCTCTACCACTGAACATCAGATAAAACAAAGCATGTCCATGCTATATTCTTATCTAAAGCCAGTGATAATATTTTCATAACTGTCAACATCTTCATGAAGAAATAATAAAGCTATACAAGACACAGCATATTCTGTGATACAAATCTGTGATGAAAGAACATCAATTCACTGACCTGCAATGGTCGTGTCCCAGGACGTCCTGCTGGATTTGTACTAGTTTGTCTATATGATGAAGGCTGAATACACAAGTATATATATATATATATATATAAGTAAATATTCATGAACTAGCAAATACCAAATTATTCATCTCATTTATCAAGTGCGTATGTGAGAGGGAAGGAAGGAGAGAGCGTTATGAGAGAGAGAGAGTGTGTATGAGAGAGAGTGTATGAGAGAGAGATCTACATAAACTTATAACTTAAGTAAAACTAGTCATGTTTAGTATTGCTTATATTTTTTTTTTAAAACCAAATGTAAAAATTAAGTCCAAGTTTTCTACACTTTTCACTTACAGAAAATGAAAGCACAGAGTCATTTGTAGAATCAGTAGACAGAGGTATCTTCTTGGCATCCTGTAGAAAGAAGAAGAATTGCATCACTACATAATATATCACTTTCTTCAATTACCTGACTTAATATAAACTTCCTCCTTTCTACAAACAGTCCAATGTTCTGAAGCAGTGTACAACACATGGCTGCTGTAAACCAGGAAACATATCTGTTACTAAAGTATTAAAACAATTTGATCTCAATTTGAACACTATAGTTCTGTAATGAAACAACATGGATAGCAAACGTTAGCAAACATGAAACACTAGGTCTCACTACTGACAAACATCTTATCTGGAATTCTCATGCGCAAGGTCTAACAAAACTCGTCGCACAAAAAAAGTATACCAGTTAGCCAAAATTAAGCATTTCATTGATCAAGACACAAGAAAAACATACTACACATCACATACACATTTAGACTACTGCTCAATCTGGGATGGTTGCTCAGTATCAAATACAATGAGGTTTTACGCACTTCAAATGTGAGCAGCAAAGCTTATTAGTGACAAAAATCACGCACAAACAACAAATCAGAACATATAAAAAATCTGCCTCTTAGTAATAGGTTCCTATTCAACAAAGTCAAGCTGGTACATCGAATTCTATCACAGAACGCTCTGCTTTATCTAAGGAAACTGTTTAAATCTAACCCAAAGTGTAGCCAATCCTTAAACAATATTTGTCTTCCAAACTCTAGACTACATCTTTTCAAGAAACTGTTTGCTTATTCTACTACACATCTTTGGAATATCTTCCTATCCTATGTTAAAAAAAAAAAAGAAAAAAGCTACACTTCAACTACAACCTTTTCCAGTATCTATTTGATGTCAACTGCATGTCTCCATGATTCATAAAATTTACATGCCATTTCAGACTCTTCTTACAGACACTGAATTTAATCAACTATTTATTTTAAATAGTACTGAAACTGTAGTTTGGTAGACAGACATTAATGTTAGACTGCGAGAATAATTTTTTTAAACATACATGGAGTTACCTTCCGTGTTGAGTGAATGGATAAGAGTGAAGTGTGGATGCATTTTAATCTGCTTTATGTTTCTCAGCTTCAGTGTTAATTATATCTGTTATATGCACAGCATATTTGTAGAATGACTGGTAACAAAGCAAAAGTTGAGTGATAAAAGGCAGAATGTCAGATGAGCCTGCATGCTCAATTCTTAACCCTTTGGATCAGTCACTCAATCAATCAATCAATCTCTGGGTTTATTACAACAAGAGAAAAGCCATATAACATTTCATCAGGCTCACACTTTTTTGTTTCACAATTAACTGACAATGTCAATACATACCCCTAGTGGTGTGGACATTCTGTCCAAAGTCTCCAAGATTCTCTGTGCCGTTGCACTAGTGGTTGCATGGAATGTGCTACTGCTCCCTCTGTTTGCTGTGACTTGTTTCCTCAGTGGTAGTGAAGACTAAACATAAGATGTAAAACATGTAGTGAAGAATAAAAAGATTTAAAACATATAGTGAAGACTAAACATAAAACTTAAGCCTTATTCATGGGAATAGATTTCATGCAGCACTTCTTTCTTCACTCACGGACACTATGTATGCAGTGCAACCTAGTATGTCTTATGTTCTATACAGATATTCTCCATCTAACAGCCCTCCAGGTGAGAGAAATCATTTCTAACATGCCTGACTCAAGCAACACTGTAAATTGTTTTGAATGTTGAACATGCCACAGAATATCCAATTTTTGTATGTGCAGCAGTCTCAGGACTTGACCTATGGAATTTACATAGCCTGCATGAAGGGAAAAAAAAGATTAATGCTCCTACCCGATAAGGTGGCGATGAATATAATGTCTGTCTCTTTGAGGAAGCTCCGCCAAAACAGGTCTTTCCTGGGTAGAAAACTGACTTGTGGAAACTGTCACCAAATATTGATGAGTCACTCTGCTCAACAACAGAAAGGTAGGCACTTTGTTCAACAAAATAATAATGCAACCACTGATTACCTTTTGGACAAATAGTTACATATATTAACTTTTATGTAAAGAATCCTCAGTGTAGTTTAACTGAAAGCAGTAGCACCCTTCATTTGTATTCACTGACTGGATGAATGAACTTTTCAACAGGTCAATAATGAGCACGTAGACCCATCCAACTTTCTGCCCTGCCGCTCTCATGATATTGTGAGCATTCAGTTTAGTACATGTACGCTAAATACATTAACAAGTATAGGTAAATTTCAAATGATAAAACATTTACATTCTACCTTAATTTTCTCCCTTTACCTACACAGAATTATATGGAGCTTATCCTTTCAGTCCTAGGCATTACATAAGAACTCCAGCAGGCAAGTGTGCGCACGCACATGATGTAACATCAACTCTTTCCTGCTGTGTGTTAAATACTGTGTCAACATTTTTTAATATATAATATTTAAGTTGTATCTGGCATCAAATCAACATAAGCATATGAAAATTCCCAGAATACCTGCACTGAGTGCATCATTGCAATCACTACTTTTACTTGAAAAAAAAAATTGTAAAAAAAAAAAGACAAACCAGAGACAAACAGAATGTTTCCAAGAAACTGATGCCCTAAAATAGTTTTTATTTTACTTATGTTAGCAAGGGCCATGTTTCACAGCTGTTATTTTAGCTCTTCTTACAGTCTGCAATCACACCAAATCCAGTATTCTCACAGCCAAGCTTCTATGAAGGTATCTCTTGCGAACATTACAAGATGGGTTGTGGGGGTGGGCACACGTATGTTAAGAATGCCAGATGTAGCAGCCACTATTCCACGACTGACTGCTTGTTCCACGACCGTAAGCTGTGCCATATCATACATCTCTGTTGATACACCCAGCCTGGGTAACAGGGCAGGGATCACTACACTAGTCCACATGGTGGTGGAGCCTGCTAAAGAAGCAATGAACCCTTTCCTGCCTTTTAGCACCCCTCACAGAACAGCTGTCACAATACATTCTCAATTTAGCACAAAGCAATGCTTCAACACAATCACTGCATCAGCTTCAAAGAACATCATGCTCATAATTCCATGGAATGAACAGACTTTATTTTAGAAGTGTTAAGAATTGGGCAGGCGGGCCCATCTACCATTCTGGCCTTCATCATACAACTTTCATTCAGTCACAGATATTCAGCATTTGTTATTGAACATAATAAGCATGAAAAAGCGAATAATGAATAAGTAAATAATTAATAAGCCCTTTTTCCATACACTCCACATTCTGCTTTATGCAACCACATGAAATAAACTTTATTACATTCTCACAAACACATTTTTGGAACAGCAATATAATAAATACAACAATCAAGTCATACTTTACACTAATTTAGACTTTGACAGTACATACACCTTTACTTTTCACAAAGCAAATATGTTGGAGAGAACAACAGACATCTAGAAACATTTCACATTTGATGTAGTTCTGAAACAACTATCAGGTGCCAGCACAATTTCTACCACAATTCTTCATCACCCTTAGGCTTGTACAAATTATATTTCATGCTTTTGTTATGATTCCCCCCTCATAACACAGTCACGATCATTCTCAATTATTCTTTATCTACATTTGAACACTACAAACAATTAGTTACCACAGATCCAACCTGATTTCCCCAAACTCACCTTTACCTACATTTGAACATTACACACAAACAGATAGTTACCATAGATCCAAGCAAAAATGAGTTGAAGACTGGCTTCTCTTTAGATGGAGATACAATTGTTTTTTCCTTGGAAGATTCTGGACTCCAGAGTTTTTGTCTTTTAGCATCTGAAATAAGCAGAGAAATGTGTCATACACTTGAGAAGAATAACAAAATAACCAATAATTTGCATTTTTGAATTATTCTTATATCCTTCCCGTGCAGTTAAACGTCACATGGGGCTTGCAAGATAGTTCGCCGATTTTTCCTGTCTTCAGCGAGCCTTTCAACCTCATCAAGGGATTTTATGCCTGTTAATTTGGCATCTCTTAACTCTTTCCGTGCTTGTGGTCATTATAATGACGCTTCCAGTATACCCGGTGCGTGCTAATGATCATGATACTGATCATTAGTTTGTTTCAATAAAACAACCGGTTAACATTTAGATTGTACATATTTCGTCCGCGATTCCGGTGACATTTTCAAAATGGAGAATGCGTGCCTAGTTACGAGCGATGCCGAGCGAGAACAAGGACGCGAAGCATGGAAATTTTTCAATTTTTGACGATGTAGATAGGGGTATGGACATAGCCTATGCTACCCCGCTGCTCTTGAATGTTTTCTAAGTAGATTTAGACATATTTAGACAACTGGAGAAGCAGTTAGGAGGTTATTTCAGACATTCATTCAGCGGAAATGCAATACGGAGTCACAATACGAGATCGACAAGTAGATCTACACATCTCAGATGGTAAGCAGTGGTAAGTAGCACAGATCTAGACCTAGGCGATGGTGAGCTGGCCACAATCAATGTCTAAAAACATCACATTACTTCTTTTTTCCTAAAAAACTCTGCATTTATTAAATTTTCATTCATTTAGTTATACTTTGAAACATATTAAGTATACGGAAGTACATGGAAATACTGTTTTCTATTTCATTTTACAACTAGACCTCCTTACAGACCAAGACCCGCGTTTTTACTCCCGCATTCCAGAACACGTCCGTGTTTCTTCCTCCAGCACAGGAAGAGTTAGCAATGTCCTCTTTAGAGTTTCACGCAGTCTGCCTCTTTTTTTTTTGGCCTGTTGTCTTCCACTTTATAGCTTGTTTTGGGATTCTCTGATCATTTCTTCTCATCACATGATCAACATGTCCGTCTCCTTTTCCTGATCACCCATGAGACTGGTTGTTGTTCAGTCATCTGTCTTATCTCTGCATTGTTCTTGAAATCGTTCCACTTGATGCAGAGTATGTTCCTTAGGCATTTGTTTTCAAAAGAGTCTAATTTCTTTTCGATTTCTTTAGTTGTTTTCCAGCTTTCGCATGCATAAATGAGAGTGGATTTTACATTTGAATTGAATAGTCTTACCTTGGTTTTTGTGCTTGTAACTATTGAATTCCATATGTTCTCAGGATTCTTGAAGGTCAATGCTGCTTTTGCAATTCTAATTCTAACATCCTTTCTGGTGTCACCATCCTGGTCTATGTAGCTGCCAAGGTATGCAAATTGATTGACTTCTTCAATATCTGTCCCTTCTACGTGTATTTTTCCATTCTGATTAATGGGAATTTTCATTATTTTTGTTTTGTCCTTGTTAATTTCAAGCCCTATTTTGCTAGCCAGTGAAGACAGGCTATCTGTTTTTTCTTGCATGGAATTCACAGTGTTTTTATAAGAGTTATGTCATCGGCAAAATCAAGATCTTCCAGTTGGATCCCATGTACCCAGTTCTGTGTTACCTGTGCAGCATTTTTTCATTATGAAGTCTATTGTAATTCCAAAAAGCAAAGGAGACAGTATACATCCTTGTTTCACTCCTGTTTCACATCTGGAACCATTCACTCATCCCTTCTTCTGTCTTGACTGCACAAACATATCCATTGTAGAAGTCCTTAATGATGTTGACAATTTAAGATGGTATTCCATATAGTCTTAAAATTCTTCACAATGAATCTCCGTGTATGCTATCAAATGCCTTTTTAAAGTCTATGAAGTTCAGCATTAATGGTTTCTGCTTTTCAATATGTTCTTCAAGTATTATTCTTAGAGTAAAGATCTGGTCGAGACAGCTTCTCCCTTTTCGAAATCCTGCTTGTTCTTCTCTCATTGCAGTATCCACTATATCTTTGAGTCTATTCAAAATGACCTTGCATAACAGTTTTGACACAATTGATATTAAGGTTACTCCTCTCCAATTATTACAGTCACTAACTCTGCCTTTTTTTGGTATTTTAACAATGATTCCTTTTTTCCATTTAGAAGGGACCTTTTCTTCTTTCCAAAATCTTATTAAAGATTCTCTGTGTAGCTGTCTCATGTTGTCATTATTGATAGCTTTTAACATTTCAGGTGTTATTTCATATTCACCTGCAGCTTTGTTGTTAGCCATTAAATTCACTGCTGTTTCAATTTCATGCAATGTAATTTCACCTAGGTTGACATTTAACTGTGGGCTGTAAGTCAGTTTCAAGGTTTAACAGTTCTTTTGGGTGTGGTCGATTAAGTTTAACTCTTCCCGTACCGCGTAAAAAAAACACGGACGTTACGTTGGTACCGATGATGATGTTACATGGCCGAGCGGGTGTTTTCATATAAGGGGGTCCCTTGATAAAATTCATTGTAACAAACAAACTCCTTCATCAACACGTGTGTATCTCATATTAAAATAAGTGGAAATGAAAGAAGATTCCATAAATGAAGTTATTTATCATTAAAAAAAAACAAAGAATAGAAAAAAAACAACTACTCTGAAATGCTGGAACGATTTTTTGGCGCTAAAAATATTTTTTAGGGCTGAGCACTAAAATCAAAGTTTTACATACCTGAAATGTGCCAGAATCCAATGCAGAATGTTTATATCGGTATAGAAATATCGATAATTGCGGATGCTTTTGATATCCAATAAATCTAACAGATCTACAGATGTGAAAAACACATTTAGTAAGCTAGGTCTAGTCGGTCAGTATGACCATTCTACCAACCAACCTTGAAAAAAGTAGAAAAATTTACACTTTAATCGATCCACTTCTTCATTTCCTTTCTTTTCCAGCATGACCAGATGCTAAACTAGCTAAACTTTGGCCTAGAAGAGTTCTGTTTGGCTAAATGAAAAGTTGCATCAAGTTTTCAACGAAACAAATCAGAAGACTTAAAGGGTGGCGTGGGATCCGACGGTAAACCGCAACTGGACTTAAAGGGCAGCGCGGTACGGGAAGAGTTAAGTATTTCTTGGAAGTGTTCAGCCCATCTTTGCTTTTGGTCTTTACTTGATGTTAATAGGGTTCCAATTTTGCTAAGGATTGGTCTTTCTTTAGATGTAATAGTACCTGTTAGCCTCTTTTATATAAAGTTTTGCTGAATCCTGTTTTTGCTGCTTTCTCTGCCTCTTTCGCCATATTGTCTATGTATTCTCTTTTATCCCTTCTAGCTGAACTTTTTACTTTCTTGTCTATTTCTTTGTATGTTGCTTTCCCAGATCTTTTCCAAGATCTGTTTTTACACTCAACATGTCTAATTTGGCTACTTGTCTTTCATGTATGCACTTCCATGTGTTTTCTGATACCTATGCTTTTCTATTCCCCCGTGTGGTACCTGGGATCTGCAAAGAATAGGACCACTGTACCCTACCATGCATGATCGTAAAAGGCGACTAAGGAGGGTTCAGCATAGGGCCAGCAACCCTATCTGGTAAAAAAACTATCAGACTGCTACAGAAACGGAAGCAAGGGAAAAAGCAAATGCAGGTGGAACGAGAAATGCGAATCAGGAAACTGAGCCCATGAAGGTTGTGGATGAAAGCCAGCCACTGGAAGTCCCCAGCCCGACTGCAGACCTCCTGGAACCTAAACATAAGATGCAAATAGGCAGCTGGAATGTAAGAACACTAAACCAGACTGGAAAACTAGCACAAACCATCAAGGAAATGCACAGATACAAACTAGACATACTAGGAATACAAGAAGCAAGATGGACAGGACAAGGCAGAAGGAAATTAACAACACAGCACACAGAAGATACAATAATATGGTCAGGTAAAGAAGATCTTCATGAAGGAGTAGCAGCATTGATTATAACAAAAGAAGTATCAAGAGCATTGCTGAAACGGACCCCAATAAATGAGAGATTATTATATGCACGGTTCAACTCAAGATTCACGAAGCTGTCTATTATAGTTTGTTATGCACCAACAGAAGCAGCTGAAGAGGAATTAAAAGAAGATTTTTACAACAGCCTCCAAGCAACAGTAGAAACAATACCCAAGCATGATATGCTACTCATCTTGGGCGACTTCAATGCAAAAGTAGGTGAAGGAAATGAAGATAGAAGAAGAATCATGGGAAGAGAAGGAATTGGAGAAATAAATGAAAATGGAGAAAGACTGTGCAGTTTCTGTGAAGAAAACATGATGACCATCGGAGGGACAATTTTCCAACACAAAAACATCCATAAGGTGACATGGAGGTCACCAGATAAAACCATAGAAAACCAAATCGATCACATACTAATAAACAACAAGTGGAAACGGTCACTACAAGATGTACGAGCAAGGAAAGGAGCAGATGTAGGAAGTGATCACAACCTTCTGGTAGCAAAAATAAAACTAAAATTAAGGAAAGCCAAAATCGGAGAACACAGAAGATACATTTTGATACAAGCAAACTGATAGACCAGCAAACAAGAAATGAATTCTCAATAGTACTTAAGAACCGCTTCAGTGTCCTACAAGACGAAGCAGAAATGTCCATATTAGAGTTCAATAAAACACTACAGGAAACAGCAAAAGAGGTGCTGGGATATCGGAAAAGGAGAAAAGAGGAATGGATAAGCGAGACCACATGGGAAAAGATAGAGCAAAGAAAAGAAATCAAGAAAAAATTACTGAACACCAAATCACAACGGCTTAAAGAACGAGTTTTAAGTAATTATGCACAAAAAGACAAAGAAGTGAAGGAATCATGCCGTCAAGATAAACGTCAATATTATGACAATTTAGCAGAAACAGCAGAGAAAGCAGCATATACAAATGACATGAAAACCATATATAAAATCACAAAGCAGATGACAGGTAACTTCAACACAAGATGTGAAAGTGCAGTAAGAACACAAAATGGACAACTGGTCAGTGGAGAAAGAGAAAAAATTGAAAGATGGAGGGAACACTTTAACACCCTACTAAACAGAACACAAGCAGCACAAACAATAGACATACCTGAAGCAAAAACGGAACTAAACATCAATACAGGACCAATAACAATAAATGAAGTAAAGGAGGCGATAAAGAAGCTAAAATCAGACAGGGCACCAGGTGAAGATGAAGTGACTGCGGAGATGTTGAAAGCAGAAGAAACAGAAACACCAAAACAACTTTGCCGGATATTACAACAAATTTGGGATTTAGAAAAAGCCCCAGAGGAGTGGAAAACTGGTCTTATAGTAAAATTACCAAAGAAGGGTGACCTCAGAGATTGCGGGAACTGGAGAGGCATTACCCTACTGCCACTCACCAGTAAAGTATTTTGCAGAATAATCATCAACAGAATTGTACCAACACTTGAGGAAAAACTTCGGAAAGAGCAGGCAGGATTTAGGAAAGGAAGATCATGCATAGACCACATATTTGTACTTAGACAAATATTAGAACAGGCAAATGAGTGGCATAGCACAACATATGCATTATTCATAGATTTTGAGAAAGCCTTTGACAGTGTCAACAGAGATGCACTGTGGAAAATCCTAAGATGGCATGGCCTCCCCCATAAAATAGTTAATGTAATCAAAGCCCTATACAAGGGTTTTCAGTGCAAAGTTATCTGTGGAGAACATACCTCCAGCAGCTTTAGGGTACAAACAGGAGTGATACAGGGATGTGTACTATCACCAACATTATTTATCTTGGCAGTAGACTGGTTAATGAAGGAGGCAACATCAAACGCAGAGGATTACAATGGACCCTTGACACAGTGCTGGAGGACCTTGACTTTGTGGATGATATTTGTCTATTATCAAGCAGTCACAAAGATATGCAAGATAAAATAAACAAGCTAACTCAGAATGCAAACAACATAGGACTAAAGATCAACGTAGGAAAGACAAAGTTAATGAAGCAAAATGTGAACAACAGAAATGTACTCAGAGTAGATAACAAGTTAGTGGAGGAGGTAAACGAATTTGTATACCTTGGCAGCAGAGTAGTAGAAAATGGAGACAGCACAGAGGACATCAACAGCAGACTTACTAGAGCAAACCAGGCTTTTGCAATGCTGCAGAATATATGGAAATCCAAAAAACTAAGCATAAATATGAAAATCAGGATATTTAAGAGTAATGTTCTAAGTGTACTACTCTATGGAAGCGAATGCTGGAAAATCACCAAAACCATAGAAAACAAGTTGAATTCTTTCCAGACTAAATGTTTACGAAGAATTAGAAAAATATTTTGGCCAAACACTATAAGAAATAACATCTTATTAGCAGAAATGCAGATGAAACCACTGACAACAATTATTGAGGAAAGACGCTGGCGATGGTTGGGACATGTGTTCCGAATGACTGACAACTCACTACCAAAAATAGCACTAAGATGGACACCACAGGGGAGCAGAAGTAAGGGTAGACCAAAAGAGACATGGAGAAGAACAACAGAAAGGATGTTGAGCAATAGAGGGCTCACCTGGGCAAGAGCAGAAAAAAAGGCGAAGGACAGGCATTTGTGGAAAACCCTTGCGGAAGCCCCATGTGCCCTGGGCACTTAAGGTTCAGAGAGAGAGAGATGCTTTTCTATTTGGTTTTTTCAGTCCAGCGCTTGCTTTTTCTGCTGTGATTATGGTTGTGCTGTAAGAATTTCATAATTCATCTATACCTATCTCCTTACTTCACTGGGTGTTGTGGAATGATTGGCAAGTTCCTGATTGAAATTACTGTTAGTATTCTCTTCTTGTAGGCTGTGGCTGTTTATCTTTCTGTGTACTGATTTCTTGTGTTGGCTTCTCAATTTTAGTTTTATTTTCCCTATACACAGGTTGTGATCACTGTTAACATCTGCACCCCTATAAGCCCTTACATCTATAAGAGATGCTCTGTATTGCTTCTGAATTATTAGAATTTGTTAAAAAAAATTCTCTGAAACATTAACTGGATCTATGAATGTCTCTCATATATGCACACACATACACGTATACAGATATACACACATTCATGTGTGTATTTGTATACATGTATGAACATGTGTAACTGCATTTGTATGTGTTTATGTCTATATATGTGTATTACAAATACATTTGTATACATATGGGGTGTGTGTGTGCATGTGTGTGTGAGTGAGAGAGAGAGAGAGAGACAGCATGTTTATGTGTATGCATGTTTATGTGTGTATATATGTATATGTATGCATGTGTTTGTATATTTGTGGTATGTACTTGCATGTATATCTGCATGTACCTGAGTATATGAAAAGTATAGGTGTGTGTGTATATATACAAGGGGCGTTCAGAAAGTAAAGCATCACATCGGTTTGTTTTTTTTTAGCTAATAGTGAAGATAGAAGCATGAAATTTTGCACTTTAAATATGGCATGTGCTCATTGCGTGAACCAAATTGCACCGCAACTGGCCAAAGAACATGGCCGCCCTAAGTGTTGAAATGGAGCGTGTTACCAACTTGCGGTATAAGCAGCGAATTGATAGAATTTCTCGTTGCAGAGAAGGAAACTGTTGTGAACATTCACAAGTACCTATGTGATGTGTATGGAAGTTTTGCAGTCAACAGGAGTACAGTCAGTCGCTGGGTTCAGAGAATCAAAGAATCAATAACTGGAGATAAGGAGTTGCATGACTGGCAGCGCAAGGTAGAAATACTGAAATGCACTGAGGGCATTATTCTTACTGATAGGCGTATCATTACTCAACAATTGGCTTTAAAGCTGTCAGTCAGCAATAGCAGCGCAAATGCAGTTATAAAAGCTCTTGGATTTTCTAAGGTTTGCGCAAGATGGATTCCTCAAAGTCTCATAAATGACCATCGATTGCAAAAGAAAGCAATTTCTTCTGAATTGTTGGAGCGTTTCAATGCTGAAGGAGAGAACTTTTTGTCTAAAAACGTAACAGATGATGAAACTTGGAGACATCATTTTGAATCTAGACATAAAGTAGACATGATGGAGTAGCATTATCTGCAATCACCACGAAGAAAGAAATTCAAGACAACTCCTTCAGCTGGAAAGGGTATGATCACTGCCTTTTGGGACACTGAAGGTCTGATTCTTGTGGATGTTATGCCAAGAGGAGAGACAATCAATTCACAATCTTACATTAAGACATTGAAAAAATCAATATTTTCGCAGAGTTCGGCCACACAAGAATCCAGCAGACCTGCTTCTCCTTCATAACAATGTGCGCCCTCACACAAGTCTGGAAACACGGGAAGCAATCACCAAATTGGGCTGGACTGTACTACTCCATCCATCCTATAGTCCCAATTTGGCACTCTCTGATTTCCATCTGTTTGGTCCACTTAAAGACGCACTCCAAGGGGTAAGATTTGAAGATGACGAAGGAGTGAAGAAATGGCTACATAATCAAGAGAAAATCTGGTTTTGCGCTAGCATAAAGCTGTACAATTTGATGGGGATTATGTTGAATAATACAGATGTTTACATGACATATCCATGTATATTGTGTATAAATTCATGCTTTTTTCAATAAACAGCTCCTGAGAAAAATGATGTGGTGCATTACTTTCTGAATGCCCCTCATATACACTGTCAAAATCTAAATTAGTTTAAAGTATGGGTTGAATGTTGTATTTTTTTAATACTGCTTTTTCTATTAATTTGTTAGTTCTGAATGAATGTAAGTTTATTTCATGTAGTTACATAAATCAGAATGTGGAGTGTATGGACAAGAGATAGTGTATTATTTAGTTATGTAATCATTTAACTGTTTCTTCATGAGGGAAGTCAAGAGAATCCTTGCATTTAAGAAAAGACAAGAAAACACAGAAATCAAGAGAGTTATGTTTGAGAAAAGACAAGAAAACATAGGAATCAAGAGAGTTGTGTTTGAGAAAAGACAAGAAAACACAGAAATCAAGAGAGTTGTGTTTAAGAAAAGACAAGAAAACATAGGAATCAAGAGAGATATGTTTGAGAAAAGACAAGAAAACATAGGAATCAAGAGAGTTATGTTTGAGAAAAGACAAGAAAACATAGGAATCAAGAGAGTTATGTTTGCGAAAAGACAAGAAAACACAGAAATCAAAAAAAGTTATGTTTGAGAAAAGACAAGAAGACATAGGGAATCAAGAGAATTATGTTTGAGAAAAGACAAGAAAACACAGAAATCAAAAAAAGTTATGTTTGAGAAAAGACAAGAAAACATAGGAATCAAGAGAGATGTTATGTTTAAAAAAAAAAAAAAAAGGCAAGAACACATAGGAATTAAGACTGTCTTTTAAAGCAATTTAGACATAACTGATTCATCAGAGGTTCAGACATATTTGAATTCTCTTCATTAAATCAGAAATCTGCATCTCATCATGTGAATCATCTTGCTCATCAGAAAACCCAAGAATGAAGATGGTCTGATGGAGGAAAAGAAGAAAATGGGAAACAGGAGAGAGCAAATGGCATGAGGATAGATTAAAAAAAAAAAAACCCATGGAAACAAGTTGCTCATGTGGATAGATAATATGGAAATCAAGAGTCTCTGTGCATGAGAATAGATAAGAAAACATGAAAATCAAGATTACTTGTGTGTGAAAGATGAAAACATGGAAATAAAGAAAGTCATGAATGAGGAATGATAAAACATGAAAACCAAGTGAGTTGTGAATGAGGACTGATAAGAAAACATAGAAATCAAGAGAGTCCTTGTGTCTGAGGAAAGATCAGAAAATGATGTGGAAAACCTTACCTGGCTGAGATATATCAGAAGACCTGCCAGCCCTCCCTACTGACACCATGATAGGTTGAATCTGAGTCCTTTCTGTGTTCTGTCTAAGTGTGTCATCCAAGGTCTCTGGTTTATGTAATGCAAGTTCATCCTTTGTCTGCTGTGTCTCCTGAACATGACCTCGAGATCCAGACAACCCTAAAGGAAATAAAAACAATGCTTTAGAATATTCTCACTTTAATGTTACTGTCAAAGCACCTTTTGACAATCAACAATCAAGTTTTCATGATGACTTACTACACTGTCCAAGCTGTTAAGTCTGTGGGAAAATGATCAGAAATTCTATGGAATGGTTTCTTGGAAGGATAAAAAATAAATCAGCTAATTCTTCACTTCAGAGAACAACACCATAAGTAACCTTCAAGTAGCTAGAGGATCCAGCTGTAGAGCCATGAGATGCCAAAGTGTCAGATGAACTAGGAAAATATCTAATAGGGGACTTTAGTTCACGAAAAATACCAGGATTTACAGTGTTCTGTGGGAAACACCTTAGCATAAAAATGATTTATTACTTTCTGTACAAATTTACAAACACTCATCCAGGAAACTCATATCAATAAGTTTTGTTCTTTCTTGTATCCACCCACCTTAGCCCAGATGTAGCCTCAAATGAATGGAACCAACTTTAACAGCTGTACTTTCCACATCCTGAAAACTGTACGTACAGTATTCTAATGCACCCTAAAGGCATTTTTTTCCTAACAAAGAGTGTAACACCCACTTCTTACAGCTGCTTCTAGAGTCCATGAACATGGAACAGTGCAAGCCCAGTCTTCATCAGAGGTTCAGACATATTTGAATTCTCTTCATTAAATCAGAAATATGTATCTCATCATGTGAATCACTTTCTTGCACCTTCACAGATTCAATGGATAACTTGTATCTGTCTTGAATTACAGCTGAATATCTCTAGTCATGTGGAAGAAAGGCATGTGTATACATGCATTAAATTACAGCAGAGAATGCAAAAGCTAAAAATATGCACATACACAGCCAACAAAACTTACTGGAAACAGAAAGATTATTGAGTTTCTTCGAGTCCAATGTTTGACTGAAGCTGTCTGGACTTAATCTACTGATGCCTGGCATATTTCCATCATTATGTGTATTCACACAAGGCACTCCTACATATCAAAAGATAATTTATTTACAAATATTCCCAATACTTGTACACTGAAAAAAAAAAACTGGCACAAATTATCTTCAGTTACTTGTTACTTTTTTACAAGTCTTTACCTTAACACAAACACATCAATCAGAGCTTAACATGAATATATCAGTCAGAACTTAACACAAACACATCAGTCAGAGCTTAACATGAATATATCAGTCAGAACTTAACACAAACACATCAATCAGAGCTTAACATGAATATATCAGTCAGAACTTAACACAAACACATCAGTCAGAACTTAACATGAATATATCAGTCAGAACTTAACACAAACACATCAGTCAGAACTTAACATGAATATATCAGTCAGAACTTAACACAAACACATCAGTCAGAACTTAACATGAATATATCAATCAGAACTTAACACAAACACATCAGTCAGAGCTTAACATGAATATATCAGTCAGAACTTAACACAAACATATCAGTCAGAACTTAACATGAATATATCAGTCAGAACTTAACACAAACACATCAGTCAGAGCTTAACATGAATATATCAGTCAGAATTTAACACAAACACATCAGTCAGAACTTAACATGAATATATCAATCAGAACTTAACACAAACATATCAGTCAGAACTTAACATGAATATATCAGTCAGAATTTTACACAAACACATCAGTCAGAACTTAACATGAATATATCAGTCAGAACTTAACACAAAAACATCAGTCAGAACTTAGCATGAGTATATCAGTTAGAGCTTAACATGAATATATCAGTCAGAACTCAATGCAAACACATCAGACAGAACTTAACACAAACACATCAGCCTGAACTTAACACAAATTACAAAAATGAGAGCCAAGAGTCTGCAAGTTTCACAACAAAATAACCTTAGATACCATAATTTCTAAGAGTAAAATTCTGTGAATGAAAGAAATTTAAATGAGAACTATGTTAATCTTCAAGCTCTCTTGCGATATCTGAGCAAATAGGGTTCAGGTTATTTGAATGTATGAACGAAGAAAAGCTTATCTGGAGTCTTTGACACATGACAGGCTTATCAGCTCCTCTTTCATAAGAAAACTAACAGCCAATAAATATGATTTCTGCACCTGGAAAGTCGCTGGAGCCCTGTTTGTGCCCTCCTATACCTGTGAGGTCACCGGTGCCTTCTTTATGCCCTAATACAACAGGCTCTGATTGATTCTCATCTTCAGCAGAATCTGACGATGACTGATTCTGATCCAGACCAACAATTCCATCTCCAGTCGTGTGCTGAACAGGCAGGCCCACAATGAACTCACCGCATTCTTCTGAAGAGGATGCTGCCTTGAAAATATAAAAACATTACAAACAAATACTAAACAAATGGCAACACAGCCCTCCATCAGTTACAATAAACAATTCATACACTCATTTACAAATTTCAGTCTCAACAATCCAGCTATAAGAAAGTTACCGTAGGTTCACGCTAACAACAAGTTTCTGTGCTTCATTTACCTGCTATAAACTTGAGCAGTATAGTCCCAAATTCATTCAACATATGTATTTTAAGTGAATATTCTGCTTCTCTTTCATGCCTCGACTAATGCACGTGCGAAGTATTCTCGTTACCTGCAGCCTGCAAGCTTTTGTCCTAACACAGGAACATCGGGTATCAATTTTTACACTTATCCAAGTCTGTTTCCAAATTTCACGTGACAAATCAATCCACTATCAACTGCGTTACTTTCACATCTATAAATATCTCACACATAACACATGGTAAATGCTTGGAATATTTGTAACTTACACGGAAAAAGCTGGCGAAACAGAACCTGGCTACACTTCATGTTAATAGTCCTGCAAAAATATTCTTTGTATTCACATTTCTAACCCAGGTCTGAAGTCTGACATGTAATAACTTTTTCACTCTGAACTCATTTATTATAAGGACTTCCCTACTGTCTCCAAGACTTCGTTTTTCTGTTAAACTTTAAAAATAAAAGTTCATTAATCTCAGTTTACACAATTAAGAAAAAAAAAAAAAGAAGTAAAGAACTGATACAATTTAAAATAAAGTGAACTACGCTAAAACCATTGTCTCCTTCCTTATATACTTTTCAGTGTTGGGACAGACGTCTTCAAATGGCTCGGCTATCTACTTCAAATAATGGGTTAACATCAAAGAAATTTTTCTTACAGATGCTGTCTAAGCATCCCATGTGGGACCCAGGTAACAAAATACAAAAAATGTAAAAATACAGGTTACTGCATCTTTCTGATAATGATGGCACTGAAATAATCAAGCAAGATGTGTACAGATTAAACCATCCAATAACTCAGTAAACTTTCATTCATTGCACTCCATGTGAAGCAGTGTTGGTAATCATGATGTGTTCTATACAACTGATTAAACCTAAACATTTCATTTATCTGATCAACCAATTCTTCACTGATGACAGCCAGCAACAATTGGGCAAAATGCGTGATAGTGCAGGTCTACATAGTAGGAATGTGTCTTTTGAGAAAGAGTTTTACATTTCAGAACCAAGGTGCCAATGACGCAAACCAAGAGTCTGCAATCTGAATAACCACCATGCAGATTTTTAAAGAAAATGCCTCCTTTCACCGACATTACCTGATCAACATCACCTGCTGCCTGTCTACCACTCTCCCAGTGTGGTCCAGACCACCATGATGGTGTCAATAAATCCTTCACAGATCTTCTCAGCTTTCCAAAGAGCGTCTAAGAAAATACCACATTACAACAATAAATCACTATTAATGTCTAAGAGTGAGAAAATACCACATTACAACAAATCATTATTACTGTAAAATAAAAAAATAAGTAACACCTTAAGTACTTGCACTTTCCTTCCAATAAAAAAGGCTTACTAGCCAGCAGATATCAGCTGTTGTGGGTTTTTGCTGAGCATCATTTCGCTGAACTGACCCTGTCATGGCTGATTCTACCAACTCTGGATCTGCATAATCAGTCAGAGTAACATCAAACAGCATTTATTTTGAAGGTCCAGTTTCTCTGTGCTTGCAAACTTTCAAGTCTATTCCTTGCTTCATCCTCAAATGATGCTGCACAGCATTTCTCTCAACATAACTCAGCCTTAAAAATTCTTTGCAGACCCCCCCCCCCCCTACACCTGATAGAAAAGTATCGCCTTGATTACTCACAAATGTTGTATCACATATCTCAGTTTTGGTCAATGCTACACACCTCAACTATCTGTAAAATAGCAGACCTTAATAAGTGACTAAACAGTGCTTTCACACCAGTAATATCAGATGGGCACCTTTTTTACCATCCATCAAACAGATTTAGCAAATTGCTAAAGGAACATACAACTAAGACAATACTGCCCTGACATCCTGGCCCACTCTGCTACTACATTCTTTTTTTTTTTGGGCATATCATGGAATATTAAATCACTGCAATCTGGAGAAAATCTTACATTCTTCCCATGCCATGCATCAATTTTTTTATGCTTCCGGTACACACACAATTGATCGTTGGTCTGTTTCAATAAAAGAACCGATGTAACATTTAGACTGTATATATTTCATCCACGTTTCTGGTGACACTTTTCAAAATGGTGAAAGAGTCCTTAGATACGAGCGATGCCGAGCAAGAAAAAGGAAGAGAAACATGGAAAATGTTCAGTTTTTGATGATGTATATAGGGATATATATATATAAACAAGCTATCAAGTGGAACACAACAGGCCGAAGAAAAAGAGGCAGACTGCGTGAAACTCTGAAGAGGACATTATTAAGAGAGGCCAAATTAACAGGCATAAAATCCTTTGATGAGGTCGAAAGACTCGCCAAAGACAGGAAAAATTGGCGAACTACTTTGCGAGCCCTAAGTGACATTTAACGGCACGGGAAGGATATAAGATATATAGGGGTATGGACATGGCCTGTGACCACCCCACTGCTCTTGAATGTATCCCAAGTAGATCTAGACATATTCAGATGACTAGAGAAGTAGTTAGGAGGTTATTTCAGACATTAATTTAGTGAGAATGCAACACAGAATCAGAATATGAGATCGATAAGTAGATCTAGACATCTCAGATGGTAAGTAGTGCATATCTAGACCTAGCCGATGGTGAGCTGGGCACAATCATTGTCTAAAAACATCACATTACTTCTTTTTTCCTAAAAAACTCTGCATTTATTAAATTTTCATACATTTAGTTATACTTTGAAACATAATAAGTACATGCAAATACTGTTTTCCATTCCATTTTACAACTATACCCCCTAACATATCAAGACCCGCGCTTTTACTCTGGTAAGCAACTGAATGTCCGCTTTTCTTCCTTGGCACGGAAAGTGTTAAATGTCACTTAGGGCCCGCATGGTAGTTCACCAAGTTTTCCTGTTTTCTACTAGCTTTTCAACCTTATCAAGGGATGTTATGCCCACTAATTTGGCCTCTCTTAACAATGTCCTCTTTAGAGTTTCACGCGGTTTCCCCTTTTTCTTCAGCCTGTTGTGTTCCACTTGGTAGCTAGTTTTGGAATTCTCTGACTGTTTCTTCTCATCATGTGACTATCTTCTCTTTCTGATCACCCATGAGACAGGTTGTTGTTTGCTCATCTGTCTGTAACAGAATTTCTACAGGGTTACCCAGAGTTAAGTTGTTATAACTGAATCCTTATTTACATATTAAGAATATGTAAACTAAGCTCCTGTTTTAATGGTGATAATAACGTGTAATTTTCTTTTTTGTATAAGATCATACTTCACCTTTTTTTAAAATTTTGCTACTAAATGGTCTTTTAAATGTACATTTGTTACACTAGGTGCGCAAAACTAGCATACACAATTTTACAATATCAAACGCAAAATGTAAAATATATGGATCTCTGCTGAATGTGGCATTTCCAAGTTTCACAGGAAGATTCAAAAGCATTTATTTTAGGTTAGTTTTTTTTCACAATCTGTAATTGTAAGTATTCCACGTTGTGCATGACAATAATAAAAATGTGTCTGCTTCTTGATAAATCTGTGGAAGAGGATATTCATCAGTCTTAAAAGATTTATTCGGAAGTGCCTGGTTGATCTCACGTGGGATTTTGAAGGTATAATCAGCTTACCAATTTCCTGTCGTATGGTTTACTGGACGCCTGTCTTCTCTTTGTTTTAATTTTGCCACCTTCACTAGCCATGCTTAGCGGCCGACTGTAGTTCAAAGATATTGTAATAGTACAGGAATGAGAAATTATCCATTTACATCGCGCTGAGACATTGCGACTGCGTTTGTCCAATAAAGATGGCGGTAATCCGTGTTGTTTGTGATTGGTCGATTGGAAGGTCACATGTCGTCGGTAACTAGAGTTGAATATTCACGTCAACGTGTCGAAAACCGCCGCAAATGTCTTGTATAGTCTCCGCTACTCAGAAAGAAGAAACATGTAATACAGAGTTAATATATTTCTCAGAAATATACCTTAATATATTTCTGACTGTCTTCAAGCTTCCACAGATACAAAATACACTGATGCCTCTGTAAAACACGACATCAAATGGATGCCACTTTATCTGGTCCAGCTTCACCGAATGAGAAAGAAGAAAGAATATCCCTCTACAACGCGATGCGCCAGCCGCAGCTGAAATCTTTGAACCTCAAGAACCGCACTACATCCAAGCACAGTACTGTTTCTTTATGACAGAAACTCTTGGATGTACCTCTTTCTGTAAAATATGTCATAAAATTGTATCTGCCTCTGTGATTCTTGTTTTCACCAGTTATTTAGTGGTGAGATTTTATCGTCTCATTCTTACAGTCAGAGTCATTTGCATGTCCCTTATGGAACTTTGGCTCCCTAACAGCTCTCCTGTAAGCCTCTCTCTTGTAAGCAAGATGCCCTGCTGCTGATGCATCCATTTGCAGATCATGTACGATGTCCTGCAACCATCTTCGCCTTGGTCTTCCTCTTTTTTTTCCATCATGTATCCTTCCATGACGGTCTTCTCTAGATTATCATGACATTTAATGTGTCCAAAATATTTAAGTTTTCTTTGTTTAATCCTCTTTACTAGCCAACATTCTTCACTATTAAGTTCTTGTAGTATGGATATATTTGTTCTTGTTTGTGTCCATGATATTTGAAGAACTCTTCTGTAGCATTTACTTTCAAATACTTAACAGAGGAACTGTACATATACTTGTTTGTTAGACACAGAGGAACTGTACATATACTTGTTTGTTGGACACAGAGGAACTGTACATATACTTGTTTGTTAGACACATAGGAACTGTACATATACTTGTTTGTTGGACACAGAGGAACTGTACATATACTTGTTTGTTAGACACAGAAGAACTGTACATATACTTGTTTGTTAGACACAGAAGAACTGTAAATATACTTGTTTGTTAGACACAGAGGAACTGTACATATACTTGTTTGTTGGACACAGAGGAACTGTACATGTTTGTTTACTGGGCATAGATAACACATTTTGGCACAGAGGAACTGTACAACATGTATTTGATTGGGCACAAAAGAACCACACAACGTGCATTTGTCTGGGCACAGAGAAACTATATAACATACATTTGTTGCATAGAAGGGAGCACATATAATGCATTCTTACATCCTTCCCATGCTTTTAAATGTCACATAGAGCTCACATGGTAGTTCGCCAAGTTTTCCTGTTTTCAGCAAGCTTTTCAACCTCATGAAGGAATTTTATGCCTACTAATTTGGCCTCTCTTAACAATGTCCTCTTTAGAGTTTCATGTGGTTGAGCTCTTTTTCTTCTGCCTGTTGTGTTCCACTTGGTAGCTTGTTGTGGGATGCTCTGACTGTTTCTTCTCATCACGTGACCGATATATGTCCATCTTCTTCTTCTGGTCACCAGTAAGACAGATTGTTTTTCACTCATCTGCCTTATCTCTGCATTGTACTTATAATGTATTCTTATCTTATCTTATATCCTTCCTGTGCCGTTAAACGTCACATAGGGCTCGCAAAGTAGTTCGCCAATTTTTCCACTTATAATGTATTAGAGACGTATTAGAGTAATGAGTATTATGTATTAGAGACATTAATATAATGTATTAGGAGATGGACATATGTTGGTCACTTGATGAGAAGAAATGATCAGAGAATCCCAAAACAACCTATCAAGTGGAACACAATAGGCCGAAGAAAAAGAGGCAGACCGCGTGAAACTCTGAAGAGGACACTGTTAAGAGAGGCCAAATTAACAGGCATAAAATCCTTTGATGAGGTTGAAAGACTTATAATGTATTAGAGACGTTAAAAAAATGATGACTTGCAGTGTCATATGGATACTGACATAATAGCCATTATGTAAGGTGATGTAACTATATTCTGTTGACAATATAGTGCAGCATTTCTCAGGATTGTTCAGGTTACTGCCCCTCTTTTCTCCCAGGCCACATCCACAACACCCCCCTCCCATTATGTGCAATGCCCTATTAAACTAGTATATGTATTCTTACATACTTCCTGTGCCATTAAACGTCACACAGGGCCTGCATGGTAGTTCACCAAGATGTCCTGTCTTTAGGGAGTTTTTCAATCTCATTAAGGGATGTTATGCCCACTGAACTGGCTTCTTTTAACAATGTCCTCTTTAGAGTTTCACGTGGTCGACTTCTTTTATGTATATATATTACATAACTAAAAACTTCAGCAAGCAAACCAATTAAACAATATGAAGGAATATATTTATAACTCACCTACTGCATTATTTTCTCAACCTTAAAATGATGGATGAGTTTCTCAATATCAGGTTAGAAAGTGCTAAGAAGGAAGTCATTACTGCCCCCATATGCTGCTTCATTTACCATTAACACCTCCCCTCCACTGCTCCCCTACCAACACCTTTTCCCTCACTGCTTCCCGGTCCTTACCAGTGCCCACAGAGAGACGCTGATCTAATGCTATGTGTCTAGCTAATTGTTGAAATTGTGTCTAATCATCCTTTTCAATTTGTTCATGTTACCTACTGAGTTGGGCTGATAACTTGCTACTAGTCTACATTTCTAAAACAAAAATAAATGAAAAAAACATGATAAAGGATAACTTACATCTCAGCATCATTAACTGCAAGTAAGTATGACAGACTTCTTCCACATTCTGTATGCTTCTTCCTAATTCTAATATAAATATGTTGTTTTTCTTTTTTCCTGTCACTTCTCTTGAACTCATTCAGATATTTCTTCCTAATTCTTTTTGTCTCGAGTTTTCCACTGGTTATAATGCTCTATCATGGTTTTCTTCACTTGACTTCTAAACAATTTTGATTGTTTTCTTAAGGTTAGTTTAATTATTTTTTTTAAAAATGTTCTCAAACTTCTGTGAACTTCCTCGATGGTTTTTCCAGCTGCCTGTGATACTCATTGCATCTTTCTCTACAGAACAAAAAATACGAGTTGCAGACTGATTTAAAAAAAAAAAAAAACAACTGACAGACAGACATGGATGGACAGATCCCAACACGAGGAAAAATATCACAAAGATTTAATGATAAAATTAGCTCCATTGTCAGGCTGACATAATTTTTTAGTCCTGAAAATGGGAAAAAGGATCATCTCCATTAATCCTCATCTATTTCTATTCTTATCATCCACCAGCACCTGTGACACATCAGTAAACCAGGACTCCGTTAGCCTGGTCAGTACTGACCTGCCTTCTCACTCAAAAGATTGCGGGTATCAAGTCCGGTACTGACTCCTCCTAGTCAACCCACTGTACAGGTGGTTATATGACATACTAGTGTTGATGAATGGATGCATCAGCAGCAGGCCATCTTGCTCACAACCGAGAGGCCTACAGGAGTGCTGTTGGGGAGGCAAAGTTCCGCAAGGGACATGCATATGAATGAATGTTGATGACAGTCAGAGAATATATTCTATATGCACAGTTAGAGGGACATCAGATAACAGTAACTGCAGGAAAACAGGACATCACATAGAAATGAGTTATTTAAAAAATGTACTTGGATTGAACCTACAATCAGTGAACTAGAGCAAACAGTAAGGGACTTGGTTTGAGCCTACAGTCAGTGAACTAGAGTAAACAGTAAGGGACTTGGATTGAACCTACAGTCAGTGAACTAGAGTAAACAGTAAGGGACTTGGTTTGAGCATATAGCCAGTGAACTACAGTAAACATCCTGTCTATAGTAAAGGCATGCAGCAACTCTGTTATAATGATTTCAAGGAAGCGGAAGCAGTACATGTTTGCTGAATGTATTTACACATGACAGCTGTGAACAGATGTGAACAAGTGCCTTCTTGTCCACTCAGCTGTGAAAATGAGTACCTCATATTTATGTTGGAGAAACTTCATTTGAATATGCACTTACCAGATGAGATGACTAAGTTGTAATGAGCACATGGTTGTATGAAGCTTGTAATATTAGCACTAACACCATCAGTAAAAATCATTCCTCTATGTCATGAAATCTATCATCTTCTTCATGGTAATCAAAAGCCTCATCTTCAATGTCACCCAAACTTTCACCCCCTTCAACATCATCAAAAACTTCATGCACTTCATTTTCATCAAAACCATCAAATGTTTCATAATCATCATAACCATTACACTCTTCATTCTCATCAAAATCAGCATACTGTTCAGCATCATCAAACTCACAACAGTTTCCATTTTCATTAAAACCATTAGAGTTTTCATCAACTTCACCATTTTCATTGTCACCCCCACAATTTTCACAAATACCACACGCATCTCCACTTCCATTTGAACCACCATACCATTCATTTTCATCAGAACCACCATACCACTCATTCTCATCACAGCCATCATACCATTCATTTTCACCAGAACCACCATACCACTCATTTTCATCAGAACCACCATACCATTCATTCTCATCACAGCCATCATACCATTCATTTTCATCAGAACCACCATACCATTCATTCTCATCACAGCCATCATGCCATTCATTTTCACCAGAACCACCATACCATTCATTCTCATCACAGCCATCATACCATTCATTTTCACCAGAACCACCATACCATTCATTCTCATCACAGCCACCATACCATTCATTTTCATCAGAACCACTACAGTCCTCATTCTCATCACAGTTGGCACATTCTGTATCTTCAAAAAAACTATCAGTATGTTTAGTTTCTGTCCACCTTCCACATTTTATGTTTCTATTCCCATCAAACTTCTCATTATCACAAAAACTTCCACTTTCATCATGACACGTGCTCCTGCCACCATGATTGTCACACTTTGTCTTTCTGCCATGTTCTGATGTGTCTTTAGAACAAACACTAGTCTCCGTGTTGTCACAACGTGCACCACTGTCACTACTGCAACAATCATGTTTAGTTTCACAACTGTTATTAAAGCCCTCATTTTTGCAAGACGTAACTCCCGTCAGGCCCTGCACATAAAAGTCACTCTCATGAGGCTGTTTTGCATTCGGACTGTGCTCATCCACGTAAGAGCAAGAGCACAGCTCCTGTTTACAAGCAGCACATCTGCGTCTCTCAGCCTGATAAGGTCCAGGCATACTTGAGCTTTACACTGCACAAAATGCATACAACGTTGGCTCTGTGTGGAGACAAGAAACACAAGACATGTAAGAAGCTGAAGGAATTATGGAATATTTACAAGAATAAAAAGGGCTCAAGAACTAAAAGGAAATAAATAAACCATGAAACTGGGAATATATGTGTAAATGACTTACAAGGATTTACTCACTAAACAAACAAAAGAAAAAGCATGGATGATTCATTCATTCATGCGACGTGTCATTTCCAGAACGTCCCTATCACAGCCTCCCTTGTGCAAGTTGACCGACGTCTTGCAGTGATGTTGAAAGGGTCAAATTTAGCTGTTTCCTGTTCCTCTCTTACATTCCTCAAGTTTTCGGTGTAGATGTTAAACGAGTATGGAGAAAGGACATATACATCAAACCAACCTGATGTTTCAGCATCTACCCTCACAGCTCCATGCTGATCCTGCTACAGTCTGGCAGTGAGAGGTACCAGATGACTATACATGATACATGAGCTAAATTATTATTGTTATTATTTGCCATGGCAAACAGCAATGGCAACCCTGCTTCTCCATCTTGTCTGATCCTTGCCACACATGTGACAGTTGAACAGATGACTGAAAGTTTGTGCCACACATGTGACAGTTGAACAGATGACTGAATGTTTGTGCCACACATGTGACAGTTGAACAGATGACTGAATGTTTGTGTCACACATGTGACAGTTGAACAGATGACTGAATGTTTGTGCCACACATGTGACAACTGAACATATGACCGAAGGCTTGTGCCACACATGTGACAATTGAACAGATGACCGAAGGTATGTGCCACACATGTTATGATTGGTGGACAAATGACTGAAGGTTTGTGCCACATATGTGACAATTGAACAGATGACCGAAGGTATGTGCCACACATGTTATGATTGGTGGACAAATGACTGAAGGTTTGTGCCACATATGTGACAATTGAACAGATGGCAGAAGGTGTGTACCATACATGTTGTGATTGATGGACAAATGACTGAAGGTTTGTGCCACACATGTGACAATTGAACAGATGACCAAATGCTTGTGCCACATATGTGACAATTGAACAGATGACTGAAGCTTCGTGCCATACATGTTGTGATTGATGGACAAATGACTGAAGGTTTGTGCCACATATGTGACAACTGAACAGATGACTGAAGATTTGTGCCACACATGTGACAATTGAACAGATGGCCGAAGGTTTGTACACACATGTTATGATTGGTGGACAAATGACTGAAGGTTTGTGCCACATATGTGACAATTGAACAGATGACCGAAGGTATGTGCCACACATGTTATGATTGGTGGACAAATGACTGAAGGTTTGTGCCACATATGTGACAATTGAACAGATGGCAGAAGGTGTGTACCATACATGTTGTGATTGATGGACAAATGACTGAAGGTTTGTGCCACACATGTGACAATTGAACAGATGACCAAATGCTTGTGCCACATATGTGACAATTGAACAGATGACTGAAGCTTCGTGCCATACATGTTGTGATTGATGGACAAATGACTGAAGGTTTGTGCCACATATGTGACAACTGAACAGATGACTGAAGATTTGTGCCACACATGTGACAATTGAACAGATGGCCGAAGGTTTGTACCACACATGTTGTGATTGATGGACAAATGACTGAAGGTTTGTGCCACACATGTGACAATTGAACAGATGGCCGAAGGTTTGTACCACACATGTTGTGATTGATGGGCAAATGACCGAAGTTTTGTGCCACACATGTGACAATTGAACAGATGGCCGAAGGTTTGTACCACACATGTTGTGATTGATGGACAAATGACTGAAAGTTTGTGCCACACATGTGACATTTGAATAGATGACCGAAGGTTTGTGCCACACATGTGACAATTGAACAGATGGCCGAAGGTTTGTACCACACATGTTGTGATTGATGGACAAATGACTGAAAGTTTGTGCCACACATGTGACATTTGAATAGATGACCGAAGGTTTGTGCCACACATGTGACAATTGAACAGATGACTGAAGCTTCGTGCCATACATGTTGTGATTGATGGACAAATGAATGAAGATTTGTGCCACACATATGACAGTTGAACAGATGACTGAAGGCTTGTGCCATATATGTGACTGATAGATGAATGACCAGTGTTTATCTTCTTCTTATTCATATGCATTGTTTGTCTATATCTGCAGTCCTGTCTCTTGGATAAATTTCACTGTTTTTTTGTAATTCATGAAGCTTATCTTCTATGGTGGTTTCACTGGACCAGTAATTACTTCTCAGTGTGTTGTAGTTGATGCAATTTTGGAGGATATGTTCCACAGTTTGGGGCTCTTGGGCACATGTACAAAAAGTACTAGTACCAACCTTAAACTTTGTATACATATAACTTCGGAGTTGGTTGTGTCCTGTTCGGAGATGGAAAATGGTGACTTGATCCTTTCTATTTAGCATGTGATAGTCATCAAGTGGTGGTGTTTGTGGCTTCCTGTAGGTTTTTATCATGTTTTTCTTCTGATTATAGGTGATTGGTATGTCTGGTTGCTCCATTTCAGTGCCCCCTTTGGCCAGATGGTCGGCTTTCTCATTGCCTGGTATCTCACAGTGGGAGGGAATCCACTGCAAGGTGACTCTGTGTTGTAAGCCAATTTCTGACAAGCCATCCTTAAGATCTGGTAGTCTGTTGCATTGAAGAGCTTCCAGTACTGATCTTGCATCTGTGAGAATTACTATGGGGCATGTATCAATCCTGGAGTCTGATAGTTTTTCAACTGCAGCAATAATTGCCCTAACTTCTGCATCATAGTTGTTGCAGTATTTACCAGTGGGTATGGAAATCTTGTCAGTGGTGTTGTTTGGAAATTCAATATGTGCTCCTGCCCCTCCATTCTTCATGGCATTGTGTGAAGATCTGTCTGTATACACACGTATCTAGGTGTCACATGTATATTTGTCATCTAGCACACTAAGTGTAGCCGTTGATCTTATAAGACTGCTTTGCATCTCACCATTCTGCACACCTTTCACTTCAGTTTGAATAGTTATTTGTATACAATCTGCTTCTTTCCATGGCTTATGCTCTGGTACAGATGATAATGGAGCGACTACAGTAGGAAGGTCAGGTATCAGCAAAATCTGGTATTCGGCTCCTTCCATGTACACTCCCACCTGACATGCGCTGATGTTATTCTTAACAAGTGTGAGTACTCCTCTTTTTCTTCTGTCCTGTCGGTCTGATCTGAAACACTGGTAGCCTCTGATTTTAAAGGCAGCATCTTTGGTTAGGTGTGTCTCCTGTATACAGCATATATTTAGCTTCTCTGCAAAGAGTATGTTCTCTAGTTCCACCTTTTTGCTATAGCCATCTCTAACACTGCTGACACTCTCAGCATTCCACTGCATTATTTTAAGTTCTTGCTTTTTGGCAGTTTTCTGCTGTTGTATTTTTTGGCCAACAGCTCTACTCTCATGTCTCCTGACTCCACAAGATGAAGTGAGAGGATCTCCAGTAGCACTGGGTGGACCCTTTCGAGGCAGGGGGCCTGGATAGTCTTCACAGGGCGAGTACCATATTTGAAAACTGCAGATAGAAATATTTCATTAGCAATAATGAGTGGTACCCTGATTTTTGCGATGCGCCTTTTGGCTGGGTACCTCCGACTTGAGCACCGTTCCTTGCTAGGGCAGACTGTGGTCTTGCTCGGACTGCCATGAAGACAGTGGTGTACGCTGGCCTGGCCAACACTTTGTTTTCAAGCTTCTGGTGGCTGTACTTAAGTCCCTTCTCTATGTCAGATCCAGACAGCTTTGAGACAGTTCCACAGAGACACTCCGACTTTCGGATGAGGAATCTAATGAGTGCCTCAACGATATCCATTCCCCACCACCTATAGTCTGCTGGCTCTGTTTTGTTTACATCATTCTAACAGCCACTGTTGTAAAGACCCATAGGCTTGTCACACCCTGGATTCATTGGTTTCACGCCAGATTTTCCTCATCCCTGCAGGCGGTCTCCATGTCCCCATCCATCCACCAACCTGACATTACATTTTACAAAAATAACAGTTACAATTAGTGTTGATTGCTACAGGTTTCTGGGCTACAGAAGTAGGTCAGAGTTTTTAAGCAAACAGATCTTTGTTCCCTGTCTCACAAAGAACATGTTAAGATAAGTGTGTTCTTAAAAAAGTTCTTCCCAGGGGAAGTGTTTATCTTCTTCTAAAACCTTCTGTAGATTTTGATTCTCAATTTGCAAATAAATTTTATTCCAGATTGTGGTCTCCAAGATGCACAAACAATAAGTGCTTATGGACATTATATATTCCATATGCCCAAAACTAACCAACAGGTTTACTAAATGATAAAGTCTTGATCTGAATTAGAGTTAAAAATATACATGATGGTTTAGTGTTCTTTATGACACTGGTGTACACTAACTACATGATGTTAAAGACTATTTAAAACAAAAGTAGGAACAGCTTTACTAATTAACAAGCACACCATTGTTGTGTTTGAGTTTGAACTTTAATCATGCAAACACATACAGGACAAAGAATGAGGAAGAAGAGAGAAAATATAAACTACATCAATGATATATAACAAATAAGAATAGAAAAAATAATAGGGAGAAGCTGTGTCTGAGAGTGCATGTGGTGGATGGTGAAAGGTGTAAATGATGACTTGTGAGATGTGATTTGCTGGTGGTAAAGAGGGTGGGGAAAGGAGAAAAAGATGTGCCCCTCTACCCCTAAATCACATTCATCTATCTATTCTACCCACCCTTTTCTTGGCTTGACAACCACTGTGTCCCCTATACGTTATGCATATTTACATAATTATTTTTATATGTACATACACTCAGAAACTATTTGTATGTTACTAACTACAAGAGATAGCAAGTTAACAGCATAAGAAACTAAGTAAAGATAAAAGTGAGCTTACCTAAACAAAGGCTGTGAAGATATTCTGAATGTGAAGTAAACTTAAGAAAGTAGCCTGGAAGAGACTAGTTCAACAACTGAAACTGGTCAAGTAAAATATCAGACACAGAGTTTATGATGATGCAACAAGTTACAACACAAGAATTGTACAAATAAACACTTTTTAAAAAATCTGAAATAGAGAGACTTACACTTCTTTCTCAAACGACACTGCCGCAGATAATCAAAGTCTAAACAATAGAAAAGGCCACATCTTTGCAACCAAAAATGTTGCCTAACAGTTTTTTTTTTGTAATGAATCTTTCTTGTACCTGAAACTAGTAAATGTAGCCAACATCAAGATACAATCAAACACAAATGGCATGTTTGTACAGCCTATTATCTCATCTCTTTTTTTTTAAATCAGAAACTGTTACTTTTCAAAGCAACAAATTCTCAAATTTAAATAAAAAATATCTTAATAAAAACTGTTCCACAAAAAAACAATCAGTGAGATACCCATAAGGATATTTTATATAAACTGTTTCACAAAAAAAAAAAAAGTCAGATACAAGTGTCACTACCTAACATTAATCTCTAAAAAAATAAACTGATGGCTTGATGATATTTCATGAAAACTATCATCTAAAAAGAAGTGGATTTAGATGCATACATATCAGAATAAGTTAAGACAGTGATATTCTGGGAACATCCTTCTTGAAATTAGATCCAGGCCAGGAAAAGGCAACAGTGCAATCATTCTGACTATTTAATACACAGTCAAATGTTTCATTCAGTAAATTCTGACATTTTGATTTTTCAGACGACTATACTCCAATTTTTGTCCATCAGACTATGAGTAATCAGTACAACCAATGATGATGTTAGTTGTGTGTGATACTGTGCATTCTAGGATTGCAGCTTTTGTCCCAGCAGAGAAGTGATTAGTGCACTTCTTTGTCATAATGGTTGTTAGAGACATGAGAATAAAGCAGGTAATGTGAACTGGTTGTTAAAGGTTTGAGGAAAAGCAAGTAATGTGAACTGGTTGTAAGAGACATGAGATTAAAGCAGGTAATGTGAACTGGTTGTAAGAGACATGAAAATAAACCAGGTAATGTGAACTGGTTGTTAGAGATATGAGAATAAAGCAGGTAAAGTGAACTGGTTGTTAAAGGTTTGAGGAAAAGCAAGTAATGTGAACTGGTTGTTAGAGACATGAGAATAAAGCAGGTAATGTGAACTGGTTGTTAAAGGTTTGAGGAAAAGCAAGCAATGTGACATCAGTTGTTTATGACAGTGTAGCAGAATATGTCCTAGGTTCTGGCATAAGGGAAACAACAAGTGTAATTCCCTAAGATGGAGAGACTACTAATATTTCAAGAACTTTCAGTAATGTTCATGAGTCCTGTTTGTTGTCAGAACTGACTTACAGGGTGAATTAGTGCAGTATGGAAAGTCTGAGTATCACGAGAAAGGTAGGAAGAAGTTCTAGATCGAAACAGCATGTGTGGTAATTGGCACGAGTTGGAAATAAAGAATGAGGGGAAATGCCATGATTTCATAGCGGAGCCGGGAAATATAAAAACACACTGGACTCAGATAGAGGGAGGCTCAGAAAGAGAAAACTCAGACAGAGTGATGGCTCAGTACAGGAGTCAGAGATTGTTGGTAGCTGTGTTAGAGTTTTTCTAGACATGACTGATAAGGAGAATCATGTGTTGTCATAGTTGTTCGTAGGAGAATAATGATTGCTACAGATAAGTAAACTATTGCTGTTTGTCCCATTGGACATAGTTTTGTGTAGGAGGGCTGGATCATGCTACTTACCAGTTTTTGGAGTTTTGTGATTCAGGAGACCTTCTCCTACTGGTTAGTGTAGGATGGAAGTGCTATAGTGTTTTTGGGACAGTGATTTAAGTGTTTAGAACAGTGTGGTGATCTGAGTTGAAGTCTGTAAGTATATCTTGAGTCATATCTTGTCCTATGGCTGGATAACTCCCTTGTGGGGACACTTGGCAACATGTATTTTTTTTAATTGTCAGATGTTCTTGATTTAATCCATCCCTCATCTTGCCATCCACATTTATTCTCATATTAAAGCTCTCTTGGTTCTTTGAAAATTATAAAACTGGAGACTCTGTTGTGATGACATGTTCATTTCCTGTGTTGTATTGTGGAATGACAGGCTGGTTATCATTAGTCTTGTGGTCAAGGTTATCTATAGTGAATGATGTGATTTTGTTGAGAACCTGTGGCATACGGTTACTTGCATCTAGTCTAGTAACAATTTAGTGGATTCCAGTTCTTGGAATAGTTAACTTGAGTAGTAAAAAGAAAGTTAATTACACTCACACTCTTTCAGTAAAACACACAGCTGGCCAGTCTAACTCGTTCTTATCATGGCCTTCTGCCTTTCTATTGTAAAGACATAGACAAGCTCTATTCTATTTTACAAACACTAGATGATAAAATACATATGTCATAGTTCACTGATCTTTATGACATGACCTAAACTAGAAAGTAAAATATAAGTGATAGTTCATTGTCCTCTATGACATGGCCTAAACTAGAAGGTAAAATATAAGTGATGATTCACTGCTCTTTATGACATGACCTAAACTAGAAGGTAAAATATAAGTGATGGTTCACTGTCCTCTATGACATGACCTAAACTAGAAGGTAAAATATAAGTGATAGTTCATTGTCCTCTATGACATGGCCTAAACTAGAAGGTAAAATATAAGTGATAGTTCATTGTCCTCTGTAACATGGCCTAAACTAGAAGGTAAAATATAAGTGATAGTTCAATGTCCTCTATGACATGGCCTAAACTAGAAGGTAAAATATAAATGATAGTTCACTGTCCTCTGTGACATGGCCTAAACTAGAAGGTAAAATACAAGGGATAGTTCATTGTCCTCTATGACATGGCCTAAACTAGAAGGTAAAATATAACTGATGGTTCACTGTCCTCTGTGACATGGCCTAAACTCGAAGGTAAAATATAAGTGATAGTTCACTGTCCTCTATGACATGGCCTAAACTAGAAGATAAAATATAAGTGATAGTTCATTGTCCTCTATGACATGGCCTAAACTACAAGGTAAAATATAAGTGATGGTTCACTGTCCTCTGTGACATGGCCTAAACTAGAAGGAAAATATAAGTGATAGTTCATTGTCCTCTAGGACATGACCTAAACTAGAAGGTAAAATATAAGTGATAGTTCATTGTCCTCTATGATATGGCCTAAACTAGAAGGTAAAATATAAGTGATAGTTCATTGTCCTCTATGATATGGCCTAAACTAGAAGATAAAATATAAGTGATAGTTCATTGTCCTCTATGACATGGCCTAAACTAGAAGGTAAAATATAAGTGATGGTTCACTGTCCTCTGTGACATGGCCTAAACTAGAAGGTAAAATGTAAGTGATGGTTCACTGCTCTTCATGACATGGCCTATGAAGTGTCACAGTGGTGTAGAGGTTAGTGTGCTTGCCTGTTGATCTAGATGTCCCTGGTTCAGTTTTTCACTCAGGCAGAATTGTGTAAGACTAAGTGGCACCAGGATCAACACAGCCTTTAAAAAATGGCTTAATTCTTACGTATTTTGAAGAACCCCAAACACGCACTCAGAACATAAGTGTTGGATTTACAAACTAGATAGAACCGGAAACTGAAAGTGATATATGTGTGCAAAAATCACTGAATATGATCACCAAAAAGAGCATCAAATAAGCATTAATGAAGGTGAGTATACTCAAAGTACCAAAACGACGTGTCCATCCTGGCAGGGATGTACTGGACAAGAACCAATCTACCGCTTGAGAACACCAACAGCAGGGAAATCAAGTCACAACTGGCAGAGAGAAACACCAACAGCAGGGAAATCAAGTCACAACTGGCAGAGAGAAACAGCAACAGCAGGGAAATCAAGTCACAACTGGCAGAGAGAAACAGCAACAGCAGGGAAATCAAGTCACAACTGGCAGAGAGCAACACCAACAGTAGGGAAATCAAGTCACAACTGGCAGAGAGCAACAGCAGGGAAATCAAGTCACAACTGGCAGAGAGCAACAGCAACAGCAGGGAAATCAAGTCACAACTGGCAGAGAGCAACACCAACAGCAGGGAAATCAAGTCACAACTGGCAGAGAGCAACAGCAACAGCAGGGAAATCAAGTCACAACTGGCAGAGAGCAACACCAACAGCAGGGAAATCAAGTCACAACTGGCAGAGAGAAACAGCAACAGCAGGGAAATCAAGTCACAACTGGCAGAGAGCAACAGCAACTTCCCTTGATGAAGATTACATATAAAATAACTGGAAAGAAATGATGCTATATATATCATTTTATGTTTGTGAAACAGAAAACAAAATGAACAAATAGATTAAATTAAAAAAAATTGTTTTTGATATAGGTTATGGATAAAATGCAACATATAACTGTAACCTGCCAAAATATAGGAATTCTAAGTGAAGTCAAAGAAACTGGTGAATACTGCAGTGAAAAGATGATACCAGAGATAAAACAGAAACCGGAGAAAAATGATGCAGCCTAAATGAAAAGGATAGAAAAAAAAGACAAAAAGAGTTCATGGGGCTAATATGATGTTAAAAAGGCATCAGCAGTTTATCAGGAATGCATGGTCGCAATGTTCCAGTGTACTTCTTAATCATACTACAGAAACACATGGGATGAAAAAGGTAAGAAAAGAATAAATTTATACGTATGGTACATAACACAAAAGAAGAGGGGAGGGAGGGAAAAGAGAGATGGTGAAGGGGCATGGCTTATGACTTGGATGAAGTTGCATGAATGGCATAGCAGCTCTTGGACAAGATAGTTAGTTGGTTGATGGATCATCCTCACTTTACACTGGATGATTTAGCTGATGGATCATCCTCACTGCACACTGGATGATTAGTCCATAAGAGCTCCAATCCCATCTTCAATACTTCCACCAGTGTTTAGCTGCTGACAATACCAGTTCTGTGTTGATTAACCAGTCTTCTTTGCTTCCCACTGTAGCGCTCATGTTTGACGTTATGTTCCAGCAATCTGTTCATGATTGCAGATTCAGAACTGTCGCCTGAACTGGTGATTCGACCAGCTTCTCTGAGTGCATTCAGGATATCAGCCCAGTCCATTGCCTGTCCACCCTCCATTGTAGCCATGGCAGCAAGTCTGTCTGCTCGTTCATTACCTCTCACTCCTGCATGACATGGCACAACAATGAAGCAGATTTTTTTTGCCAACCATTATCTTCTCAGTGACTCCAACCAGTGTTTTCGCACCCAAACCGACTCAGTCTTCCCGAGCATTGAGTCGCTGGCGAAGGTCCGTGCCTCCAGCCATGCCATTGCCTTGGTTACTGGCCAAGACCTTGAACAAGATGACAATGTCGAGTAGAAAGAAAAAAAAATGACAGACCTATAACAAAATCCTCTCTTACAGTCAATGCCTTATCACTCAACTGTAGCAGAAAAATGTAATGACTTTATTAAATATTCTCACGACCAGGATACCTGAACTGAATCATTTTTAAATCGGCGAAGATCTATAGTATATCTGGGCATACGAATTGTCAGTTACACCAAAACTATGCAGCTCTACACTGTAATGGACAAGTTCAGCTACAGATAAACCTAGAAACGGTACACAAACACTGCCAAGAATAATCTGTCACACTTCTTTGTGTCACAACTAAAATCCCAACCTTGCTTTCTTCCTTCACGTCTGCTTTCATTTTATACACACTCCGTTTTTTTTTTCGTCTTTTTTGTTGCTCCGTAAAATATAAACTTCGCACAACATCATCTCACAATATTATGAAGTGCTCACAAACTAAATGCATTTTTAAAGCTTACTTTTATTATTTTCTGTGACTTAATTTAGTGAAAAACTGACAATAATCAGCTCATTCACAAAGTTCCCGTTAATGCATCTCTTTTTTTATTCTAATAGTATTATTTCTTTAATTAAATGTAGCACAGCTATTGTGTCACTAACCATTTTCATTAAACACCTACATTTTCCTTACATACTTTTCGACATGTTTATCCAATGACGTGTGCAAGAATACTGTAATTTTTAATGGTTTCCTCTTTCTTTTTTTCAGCTTTCCTCTTTGATCATCAGATAACTGTTGCATGTGTTAGTTTACTCTAATGCTGTGATAGGAAAGTCCTGGGAGAAGGCGCAATGAGACATTCCAACTGGAAAAATAATGGGAAAGAAAATGCAGAAGAGCGATAGACAGAAGGTGATGGAAATATAATACGCTGGCATGGCATAAAAAGAACTAGACAAGAAAGTAAAAAGTTCAGCTAGAAGGGATAAAAGAGAATACATAGACAATATGGCAAAAGAGGCAGAAAAAGCAGCAAAAACAGGAGACAGCAAAACTTTATATAACATACAAAAGAGGCTAACAGGTACTATTACATCTAAAGAAAGACCAATCCTTAGCAAAACTGGAACCCTATTAACATCAAATAAAGACCAAAAGCAAAGATGGGCTGAACACTTCCAAGAAATAATCGACCACAACCAAAAGAATTGTTAAACCTTGAAACCAACTTACCAGCCCCACAACTAAATGTCAACCAAGATAAAATTAAATTGCATGAAATTGAAACAGCAGTGAATTTAATGGCTAACAACAAAGCTGCAGGTGAAGATGAAATAACACACGAAATGCTAAAAGCTATCAATAGTGACAACATGAGACAACTACAGAGAATGTTTAACAAGATTTGGAAAGAAGAAAAGGTCCCTTTTAAATGGAAAAAAGGAATCATTTTGAAAATACCAAAAAAAAAGGCAGCCTTAGTGACTGTAACAATTGGAGAGGAGTAACCTTAATATCAGTTGTGTCAAAAGTATTTTGCAAGGTCATTTTGAAAAGACTTAAGGATATAGTGGATACTGCAATGAGAGAAGAACAAGCAGGATTTCAAAAAGGGAGAAGCTGTCTCAACCAGATCTTTACTCTCAGAATAATTCTTGAAGAACATATTGAAAACCAGAAACCATTAATACTGAACTTCTTAGACTTTAAAAAGGCATCTGATAGCATACACAGAGATTTAATGTGGAGAATTTTAAGTCTATATGGAATACCATCTAAAATTGTCAACATCATTAAGGACTTCTACAACGGATATGTTTGTGCAGTCAAGACAGAAGAAGGGATGAGTGAATGGTTCCAGATTGAAACAAGCGTGAAACGAGGATGCATACTGTCTCCTTTACTTTTTGGAATTACAATAGACTTCATAATGAAAAAAATGCTGCACAGGTAACACAGATATTGACTGGGTACATGGGACCCAACTAGAATATCTTGATTTTGCTGATCACATAACTCTTATCAGTAACAATGTGAATTCCATGCAAGAAAAAACAGATGGCCTGTCTTCACTGGCTAGCAAAATAGGACTTGAAATTAACAAGGACAAAACAAAAATAATGAAAATTCCCATTAATCAAAATGGAAAAATACACATACAAGGGACAGATATTGAAGAAGTTCAATCAATTTGCGTACCTTGGCAGCTACATAGACCAGGATGGTGACACTAGAAAGGAAGTTAGAATCGGAATTGCAAAAGCAGCATCGATCTTCAAGAACCTTGAGAACATATGGAATTCAAAGGTTATAACCACAAAAACCAAGTTAAGACTATTCAATTCAAATGTAATATCCACCCTCATTTATGCATGCAAAAGCTGGAAAACAACTAAAGAAATAGACAAGAAATTAGACTCTTTTGAAAACAAATGCCTAAGGAAAGTACTCGGCATCAAGTGGAACGAATTTAAGAATAATGCAAAGGTAAGACAGATGACTGAACAACAACCAGTCTCATGGGTGATCAGGAAAAGGAGATGTCTTCTTCTTCTTCCTTCGCGATTTCATTAGCGATAATGCGTGTTACCCTGATTTTTGCGATGCACCTTTTGGCTGGGTAACTCCGACTTCAGCACCTTTCCTTGCTAAGGCAGACTGTGGTCTTGCTCGAACTGCCATGAAGACAGTGTGGCTGGCCTGGCCAAAACTTTGTTTTCCAGCCTCTGGTGGCTGTATGTAAGTCCCTTCTCCATGTCAGATGGTTTGGGGACAGTTCCACAAAGACACTCTGACTTAGAGATGAGGAATCTGATGAGTGCTTCAACGATATCCATTCCCCGCCACCTATAGTCTACTGGCTCTGTTTTGTTTATATCATTCTGATAGCCATTGTTGTAAAGACCCATAGGCTTGTCACGTCCTGGATTCATTGGTTTCACACCAGACTTCCCTCATCCCCGCCAGAGATCTCTATGTCCCCATCCGTCCACCAACCTGACATTACATTTTACAAAAATAACAATTACAATTAGTGTTGATTGCTACAAGTTTCTGGGCTACAAAAGTAGATCAGAGTTTTTAAGCAAACAGATCTATGTTCCCTGTCTCACAAACACTATGTTAAGATAAGCGTGTTCTTAACACAGTTGTTTCCGTCGGAAGGAAAAGGAGATGGACATATGTTGGTCTCTTGACGAGAAGAAATGATCAGAAAATCTCGAAACAAGGTATCAAGTGGAATACAACAGGCCGAAGAAAAAGAGGCAGACCTCCGTGAAACTCTGAAGAGGACGCTACTAAGAGAGGCCAAATTAACAGGCATAAAATCCCTTGATGAGGTTGAAAGATTCAGCGAAGACAGGAAAAATTGGCGAACTACTTTGCGAGCACTATGTGACGTTTAACGGCACGGGAAGGATATAAGATATAAGATAAGATGGCATAAAGTTATAAACTAAGCTGGCTGAAAGCATTAAATAATCAAGATTTGTGAACTGTTTTCATAGCAACATGGAGATTTACTACAACCACCAGTAACAATCATCTTTTCCCTCTACTCTTCACACAAGTTGACTGTTTCCAGAATACTTGCATTTCTACATTGATTTTCTTTTTCATTCATTTATCTCATAGCATTACTTTTGACCTCGACCTTTACACTTGGGACTAATGTTCATATTCACTGTTTAACCTTTGATTTCCTTACTGGATTTTTCATGATTTCACAGTCACAAAAAATGTCATTTAAAACCAGTTTGTCACTGTATTATAATCATTCTACACACATAAGTTGTGCAAATAAAATAACCAAGTTTTTATGTTGTGGATCTAACTGCCTGTGGATACTACCATGTACAGAAAGGCAAGCATCATACTGAAAGATATGCTGAAATTAAGTCACTTGCATAGTACGGTTAAGATTGGTTGAATATTTAGTAAATACTTCCTTCTCCAGTTGTAACTTTTTTTCATTCTCATCTAAGACAGGGATTTTAGTTGTTTATGGTACAGAAAAATGTCCCAGCAATAGGTTTATGAGTAGCTGAATTTATCAACAATGGAAGAAAAACTTATAAAAAATTATTGGTTTTTTTTTTGACAAGCATAAATGATTATAAAAAAAATATAATACCAAATCACAACATAACACATGTACAGGAGCTTAAAATTTATTTTGGAACTTTGAATCAAACAGTCACAGGAGCAGATGAAACAGAACAATAATCCCACTAAGTCTTGAATACTCACATAGTTACTAAGGCAGCATCCATTTCTATGGCATAATGACTTTGGTCTGCTTGAATCACTTTCAAGATACAACAACAAAAATGTACAAGAAGTCCACGGAAGCACTAATATTGTTCAAAAATGTGAAGGGAATGAATTAAGTATGTAAATTGTCTTAGATACATTGTATACTTGTACTTACATAAATGTATTTTTGTGTATATTTGGATGGATAAAAATGGATTACAATCTTGGAACGTCAAAAATATTATGAAATTTGGAGCATGGAATATAAGACACTTATGCAGACAAGGGGCAGCTAAAGAATTAGCAGATGAACTAAGTAGGTATGACATGGATGTTACAGCATTACAGGAAATCAGATGACTTGGATAAGATATAACAGTCATAGGAGGAATAGTACTGGTACACGGAGGTATTACCAATGGAAGACATGAACTTGGGACAGATTTTGCTGTCAAGAGGAAAGTATGGGATTTAGTGATGGACTTCAGTACTACTAATGAAAGAATCAGCACCCTCCGCATCAAGGGAACAAAGAAGTCTCTCTCTCTCTCTCGCTCTCTCAACTTTAAGTGCACGAGGCACAAAGGGTTTCCACAAGGGTTTTCCACAAACACCTGTCCTTGATATGCATTTCTCCTTCTACCTGCATTTGTTTTTTCCCTTATTTCTGTATCTGTAGCAATCTGATGGTTTGTTTCTTTTTTGCCGGATAGGATTGCTGGCCCTATGCAGAACCCTCCTTAGTCACCTTTTAAGATCAGGCGTGGTAGGGTACAGTGGTCCTATTCTTTGTTTCCCAGGCATGTGTCCAGGTCCCAGGTGCCACATGGGGGAAAGAAAAATATAACAATGATTAAGCTGCATGCACCAACAGAAGATACAGAGGATGAAGTCAACAAAGAATTTTACAACACGTTAGAGTAATAGAAAAGTCCCAGAAACATGATATACTGATAATACTAGGAAATTTCAATGCAAAGATAGGAAAGGAAGAGCCACACAGACATATCACAGGAAAAGAAAGTCTGCATAAAACATCTAATGATAATGGCTGGAGACTAATAAATATGGCAGAAACTTATGGAATGATGTACAATTTGCAGCAAATGTTTTCAGAATAAGAACATCCTCGTTTATCACCTGATAATCTAACATGCAATCAGATAGACCACGTTTTAACTGATACCAAGCACACAACAAACATACTTTAGATCAGAAGTTACAGAGGGGCTGAATGCAGCACCGACCACTATCATGTGGCAGCTAAACTAAAATTCAGACTGAATAAAAAAGTTTTATAGTGGAAGGTCAGTAATAAATAGAGATGCTTTGAAAAGAGAAGAAGCTAAAGAAAAATTCAGAAAAGAGCTAAACCATGAGGTAAACACAAGAGAGAATGAAGAAAATAAAAGCATTGAAGACAGATGGGAAGATATAAAAACCATTATAAAGAACAGAGGAAGAATGCCTGGGAGTCAAGACCATAAATAAAAGAAAGAATTGGTTCAATGAAGCCTGCAGAGAGGCAGTCATAAAGAAAAGAACAGCAAGAAAGATATGGTTGAATGACATGAACAACAAAACAAATGAGGAGAAGTACCACACACAGTATAAAGAAACTCAAAAAGTTAATCATCAACAAAAATTATAACATATGAAAGACATGGTAAGCGAGATGCAGACATGCCATAAAAATAAGAAAAGCAGGGATTTCTATAAAGAACTACGAACAATAAAGCAAGGGTATAAACAACCTATTCAGAGTTTGAATGATTGTAATGGAAACATGATAAATAATGAAGAGAAAATCTGTATTAGATGGAAAGAATATTTTGAAACTGTGAAGAGCCTATAAACACACACATTATCATGTGAAGAAATACAGACTTGTGAACCTGAAATAGAGGAACCAGACTTAGAAGAAGTCATCTACAGTATCATGCTTCTACGAAACAACAAAGCACCGGGTTCAGATGGAATTCCTGCAGAATTGATTAAGGAAGGAGATCTAAATGTACATGAACAGATATGTGCACTACTACAACAAAAATGGAGAGAAGAAAAACTCCCTAGTGAATGGAGAGAATCAATACTGATCCCAGCATTCAAAAAAGGTTGATAAGAGCAAGTGTGAAAATTACAGAGGAATATCCTTACTATGAATAAGCTACAAAATACTATCTATCATACTCTTAAATAGATTAAAACCATACAGCGAGAACAAACTGGGAGACTATCAAGCAGGTTTTAGGAAGAATAGATCAATATCATAGATTCTATTTACGTCAAAGAGCAGAAAAGTACTGGGAATATGGAAAAGAAGAACATATCTTCATTGACTTCAAGAAAGCTTATGACAGCACAGACAGGAGCAGCTTATGGAAAATTATAAAAGAATTTGAGATACCCAATAAATTAATCAGTTTGACCAGAATATGCATGAAGGATGCACAAAATATAGAAATATATAACGGAAGAAAGTCAGAACCCTTCTACATAAGAATTGGTTTAAAACAAGGTGATACATTACCATTCAATCTAGTACTAGAAAAGGTATTCATAAAAGTGAAAGAAGAAAGCAGTAGAGAAGAACAAGCTAAGATACTGGGATATGCTGAAGACATTGACCTAGTGGTGGGGGGGGGGGAACTACCCAAGAAATCATCAATACTTGCATACACCTGAGAGATGTGGCATTAAAAGTGGGCTTGGCCATTAACTAAGATAAGACAGAGTATATGAAGATATCAAGAGACCAGAGGCAGAATGATCCAGATTATGTAAATGTTGGAGAGATGATTATTAGGAAAGCAGAAACATACAAATATCTAGGCACAACCTTCAATAGAAGCAACATAGTTAGAGAGGAAATTAAAAGTAGATTACAGAAAGGGAATAAAATATACTTCGCCTTGCAAAACCTGTTAAAATCTAAACTCCTATCTCAAAACATCAAAATAACAATCTACAAAACTACGAGTATAAGACCAGTCGTCATATATGGATCAGAAACGTGGAGCACAACAAAGAAAGATGAACAACAATTACAGATCTTTGAGATCAAGATCCTAAGAAGAATCTTTGGACCTATAAAGGATACCAACAGTGGGGAATGGAGAGCTAGAAAGAACACTGAACTAACAGCTTATTTAAACCTCAGTCAGTCATTTGCATGTCCCTTGTGGAACTTTGCCTCCCTAACACCACTTCTATAGGCCTCTCGGTTGTAAGCAAGATACCCTGCTGCTGATGCATCCATTTGCATCAGTGATGTCTTTCAACCATCTTTGCCTTGGTCTTCCTCTCTCTCTTTTTCCCATTATGTACCCTTCCAAGACTGTCTTCTCTAGATTATCATGACGTTTAATGTGTCCAAAATATTTAAGTTTTCTTTGTTTAATCCTCTTTACTAGCCAACCGTCTTCAATGTTACGTTCTTGTAGTATGGATATATTTGTTCTTTTTTGTGTCCATGATATTTAAAGAACTCTTCTGTTGTATTTACATTCAATGGAATTTATGTGTTTCTCAGCTGTTTTGTTAAGTGTCCAGGTCTCACAGGCATACATTGTGGTGGGAAAGATGCATGCCCGACAAAAATCTTATTTGTGTAGTTCTGTCTGCTCCTCTCCACAGCTTCTTTAGTTGTTTTACTTTTGAAGAACGACAGATGCCCTCCTTTTAATTTCCCTCATTTTATCTTCATTATTAATTAATAGTGATCCAAGATATTCAAAACTCTCTACTTCTTCCAATTTTTCCTCATTGATACATATATCAACTGCCTTGTTTGTTTTGTCATTTGTCATCAATTTAGTTTTCTTTGCATTAAGATAGAGGTTTTGCTCTTCGCTGTTCTTACGGACTGATATAATTAGTTTTTTCCATTCCTTTTTGTGTTGTGGACAGTACTACTGTGTCATCAGCATATCTAATCTCTGGTATTTCATAATCTCCAGATGTTATGGCATCGTACTAATCTTTGTCTATATCTTCTCTAACATTCCTCACTATATTGTCAGTATAGAATTTAAATAAGTAAGGAGACAATATGCACAATATATTTAAATCCTAACGACTTATAAATGTCTTGAAACTGAACATACTACGCTGGCTGGGGCATGTAGAAAGAATGAAAGAGAACAGACAAACGAAATTGTGTATGCACAAGGGATGAGGGAACACATGAATGAACGAACAGACTTTATTTTCAAAGTGTTAAGAATTGGGCATGCAGGCCCGTCTACCGTTCTGCCTTTCATCATGCACCTTTCTTTCAGTCACATATATTCAGCATTTGCACAAAAAAGCAAATAATAAATAAGTAAATAATTAATGGACCCTTTCTTTCCATACACTCCACATTCTGCTTTATGCAGCTACATGAAATAAACTTTATTACATTCTCAAACTCTTTATAAACTAACACATTTTTATACATGTATACACATAAACACATACATAAAGTAATCTATATTCTACAGATTCATGTTACATTAAAAAGCAGCCCGGCTCTTGTACATCGTCGTCATAATTGTAGTCCGAGTCTTGTACATCGTCGTCATAATTGTAGTCCGGGTCTTGTTCACCGTCTTCATAATTGTAGTCCGAGTCTTGTACATCGTCGTCATAATTGTAGTCCGAGTCTTGTACATAGTCGTCATAATTGTAGTCCGGGTCTTGTTCACCGTCGTCATAATTGTAGTCCGGGTCTTGTTCACCGTCTTCATAATTGTAGTCCGAGTCTTGTACATCGTCGTCATAATTGTAGTCCGAGTCTTGTACATAGTCGTCATAATTGTAGTCCGGGTCTTGTTCACCGTCGTCATAATTGTAGTCCGGGTCTTGTTCACCGTCTTCATAATTGTAGTCCGGGTCTTGTTCACCGTCGTCATAATTGTAGTCCGGGTCTTGTACATCGTCGTCATAATTGTAGTCCGGGTCTTGTTCACCGTCTTCATAATTGTAGTCCGGGTCTTGTTCACCGTCGTCATAATTGTAGTCCGACTCTTGTACACCGTCGTCATAATCGTTTTTAAACTCATCATCACTGCTCTCAAACTCCTGGTCATTATAAAGGGCTTCATATTCCGAGCAATTAAACCCAGCTTGACATTTCTGGCACAGATCTTCTCTATGAGGTTTCTGTACGTGACCTTCTACCCTGCCTGGGCAAGTGCACCTAGCATCCTGGCACGTAAAGCACCTAAGTCTTTGAACTTTATAGGGCATGGTCATTGTGTAAAAAAGTTTGCACTGTTCGCAGAAGGCTGCCTGAAATAATAATATTAATGATAATTAATAATAATAATAGCAACACTAACAACTCATTGTCTAAATAACTCTTCCACTCCTGAGTTAAGGCCCTTGCTCTGCCAGAATAAATTTTGATGAGACCTTTTGGCGAAAAAGAAACTGGAAGAAAATGAATGTATCATTTAAAAATATGGGTTGGGTTAGAAATGTGCTGCTTTTCTTTTTATTTTGACCTCGCCTAAAAAATCTCTCCGAGCAGTGACTGGCACAGATGTACAAGATATACCAATCCTGCTAGTATTATCTGAGAGTGAAAGAGCTAAGCTGCCGACAGACGTTGGCAATAATGCTTCTCTTTGTGCAGCCCTTTGTCTTGTATTATGTGCTAATATTATACCTATCATAGATCTGTCATGCCCAATACACATTTGTTGATTAGTACTGCTTACACTAAACAGACCAGTTTTTTTTAAAAAGTTTTACTGATTACTATAGTGAGTATAAACTGAGCTGAATTTAGTGCAGTGAGGGGTTCTGGAATATAAGTTATAGATGAGGAAAGAGTGGAACTTTAGACAGGTATTGATGTGGAGAAGAGAATGTTAAATGTAGCTGAATTTCGAATTCAAACCATGTGGTTCCAGTGTCCTGTATTCATTAATGTAGCTGTTCTCAAGCGTCAGGCGGCATGTGTCATCAGAGTGACACTGGCTACTAGAAAATCAGATTTGCCTATGTGGTTAGGCTATTGCAATGACTAGAAATTGGCCTAAGAAGCATGCTGGGAGATGTCATAAACATGTTTCCGCATGCGGTCGCCTAATCTGAGACCAGTCTCTCAAATATAAGTTATCCTATGCTGTTTGCACATAATGAAATATGTTATGTTGGGGGACTTGCGTATGAATCCCTCATGAAATGTGAGGACAGTTTTGGGAAATGTGTTCGATTTCGTTTCCATACTACAGGACAGGCGACACAACGAAGGTGATTACATTTTTTTTTATAGTGCCGAAAAATGCAAGATGCTATGGAGGAGGATTTCCTTCGGGTTTGGTTCCTGTTTGTAAGCTAACGGGGGGATCAAAGAAGCGAGCTGTGGCAGATCATCATCATCATCGCTTTCGCTCCCTTGGGAGCTGAGGGCACGGATAAAGGCTCTTCAGTCGTCCTTGTTCTTGGATTTATTCTATGCTTCCTTCTGGCGGTAGAGAATTTTCTTAACCATCTGGCTACGGCCATGTGGATGAAAAAGAAGCACTAATTTAACTATGTCAGATGAAGTCACAATTTCCTTTTAAACACCTCCTTGCGGCTCATTTTCTAGATACGGTTGAATGAATTCCGAAGTATTTTTTTTCTGGATAATGGTGAAGATGAAAAAAAAAATTGGATTGGTCCATAAAGTCCGAATCTTGCTGGCATAGGCGGCTTGTAAACCAGGGGTATTCGCTTAATTTTTTTTAGTAAACTACATGTACTGCAGATACTCAAGCTCGTCTGTAGGTTATCATGAACCACGATTCTGAACTTGACAAGAAAATAGGTAGGCGAGTAGGTACGCAGTAGACATATAGTTGTCATGGAGGTAGGCAGGCACGCAGAAATGAAATATAAGAAAGTTTTTAAATGTACTTTATTTGTTCTCAGATAACAAAACATAAGGGCACTCTCACACTTATGTTACAGATGGAACACTGAAAAAACTGTACCTTCTACACCATTTTTTGTCAGCCATGTTGGTGCTCTGCAATATTGGATATATATTTTCTGATGTATTTTAAGGGTTTCAAAGCTAGTGTCTGATTATACTAGATTTGTTTTAGTTTTGGCACATGTGGTTTGTTATTTTTGTTTCAAAGTGCCACGACCATCACAACTAAGACCTTTTTCACAAAGTTATGGTGACATGTCAAACACTCTTGCTGTTTGTTCTGTACTACTTGCTAGACTGACCAATAGGGTTTCAGGCATATTTTCTGTCATTCATATTTCTTGTACCTTTATTTTGCTTGCACTGTTTACCAGTGGAAAGCAAGATGAGATTCAAATCTAGAAAGTTTAGCATGCCCCCCTTAGATTGAAATCTGGAAAGTTTAGCATGCCACCTTAGATTGAAATCTGGAAAGTTTAGCATGCCCCCTTAGATTGAAATCTGGAAAGTTTAGTATGCCCCCTTAGATTGAAATCTAGAAAGTTTAGCATGCCCCCCTTAGATTCAAATCTAGAAAGTTTAATATGCCCCGCCTTAGATTCAAATCTAGAAAGTTTAGCATGCCCCCTTAGATTGAAATCTGGAAAGTTTAGTATGCCCCTTTAGATTGAAATCTGGAAAGTTTAGTATGCCCCTTTAGATTGAAATCTGGAAAGTTTAGTATGCCCCTTTTAGATTGAAATCTGGAAAGTTTAGTATGCCCCCTTAGATTGAAATCTGGAAAGTTTAGCATGCCCCATCAGATTTTCGCTAAACTTATTGCTTCTGCTCGGTCAGTGGGAAAAGAGATGGCGACTTTAGACGGACAGAAATATCGACGTCCACGTGGCAGAGTTCTGCGATGTCCCCAGTAGCACGACACTGCACCCTTTCAGCTTAGCTAACAGTGTAGATCTCGACGTGATCCTCACACTGGTGGAGCCAGCACAGATGCTGGGATTTAAACTGTAATCCTTTCTTCACTTTTAGCTTATCCAAGATCATCACAACATCGACTGTAGAGATGACAGATTTTCAGTTCTCTGGAGGAAATCACAACTAATTTACTGTAATCCAGTCAGTTCCAAAACTGAAACGACACTTGAGGTTAACTTCATATTTATCTCATAAAGCAAATACATATTATACATACCTTTATTTTCTGTATGTAAGATCTTTAAATTCAGCCACTGATAACAAGGTATCACACTTTGTGAGAGACTTATACTATATTATAAAATTTGATGTAGATAACAAGCTAGTGGAGGAGGTCAACGAATTTGTATACCTTGGCAGCAGAGTAGTAGAAAATGGAGACAGCACAGAGGACATCAACAGCAGACTTACTAGAGCAAACCAGGCTTTTGCAATGCTACAGAATATATGGAAATCAAATAAACTAAGCATAAATATGAAAATCAGGATATTTAAGAGTAATGTTCTAAGTGTACTACTCTATGGAAGTGAATGCTGGAAAATCACCAAAACCATAGAAAACAAGTTGAATTCTTTCCAGACTAAATGTTTACGTAGAATTAAAAAAATATTTTGGCCAAACACCATAAGAAATAACATCTTATTGGCAGAAATGCAGATGAAACCACTGACAACAATTATTGAGGAAAGACGCTGGCGATGGTTGGGACATGTGCTCCGAATGACTGACAACTCACTACCAAAAATAGCACTAAGATGGACACCACAGGGGAGCAGAAGCAAGGGTAGACTAAAAGAGACATGGAGAAGAACAACAGAAAGGATGTTGAGCAATAGAGGGCTCACCTGGGCAAGAGCAGAAAAAAAGGCGAAAGACAGGCATTTGTGGAAAACCCTTGCGGAAGCCCCATGTGCCCTGGGCACTTAAGGTTCAGAGAGAGAGAGATAAAATTTGATGTCATCGAAAATTTCAAGATTTATCGCACTAAACATCTGGACGCTGGTGACATTAAATAACTAGACGTGGATGATATCGTGGACGTCTGAAATCGTGGAAGAGATGTTTACAAATGTAAGACAACAAGACTTCAACTCCACTTAGAGCGGTGCTGTCATCTCAGTAGATAGCAGTAAGCTGTTGTCTGAATTATGTTGTTTCGCTTTTAATATCAGCAACAAAATAGGAAATAGTTTCGTTTCATTTTCCATTTCAAATATTGGCGCATTTATTGAGGTATTTCCACCAGGTGGACAAGTCAAAGTAGGTCAAAGATATGACGCTTTTCACCACTGTTAGGTACTCTTTCCGTCCGGGGGGGGGGGGGGGGGGAACAAAATGCGGAGGTTCAGTTGGCTGCCGGAGTAAAAGCGGGTCTTGATTTGTATAGGGGTATATTTGCAAAAGTGGATGAAAAGACGGTTTTTGTAGTTTAGTGAACCAGTTAGCGATCGATTCTGTAATTTGGATAAAGAGTTAGTGATCGATTCTGTAATCTGACTAATGAGTTAATAATCGATTCTGTAGTGTCCAATAAATTGTTGAATGGTTCTATAGTCCTCGTAACCAGCTAGGGATCGACTACAAAATTTCCATAGCAGGTTACTATTTGACTATAAAATTTACATATCAGGTTACTGTTTGACTACAAAATCTAAATAGCAGGTTACTATTTGACTATAAAAGCTGTATAGCAAGTTACTATTTGACTATAAAATCTACATCTCTCTCTCTCTCTCTCTCTCTCTCTCTCTCTCTCTCTCTGAACCTTAAGTGCCCAGGGCACATGGGGTTTCCGCAAGGGTTTTCCACAAATGCCTGTCTTTCGCCTTTTTTTCTGCTCTTGCCCAGGTGAGCCCTCTATTGCTCAACATCCTCTCTGTTGTTCTTCTCCATGTCTCTTTTTGTCTACCCTTACTTCTGTTCCCCTGTGGTGTCCATCTTAGTGCTATTTTTGGTAGTGAGTTGTCAGTCATTCGGAGCACATGTCCCAACCATCGCCAGCGTCTTTCCTCAATAATTGTTGTCAGTGGCTTCATCTGCATTTCTGCCAACAAGATTTACATATCAGGTTACTGTTTGACTATAAAATTTACATAGACGTTTACTATTTGACTATAAAATTTACATATCAGGTTACTGTTTGACTATAAAATGTACATAAAAGGTTACTGTTTGACTATAAAATGTACATAAAAGGTTACTGTTTGACTATAAAATGTACATAAAAGGTTACTGTTTGACTATAAAATTTACATATCAGGTTACTGTTTTACTATAAAATTTACATAGAAGTTTACTATTTGACTATAAAATTTACATAGCAGGTTACTGTTTGACTATAAAATTTACATATCAGGTTACTGTTTGACTATAAAATTTACATATCAGGTTACTGTTTGACTATAAAATTTACATAGAAGTTTACTATTTGACTATAAAATTTACATAGCAGGTTACTGTTTGACTATAAAATCTACATAGCAGGTTACTATTTGACTATAAATTTACCAAACAAGGTAGGGATCTATCTGTAATCGGACTAATAAGATAATGATAGACTCTGCTGTCTGATTAATAAATCAGCGATCTGACTAGCTGCACTTAAAGAAGTGAAACATTAAAACTATTTTTTTAAAGGTGTGGGGGTGTTGGGGTGGGGGGTGGGGGAAGGGTCCTGAACCATCTACAATGTGTCCATTTTTCTCGTACTCTCCTTTTCTCAAAATTATTATACTTCCTTCAACCTTGTACTTTAACATTTCATTTCTTATTATATCTTCCTTCCCCCTTTCCACCCACTCACCCCCCCCCCCCCACTTCCTTCAGTATTGTATTCTAGTATTTCATTTCTTATTATATCATTCATTCATTCATTCATTTGCATGTCCCTTGCGGAACTTTGCCTCCCAAACAGCACTCCTGTAGGCCTCTCGGTTGTGAGCAAGATGGCCTGCTGCTGTTGCATCCATTTCCAGATCGTCAACGATGTCTTGCAGCCATCTTCGTCTTGGTCTTCCTCTTTTTCTTTTTCCCATTATGTATCCTTCCAATACGGTCTTCTCTAAATTATCATGACGTTTAATGTGTCCAAAATATTTAAGTTTTCTCTCTTTAATCCTCTTTACTAGCCAGCCTTCTTCAATATTAAGTTCTTGTAGTATGGATATATTTGTTCTTTTTTTGTGTCCACGATATTTGGAGAACTCTTCTGTAGCATTTACATTCAAAGGCATTTATGTGTTTCTCAGCTGTTTTGTTAAGTGTCCAGGTCTCACAGGCATATGTTGCGATGGGAAAGATGCATGCCCTTAAAAATCTTATTTTTGTGGTTCTGTCTGCTCCTCTCCACAGATTCTTTATTTCTTTTACTTTCTGAAGAGCGATAGATATCCTCCTTTTAATTTCCCTCATTGTATCTCCATTATTAGTTAGCAGTGATCCAAGATATTCAAAACTCTCCACTTCTTCCAGTTTTTCCTCATTGATACATATTTCAGTTGCCTTGTTTGTTTTGTCAGTTGTCACCAATTTAGTTTTCTTTGCATTAAGATAGAGGTTCTGCTCTTCGCTGTTCTTGCGGACTGACATAATTAGTTTTTCCATTCCTTTTTGTGTTGGGGACAGCAATACTGTGTCATCAGCATATCTAATCTCTGGTATTTCATAACCTCCAACTGTTATGGCATCGTAATATTCTTTGTCTACATCTTCTCTAACATTCCTCATTATATTTTCAGTATACAAGTTAAATAAGTAGGGTGACAATATGCACCCCTGACGGACCCCTTGTTTTATGTCAAACCAACTTGTTATTTCACCATTTATTCTTACTGCTGCTTGTTGGTCTAGATAGAGCAGTGATGTTAATTGTATCAAATGTGTTGAAAATCCCATTTTTTCCATTATTTCCCAAAGTTTCTGGTGTTGTACACAATCAAATACCTTTGAGTAGTCTATAAAGGATAAATATAGATTCACATTAAACTCTCTGCATTTCTCTATTATTAATCTTAGATTGAATATATGATCTCTTGATCCTCTTCCTTGCCTGAAACCAGCTTGGACCATATTGACTTCTTCTTCTATTTTCTTTCGAAGTCTACCCATTATGATTTTTAACAGAATTTTACTGGCATGACTAATCAGGGCAACAGTTCTGTAGTTGGTGCATAATTTCAGGTTACCGTTTTTTGGCAGTGGTATGAATACAGTTCTTTTCCATTCTTTTGGCCAAACACCTGAATGCCATATCTTTACATAGTGCATGATAGATTGTTGCACACTCCTTTCCTCCTGCTTTAATAAATTCAGCGGTTATCTCATCACATCCTGGTGATTTACCATTTTTCAGATTCTTTATTGCCCATAAAACTTCTTCCATTGTCGGTTCGGGTTCTTTCTCCTCCAATAATAATTCACACTGTTGATTTCTGCTTCCACAGTCGGTTGTTTCATACATTCTTTTGCAATATTCCTTCCATCTTTCTAGAATTTCCTCTGTCTCTGTCAGGGTATTCCCCATCTCATCACAAATTACATTTAGCTTAGGTGTGACATTTCTCGTCAATGTCTTCATTTCTTTAAACATTTCACTATCTCTTCCACACTTCTGATGTTCTTCTATTCTTTCACAACAATCTTGTATGTATTGTTTTTTGTCTTTTCTTATGTTTCTTCGTACTTATTTTGTTAAATTTTTATATTTATCTTTGTTGTTGTTTGTCACTTTCCATTGCGTCTTCATTTCTCTACATTGTTTTATCAGTTCTAGTGTACTTGCTGTGATCCATCTATTCTTTTGTGTTTTCTTTACTGGAACCATGTCTTTAGCTGTTGTTACTAAGATATCTTTGGCCTGCGTAGCCAATTCATCTGGTGTCATCTCCTCCTGTACAGCCATCAGGATTTCGAAACGGTTCTTCACTTCTATACTGTATTGTTCTGGTATATTTGTAGGTCAAAGCGGAGTGGTCTTGATCCCGTAACTATCTTTTTCATCTTTATCTTCATGTCTGCTATTAATAACTCATGGTCCGTGTCACAATCAGCACCTGGTAAAGTTTTTGCTGATGTTATGCTTGACCTCCACCTTCTTTGCACTAAAATGTAATCTATTTGATTCCTGGTTTTCCCATCAGGTGATGTCCATGTGTAAAGTCTTCTTGGATGTTGTTTAAAAAAGTGTGTTAGCGATCATTAGCTCATTTTCCATGCAAAACGCCATTAGATTGTCACCTGCCTCATTTCTATGTCCTATGCTAAATTTCCCTACAACATGTCCTTCATCTTCTGCTCTTTCTGTACCAATTTTTGCATTAAAATCACCCATTATTAATACAATATCATTTTTCCGTATCTGGTCTAGTGTCGTAGAACATCTCCCACCTTATTATATCACACCTTCATATTTCCACCCACCCAGCGTGGCCCCCCTCACCTCACTTCCTTCCTACCTCCATTTCTTCGTTTTCTTCTTTGTTTTCTTGTAGAGTTCAGCCAGGCCATTGGGTTCGAAGACTGACTCTCTTGACAGACACACTCTCTTAGGGTGGAGAGCTGAAGACTGACTCTCTGACAGTCAGAGTGGAGAGCTGAAGACTGACTGACAGACAGAGTGGAGAGCTGAAGCCTGACTCTCTGACAGACAGAGTGGAGAGCTGAAGACTGACTCTCTGACAGACAGAGTGGAGAGCTGAAGACTGACTCTCTGACAGACAGAGTGGAGAGCTGAAGACTGACTCTCTGACAGACACACTTTCTTAGAGTGGAGAGCTGAACAGAACAACCACGAGATTGTTCTTCCTAATAAGCCACGAAAAGACTGACAAAGGAACAGTCAGACCAGCAGATTAGGAAAGAACAGTCAGACTAGCAGATTAGGTAAGAACAGTCAGACCAGCAGATTAGGGAAGAACAGTCAGACCAGCAGATTAGGGAAGAACAGTCAGACCAGCAGATTAGGTAAGAACAGTCAGACCAGCAGATTAGGAAAGAACAGTCAGACCAGCAGATTAGGTAAGAACAGTCAGACCAGCAGATTAGGAAAGAACAGTCAGACCAGCAGATTAGGTAAGAACAGTCAGACCAGCAGATTAGGGAAGAACAGTCAGACCAGCAGATTAGGTAAGAACAGTCAGACCAGCAGATTAGGGAAGAACAGTCAGACCAGCAGATTAGGGAAGAACAGTCAGACCAGCAGATTAGGTAAGAACAGTCAGACCAGCAGATTAGGGAAGAACAGTCAGACCAGTAGATTAGGTAAGAACAGTCAGACCAGCAGATTAGGTAAGAACAGTCAAACCAGCAGATTAGGGAAGAACAGTCAGACCAGCAGATTAGGGAAGAAAAGTCAGACCAGCAGATTAGGTAAGAACAGTCAGACCAGCAGATTAGGTAAGAACAGTCAGACCAGCAGATTAGGTAAGAACAGTCAGACCAGCAGATTAGGTAAGAACAGTCAGCCCAGCAGATTAGGTAAGAACAGTCAGACCAGCAGATTAGGGAAGAACAGTCAGACCAGCAGATTAGGTAAGAACAGTCAGCCCAGCAGATTAGGTAAGAACAGTCAGCCCAGCAGATTAGGTAAGAACAGTCAGCCCAGCAGATTAGGGAAGAAGAGTCAGACCAGCAGATTAGGTAAGAACAGTCAGACCAGCAGATTAGGTAAGAACAGTCAGACCAGCAGATTAGGTAAGAACAGTCAGCCCAGCAGATTAGGGAAGAACAGTCAGACCAGCAGATTAGGGAAGAACAGTCAGACCAGCAGATTAGGGAAGAACAGTCAGACCAGCAGATTAGGTAAGAACATTCAGACCAGCAGATTAGGTAAGAACATTCAGACCAGCAGATTAGGTAAGAACAGTCAGACCAGCAGATTAAGGAAGAACAGTCAGACCAGCAGATTAGGGAAGAACAGTCAGACCAGCAGATTAGGTAAGAACAGTCAGCCCAGCAGATTAGGGAAGAACATTCAGACCAGCAGATTAGGGAAGAACAGTCAGACCAGCAGATTAGGTAAGAACAGTCAGACCAGCAGATTAGGGAAGAACACGTCTCATCAAAAGAAAAAAAAATCAAAATCATCCATGGAACAAAAAAAAAAATTAGATTTTATTATTATTTTTTGTACATACTAAATTCAGTGACGATCCCGCCGGTGTTGAAAATGTTTGGAATAAACTGATGCACAAAAATAAAGTAAAGGTTTAAAAGAAATGTAATATTATCGTTTCCATGTCATTAAGACATATTGGGAATACGGTGTTAGGCCCATATTTTCAAGACCTTCGGCACGTGAAAGTGTGTTGTGGTCAGTATCACGCCTGGCCGCTGTTACCTTGGCAGATTTCCCTGGTACCCGTTTTTAGAGGCTGGGTGAACCCCGGGGCCTTTTCGGTGTGTGCCAGAAGAAGTCCCACTGCTGGGACTTGAACCTAACCACTCAGCTAACCAGGCCGTCAAAATGAAAGGTAGACGTTTAAAAATATGACAGAGAAAACATGCAGGACGATGTTGTCAAAAGTAAACACGGTAAACAATTGAGCAAATACAACACAGACACATAAACATAGACACATGAATATAGACACATACACATGAACATAGACACATGAACACAGGTACATGAACTCCGATACATGAACACAGACATACGAACACAGATAGATGAACACAGGTACATGAACACAGACACATAACACAGATAGATGAACACACGTCCATGAACACAGGTACATGAACCCCGATACATGAACACAGGTACATGAACACAGGTACATGAACTCCGATACATGAACACAGACACATGAACACAGATAGATGAACACAGGTACATGAACACAGACAGATGAACTCCGATACATGAATACAGACACATGAACACAGATAGATGAAAACAGGTACATGAACACAGACAGATAAACTCCAATACATGAACATAGTCACATGAACACAGACACATGAATATAGACACATGAACACAAACATACGGACACATGAACACAGGCACGTATATACAAACACACAAACACAGACATACAGACACACAAACACCGGCACATGCAGGCATATGAACACAAACACACATACACAGGCACGAGCACAAAGACACATGAACATAGACACATGAACACAGGCACATGAACACAGACACATGAACATAGACACATGAACAGAGGCACATGATTTCAACAACATGAACACCTACTAAAGGAACGATTAAACTTTATTCTCAAATGGTTAAGAATTGGGAACGACGGTCAGCTCGACACTCTCATTCGTCTTAACTTTCAGTCAAACCCAATCATTCAACATCAGTTTAATACAAGCATTACAAATATGTCACAAGCTACACTAGAAAAAACATGCAGCCAAGCAGATAAATAGAAGTGGATGGTGACAGAAAGCTAATTGACAGCAGTTGCATAAACACAGGTAAATAGACACATGAGTCAATATTTATGAGTAAATTACAGACATATAAAATACAGCATACAACATATAACTCTTTTTGCTTTAATTTGCTTTTTTTTTACTCCTTTCATCTAAAATATATCTCTATCTAACCGTAGAATTTTGATTAAACTGTGCACCGCTTTAAGGCCAACTGTTGTACGAGTCGCAAAGTGTGGCACATTTTGCTCTGAATATTCCGACACACACTAATAGTTCCAATGTGTTTTCTGAAGTGTTTTTATGGTTAACCAGAGTATGAATTCACAGAGAATGTTAACAATAAGCAGCAGACCGTCTTTATGCAATTATTAGTAAGCTGAAACTTCGTCTTCATCATTCTGACTTGTTGAACACAAGCAACAATCATTCTGACTTGTAGAACACAAGCAAGAATCATTCTGACTTGTAGAACACAAGCAAGAAACCCACTAAGTGAGCCAGCCATCTAAAACCGCCTTCCTGCGTCACAAGGAAGGCCTGATTGACATTTGCCACAAAGATGGCTGAGATGAGGCTTGTTGAGATCCACGTGCCGGTCCCTGTTTTTGGCACAGTTACAGTCATGCTGACCACAGACTGAGCACTTGAGGCGTTCCACACGGTACGGCATGCACATCACGCGACATGACTTGCACTCTTGACCGTACTCAGCCTAGGACACAAACGACACAGGATAAAAAATCTTGACCCAGAAATATCATACAACAGAAGCTGGATGTATCTGATGGCTAGGACACATTTTCTTTCTTTAACTGGCTCTACTTTCTGATGGACCAGCCATACAATCCAAATCTACATAGACGTAGTTATTTTTAGTGAAACTCACCTTTTTCCTAGCCTTAGAGAACATCTCTACCCTGGCCTCATAGAATATCTTCTTCCTAGCCTTAGAGAACATCTTTACCCTGGCCTCATAGAATATCTTCTTCCTAGCCTTAGAGAACATCTTTACCCTGGCCTCATAGAACATCTTCTTCCTAGCCTTAGAGAACATCTCTATCCTGGCCTCATAGAACATCTTCTTCCTAGTCTTAGAGAACATCTCTATCCCAGCTTCGTAGAACATCTCCCACCTAGTCTTAGAGAACATCTCTATCCTAGATTCATAGAACATCTCCCACCTAGTCTTAGAGAACACCTCTATTCCAGATTCATAGAACATCTCCCTCCTATTCTTAGAGAACATCTCTATCCCAGCTTCGTAGAACATCTCCCACCTAGTCTTAGAGAACATCTCTATCCCGGATTCATAGAACATCTCCCACCTAGTCTTAGAGAGCAACTCTATCCCAGCTTCGTAGAACATCTCCCACCTAGTCTTAGACAGCATCTCTATCCCAGCTTCGTAGAACATCTCCCACCTAGTCTTAGAGAACATCTCTATCCCAGCTTCGTAGAACATCTCCCACATAGTCTTAGAGAGCATCTCTATCCCAGCTTCGTAGAACATCTCCCACCTATTCTTAGAGAACATCTCTATCCCATCTTTGTAGAATATCTCCCACCTAGTCTTAGAGAACATCTCTATCCCATCTTCGTAGAACATCTCCCACCTAGTCTTAGAAAACATCTCTATCCCAGCTTCGTAGAACATCTCCCACCTAGTCTTAGAGAATACCCTTACACCAGCCTCACAGAACATCTCATTTCTAGCCTAAGAGAACATCTCTATTCTACTCTCATAGAATATCGCCAATTCAGCCTCATAGAACATTTCATTTCTATCCATTTTGAGTGATAAGTCTAAAGCATAACAAACAGGCAATGTGAAAAATTTTATGTCAGAAGATACCACAGGATAACAATACAAAGGAAGGTAAAATATGGGTAGAAAAACGCTTGCTAAGAACAGAGACAAGCATACAGGAACCATACCAAGCTGTTTGTGGGAACAGAACATACATGAACCACCTCAAGCTTTTTTCTGTGTGGAAAGAGAACATACACAAACCAACTCAAGTTTTTTTTCTGTGTGGAAACAGAACATACATGAACCACCTTAAGTTTTTTTTCTGTGTGGAAACAGAACATACACGAACAACCACAAGCTTTTTTCTGTGTGGAAACAGAACATACATGAACAGCCTCAAGCTTTTTTTCTGTGTGGAAAGAGAACATACATGAACAACCTCAAGCTTTTTTTCTGTGTGGAAACAGAACATACATAAACAACCTCAAGCTTTTTTCTGTGTGGAAACAGAACATACACGAAGAACCTCAATCTTTTTTCTGTGTGGAAACAGAACATACACGAACAACCTCAAGTTTTTTCTGTGTGAAAACAGAACATACATGAACCACCTCAAGCTTTTTTCTGTGCGGAAACAGAACATACATGAACCACCTCAATCTTTTTTTCTGTGTGCAAAAAGAACATACATGAACAACCTCAAGCTTTTTTCTGTGTGGAAACAGAACATACATGAACCACATCAAGCTTTTTTCTGTGTGGAAACAGAACATACACGAACCACCTCAAGCTTTTTTATGTGTGGAAACAGAACATACATGAACAACCTCATGCTTTTTTATGTGTGGAAACAGAATATACATGAACAAACTCAATCTTTTTTCTGTGTGGAAACAGAACATAGATGAACAACCTCAAGTTTTTTTCTGTGTGGAAAGAGAACATACATGAACAACCTCAAGCTTTTTTCTGTGTGGAAACAGAACATACATAAACAACCTCAAGCTTTTTTATGTGTGGAAAGAGAACATACACGAACCACCTCAAGCTTTTTTCTGTGTGGAAACAAAACATACACGAACCACCTCAAGCTTTTTCCTGTGTAGAAACAGAACATACATGAACCATCTCATGCTTTTTTCTGTGTGGAAACAGAACATACATGAACAACCTCAAGCTTTTTTCTATGTGGAAACATAACATACATAAACAACCTCAACCTTTTTTCTGTGTGGAAACAGAACATACACGAACAATCTCAAGCTTTTTTCTGTGTGGAAACACAACATACACGAACAACCTCAAGCTTTTTTCTGTGTGGAAAAAGAACATACACGAACCACCTCAAGTTTTTTTCTGTGTGAAAACAGAGCATACATGAACAACCTCAAGCTTTTTTTCTGTGTGGAAAGAGAACATACATGAACAACCTCAAGCTTTTTTTTTCTGTGTGGAAACAGAACATACATAAACAACCTCGAGCTTTTTTCTTTGCGGAAACAGAACATACAGGAACCACCTCAAGCTTTTTTCTGTGTGGAAACAGAACATGCAGGAAACACCTAAAGCTTTTTTCTGTGTGAAAACAGAACATACACGAACCACCTCAAGCTTTTTTCTGTGTGGAACAGAACATACACGAACCACCTCAAGCTTTTTCTGTTTGAAGACAGAACATACATTAACCACCTCAAGCTTTTTTCTGTGTGAAAAGAGAACATACATGAACAATCTCAAGCTTTTTTTCTGTGTGGAAACAGAACATACATAAACAACTTCAAGCTTTTCTCTGTGTGGAAACAGAACATACACGAACAACCTCAAGATTTTTTCTGTGTGGAAACAGAACATACACGAACAATCTCAAGCTTTTTTCTGTATGGAAACAGGACATACACGAACCACCTCAAGCTTTTTTCTGTGTGAAAACAGAACATACATGAACAACCTCAAGCTTTTTTCTGTGTGGAAACAGAACATACATGAATAACATCAAGCTTTTTTCTGTGTGGAAACAGAACATAAATAAACAACCTCAAGCTTTTTTCTATGTGGAAACATAACATACATAAACAACCTCAACATTTTTTCTGTGTGGAAACAGAACATACACGAACAACCTCAAGCTTTTTTCTGTGTGGAAAGAGAACATACACGAAGAACCTCAAGCTTTTTTCTGTGTGGAAACAGAACATGCAGGAAACACCTAAAGCTTTTTTCTGTGTGAAAACAGAACATACACGAACCACCTCAAGCTTTTTTCTGTGTGGAACAGAACATACACGAACCACCTCAAGCTTTTTCTGTTTGAAGACAGAACATACATGAATCACCTCAAGCTTTTTCCTGTTTGAAGACAGAACATACATGAACCACTTCAAGCTTTTTTCTGTGTGGAAACAGAACATACACGAACCACCTCAAGCTTTCTCTGTTTGAAGACAGAACATACATTAACCACCTCAAGCTTTTTTCTGTGTGGAAAGAGAACATACACGAACCACCTAAAGCTTTTTTCTGTGTGGAAACAAAACATACACGAACCACCTCAAGCTTTTTCCTGTATAGAAACAGAACATACATGAACAACCTCAATCTTTTTTCTGTGTGGAAACAGAACATACTTGAACAACCTCAAGCTTTTTTCTGTGTGGAAACAGAACATACATGAACAATCTCAAGCTTTTTCCTGTGTGGAAAGACAACATACATGAACAACCTCAAGCTTTTTTTTCTGTGTGGAAACAGAACATACATAAACAACCTCAAGCTTTCTTCTGTGTGGAAACAGAACATACACGAACAACCTCAAGCTTTTTTCTGTGTGGAAACAGAACATACATGAACCACCTCAAGCTTTTTTCTGTGTGGAAACAGAACATACATGAACCACCTGAAGCTTTTTTCTGTGTGGAAATAGAACATACATGAACCACCTCAAGCTTTTTTCTGTTTGGAAACAGAACATACATGAACCACCTCAAGTTTTTTCCTGTGTGGAAACAGAACGTACATTAATAACCTCAAGCTTTTGTTCTGTATGGAAACAGAACATACATAAACAACCTCAAGCTTTTTTCTGTGTGAAAACAGAACATACATTAACAACCTCAAGCTTTTTTTCTGTGTGGAAAGAAAACATACATGAACAACCTCAAGCTTTTTTTCTGTGTGGAAACAGAACATACATAAACAACCTCAAGCTTTTTTCTTTGTGGAAACAGAACATACACGAACCACCTCAAGCTTTTTTCTGTGTGAAAACAGAACATACATGAACCACCTCAAGCTTTTTTCTATGTGAAAACAGAACATACATGAACAATCTCAAGCTTTTTTTTCTGTGTGGAAACAGAACATACATAAACAACCTCAAGCTTTTTTTCTGTGCGGAAACAGAACATACACGGACAACCTCAAGCTTTTTTCTGTGTGGAAACAGAACATACACGAACAACCTCAATCTTTTTTTCTGTGTGGAAACAGAACATACACGAACCACCTCAAGCTTTTTTCTGTGTGAAAACAGAACATACATGAACAACCTCATTCTTTTTTCTGTGTGGAAACAGAACATACATGAACAACCTCATGCTTTTTTCTGTGTGGAAACAGAACATACATGAACAACCTCATTCTTTTTTCTGTGTGGAAACAGAACATACATGAACAACCTCATTCTTTTTTCTGTGTGGAAACAGAACATACATGAACAACCTCATTCTTTTTTCTGTGTGGAAACAGAACATACATGAACAACCTCAAGCTTTTTTCTGTGTGGAAACAGAACATACACGAACAACCTCAAGCTTTTTTTCTGTGTGGAAACAGAACATAGATGAACCACCTCAAGCTTTTGTCTGTGTGGAAACAGAACATACACGAACAACCTCAAGCTTTTTTCTGTGTGGAAACAGAACATAGATGAACCACCTCAAGCTTTTTTCTGTGTGGAAACAGAACATACATGAACCACCTCAAGCTTTTTTTTTGTGGAAACAGAACATACATGAACAACCTCAAGCTTTTTTATGTGTGGAAACAGAACATACATGAACAACCTCAAGCTTTTTTATGTGTGGAAACAGAACATACATGAACCACCTCAAGCTTTTTTCTGTGTGGAAACAGAACATACATGAACCACCTCAAGCTTTTTTTTTGTGGAAACAGAACATACATGAACAACCTCAAGCTTTTTTATGTGTGGAAACAGAACATACATGAACAACCTCAAGCTTTTTTATGTGTGGAAACAGAACATACATGAACAACCTCAAGCTTTTTTATGTGTGGAAACAGAACATACATGAACCACCTCAAGCTTTTTTCTGTGTGGAGTATGATACGTAACAATGGTAGTTCTCAGCTTTTCCGAAAATCGAGCAGAAAGAAGCTGATTGACAGAATGGATTAATGTGCCGAGATACAAAGATTCGGTATGAAACCTATGGATGGGCAAGCAGATCAATGAGTATATGTATGAGCAGATATACCGACCAATGAGTGATGTAGTACTGACCACTTAATGCAGGATTTTTAAAAAAAAACATTTACTGACCTGAAATGATCCAGGTTTACAATAGACATGAGAACTCTCCCATGTTTTTCTGCAAGATGTGCACCGAAAATAACCATACATTCTCTTTAGGTTTGACATGTCTGGTGTTCCCGTAGAGTTTCTGTATTAATGATAACCTTCAAGGCTTGAACTCGCCACGTCCTCTTAATGAAGTCTAGTCTCAGGTACCTTCGTCCTTACAGGTCTCTAGTCTCAGCTACCTTCGTTCTTACAGGTCTCTTTTGACTGTAGATATACGAGAAATGAGATTCATGAACTAAATCGATATCGTTACAAGCTTATTTTATCGTTTCATTTCATCAACAGAGAAAGAAATGTTTTAGTTTCATTTTCAGTTTTCTTTGTTTAGTGATTGTCCAGCACTGTTGATAAGTATTGCGACAACCAATCATTTTCCTGCTTTCATTTTCGTTTTTCACAGCTTAGCACATTTCCATGGTGACGATTTGTTAACCAGAATGAAGTCTTCTTCTGGGAAAATGAAACTGGGGAGATCTTGTTTGTAATTTACACGCTATATGTCTACACACAGGGCGCCCGAGAGAAGTTCTGTAAGCTGGTACAGTCCCCTTCCCCACTGCAGGCCACCATAAGCCATGTACGCCCAATTTAAAACATAAAAAAATCCAGCAAGATCCAGTGCGATGGGGAAATTCTGTACATATCTATATACAAACTGAGAGGTGTATATGTGTTTGTTTTGATTTTATGTCTGATGTTGTGTGAGACTGTACCTGGATATGACACTAAGGAATTGATGTTGTATATATATATATATATATATATATATATATATATATTGTGTTGTTGTTCCGCTCTCTACAGTATAGATTTTCCTGCATATAGAGCATGGTGAAGCCATTGACAATCGGGAAAGACCGATGGACAGTCGGGAAAGACCGATGGACAGTCGGGAAAGACCGATGGACAGTCGGGAAAGACCGACAGACACTGGGAAAGACCAGAATCCTCACTGGGAAAGCGTCCCTGAACTGGGCTGTCCGGGCCAGCAACCCTATCAGCCGACATACTATTGCTACAAAGTCCGAAAAGAAGAAATGTCCCCAGGATTCACCGAAAGGGGGGGGGGGAGAGAGAATGATGGATCCACAGGAAACTACCATGCCCGCCCCAATTAATTCGAGTTCAGAACAGCGGATGGAGTATCCATGCATCTGTGGCAGGAAATTTAACACTCAACGTGGCATGAAGATACACAGAACGAAGAAAGGATGTGGTGGTTCCTTGCTGCCCAATACTCAACAGTGCACTGTGACGCCAGTCTCAGATAAGACATTAGAAGACCTGTGTCAGGATATAATCCACAGTACAGAGAATATTCAGGCTGAGTCAGGCAGCAGGGAGGCAATGCAGCTCTCCGACGAGACCAGAGACAAGATTAACTTTCCACCAGCAAGTGCCAAAAGCATATGGGAAAACCTAGACGCAGGATTATGCAAAGAACTGGACAAACAGCTAAGAGGAAAAAACCTGGAGCAAAAGCTGGAAGCATTTGGTAACATCATATAGCTTCACTGCCACAAAGAGTTTGGAACCAAACAGGCAAAAAGAAAAAAAGTGACATCAAGAAAGTCCAGAAGACAGAGGAAAATAGAAGCAATAAGACAGTAGAAGAACCATGCCCGGAAAATGTTCAAGAAGGCACATGAATCAGAAAAAGAAGGACTGAGACAGGTTTGGCAGCATCTAAAATCCCAGCACAATGCCCTTTGCAGAGCTGAAAGACTGTAAAAGGAAGAGGGAAACCAGATACGCAAGAGAGAAGTTCTACAGAGATCCCTTCGGATTTGCCAAGCAGTTATTTGAACAGCCAGAATCAGGTACGCTGAAAGCAGGTAAGGAGGTGCTCGAGGAACATCTGAGCAAGACATACTCTGATAAAAATCAGCATACATCTCTCGAGCAGATGAAAGGTCTAGTGTGGCCCTATGCACCAGGCAGCAAATTCAAATGCAGCCCACCAACCTTACAAGAAGTAGAGAGCGTTGTAAGAAAAGCTAAAGGCAAGTCAGCACCAGGCCCAAATGGCGTTCCTTACATACTATACAAAAGATGCCCCGAAGTACTAAAGAAGCTTCATAAACTCCTACGAACAGCATGGACCAAAGGAGTCATATGTAAAGAATGGAAAAAGGCTAACGGAGTATACATCCCAAAGGAGCAGAATTCCACTGAAATCAACCAGTTCAGACCGATCTCACTTCTGAATGTGGAAGGAAAGATATTCTTCTCTGTGATGGCAAAAGACTAACAACATACCTCCTAGATAATGATTACGTTGATATATCCGTGCAGAAGAGAGGAATCCCAGGTTTCCCAGGATGTCTCGAGCATGCGTCAATGGTTTGGGAAGCTATTCAGCAGGCAAGATCTGGAAAGCAAGATCTACAGGTAATATGGCTTGACCTAGCCAATGCGTATAGCTCAGTACCGCACCATATGATATGGCTAGCACTAGACATGTATCATGTGCCAAAATAAATCACAAATATGCTGAAAAGGTACTTCACAGGGTTCCTCATGAGGTTTGGAACATCAGGATATACTACAAGATGGATCGAGCTCCAGGTAATAATTGCAATGGGTTGTACAATATCTCCCATACTGTTCGTACTAGCCATGCAAGTAATCCTGAGAGCAACAGAAGGAGCAGCAGAAGGCCCAAGATTCAGAAATGGATGTCAAATGCCACCACTAAAAGCATTCATGGATGACACAACAGTAATAACAACCAGTGAAGCACAGGCACGAAAGATGTTAGAGAGTTTAGACAGCCTTATCATATGGTGCCGCATGAGCTTCAAGCCAAAGAAGTCAAGAAGCCTGTCACTCATGAAAGGGAAAGTGATAGAAAGATCGTACATAGTGGCAAATCAAATAATCCCAGCTGTAGGGGAAGAGCCAATGAAGAGCCTTGGCATAGTATATGATGCATCCATGAAGGAATAAAGTGCTGTAAAGCAGGTTATAGAAATGGCGCAGAATGGACTGAGCATCATGGACAAAAGCAGGCTACTGGGTCATTCATTCATTCATTTGCATGTCCCTTGCGGAACTTTGCCTCCCAAACAGCACTCCTGTAGGCCTCTCGGTTGTGAGCAAGATGGCCTGCTGCTGTTGCATCCATTTCCAGATCGTCAACGATGTCTTGCAGCCATCTTCGTCTTGGTCTTCCTCTTTTTCTTTTTCCCATTATGTATCCTTCCAGTATGGTCTTCTCTAAATTATCATGACGTTTAATGTGTCCAAAATATTTCAGTTTTCTCTCTTTAATCCTCTTCACTAGCCAGCCTTCTTTAATATTAAGCTCTTGTAGTATAGATATATTTGTTATTTTTTGTGTCCACGATATTTGGAGAACTCTTCTGTAGCATTTACATTCAAAGGCATTTATGTGTTTCTCAGCTGTTTTGGCTACTGGGTAAGTTCAAAATATGGTGCCTCCAGTTCATGCTGATTCCAAAACTGATATGGCCAGTACTCATTTATGAAGTAAGTACCAACACAGTAGATGCAGTCGAAAGAAAGATAAATAAAGCCATAAGAAAGTGGCTGGGCGTACCACCAGGATTAACTGATGTAGCGCTGTAATGCAAGAAGAGCAAACTGCAGCTGCCATTCAAATCTGTGGTTGAAGAATACAAGGTAGGAAAAACAAGACTTGTTGACTTGCAATGATGCTACAAGAATCTACAGATCCGGTGGTACGAGAAGTGCAGCCAACACTTAAAACTGGACGAAAATGGAAAGTAAATGAGAACGTGACCACAGCCGGGGAAACGCAGGAGCTGAAAGAAGTAATAGGATACACCCAGACCAACAGAAGGGGATTTGGTCATGGCGAAATCAAATGGTGGTCAAAGGCCTCCTGCAAGGAAAGAAGGGATATGATCATCAGTGAAGTAAGGAATTCAGAGGATGACAAGCGGGTCCAGAAGGCAGTCCAACAGTCACAACAAGGGCAATGGATAACATGAGAGGAAGTCCTGCAGAGATCACTAACATGGAATGACATCTGGAAAATGGCACCCTTGAGGCTCAGCTTCATCATCAGAGCTACTTATGACCTTCTGCATATAGGCTCCAACCTATACAAATGGGGTGTATCAGAAGATACAAAGTGTCCTCTCTGCAACGAAAGGCAAACATTGGAACATGTGCTGTCAGCATGTAGAGTGTCTTTAGGGCTAGGTAGGTACACTTGGCGGCACAACAGAGTATTGCAGGAACTAGTAGCCATCGTAGACAGGGCAAAAGATAAAGCAAATAACAGCAAAAGAGTTGAGGTCCCACCTAAATACTTCATAGGTGCTGGTACGACATCAAATATTGAAATAAGGGACATTCCCTTACCATCACTGCTAGATGGTACAAATGACTGGGATGTGATAGCGGACCTTCCAGGAAGAAGAGAATACCCAACTGCCATCAAGAACACAGGACTGCTACCGCACATTGTAGTGTACTCCGCAGAAAAACGGGAATTAATAATGATCGAGGTTAGGTCCCATACGAAACTAGAATAGAGGAACAGCATTTATTCAAATTGGAGAAGTACAATGATCTGGTCAAGCAACTGAGGCAGGGGGCAGGAATCAGGGCAAAAGTGATAGCTGTAGAAGTGGGAGCAAGAGGATTCGTAGCAACATCAGCATATGACCTGTGTAAGCAACTGGGCATAAAAGGACAAGCAAGACCAAGGGCATTGAGAAACCTTTCAGAAACAGCAGAAAAGGCCTCATGCTGGCTGTGGAGTATGCGAAACAAGCATTGGGAACATAAGTAATTTCATTTGCCACAACCAATACCAGTCCTCCGTAGCTAAATCGCTAAAGACGCACTTCAGAAGTGCAGTGCCAACTGGAAGATCACGGGTTCAATCCCGGAACCGGAAAAAAAAGCAACAACTCACTGGGAGTCATGACCCAGAGGGGCCCACCCCCTTAGAGTCTCAGGAGTTTAATAAAGCCGAAACACTTGTCTGAGTGGGGGGGGGGGGTGTACTTCCTCTGATGATCTGAAGGAGTTGTGTTGTTGTTCCGCTTTCTACGGTAGAGAGTTTCCTGCATATATATATATATATATATATATATATATATATATATATATATATATATATATATAAGTGAGTGTGCAATGCTTTAAAAACATAGACTCAGGTCATGACTGAAATAACATTTGGTACACACTATATTTGATTATCCAGTAACGGATAAAATGATAACTTTCAGCCAGTCACATGTAACAAAAAAGTGACAAAAAATCACCTAAAGTGGCTCACCACCCCAAGAAAAGAAAATCAGGGTTTCAATATCGTGTGTATCCTCCTCGGGCAGTTATCACTGCTTGACACCACCTTCTCATCGAACCAATGACACATTGTATCAGTTGTTGAGGCATGTTATCCCATTCTTTTTGCAAGGCTTGGGCTAATTCTTGGCGGTGTCCAGGACGATTGTGTCGTCCTCACAACTTGCAGTCCAGTTCATCCCAAATGTGCTCGATAGTGCGACATATGGACGAGCGTTATTCTGCTGCAGTATCACGCCTTGTCCATTAGCATCCAGAAAAGGCATTACGTGGCCTGTAATGATTTCGTCCCTATATCCTAAACCTGTAAGGTTGCCATTGAGGAAGACTAGGTTTGTTCGGCCAGCAAACAATTACACTGCCTCCTCTCCTCCTGTCCACCTCTAGCACACAGTTATTCACAAAGCGTCCACATGTACACTAAAACTCCCCCATCATGGCCTTGCAGACAGAATCTGGACTCATCAGTGAAAAGGATCCGTCTCCACTGATAATAGGGTCAAGCAGGTTTGTCTGTGGCGAACTGTCAGTAGTGGTCTAACTGCAGGTCTATGAGGTAAGAGATTTACCTCTCTGAGTTTGTTCTACACTGTCCTGCCCGACACACGTCTTAAACCTGGAATGTTGCTGGCAGTCCATGTTGCCTGGAGAAACCTGTTACGAAGGTGCATGAGGTGGATGTAGCGGTCTTGTGCAAGAGTGGTAACTCGCGGTCTACCGCTTCTATGGCGGTCAGCAACGGAACCATTTTGGTTAAAACGACTTTGAAGGCGTGATATTGTGTTTCTGTGAACATTAAAATGTTTTACTGCCGTAAAATATCGAGATACTGCTGTAAAATATTGAGATACTGCTGCTACTGTTGATCCAGCAATTAACATCCCAACAGCTATTTCTCGCTGATGTTCGTTCAATCTTGGCATGATGAAAAAAGATGTTTATGTTGGAATTTCACTGTTGCCTTCTTCAACGATTACGTGAAGAGATATCTGAGAACAGAATTACACACTTACCCTCATTTTATCCGTGGTCAGTAACCAATCATGGATCACTGCACGTGATTTCACTGGAGCTATGGTTATCTCCCCATGAATAGTGCGATCAACTTCGAGCAGCACGTGGAAGTGGACAATACTCAGACAAAACTTCGTGCCAAATTTGATTTCATTTCACTCATGACAACGTGATTGGTGCGTTTGACACCAAAGCACACTTACTTTTTTCCGTAAGTAAATATAGATTCTAATGGACGCATCAGCAGCAGGCCATTTTGCTCACAACCGAGAGGCCTACAGGAGTGCTGTTAGGGAAGTTCCGCAAGGGACATACAAATTAATCAATGAATGATATATAGACTCATGGAAAAAAAGTAAGTGTGCAGTGGTGTCAAGCTTACTTTTTTCCGGGAGTATATATAGACTCAGTGAATCTAATGGCTAACAACAAAGCTGTAGATGAAGATGAAATAACAGTCGAAATGTTAAAAGCTGTTAAAAGTGACAATATGAGCCAACTACAGAGAATGTTTAATAAAATTTGGAAAGAATAACAGGTTCCTTCTAAATGGAAAAAAGGAATCATTGATAAAATACCCCAAAAAAGGCAACCACAGTGATTGCAGTAACTAGAGGGGTGTAACCTTACTATCAGTTGTGTCAACTGTGTTTTGTAAAATGATTCTGAATAGAATTAAAGATATAGAGGCTACTGCAATGAGAGAAGAACAGGTAGGATTTTGATAAGGAAAAAGCTGTCTCAACCAGATCTTTACTCTAAGAATAATACTTGAAGAACATATTGAAAAGCAAAAACCATTAATCCTGAACTTCATAGACTTTCTAAAGACGTTTGATAGCATACACAGAGATTCACTGTGGAGAATTTTAAGAATATATGGAATACTATCTAAGATTGTCACATCATTAGTGACCTCTACTATGGATATGTTTGTGCAGTCAGCACAGAAGAAGGAATGGGTGAATGGTTCCAGATTGAAACAGATGTGAAACAAGAATGTATATTATTTCCCTTGCTTTTTAGAATTGCCATAGACTTCATAATGAAAAAATGCTGCACAGGTAAAATGGGGATTTATTGGGTACATGGGACCCAAAATAGAAGATCTTGATTTTGCAGATGACATAACTCTTATCAGTGACAATGTGAAATCGATGAGGGAAAAAAATAGATTTCCTGTCTTCTTAGGCTAGCAAAATAGGTCTTGAAATTAACAAAGACAAAAGAAAAATTATGAAACTTCTCATTAATCAAGAAGGAAAAATATACGTAGAAGGAACAGTTGTTGATGAAGTAAAGCAATTTTCATACCTTGGCAGCTACATAGACCAGGATGGTGACACCAGGAAGGAAGTTAGAATTAGAATTGCAAAAGCAGAATCGTCCTTCCAAAATCCCGAGAACGTATGGAATTCAAAAGTTATAAGCACAAAAACCAAGTTAAGATGATTCAATCCAAATGTGATATCCACCCTCATTTATGCATGCGAAAGCTGGAAAACAACTAAAGAAATAGGCAAGAAATTAGACTCTTTTGAAAACAAATGCCTCAGGAAAATGCTTGGTATAAAGTGGAATGGAATTTAAGAACAACGCAGAGATAAGACAGACGAGCAAACAAGAACCTGTCTCATCAGAAAAAGAAGATGGATATATGTAGGCCATGTGATGAGAAGAAACAATCAGAGAATACCAAAACAAGCTATCAATTGGAGCACAATAGGCTGACGAAAAAGAAGTCGACCACGTGAAACTCTAAAGAGGACATTGTTAAGAGAAGCCAGTTTAGTGGGCATAACATCCCTTGATGAAGTTGAAAGACTTGCCGAGAATATGAAAACTTAGCAAACAACTATGCGAGCCCTATGTGACGTTTAACGGCATGGGAAGGATGTAAGATGTATAGACTATGTCTGATGTTGTATGAGACTGTACCTGGATATGACACTAAGGAATTGATGTTTATATATATATATATATATATATATATGTATATATATATATACACACACACACTAGCTGATTACCCGGCGTTGCCCGGTGATTTCCTGGCCGCCTTTACTCTCCCAACTCCAGAAGAAGTCAGGTACCAGTTTCTACACCTGGATGACTGGGGCGCTACATTTACTGGACACTTAATATTTGCATGCTTTATTGGAGATGAAAGTGATACATAACAGGACAAATGAGAGATAATTATGCCAGTATTTGTTTAACTCTAAATCTAACAAACAACATCCATGACACACGACCACTATCTTCTATTAGACAGGAAAATAATGAATTCTATCTATAGTGTAAAATCGAAGTAATTTTATTTACAGGTATTTACGTATAATTATTTACAGGTATTTACGTATAAGTAGTTTACAAATTATAAAGTAAAGTCATTTACAAATTCACTATAGCATTAATTTAACTCAAAACTTGATTATAAACATTTTTAGTTTCAACCCCAGGAGCAAGAATAAATAAATTCTTGGGCGAACCCTCTTCCCCCCCCCCCCTTTTGAGCAAGCAATATAAAGTTGTCCGTGGAAGAAACATGGCGATCTCAAATACACTGCCCAGTATTTAATAGACTGCCCCTTTGACTTGTTGATCATGATTGAGAAAGCAAGTCTCACTGGAAATTGCAATCTCTTAAAGTAAAAGGGAGATCCATCAGAATGAGTGGTATCCGTGTGTGATACAATCCATTAAAAAAGCAAAATGAAACTGTCACATTCACTGAAAGATGATAAACTAGAAGACTTGCCGAGTTACCTTTCTTTATATACGACAGTCTATGATTCGGGTGGGTGCAGTAATTTTCTCGAACATCACGAGTCCAAGACCGGGGCATAATGATCTCTACAAATTTCCAGAAGGTTCTACCCATTTCAACGTATCCGGCACGGCACTCAACCCGAGGTTGCTCATAAATATAACGGGAGTTACATCTCTTCCTTCACTGGCTTGTTTTTACTATCGGTCGTTTTCGTTTATCCCACAGACACTCCTATGGGCGCTAGGGTTCATACACAGGGGTGCTAGGGTGTCTTATCCCATAGTACCCCCATAGTACAGTCTCACAGAACATCAGACATTATATATATTATATATATATATATATATATATAGAGAGAGAGAGAGAGAGACTATGTCTGGTGTTCTGTGAGACTGTACCAGAATATGATACTTAGGACTGTATCTCTGATGTTCTTTGAGATTTACCAGGATATGATACTAAGAACTATGTCTCTGATGTTCTGTGAGACTGTACCAGGATATGATACTTAGGACTGTCTCTGATGTTCTGTTAGACTGCACCAGAATATGATATTAGAACTGCATCTCTGATGTTCTATGAGACTTACCAGGATATGATACTCAGAACTGTGTCTGATGTTCTATGAGACTGTACCAGGATATGATACTAGAACTATGTCTCTGATGATCTGTGAGACTGTACCAGGATATGATACTTAGGACTGTGTCTCTGATGTTCTTTGAGATTTACCAGGATATGATACTTAGAACTGTGTCTCTGATGTTCTTTCAGATTTACCAGGATATGATACTCAGAACTGTGTCTGATGTTGTATGGGACTGTACCAGGATATGATACTAGAACTGCGTCTCTGATGTTCTGTGAGACTACCAGGATATGACACTAAGAACCATGTCTCTGATGTTATGTGAGACTGTACCAGGATATGATACTTAGAACTGTGTCACTGATGTTCTTTCAGATTTACCAGGATATGATACTAAGAACTGTGTCTGATGTTCTGTGAGACTACCAGGATATGATACTAAGAACTGTGTCTGATGTTCTGTGAGACTACCAGGATATGATACTTAGAACTGTGTCACTGATGTTCTTTCAGATTTACCAGGATATGATACTAAGAACTGTGTCTGATGTTCTGTGAGACTACCAGGATATGATACTAAGAACTGTGTCTGATGTTCTGTGAGACTACCAGGATATGATACTAAGAACTGTCTCTGATGTTCTGTTAGATAAGTGCAGAGCCAGCAAATGTAAATGTTACTTTAAAATAAGACACAAAAAACTCTGGAATAGTGTTAATAGATGCTCTCTTTATCAAGTCTGAGAGGTTAAGCAAGGAGATGAGGAGAAGGAATGGAGAACTAGAAAAGTAGTTGGTGACTAGTTCACATCAGTATTCTTACAGTTTCACAAAATTAATTTCATTCACTTAAAGAGTAGTTTCTTCAATTTCTTTAATGAACATGCTAGCTCCTACATAGCATCAAGTCAGAGTGACAATTTCATCAACATTTTCTATAAAATCAAACCAGATTCAGAAAAAAAAAGATTAAATTAGGATATGCAAAACATCAGGAGAGAATTGTAAGTGTACAGAATGATAGAGAGACATATTATTCTGCACAGAAGTTCAGCTGCATGTGCATAAGTGGTTCAGAAATGAATGTAGCATATTCAGAATCAGAATTTAACCAGACTCCATTGTCCAAATTTTTATATTTTCTTTGTTGTGGTATTTATATCATACAAACTCAATGATAATTGGAGGCAACAGAGATGTGATATTTTACAAGATATCACATATCATTCACCCCTGAAAGTTGGAGGCAACAGAGATGTGATATTTTACAAGATGTCACATATCATTCACCCCTGAACCAAGCATAGCCATATGACAGTTGTCTATGAACCATGACATTTTCAACAGCAATTATTATCTTTGAAAAAAAAAAACAGATCTCAGATTTGGATGCTTCTTGATCAAAAATTTTTTTTTTAATTCAACAAAGGTCACAACATGAAGCTGTTGATGATATTTCTCTCTTTTATTTTAATCTTTTGCCCACAGAACAATGTTTCTTCTTACTGCATGTTATCTGTTGTTGTATGTTGGTTGCTGCTGTTGTACTGCAGGTTTTCAACTATTTCACCTGTCTTCAGATCTGCAGGTTAGGTTGCCTGTTTTCCTACTTTCACTTTACGTGAACACAAAAAGCTTTTTCAAACAAAATGAAAATGGCCACCAGTGAAAATCAATCTTGAACATTAAAAATACCATGAAATACTCTTAATGAAGACAACTATAATTACTACAGATATGATTATTATCTGTTCATGTGGCTGGCAAAGTTAGTTTTTTGCTGGACTAACTGTTTCTGTCACAGATGTGATTTGTTCTGCTGTCACAGATTAACTGTTTCTGTCACAGATGTGATTAGTTCTGCTGTTGGATTTATTTTCTCCTTCTCAGATGTGATTAGTTCAGCTGTTGGATTAACTGTTTTTGTCAAAGATGTGTTTTGTTCTAATGTTGGATTTATTTTTTCCTTCTCAGATGTGATTTGTTCTGCTGTTAGGGTAACTGTTTCTGTCATGGAAGTGGTTGTTTCTGTTGTTGGATAAACTGTTTCTGTCATGGAAGTGGTTGTTTCCGTTGTTGGATAAACTGTTTCTGTCATACAAGGGGTTAGCTGTGTTGCTGAAACTGTAGCAGCTGCAGTACTTTGTACATTCTCAGCTGGTAGTAGACTTGCTGCTGCTGTAGTTAAACAAAGAGAAGATCTTTGCTCTGGGCTTGCCCTCCCGGCTGAGACTTGATAATCTGCCTCTTCTTGAGTGAGCTGTGGCAAGGACTGTGTAAGTTCTGATTCTGTGGTGCTGGGGTCGCTGCTTTCAAATATCTGGCTAGGCTCACAAACTGGAGTAGCTGGAGTTTTACGCTTACATTCGGTGTTATGAGAACAGAGATCATCATTTTTATTGATGATCTGGCTTTCCACTTCTGTTAGTTCCAGTTCTTTTCTAGAACTGACCTTTGGTAAATCAGTCTTGTAGTCATTCTCCAACAAACCACCTTTAGTGCATATCTCCACACCTAAGTCCTCACAATGACCATCATTTTCTTTGTCATTGAAAAGTATGTGACTATATTCTTCATGTGACAAAATGTCATCAGAGTCTTGACATTTGTGGAACCCTTCCACATTATCTTCGTTCTCTCCTTCATTTTCAAGGGAAGTAATGCGTTTATCCAAAGTCAATCCAGGACTTATTTCCCCTTTGTTTCCAGATTTTGTTGTAAGAGGAGATACTTCCTTCTCGGAACTGACTTCATTCCTACAACACTGGTCTTTCACTTCAAGTTCCATAAGTTTTACTGCAGTCTCAGAATACAAGGCATTTGACGGCAAACTGTGACTAGATATTAAGCCCTCTGAACTTTGGTGGTCTGAAATATTCAGACAATCATCGTTCATAGATGAGTGCAGACTGGCACAGTCACTGTCACTTCTGTGTTTCTGAACTTTCTCTTCATCATCTCCAGATTGAGCATTATTTTCATCATTGCTTTCTTCTTCCATGTCTGTTTCATCATCCACAAACAATGGGTTTCTGCATCCAAGTAGGTCATGATCAAGGCCAGTGCTGTTAGGATCAGTAACCAAGTAAATTTGAAGCTCAGGCACAAGACCAGTCAAGGATGGCTGGGAACTTCCTGTGGAAGTAAAAATGTTAGAATATAACAACAGAATTATTTTCAAAAGAAAAGTGAATGTAGACTGATACTGGAATAAAGAAAAGTGAAACATGCGGCTGGAATAAAGAAAAGCAAAGTGAATGGCAAATGATTATGAAAAACACAGCAAAGGCATAAATAAATTAAGAAAATTGTAGCTACGCCTCTTTAGTAAAGATGTGGATAAAATCTTCAGACACAAACATTGAAACAGGCAAGGAAACGAGTTCTTCAAATGCAAGCATTGAAATACACACTTTGTATCAGTGTATGTTATCCTCAAACAATATATGTGGCAGGGTATGTTATCTTCAAACATTATATGTGGCAGGGTATGTTATCTTCAAACATATGAGGCAGGGTATAGGTTATAATTTCTTTACTGGACTCCAGAAGTGAGTGAATAAAAAAAATCTGGCTTCACCTTTATGTCTGTACTGTCTTAACGTCCAGGTACACAGGCACCTTTGTGGCTGTACTGTCTTAACGTCCAGGTACACAGGCACCTTTGTGGCTGTACTGTCTTAATGTCCAGGTACACAGGCACCTTTGTGGCTGTACTGTCTTAACGTCCAGGTACACAGGCACCTTTGTGGCTGTACTAGGGTCTCCACCATTCAAATACTGTCACTGTAACTCTTCTTTGTGTGTGTTAAATAATACATTGCTTTGCCCAGGGCCTGTAGTGCCATTAAGATGACCATGTTCTATGAACTAGTTAATCTTGACCTCTTGCCCAGTTGACCAGACTAGATAAACATAAACTAATCACAGCTATGTTGACTACAATAGAGGAACACATCTTAATCACAGCTATATTGACAACAATAGAGGAATACAACTTAATCATAGCTATATTGACAACAACAGAGGAATACAATGTAATCACAGCTATGTTGATTACAATAGAGGAACACAACTTAATCACAACTATGTTGATTACAATAGAGGAACACAACTTAATCATAGCTATATTGACAACAATAGAGGAATACAACTTAATCACAGCTATGTTGACTACAACAGAGGAACACAAATTAATCACAGCTATGTTGATTACAGTAGAGGAACACAAATTAATTACAGCTATGTTGACTACAGTAGAGGAACACAACATTTTACAGAAGGACTTTTAAAAAACATGAAACAGAATCAAATGTTATCCAACTCTCATTCCCTGGCCCAGATACCAGCATCATCTCACTAGCACACACCATCTTCATTCATTCTCTAGCTCAAATAACAGCATCATCACATTGGCACACATCATCTTCATTCATTCTCTGGTCTAGATAACAGCATTATCACACTGGCACACATCATCTTCACTCATTCTCTGGCTCGTAACAGCATCATCACACTAGCACATACAATCTTCATTCATTCTCTGGCTCAGATAACAGCATCATCACACTAGCACACACAGTCTTCGCTGAGCAGTTCCAAGAAAACATAACACCAGAGACAGAACAAAACTTAAAAAGCCATTTTCCCCAAGGCCAATCCTGGTGAGCGCAAGTAACTTTTACCTAGTATTTAAAGAACATGTTGTGACTGGGTGGATGATATGTTAGTCATGTTGCGACTGGGTGGATGATATGTTAGTCATGCTGTGACTGGGTGGATGATATGTTAGTCATGCTGTGACTGGGTGGATGATATGTTAGTCATGTTGTGACTGGGTGGATGATATGTTAGTCATGTTGTGACTGGGTGGATGATATGTTAGTCATGTTGTGACTGGGTGGATGATATGTTAGTCATGTTGTGACTGGGTGGATGATATGTTAGTCATGTTGTGACTGGGTGGATGATATGTTAGTCATGTTGTGACTGGGTGGATGATATGTTAGTCATGTTGTGACTGGGTGGATGATATGTTAGTATCAGAGGGAATGTCTTGACAAGTACAAGACCAAATTAATGCACCAAGTGGTACAAACTTGGAACAAAAATCTTCGCCAATTATATCAGAATATACTTGTAATTTTCATGATTAACAACAACAACAACAAAAACAACAACAACAGAATTTTTATCTTTAACAATGACAGTAAACAACAGAATTCTTATCTTTAACAATGACAGTAAACAACAGAATTCTTATCTTTAACAATGACAGTAAACAACAGAATTCTTATCTTTAACAATGACAGTAAACAACAGAAATGGCTGCCATCTGCAAACAATAAAAATGACAACCACTTTATAAGAAAAATAAAAGGGATGGCGACTGTAGTAAAACTGGTTCAAATAATAAAGGTAAATAGAGGTGTACAGTGCAGAGAGTGAGTAAAATGAGAAAAAAATGAATAGAAAGTATGAGACTGAGATGAGAATGTATAAATGAAAAACATACAACATCCAATATTTTGGTGTGAGCCTTTTTTCAAGGGTTACATACACAAACAAACAACATATAACTTATCTTAGTGGCGTCCTCCTGAATAGGAAACAACACAAGAATGCGTGTCCTTTTGACTAAGCACAGAGAACACGGGGGGGGGGGGGCATAACGGAAACCAGAAGAAGCCAATAGGAAATAGGAGGTGGGGAAAAGGAGAGACGGAAGGACAACAGACACCTGTATCGCAGGGGGGAGAGGAAGGGGATGGAGGGGAGAAGAAGGGAAAGCGGAGGGATAATGAAAGAAGAACTAGGAACGAACAGAAGGTGCCATAAACACACGTAGCACACTAGAGACCCAAATGGTAGTGGGATGAGGGAAGCAGGGGGATAACTGGTGAATAGGGCCAGCCCGGAGGGCAATAAACACACTTAAGCTGCCAGAGAAGGTGGCGGTGGGAAGCTAGGAGAAAGAAACAAGAAAGTAGAGTATAAATAGCAGAAAAAATGGAAAACTAAAGAAGTTAAAGGAAGCTGAAGACATTGTTAATTCCAGCTGGGTGGAGACAGCCAGTCTGGAAAATAAGGCGCTGTTCTAGGATCCTCCAAGATCGTACAACAGCAGAACAAGAGCGGATCGAACTAACAGAAATGTCCTGTTTTCCCCTATGGTTGCTAAGGCAAAAATGTTTAGCCACAGGTATCCAAGCCCTCTTAGAAATGTCGTTAAGATGTTGGTGAAAACGATCTCCTGAGCGTAAACCGGTCATGTACTTCATTCCACAACGTTTGCACATAATGGCATAAACAACATTGCCTGAAATGCAGGTGAAGCCCTCCTGAACTGATAACGTGGACTTAGGTAAGGAGATCTGGCTAGCCTCGACAACAAACAGGTAAGTGTTGCATTTACGGCGTCTGCAACGTCTGGTACCATAAAAAGTGTCATCTGACTTAAGGCAACTACGAACTAAAAGGTCCCTGAGGTTCTTGTCCCGTCTGTAGGCCACAAATGGGGGCTCCTTAAAGAGTTCCCGTGTATCAGGCTCGGTCTGGAGGAGGTGGAGATGGCGAAACGGTATGTTCTTAACTGCCAAACTATGAGAGTGGTGCATAAGTACCAGTTTAACTCTGTCTAAGCTACAGTACGGTTTAGGAGTGAGCGCTTGTTGCAGCGATATATACGGCTGATGCGGTTCCAAGACGACGAGAGAACATGTTCTGGATAGCTGCGTTGGCAGAAGAAATCTAGCATTTTGTGGGCTTGATCGTGCAAGTCAGCATCCTCAGTACACAAATGTCGCAACCTAAGAAGCTAGGATAAAGGAATAGACTCCTCACACTATCTGGGGTGGGAGGAAGAGTACAAGAGATAGTTGTGAGAGTCTGTAGGTTTATAGTGGACAGAAGTAGTAAGCCCGGTCGGGCCGATAGTAACGGCCTTTATAAGACAAGAACTCACCACAGACAATAACACAACAACAATACATCACACAGCAGTAAATTCACTACATACAATATCAAAACAACCCACCATATACATTAACACAATAAGAACCCACCACAGACAAGAACACAAAAGCAATGTATCACAGAAACAGCACAAAAACAACTCATAACAGACAATAACACAACAGCAACAAATTCATCATAGAAAATAATACAACAGCAACAAACTCACCACAGACAATAACACAAGATCAACAAACTCGCCATGGACAATAACACAACATTAACAAACTCACCACGGACAATAACAAAACAGCAACACACTAAGCACAGACAATAACACAACAGCAACAAACTAAGCACAGACAATAACACAACAGCAACAATCTAACCACGGACAATAACACAAAAGCAACAAACTAACCACGAACAAAATCTGGAACTGAGATGATGGTGTCATGGCTGTGATGTATCTTCCCAGACTCCAGGTCGTCGCATACACCAGGGAACTCGCTTACTGGAGAACGATATCTGGAACACGTGAAACAGATTTTCAGTTCGCATTTTACATTTCACATTACATTATTCAGTTTAGAGATTTCAAACTTTGGAAACAGCTGAAATTCTAAATTCTGAAAATATCTAGACATTGCACCACTGTGCAGCTTCTTAATGAATTGCCCTGCGTTGATCTTGTCATAGAGTTCTTTCTGCGTTATTTATTTGACTACAAAGTTCCTTTAATATTGTTTATTTAATCACCGCGTCCCTTGAATTTTGTTTATCTAGCCAGACAGTCACCAGCATATCTAATATCTGGTATTTCATAACCTCCATAACAATTGGAGGTTATGAAATACCAGAGATTAGATATGCTGATGACACAGTGTTACTGTCCACAACACAAAAAGGAATGGAAAAACTAATTATGTCAGTCCGTAAGAACAGCCAGGAGCAGAACCTCTATCTTAATGCAAAGAAAACTAAATTGATGACAACTGACAAAACAAACAAGGCAGCTGATATATGTATCAATGAGGAAAAACTGGAAGAAGTGGAGAGTTTTGAATATATTGGATCACTACTACCTAATAATGGAGATACAATGAGGGAAATTAAAAGGAGATCTATCGCTCTTCAGAAAGTAAAACAAATAAAGAATCTGTGGAGAGGAGCAGACAGAACCACAAAAATAAGATTTTTAAGGACATGCATCTTTCCCATCGCAACATACGCCTGTGAGACCTGGACACTTAACAAAACATCTAAGAAACACATAAATACCTTTGAATGTAAATGCTACAAAAGAGTTCTCCAAATATCTTGGACACAAAAAAGAACAAATATATCTATACTACAAGAACTTAATATTGAAGAAGGCTGGCTAGTAAAGAGGATTAAAGAGAGAAAACTTAAATATTCTGGACACATTAAACGTCATGATAATTTAGAGAAGACCGTATTGGAAGGATACATAATGGGAAAAAGAAAGAGAGAAAGACCAAAACGAAGATGGCTGCAAGACATCGTTGACGATCTGCAAATGGATGCAGCAGCAGCAGGCCATCTTGCTCACAACCGAGAGGCCTATATGAGTGCTGTGTGGGAGGCAAAGTTCCGCAAGGGAAATGCAAATGAATGAATGAATGATGAGCCAGACAGTTATTCCTATCGCACATAACAAAATTGTCAGAACACACTGAAGACCTGATTTTGTGGAAAACTGAAATGTCTGTATCATGTACTGTAAGACATCAAACACATCACTGTTAACTTGTATCATGTACTGTAAGACATCAAACACATCACTGTTAACTTGTATCATGTACTGTAAGACATCAAACACATCACTGTTAACTTGTATCATGTACTGTAAGACATCAAACACATCACTGTTAACTTGTATCATGTACTGTAAGACATCAAACACATCACTGTTAACTTGTATCATGTACTGTAAGACATCAAACACATCACTGTTAACTTGTATCATGTACTGTAAGACATTAAACACATCACTGTTAACTTGTATCATGTACTGTAAGATATCAAACACATCACTGTTAACTTGTATCATGTACTGTAAAACATTAAACACATCACTGTTAACTTGTATCATGTACTGTAAGACATTAAACACATCACTGTTAACTTGTATCATGTACTGTAAGACATTAAACACATCACTGTTAACTTGTATCATGTACTGTAAAACATTAAACACATCACTGTTAACTTGTATCATGTACTGTAAGATATCAAACACATCACTGTTAACTTGTATCATGTACTGTAAAACATTAAACACATCACTGTTAACTTGTATCATGTACTGTAAGACATCAAACACATCACTGTTAACTTGTAGTGAATACAGTTTTTTAAAAAAGCCAATCCATATTTAAGACAGACTTATCAAGAAGACTTTGTCTGTGTGGCTACAGCCAGTACTTGATACTTTTGTGGATTGGTACTTTCGCACCCTATTATCAACTTCGGCAGCAGCCAGCCTCGACCTGTCCTCCATGATCTCACTCCCAAGGAAGCACAGAGACGTGTTTGACGTCTGTCGCCAACTCTTGACAAACTCACGTGACAGAAAGTTTCTCCGCCGTATTGTCACTGGGGACGAAAAGTGGATTTTCCTGCGGTACTCAAAAACAAGCACCCAGTGGCTCTAGCTAGACCAGGTGGCAGAGGCGGTTGTCCGACGCGGCCAGTTCGAAAAGTTGTTTTTGTACAGCAGTGACATTCACTGCAAAAACGTGATGAACTTTTGACTCACTATAGTATGTGCAGTGTCTTACAAAGGATATTCTCCATTTTTAGAGACTCTTCTAATATCAAATTCAGGTACCCAGTTTTTCAGCCGGATTGCCTAAGACGTATCTGAGTATGGTTGACTGGAACACAATGCTACTTTGTTGACTGGAGCACAATGCTACTTTGTTGACTGGAGCACACTGACTGGAAGCTGTTATAACCAAAGCCATCACTGCGAACAGTAATCTCACTGACTGCCACACAACCTCAGAATTCTTGTGGAGACAAAGCCATGACTGTGAACAGTAATCTCACTGACTGCCACACTGCCACACTGCCACACAACTTCAGAATTCCTGTGGAGATAAAGCCATCACTGACTGCCATACTGCCACACTGCCACACTACTTCAGAATTCAGGTGGAGATAAAGCCATCACTGACTGCCACACTGCCACACTGCCACACAACTTCAGAATTCCTGTGGAGATAAAGCCATCACTGACTGCCACACTACTTCAGAATTCCTGTGGAGATAAAGCCATCACTGACTGCCACACTGCCACACTGCCACACTACTTCAGAATTCTCGCGGAGACAAAGACTCACCTGTTCCTGTGCCTGATAAGAGTAACAACGACCACAACAAGCAGAGCCACCATCAGCAGGACAACAGCAACAATGACACCCACTTGCCACTCCTGGAGGCTGGTCCCGCTGGGGTCACTATCTTTTGTTTCTTTCTGCTTGTGGGGTAAGATATTACAAAATAACTGATATAACATGGGGGTCAGATATATCACAAACCATAGTAATAAGCAAACAAGAACAGTATCTTCATGGACATATACATGGCAGACCATATTAATAGTGCCTGAAGTAGCATATTTATTTAGAGAAATATATAACCTGTCATACCGATATCATTAACAATAATAGATTTACGGACACATATATAGTCTGCCATACCGATATCAATAAAAAATAATATCTTTATGGAGAAATAGATAACCTGCCATACCGATATCAATAAAAATAATATCTTTACGGAGTAATATATAACATGCTATACTGATATCAATAAAGATATCTTTACAGAGAAATGTATAATCTGCCATACCAATATCAATAAAAATAATATCTTTATTTCGCGAAATATATAACCTGCTGTACAGATATCAATAAAGTTAACATCTTTATGGAAAAATATATAACCTACCATACTGATATCAATAAAGATATCTTTACAGAGAAATATATAACCTGCCATACTAATATCAATAAAAATAATATCTTTATAGAGAAATATATAACCTGCCATATTAATATCATTAAAAATAATATCTTCATGGAGAAATATATAACCTGCCATACTAATATCAATAAAAATAATATCTCTATTTGAAGGTTATTTTCTATAACATTTTTTAATAGTTATCCTTATTTTTCATTTTGTTGTCTGACAAATCTACAAGGCTACATCATTGCCATCTAACGCATGAAAAGTTCGATTCTAGATTTTGTATACGGGGTATTACTAACGGCGGGGTATACTAACGGCAGAATATACTAACGGCAGAGTATACTAACGGCGGAGTATACTAACGGCGGGGTATACTAACGGCAGAATATACTAACGGCAGAGTATACTAACGGCAGAGTATACTAACGGCAGAATATACTAACGGCAGAGTATACTAACGGCAGAATATACTAACGGCAGAGTATACTAACGGCGGAGTATACTAACGACGGGGTGTACTAACGACGGAGTATACTAACGACGGAGTATACTAACGACGGAGTATACTAACGACGGAGTATACTAACGACGGGGTGTACTAACGACGGGGTGTACTAACGACGGAGTATACTAACGACGGAGTATACTAACGACGGAGTATACTAACGACGGAGTATACTAACGACGGAGTATACTAACGACGGAGTATACTAACGACGGAGTATACTAACGACGGGGTGTACTAACGACGGAGTATACTAACGACGGAGTATACTAACGACGGGGTATACTAACGGCGGGGTATACTAACGACGGAGTATACTAACGACGGAGTATACTAACGACAGGGTATACTATCGACGGGGTATACTAACGACGGGGTATACTAACGACGGGGTATACTAACGACGGGGTACTAGTAACGACCTCATAATAAACTGGACCTCACAGAAGTTGAATACCTCCTTCAGTAACATTGGTTTCTGTTATTGTTCACTGTTATAGCTATTTATCATCAGTGTCGTAACAAATCTCTTCTTTATTTTAGACAGTTTGAAAACATGAAATATCAGGCATTAGAAAGGTTAACATAAACACAATGTGAGGTTTCGACTGATCTGAGTACAACCAAAGCATAAAGTACACACGGAATAGTAACTGTGGGCTCGCAGCTTTTCTAGCACGCATACTTTATGTGGGTCAGAGATGCTACCTTTCCCGCTCTCACAGTTTTTCCCTTCAAAAGTTTTTCCATTTAAAGTCAGGACTTTCGAAATGTCGTTCCGCTCTTGTGAGACAGCAAAATGTTGAACGAATTTTTCTATCTAGCGTCGATTATCAGGCTGACTTGCGGCAGAAAATGTGACGGTTGACGGTGTCTGGACTTTACGGACATGGCATGGCTCACAGCATCGGATGACAGTCGTAACTGAGGGTTGTCGTAAGTTGAGAGCTCTGTTAACTGAGGGTCGTCGTAAGTTGAGAGCTCTGTTAACTGAGGGTCGTCGTAAACTGAGAGCTCTTTTAACTGAGGGCTGTCGTAAGTTGAGAGCGCTGTATTTTCTACATCGTTACATCACGTATTTGTTCTTTTCCACTTGTGTACATATGTATATCAAATTATGTGTTTTTTAAGTATATCAATTATGAATTACACTGAAATCTGACATGAAGATGATAAATATCAACAGCTGATTTATTCATCTTAATTTTTTTAACTTGAACTTGATCATATAAAAAAAAGCAATACGTAAATGAGAAATGCGTGTTGATTGCATTAATATTACAAATTTACCGTATTCCAAATGTTCGAAGCAAACAAGTGAAACTGTCATGGACAGTACAACACTGATGCTACGTGGTTGTCTGTGCAGCTGTCTCTCTAAATATGTACAGACATGGTTGTCTGTGCAGCTGTCTCTCTAAATATGTGTGGACATGGTTCTTTGTGCAGCTGTCTCTCTAAATATGTACAGACATGGTTGTCTGTGCAGCTGTCTCTCTAAATATGTACAGACATGGTTGTCTGTGCAGCTGTCTCTCTAAATATGTACAGACATGGTTCTCTGTGCAGCTGTCTCTCTAAATATGTGTGGACATGGTTCTTTGTGCAGCTGTCTCTCTAAATATGTACAGACATGGTTGTCTGTGCAGCTGTCTCTCTAAATATGTACAGACATGGTTCTCTGTGGAGCTGTCTCTCTAAATATGTACAGACATGGTTGTCTGTGCACCTGTCTCTCTAAATATGTACAGACATGGTTCTTTGTGCAGCTGTCTCTCTAAATATGTACAGACATGGTTGTCTGTGCAGCTGTCTCTCTAAATATGTACAGACATGGTTCTCTGTGGAGCTGTCTCTCTAAATATGTACAGACATGGTTGTCTGTGCACCTGTCTCTCTAAATATGTACAGACATGGTTGTCTGTGCAGCTGTCTCTCTAAATATGTACAGACATGGTTGTCTGTGCAGCTGTCTCTCTAAATATGTACAGACATGGTTGTCTGTGCAGCTGTCTCTCTAAATATGTACAGACATGGTTGTCTGTGGAGCTGTCTCTCTAAATATGTACAGACATGGTTCTTTGTGCAACTGTCTCTCTAAATATGTACAGACATGGTTCTCTGTGGAGCTGTCTCTCTAAATATGTACAGACATGGTTGTCTGTGCAGCTGTCTCTCTAAATATGTACAGACATGGTTCTCTGTGGAGCTGTCTCTCTAAATATGTACAGACATGGTTGTCTGTGCACCTGTCTCTCTAAATATGTACAGACATGGTTGTCTGTGCAGCTGTCTCTCTAAATATGTACAGACATGGTTGTCTGTGCAGCTGTCTCTCTAAATATGTACAGACATGGTTATCTGTGGAGCTGTCTCTCTAAATATGTACAGACATGGTTCTCTGTGCAGATGTCTCTCTAAATATGTACAGACATGGTTATCTGTGGAGCTGTCTCTCTAAATATGTACAGACATGGTTCTCTGTGGAGCTGTCTCTATAAATATGTACAGACATGGTTGTCTGTGCAGCTGTCTCTCTAAATATGTACAGACATGGTTCTCTGTGGAGCTGTCTCTCTAAATATGTACAGACATGGTTATCTGTGGAGCTGTCTCTCTAAATATGTACAGACATGGTTCTCTGTGGAGCTGTCTCTCTAAATATGTACAGACATGGTTATCTGTGGAGCTGTCTCTCTAAATATGTACAGACATGGTTCTCTGTGCAGATGTCTCTCTAAATATGTACAGACATGGTTGTCTGTGCACCTGTCTCTCTAAATATGTACAGACATGGTTGTCTGTGCAGCTGTCTCTCTAAATATGTACAGACATGGTTGTCTGTGCAGCTGTCTCTCTAAATATGTACAGACATGGTTATCTGTGGAGCTGTCTCTCTAAATATGTACAGACATGGTTCTTTGTGCAGCTGTCTCTCTAAATATGTACAGACATGGTTCTCTGTGGAGCTGTCTCTCTAAATATGTACAGACATGGTTGTCTGTGCAGCTGTCTCTCTAAATATGTACAGACATGGTTCTCTGTGGAGCTGTCTCTCTAAATATGTACAGACATGGTTGTCTGTGCACCTGTCTCTCTAAATATGTACAGACATGGTTGTCTGTGCAGCTGTCTCTCTAAATATGTACAGACATGTTTGTCTGTGCAGCTGTCTCTCTAAATATGTACAGACATGGTTGTCTGTGCAGCTGTCTCTCTAAATATGTACAGACATGGTTATCTGTGGAGCTGTCTCTCTAAATATGTACAGACATGGTTCTCTGTGCAGATGTCTCTCTAAATATGTACAGACATGGTTGTCTGTGCATCTGTCTCTCTAAATATGTACAGACATGGTTGTCTGTGCAGCTGTCTCTCTAAATATGTACAGACATGGTTGTCTGTGCAGCTGTCTCTCTAAATATGTACAGACATGGTTATCTGTGGAGCTGTCTCTCTAAATATGTACAGACATGGTTCTCTGTGCAGCTGTCTCTCTAAATATGTACAGACATGGTTGTCTGTGGAGCTGTCTCTCTAAATATGTGTGGACATGGTTCTCTGTGCAGTTGCCTCTCTAAATATATACAGACATGGTTATCTGTGCAGATGCCTCTCTAAATATGTACAGACATGGTTCTCTGTGGAGCTGTCTCTCTAAATATGTGTGGACGTGGTTCTCTGTGGAGCTGTCTCTCTAAATATGTGTGGACATGGTTCTCTGTGGCGCTGCCTCTCTAAATATGTACAGACATGGTTCTCTGTGGAGCTGTCTCTCTAAATATGTACAGACTTAGTTCTCTGTGCAGCTGTCTCTCTAAATATGTGTGGACATGGTTCTTTGTGTATCTGTCTCTCTAAATATGTACAGACATGGTTCTCTGTGGAGCTGCCTCTCTAAATATGTACAGACATGGTTCTCCGTGGAGCTCTCTCTAAATATGTGTGGACATGGTTCTCTGTGGAGCTGTCTCTCTAAATATGTGTGGACATGGTTCTGTGGAGCTCTCTCTAAATATGTGTGGACGTGGTTCTCTGTGGAGCTGTCTCTCTAAATATGTGTGGACATGGTTCTCTGTGGAGCTGTCTCTCTAAATATGTACAGACATGGTTCTCTGTGGAGCTGCCTCTCTAAATATGTACATACATGGTTCTCTGTGGAGCTGTCTCTCTAAATATGTACAGACATGGTTCTCTGTGGAGCTGCCTCTCTAAATATGTACAGACATGGTTCTCTGTGGAGCTGTCTCTCTAAATATGTACAGACATAGTTTTCTATGGAGTTGTCTCTCTAAATATGTACAGACATGGTTCTCTGTGCAGATGCCTCTCTAAATATGTGTGGACATGGTTCTCTGTGGAGCTGTCTCTCTAAATATGTGTGGACATGGTTCTCTGTGCAGATGCCTCTCTAAATATGTGTGGACATGGTTCTCTGTGCAGCTGTCTCTCTAAATATGTGTGGACATGGTTCTCTGTGCAGCTGTCTCTCTAAATATGTGCGGACGTGAACAGCAGGAAGTTTTCTCAGAACTTTTTTATCATGTTCAGCTCTGGAGGTCATGTGACTCGGAGAAGATTATGGCATCTGGAAGTCACGTGACTCTCACAGAAAGAGAAGATCATGTCATCTGGAAGTCACGTGACTCTCACAGGAGGAGAAGATCACGCCATCTGGAAGCCACGTGACTCTCACAGGAGGAGAAGATTATAGCATCTGGAAGTCACGTGACTCTCACAGAAAGAGAAGATCATGTCATCTGGAAGTCACGTGACTCTCACAGAAGGAGAAGATCATGTCATCTGAAGGTAACATGACTCTCACAGAAAGAGAAGATCACGCCATCTGGAGGTCACGTGACTCTCACAGGAGAAGAAGATCACGCCATTACGTGCTTCTGTTGATAATGTTCATGATATCTTTTTTTTCTGTGATATGTTGTCCTTCCTACTTTGAACACCAAACCAAGTTCAGATTCTTACATCAAGTTTCATTTCACCATCAAGTTTCATGGTTGAAGTCAACAAGCAAATGAAGTCATCCAACTCACCTCAACTTCCATGTTCTGAATGTCAAGTCTAAAGCTAATCCTTCTTGTCTGTGGAAGGTGCATGATTCAGTTTTAGAATAAGACAGAAAGAGGGAGGAAGATGGACCACAGCGACACTGACAGAAAGTAAGATGAGCATGTATAAATGAAGAATCATATAACAATCCAATATTTCGGCAAATGGCCTCTTTCAACGACCACATATAAAAACAACACAACAAATAAAACACGAAAAGCAGATGACAAAATTAAACGCTTAGCTCTGCTCTGCTCTGCTCTGTGGTATCTTACTTGTGACAAAGATGGGCATGAAATCCGCCCAGATAGTTTTAGATTTATTAGAAGAATGTTGCGAGTCCCCTGGACACCAAAAATAACTAATGAAGACTGTATGAGAAGAGCTGGAGAGACAAAAAACCTTGTCAAAAAGATAAGAGAGAGACAATGTACGTTCATAGGACATGCAATGAGAAGAGGGGGCACAGAAAATATTATAACAACAGGAAAAATAGAAGGAAGACCAAGAGACATGATACTGGACAGTCTGACGGGATGGTGTGAGAGGAGATCACCAACTGAGCTGATAGCCTGCATGAAGGATCGGGTACTCTGAAGAAGCATAATAGCCAACACCAGTCGGCACGGCACATGATGATGATGATGATGAGACACTAACTAAAAGCAGACGACTGGCTGAGCAATTAGATAAAGAGACAACGATAAATGGTACCAGAGATGGCAAACAACATTGATATTCTAGTTAATATTTAGTCTACTGAGGCAAAGTTCACAACACAACTATAAAACGATGGCTTGTCTGAGCAAGTTGAGATATCTACCGCGAGTTAGCTCATGAAATGTGGTTACAGAATTTCGGTTCATATTAGCATCAATGTTTTGTGCTTTTGATATTAGCATCAATGTTTTATGCTTTTGATATTAGCATCAATGTTTTATGCTTTTGATATTAGCATCAGTGTTTTGTGCTTTTGATATTAGCATCTATGTTTTGTGCTTTTGATATGTTTTGTGATTTTAAAATTAGCATCAATGTTTTGTTATTTGAAAATTAGCATCAATGTTTTGTTATTTGAAAATTAGCATCAATGTTTTGTTATTTGAAAATTAGCATCAATGTTTTGTTATTTGAAAATTAGCATCAATGTTTTGTGATTTTAAAATTAGCATCAATGTTTTGTGCTTTTGATATGTTTTGTGATTTTAAAATTAGCATCAATGTTTTGTTATTTGAAAATTAGCATCAATGTTTTGTTATTTTAAAATTAGCATCAATGTTTTGTTATTTGAAAATTAGCATCAATGTTTTGTGATTTTAAAATTAACATCAATGTTTTGTGATTTTAAAATTAACATCAATGTTTTGTGATTTTAAAATTAACATCAATGTTTTGTGCTTTTGATATTAGCATCAGTGTTTTGTGCTTTTGATATTAGCATCTATGTTTTGTGCTTTTGATATGTTTTGTGATTTTGAAATTAGCATCAATGTTTTGTGATTTTAAAATTAACATCAATGTTTTGTGATTTTAAAATTAGCATCAATGTTTTGTGATTTTAAAATTAACATCAATGTTTTGTGCTTTTAAAATTAGCATCAATGTTTTGTGATTTTAAAATTAACATCAATGTTTTGTGATTTTAAAATTAACATCAATGTTTTGTGCTTTTAAAATTAGCATCAATGTTTTGTGCTTTTAAAATTAGCATCAATGTTTTGTGATTTTAAAATTAACATCAATGTTTTGTGATTTTAAAATTAGCATCAATGTTTTGTGCTTTTAAAATTAGCATCAATGTTTTGTGCTTTTGATATTAGCATCAATGTTTTGTCGAAGGACAGGCATTTGTGGAAAACCCTTGCGGAAGCCCCATGTGCCCTGGGCACTTAAGGTTCAGAGAGAGAGAGATCAATGTTTTGTTATTTTAACATTAGCATTAATGTTTTGTTATTTTAACATTACCATCAATGTTTTGTGATTTTGAAATTAGCATCAATGTTTTGTGCTCACTATTCAAGGTTAGTGTGAGCTAAACTGTGTCTCGTGAGCAGAAGGAACGGTTCAGAAGCTTGTGCTGTACATGAACTAGATGAGTCGTTCCAGAAATGCTCTTTAGCACTTCTGTCAAGTTTTCACGCTGGATTATAAAAGCATATATTTAGGGCTTTCAGTGGGTTTCCCATGAACAAACTCAGTTGTGACTTAAATCCCGTTTGGACTTGATAAGTTTCCCTATCAAGTGCACAACTGTTAAGCTTTCAACAAGTTCATCGGGACAATGAAATTAAACTTTTGATTAGTTCTCTTGTATGATTTGAAAGGCTGGAGGCGATGATATTATTTCTTCATGAACTGAAGACTAGGCCTGAAGATTCACCACAGGAAAGTATAGAGAGTAACCAGAACTATCAACATCAAGTGACACAACTGATAGGACAGGATAAACAAAACTATCAACATCAAGGGACAGAAATGATAGGACAGGATAAACAAAACTATCAACATCAAGTGACACAACTGATAGAACAGGATAAACAAAACTATCAAGATCAAGTGACACAACTGATAGGACAGGATAAACAAAACTATCAACATCAAGGGACAGAAATAATAGGACAGGATAAACAAAACTATCAAGATCAAGTGACACAACTGATAGAACAGGATAAACAAAACTATCAACATCAAGGGACAGAAATGATAGGACAGGATAAACAAAACTATCAACATCAAGTGACACAACTGATAGGACAGGATAAACAAAACTATCAACATCAAGGGACAGAAATGATAGGACAGGATAAACAAAACTATCAACATCAAGTGACACAACTGATAGGACAGGATAAACAAAACTATCAACATCAAGGGACAGAAATGATAGGACAGGATAAACAAAACTATCAAGATCAAGTGACACAACTGATAGGACAGGATAAACAAAACTATCAACATCAAGGGACACAACTGATAGGATAGGATAAACAAAACTATCAACATCAAGGAACACAACTGATAGGACAGGATAAACAAAACTATCAACATCAAGTGACACAACTGATAGGACAGGATAAACAAAACTATCAACATCAAGGGACACAACTGATAGGACAGGATAAACAAAACTATCAACATCAAGGGACACAACTGATAGGACAGGATAAACAAAACTATCAACATCAAGGGACACAACTGATAGGACAGGATAAACAAAACTATCAACATCAATGGACACAACTGATAGGACAGGATAAACAAAACTATCAAGATCAAGTGACACAACTGATAGGACAGGATAAACAAAACTATCAACATCAAGTGACACAACTGATAGGACAGGATAAACAAAACTATCAAGATCAAGTGACACAACTGATAGGACAGGATAAACAAAACTATCAACATCAAGGGACACAACTGATAGGACAGGATAAACAAAACTATCAACATCAAGGGACACAACTGATAGGACATGATAAACAAAACTATCAACATCAAGGGACACAACTGATAGGACAGGATAAACAAAACTATCAACATCAAGGGACACAACTGATAGGACAGGATAAACAAAACTATCAACATCAAGGGACACAACTGATAGGATAGGATAAACAAAACTATCAACATCAAGGGACACAACAGATAGGACAGGATAAACAAAACTATCAACATCAAGGGACACAACTGATAGGATAGGATAAATAAAACTATCAACATCAAGGGACACAACTGATAGGACAGGATAAAGAAAACTATCAACATCAAAGGACACAACTGATAGGACAGGATAAACAAAACTATCAACATCAAGGGACACAACTGATAGGACAGGATAAACAAAATTATGAAGATCAAGTGTCACAACTGATAGAACAGGATAAACAGAACTATCAACATCAAGGGGCACAACTGATAGGACAATATACAACTTTTCTTCCAGCGCATAGTTGCTTTTCTTGAGGTCAGCAATGGCGACCGACTGCACCCAAACTCTCTGTATCACATTTTTGACTTGACTAGAACATTTCTTTTCACTTATTTTAAATAGATACGTATTTTCTTGTAATATTTTATACAATTTTTTTTGTTACTTTGAGAACAATCCACAAGGTAGCAGAGAGGTCGAATGTTCTGACCCACTTCCGTTCCTTCGAGATGAACAGTCACAGCTGACCTCTTTAACTAAAAGGCGCTAGGTACGTTCGAAAATAAAAACATAACAGCTTTTGGATAATAAATGAATTACACAAATGTTACTATTTATTACAAGATAATGATAAATACATTTTGCCATAACCTTCACTACGTTCAAATTTCTGCCACAATCTTCACTACATTCAAATTTCTGCCACAATCTTCACTACATTCAAATTTGTGCTATAACATTCACTATATTCACATTTCTGCCACAATCTTCACTACATCCAAATTTCTGCCATAACATTCACTACATTCAAATTTCTGCCACAATCTTCACTACATTCAAATTTCTGCCATAACATTCACTACATTCAAATTTCTGCCATAACTTTCACTACATTCAAATTTCTGCCATAACGTTCACTACATTCAAATTTCTGCCATAACATTCACTAGATTTCAGATTCATGATCGCTAAATTATCTTACTGAGTTAAACATGACGCTATAGAAAAAAACAACTAACTTAATATCTTTGTAAATGACAAACATGTAGGAAAAATGTACACGTAATATCACACACGATGTGACTTGACTCACCCACGATGTGACTTGACTCACCCACAAGTCCTGTGACAAGATTTCTGGACTGACACGACAGTAAGACCGTGTCTAACCTTCCGTGTGGGATGAAGTTTGAAGAACTGAGGGTCGTATTTGTCCAAGGATTGGTACATTCTTTATTTGGATCTGCCACCACATACCTGGGAGAACCTAATGAGTTCTTCCAGAGACTGAGTGGCCTTCCTGTCAGCCTCTTACGACCAGAACTTGTCATCTTTGTTAGAGGGGTCGTCTCTACGCCATTCTTGTCTACTTGCTCGTACATCTTCCTGCCAGTTTCATTTAACTTAAGGGCCTCGAATCTGAGACATCAGTGACGGCTTCATGCAGACAAACACTTCGCTGAGACTTGCAGCAGAACAAAGCTGGGAGTTTTATCTTTTTATTTGAAATATTCCGTGTAAGAAACCACTAAATTCACAATACAGCGAAATATTTTTTATCGAATATACATTATCTTAATGAAAAGTAGAATAAAACATGGACTGAGATATAATTTCTCTCAGTAGTTTTTGTGGAGTTTGTTGTCAGATTTAACTGAATTATTTATTAATTTAATTTTACAAGCCGCTGAAGAGAACAGAATTATTTAAGAGAAAAGAGTGATTTAAAATAAAAGAGTGATTTAAGAGAAAAGAGTGACTTAAGAGAAAAGAGTGATTTAAGAAAATAAACATGATCATCGGTCCTATAACGAGGAGAAATGTGAGAAAAAAAATTTAGAGGGAGAAAAAACAGATAATAAGAAAGTATTTATGAAATAACTGCGTCGTGACACCAGAAATAGGTTGTTGCTAGAGCAAGTTTATGATTGCCTGCTCTGGAAGTTCCAGCATTTAATGCCAATGATGTCTTTCACAGCATTTTTCTCACTCTTAAAGGTCAACGTAGATCCACCTAAAGATCAACGTAGATTCACCTAAAGATCAACGTAGATCCACCTAAAGATCAACGTAGATCCACAGTGAAGATTTGTTAACTTTGTCTGTTGAGAGGCCCCCTGTAACGGTGGATGCTGACTGCCGTGTATTTGTTGGGCTGTCTTGTTTTCTCAACAAACAGTACCAGGTATTTGACGGGGCGTGTGAGGTCACACACGCTGGGATGCTTTTACACCTGCTAGGACCCGAGAACTTTGTGCAAGATCCTGGACCGTGTCAATTAGATCAGTGGTTTCCAACCTGTTTTTTACATCAGGGACGGGCACTTTCTACCAAATAGATAACATAGTCATGATAAGCATGGACGGGCACTTTCTACCAAATAGATAACATAGTCATGATAATCATGGAGGGGCACTTTCCACCAAATAGATAACATAGTCATGATAAGCATGGACGGGCACTTTCTACCAAATAGATAACATAGTCATGATAAGCATGGACGGGCACTTTCTGCCAAATAGATAACATAGTCATGATAAGCATGGACGGGCACTTTCTACCAAATAGATAACATAGTCATGATAAGCATGGACGGGCACTTTCTACCAAATAGATAACATAGTCATGATAAGCATGGACGGGCACTTTCTACCAAATAGATAACATAGTCATGATAAGCATGGACGGGCACTTTCTACCAAATAGGTAACGTAACCATAGACGAGCACTTTCTACCAAATAGGTAACGTAACCATAGACTAGCATTTTCTACCATATAGATAACGTAATCATAGACTAGCATTTTCTACCATATAGATAACGTAATCATGGACGAGCACTTTCTACCATATAGATAACGTACTCATGGACAGTCCGATGATGTTCTAAGAACTGTATGTCACTCACAGGTTGGGAAACATTGAAACGTGACACTTCTCGGGCCGCAATTCAATAATAATATTAATAATAATGCAAGACTACTGATAAAAAAGACATGACACCTGCTGACCACCCTCCCTGGGCTGGTGCTTTCAAAACATTTGCGAAATACCTGACAGGTAAGAAATGTTCAATCTCCTTAGTCTCTCTGGGTAACTAGGGCGCATTTTAAACGAATAAATATCGATGGGCAGATCATGCGCCACTTAGTACAGCACATGATGATGACACAGAACCAGTCCTGGCACGATTTCGCGCTAGTAGCAGTGTTTACACCTGGAATATGGTCCTTCTGTTGTGGAGACCAAGTCTGACGATATAGCCACTCTGTCCCGGCCAGTCGTTCCCCTGTGTTGTGTTAAAAGGTGTATTCCATGGGCGAGATAAGACTTTCGATCGATATTGTCAACCTATTGATCGAATATCAGTGTGTGTGTGTGTGTGTGTGTGTGTGACTGTGCGTGAAAGTATGTCTTATGGCAGTAGGTCTTTCAGTGGTGCTGCCTTGCCACTATTTTCTGCAGTCAGGGATTTCTTGTAGGGAGAGAAAGTTTCTGCAGAAATTACATACATAAGGCGGGCATTTCATAAAAGGTAGGCAAAGGTTTTCTGGCAGTGTTTGCGTTATAGGAGATTTGTTTTCAGTACTAAAATAATCAATGGAATTCTTTCTTAGCGTCGTTAATTACAATTTGTTCTAACTGGATTGTTTAGCAGGTAAAAACTATACCAGTGCACATGTCATAATAGACTTGAATCAAGGAAAGCGTAATAAAACGTACAGTTAATTATATAAACATTGTTTAACTAAAACAACCGTTATAATTATTGTGTGTCATCTTTCTTTATCTAATTTTTTTCAACTATCGTCTCTCAGTAAGATTTCAGTTGCTAACAAGAGACATAACGTCTACACACAACTCCGTAGACGCTGGTTACATTAAAACACATAAAGTTTAGTTACATTAAAATATACAAGGTTTAGTTACATTAAAATATACAAGGTTTAGTTGCATTAAAATATACAAGGTTTAGTTGCATTAAAATATACAAGGTTTAGTTGCATTAAAATATACAAGGTTTAGTTGCATTAAAATATACAAGGTTTAGTTGCATTAAAATATACAAGGTTTAGTTGCATTAAAATATACAAGGTATCTTATATATCTTGGGCGTCTGAGTGGCGAAGTGGTTAGTGCACTGGTCTCTCATGGCGAAGGTCGGGGGTTCGAATCCGGTCGGCGGCACCCCAAGGAAAAGGCAGCCAGGCGTGATACTGACCATATCACCCTCTAGTGTGCTGACAGGTCAAGGAAAATATGGGCACTAACAGCATATCCCTATGTGCCTCTAAGGCATGACAGGGTTACCTTTACTTTTTTACTTTACTTATATCTTATATCCTTCCCGTGCTGTTAAACGTCACATAGGGCTCGCAAAGTAGTTCGCCAATTTTTCCTGTTTTCGGCGAGTCTTTCAACTTGATCAAAGGATTTTATGCATGTTAATTTGGTCTCTCTTAACAATGTCCTCTTTAGAGTTTCACGTGGTCTGTCTCTTTTTCTTTGGCCTGTTGTGTTCCACTTGATAGCTTGTTTTGAGATTCTCTGACTGTTTCTTCTCATCAAGTGACCAACACATGTCCATCTCCTTTTCCTGATCACCCATGAGACTGGTTGTTGTTCAGTCATCTGTCTTATCTCTGCATTGTTCTTGAATTCGTTCCACTTGATGCCGAGTATTTTCTTTAATCATTTGTTTTCAAAAGAGTCTAATTTATTGTCTATTTGTTTTTAGTTGTTTTCCAGCTTTCACATCCATAAATGAGGGTGGATATTACATTTGAATTGAATAGTCTGAACTTGTTTTTTGTGGTTATAACTTTTGAATGCCATATGTTCTCAAGATTCTTGAAGATCGATGCTGCTTTTGCAATTCTAATTCTAACTTCCTTTCTAGTGTTACCATCCTGGTCTATGTAGCTGCCAAGGTATGCAAATTGATTGACTTCTTCAATATCTGTCCCTTCTACGTGTATTTTTCCATTTTGATTAATGGGAAGTCTCATTATTTTTGTTTTGTCCTTGTTAATTTCAAGTCCTATTTTGCTAGCTATTGAAGACAGGCTATCTGTTTTTTCTTGCATGGAATTCACATTATTACTGATAAGAGTTATGTCATCAGCAAAATCAAGATCTTCTAGTTGGGCCCCATGTACCTAGTCAATACCTGTGTTACCTGTGCAGCATTTTTTTCATTATGAAGTCTATTGTAATTCCGAACAGTAAAGGATACAGTATACATCCTTGTTTCACTCCTGTTTCAATCTGGAACCATTATTCACTCATCCCTTCTTCTATTTTGACTGCACAAACATATCCGCTGTAGAAGTCCTTAATGATGTTGACAATTTTATATGGTATTCCATGTAGACTTAAAATTCTCCACAATGAATCTCTGTGTATGCTATCAGATGCCTTTTTAAAGTTTAAGAAGTTCAGTATTAATGGTTTCTGCTTTTCAATATGTTCTTCAAGTATTAATCTTAGAGTAAAGATCTGGTCGAAACAGCTTCTCCCTTTTCGAAATCCTGCTTGATCTTCTCTCATTGCAGTATCCACTATATCGTTAAGTCTATTCAAAATGACCTTGCAAAATACTTCTGACACAACTGATATTAAGGTTACTCCTCTCCAATTTTACAGTCACTCAGGTTGCCTTTTTTGGTATTTTAGCAATGATTCCTTTTTTCCATTTAGAAGGGATCTTTTCTACTTTCCAAATCTTAATAAACATTCTCTGTAGTTGTCTCATGTTGTCACTATTGATAGCTTTTAACATTTCGATGTTATTTCATCTTCATCTGCAGCTTTGCTGTTAGCCATTAAATTCACTGCTGTTTCAGTTTCATGCAATTTAATTTCATCTAGGTTGACATTTAGTTGTGGGGCTGGTAAGTCAGTTTTAAGGTTTAACAATTCTTTTGTGTTTAACAATTCTTTTGTATTTCTTGGAAGTGTTCAGCCCATCTTTGCTTTTGGTCTTTACTTGATGTTGATAGGGTTCTAGTTTTGCTAAGGATTGGTCTTTCTTTAGATGTAATAGTACCTGTTAGCCTATTTTGTATGTTATATAAAGTTTTGCTGTCTCCTGTTTTTGCTGCTTTCTCTGCCTCTTTCACCATATTGTCTATGTATTCTCTTTTATCCCTTCTAGCTGAGCTTTTTACTTTCTTGTTTATTTCATTGTATGCTGCTTTCGTCAGATCTTTTCGAAGATCTGTTTTTATATTTAACATGTCTAATTTGACAGCTCATCTTTCATGTATGTACTTCCATGTATTTTCTGATATCCATGGTTTTCTATTTGTTTTTTTCAGTCCAGCGCTTGCTTTTGCTGCTGTGATTATGGCTGTGCTGTAAGAATTTCATAATTCATGTATACCTATCTCCTCTACTTCACTGGGTGTTGTGGAATGATTGGCAAGTTCCTGATTGAAATTACTGTTAGTATTCTCTTCTTGTATACTGTGGCTGTTTATCTTTCTGTGTACTGATTTCTTGTGTTGTCTTTTCAGTTTTAGTTTTATTTTCCCTATGCACAGGTTGTAATCACTGTTGACATCTGCACCCCTATATGCCCTAACATCTATCAGAGATGTTCTGTATTGCTTTCTAATACAAAAATGATCTATCTGGTTTCTAATTCTATCTGGAGATGTTTTATGTACCTTTTTGTGTGGCATTATTATATATATATATATATATATATATATATATATATATATATATATATATACAGGGTATGGTTACATTAAAATATGCAGGGTTTAGTTACATTAAAATATACACGGTTTGGTTAAATTAAAATATACAAGGTTTGGTTACATTAAAATATACAAGGCTTGGTTACATTAAAATTTACAAGGCTTGGTTACATTAAAATATACAAGGCTTGGTTACATTAAAATATACAAGGCTTGGTTACGTTCAAATATATAAGATTTGATGACACTGAAATGTACAAAGTTTGGTTATAATAAAAATATAAGGTTTAGTTACATTAAAGTATTCAATGCTTCTCTGTCTGTCTGCCTGCCTGCTTGCCTGCCTGTCTGTCTGTCTATCTGTCTGTCTGTCTGCCTGCCTGTCTATCTGTCTTTCTGTCTGTCTGTCTGTCTGTCTGTCTGTCTGTCTGTCTGTCTGATGTTCTCAATGTCTCATTCTGCCTTCCCTTACTTGTGTACCCTGTGGTGCCCATCTCAGTGCTGTTCTCAGTAAGTCACCAGTCATACGAAGCACACATCCCAACTACGGACGCCGTCTTTCGTCAGTAATCAAAGTCAGTGGTTTCATCTGCATTTCTGCAATGCAAAAAGTGTGTTGTTTCAACAACAGATCCAAAAAGAAGAAATGCCCCAGGTTTTACCGAAAAAAGGGGAGGGGGAACGGAACGAGGAGAATAATGGATCCGCAGGTGACTTTACGGAAACGACTATTCCCCCCCCCCCCATTAATTCGAGTTGAGAGCAGCAGATGGAGTGTCCATGCATCTGTGGCAGGAAATTTAACACTCAGCGTGGCATGAAGATACACAGAACGAAGAAGGGATGTGGTGGCTCCTTGCTGCCCAATACTCAACAGTGCACTGCTATGCCAGTCTCAGATAAGACATTAGAAGATCTCTGTCAGGATATAATCCACAGTACAGAGAATATTCAGGTTGGGTCAGGCAGCAGGGAGGCAATGCAGCCCTCCGACGAGACCAGAGACAAGGTTAACTTTCCACCAGCAAGTGCAAAAAGCATATGGGAAAACCTAGACGCAGGATTATGCAAAGAACTGGACAAACAGCTAAGAGGAAAAAACCTGGAGCAAAAACTGAAAGCATTTGGTAACATCATATATCTTCACTGCTACAAAGAGTTTGGAATCAAACAGGCAAAAAGAGAAAAAGTGACATCAAGAAAGTCCAGAAGACAGAGGAAAATAGAAGCAATAAGACAGCAGAAGAACCATGCCCGGAAAGTGTCCAAGAAGGCACACGAATCAGAAAAGGAAAGACTAAGACAGGTTTGGCAGTATCTAAAATCCCAGCACAATGCCCTTTGCCGAGCTGTAACACTATGTAAAAGAAAGAGAGAAACCAGATACGCAAGAGAGCAGTTCTAAGAGATCCCTTCGAGTTTGCCAAGCACTTGTGTGTCATCTTTCTTTATCTAAGTTATCAGGTATGCTGAAAGCGAGTAAGAAGGTGCTCGAGGAACATCTGAGCAAGATATACTCTGATAAAAATCAGCATACACCTCTCCAGCAGATGAAAGGTCTAGTGTGACCATGTGCACCAGGCAGCAAATTCAAATGCACCCCACCAACCTTACAAGAAGTAGAGAGCATCATATGGAAAGCTAAAGGCAAGTCAGCACCAGACCCAAGTGGCGTTCCTTACATACTATACAAAAGATGCCCCGAAGTACTAAAGAAGCTCCATAAACTCCTTACGAACAGCATGGATCAAGGGAGTCATATGTAAAGAACGGAAAAAGGCTAATGGTGTATACATCCCAAAGGAGCAGAATTCCACTGAAATCAACCAGTTCAGACCGACCTACCTTCTGAATGTGGAAGGAAAGATATTCTTCTGCGTGATAACAAGGAGATTAACAACATACCTTCTAGATAATGGTTACGTTGATACATCCATGCAGAAGGGAGGAATTCCAGGTTCTCCGGGATGTTTTGAGCATGCTTCAGTGATTTGGAAAGCTATTCAACAGGCAAGATCTAGAAAACAAGATCTACAGGTAATATGGCTTGACCTAGCCAATGCGTATGGATAAGTACCGCACCAGACGACATAGCTAGCATCGCGTGTATCATGTGCAAAAGGAAATCACGAAGACGTTGAAAATGTACTTCACAGGGTCCCTCATGAGATTTGGAACATCAGGATATATTACAAGATGGATTGAGCTCCAGATAGCAATTGCCACGCAAGTAATCCTGAGAGCAGCAAAAGGCCCAAGGTTCAGAAATGGATATCAGATGCCAGCATTAAAAGCATTCATGGATGACACAACAGTAATAACAACCAGTGAAGCACAGGCACGAAAGATGTTAAAGAGTTTGGACAGCCTTATCATATGTTGCCGCATGAGCTTCAAGCCAAAGAAGTCAAGAAGCCTGTCACTCATGAAAGGGAAAGTGATAGAAAGATCGTACACAGTGGCAAATCAAATAATCCCAACTGTAGGGGAAGAGCCAGTGAACAGCCTTGGCAGAGTATATGATGGTTCCGTGAAAGACTCAAACGCGATGAAGCAGGTCACTGAAATGACACAGAATGGGCTAAACATCATAGACAAAAGGAGGCTACTGGGAAGTTCAAAATATGGTGCCTCCAGTTCATGCTGATTCCACAATTGATGTGGCCACTACTCATTTACGATGTAAGTACCAGCACAGTAGAGGCAGACGAAAGAAAGAAAAATTAATCCATAAGAAAGTGGATGATTAACTGAAGCAGCACTGTACTGCAAGAAGAGCAAACTGCAGTTACCATTCAAATCTGTGGTTGAAGAATACAAAGTAGGAAAGACAAGGATTGCAATGATGCTACAAGAATCTACATATCCGGTGGTATGAGAAGTGCAGCCAACACTTAAAACTGGATGAAAATGGAAAGTAAGTGAGGAAGTGACTGCAGACAGGGAAACACAGGAGCTGAAAGAAGTAATAGGATACACCCAGACCAACAGAAGGGGATTTGGTCATGGTGAAATCAAATGGTGGTCAAGGGCCTCCTGTAAGGTACTCGTATGATGTGATGTATGATCATCGGAGAGGTAAGGAATTCAGAGAATGATAAACGGGTGCAGACGACAGTCCAACAAGCACAGGAAGGTCAATGGACAACATGGGAGGAAGTCCTGCAGAGATCACTGACATGGAGTGACATCTGGAAAGTGGCACCCTTGAGACTAGCTTCATCATCAGATCTTCTTATGACCTTCTGCCTACAGGCTCCAATCTACACAAATGGGATGCATCAGAAGACACAAAGTGCCCTCTCTGCAACCAATAGCAAACACTGGAGCATGTGACGTCAGCATGCAGAGTATCATTAGGTCAAGGACGCTACACCTGGCGGCACAACAGAGTGCTGCAGGAACTGTAGACAGGGCAAAAGATAAAGCAAATAACAGCAAAAACTCTGATGATCTGAAGGAACTGTGTAGTTGTTCTGCTCTCTATAGTAGACAGTTTCCTGCATACATGCATTTTTCTTATAGTATTTGGCTAAAATATTCGTCCAATCCTGGAATTTAATTTGTTTTCTATAGTTCTGGCAGTTTCCCAGCATCCCCTTCTGTAGCACATTTATGACGTTAGTTTTGAATATTCTATTTTTCGTTTCTTAGCTCCGTTTTTTTAACATTTCCATATCTTGTTCAGGTATGTCAAGTCTGGCTTGCTTCAGTTAGTCTGCTGTTGTTGTTGTTGTTGCTGTTGTTGTTGTTGTTGTCTTCTTCGTTTCCTCCCTCTTCTGCTGCCTTTATGCCTATATACAGAAATTCCTTGACTTATTATCTACTCTCATTGTTTCATTAACTTTGTCTTTTCTATGTTCACCTTTAGTCCTATTTTATTGACATTTTGAGTTAGTTTATTTATTTTGTTCGGCATTTCCTTGTATCCACTTAACAGGATATCGTTCGCAAAGTCAAGATCCTTCAGTATTGTCTCAAGGGTCCACTGTAGTCCTTTGTGTTTGTCTGATGTTGTGTCATTCATTAACCAGTCTATTGGCAAAATAAATAATGCTGGTGATAGTACACATCCTTGCTTCACTCCTGTCTGCACCCCAAAGCTGTTTATGGTCTCCACAAATCAACTTGCACGGAAAACCCTCGTATATGGTCTTGATGATATTCACTATCTTTTGAGGTAGCCATGCCATCTTAGAATTTTCTACAATGATTCTCTGTTGATATTGCCAAAGGCTTTTTGGAAATCTATGAACAGTGCGGGGGCTGTGCCATTCTTTGTCCTGCTCTAGTATCTGTCCAAGTACAAATCTCTCTAGTATCTGTCAAGTTCAAATCTCTCTAGTATCTGTCAAGTTCAAATCTCTCTAGTATCTGTCCAAGTTCAAATCTCTCTAGTATCTGTCCAAGTTCAAATCTCTCTAGTATCTGTCAAGTTCAAATCTCTCTAGTATCTGTCAAGTTCAAATCTCTCTAGTATCTGTCAAGTTCAAATCTCTCTAGTATCTGTCAAGTTCAAATCTCTCTAGTATCTGTCAAGTTCAAATCTCTCTAGTATCTGTCAAGTTCAAATCTCTCTAGTATCTGTCAAGTTCAAATCTCTCTAGTATCTGTCCAAGTTCAAATCTCTCTAGTATCTGTCAAGTTCAAATCTCTCTAGTATCTGTCAAGTTCAAATCTCTCTAGTATCTGTCAAGTTCAAATCTCTCTAGTATCTGTCCAAGTTCAAATCTCTCTAGTATCTGTCCAAGTTCAAATCTCTCTAGTATCTGTCCAAGTTCAAATCTCTCTAGTATCTGTCCAAGTACAAATCTCTCTAGTATCTGTCCAAGTACAAATCTCTCTAGTATCTGTCCAAGTTCAAATCTCTCTAGTATCTGTCCAAGTTCAAATCTCTCTAGTATCTGTCCAAGTACAAATCTCTCTAGTATCTGTCCAAGTTCAAATCTCTCTAGTATCTGTCCAAGTACAAATCTCTCTAGTATCTGTCCAAGTACAAATCTCTCTAGTATCTGTCCAAGTACAAATCTCTCTAGTATCTGTCCAAGTACAAATCTCTCTAGTATCTGTCCAAGTACAAATCTCTCTAGTATCTGTCCAAGTACAAATCTCTCTAGTATCTGTCCAAGTACAAATCTCTCTAGTATCTGTCCAAGTACAAATCTCTCTAGTATCTGTCCAAGTACAAATCTCTCTAGTATCTGTCCAAGTTCAAATCTCTCTAGTATCTGTCCAAGTACAAATCTCTCTAGTATCTGTCCAAGTACAAATCTCTCTAGTATCTGTCCAAGTACAAATCTCTCTAGTATTTGTCCAAGTACAAATCTCTCTAGTATCTGTCCAAGTACAAATCTCTCTAGTATATGTCCAAGTTCAAATCTCTCTAGTATCTGTCCAAGTACAAATCTCTCTAGTATCTGTCAAGTTCAAATCTCTCTAGTATCTGTCAAGTTCAAATCTCTCTAGTATCTGTCAAGTTCAAATCTCTCTAGTATCTGTCAAGTACAAATCTCTCTAGTATCTGTCAAGTTCAAATCTCTCTAGTATCTGTCAAGTTCAAATCTCTCTAGTATCTGTCAAGTACAAATCTATCTGTCCAAGTACAAATCTCTCTAGTATCTGTCCAGGTACAAATCTCTCTAGTATCTGTCCAAGTTCAAATCTCTCTAGTATCTGTCAAGTTCAAATCTCTCTAGTATATGTCCAAGTACAAATATCTGATCTATGCACGATTTTTCTTTCCTAAATCCTGCCTGATCTTCTCCCTTACACGCTGACATAAATCTGTTGGGGATAGTGCAGCAGAACACTTTGCTGGTTAGTGCTACTTTCGAGTTCACACAGTTACAGAGACTGCCCTTCTTTGGTACGTTTACTTTAAGACCGGTTTTCCACTGGTCTAGAGGTTTGTTTTTTTCTTAGTCCCAGATTTGTTGCAGTGTCAGGTAAAGTTGTTCGTGCGTCTGTATTTTCTGCTTTCAGCATCTTAGCTTTTTTCTTGTGTTATGTCTGTTTTTAGCTTCTGTGTTGCTTTAAAAAAAACTTATATTACTTATATAACATTAAACTATACAATGTTTGCTTGTACTAAACAATTAGAAAATTGAAATACAGAAAGGTTATTTAAACAACCGGTAGGAAACAAATTATGCAAATATTTTCCAGTCTTCCTTGTCTGCGTTCTTGCGAATGTTCGCATAGGTAGGTAGGTAAGATTCTCGTTTCCATGCCATTAAAGCGTATTGAGGAATACGGTGTTAGGCCCGTATTTTCCGTGTCCTTCGGCACATGAAAGTCTGATGTGGTCAGTATCATGCTTGGCTGCTTTACCTTCCTAGATTTCTCTGGTGTGTACCAGAAAAAATCCCACTGCTGGGACTGAACCCGGTACCAACTGATTAGTAAACCGAGCGCCTAACCACTCAGCTAACCGGGCCACACGAATGTTCGCATAGTGTTAGGTAAGTCCTGCAAGTGTTAGGTAAGTCCTGCTGGTGTAAGGTAAGTCCTGCAAGTGTAAGGTAAGTCCTGGTCTGTGTGCTGTCCTACAGCTGATTTTCATACAGATGAAACAGTTGATGCATGCAGCAGTGGGAGCAGATCTTGAAGTACTAGCGGGCACACATATAAACAAGTTGTTGCCTGGTTTAAGAGCGCTACATGGAGTGGTGGGCGTGAGCTCGAAGTTGTTGCCTGGTTTAAGAGTGCTACATGGAGTGGTGGGCGTGAGCTCGAAGTTGTTGCCTGGTTTAAGAGTGCTACATGGAGTGGTGGGCGTGTGCTCGCTTGCGAGAATATAAAATAAATCCATGTTTCTGATAAGAGTATCAGTTTTTTAATGATTATATAACATGTTTGCGTACAAATCAATAAATCGATAAATGAGCTATATATCGATTTACTGATAGCTGAGAGAACAACATTTTATTTTTATAACATCAAAAGGTCGATTATCTATGGCTATAATTGTTTTTCTACAGGATCATCAGACAAAGCAATGGATTCTTATTTCTAGATTTAGAATTTTGACAGCGGGCATTTTGCTCAGACTTTTGTTCCCAGCGTTTTGTCTTTTTAAACAGTTTGTTCTCTTCTTCTCGATGTGTCACCTGACCTTGACCTTGCTCTGCACAGACACTCAGGCGACCTGCACGTATAGATACAAACACACATACACCTATACACACGCCTTCTTTCTGCCACAGCATAGAGTCTTGATGCTAGACCACTTTGCCAGAACTAGAATAGTTCACCTCCAGGTCATTCAAGCAGAGAATACACTGCATCATCATCATCATCATCATCATCATCATCATCATCATCATCATCATCATCATCATCATGTGCTTCAGTACTGCATTAGACAGTCTACGCACACCAGTCGTGGCAACATTTAGACATACAGCTATGCACAGTAATGTCAGTAGTTAAGCATCACTGTAACATATTACACTGACAGATTTCATCCGTCATTATATCTATCTATCGTAGTCTAGTAAATAAACAGTGACATTTTCACATGCTGTCCCTGCAGAATATCTTCAGCTTTCAGCCATTCTTTCTTGTCTGGAACGATGGCAGAGCTACTTTCACAGAGCGACTTGAAGCTATTGGCTGGAAGAATATCACGTGACGATATCCCGTCTGCAAGAGCTCGCCTGGTTAGGGTTTATCTCTGCTCCACGGGGACAGGTAAGAATCATTTCTCATAATTCTCTCTCACAGGAAACAAAGAGGACATGAATATGAAGAAAATTATGGGAAAACTGAGAGAAGAAAACGGAAATGAATATGAAGAAAATTATGGGAAAACTGAGAGAAGAAAACGGAAATGAATATGAAGAAAATTATGGGAAAACTGAGAGAAGAAAACGGAAATGAATATGAAGAAAATTATGGGAAAACTGAGAGAAGAAAACGGAAATGAATATGAAGAAAATTATGGGAAAACTGAGAGAAGAAAAAAAATTAAGAATTCTTTTCTGATGAGTTGGAATGTTAGTTGCCGTGGAGAGATGAAATAGGCATAAAACTGTTTAACGAACAGAAAATCAGAAAGGAACAACGTGATAGTATGCCACGGGCTATTAGTAGTTCGAAGACCAGTTAGGGAATCACTGATCTAAACTACCGTTTATAAAACCGAACCACGCGCCCTGAACCATTGAATGATGACACTCGCCTGGACTGCGAAGTATATTATTTGTATGTGAATGAAAACAGGGGTAACTGTTGTAGTAATGTTGTAGTAATGTTGTAGTAATGGACAAGGGCGACATTGCTACAGCCGTACTAGATGGACAGCGGCAAACTGAAAAGAGGGAATGAAAGAGCAATGTAGTTGTGAAGCGATTGCTGGAGCTATGACTAGTTAAGGCTGCTTTCAGGACATCTGAACTGTGTGGCAGGAAACTCATCGTAAAGAGCCAACACTTGATGGGAACTATTAGCAAACACACTCTTGGATGGAGGCTGCGGCATGCGGTGGAGCATATATATGCGGCTGTCCTGAATGCAACGACGCCGGAGTCTGATTTTGAACCTTTGAACCTTTGATCCTTCAAATGTTTCTTGCCATGACTGTTTTCATCTTTTCTTTTTTTTTTTTTGCAGACTCCATAACAGAAAGGGATGCTTTCTTAGAGAAAGTATACCCACGACTGAGATCCTACTGCAGGGACAAGCATGGACTTGAGTTCCAGGTACTTTCTTGCTTAGAGACGTGTGTCAAATCTGTAGATCACAACTATGCTAGCACTGCCACTTTTTATGTTCTCTATACCTAGAATAGGGTGTTGTCTCCCGTTAACTAATCTTTGACGCAGTCTCTCGTTAACTAATCTTTGACGTAGTCTCTCGTTAAATAATCTTTGACGTAGTCTCTGGTTAACTAATCTTTGACGTAGCCTCTCGTTAAGTAATCTTTGACGTAGTATCTGGTTAACTAATCTTTGACGTAGTCTCCCGTTAACTAATCTTTGACGCAGTCTCTCGTTAACTAATCTTTGACGTAGTCTCTCGTTAAATAATCTTTGACGTAGTCTCTGGTTAACTAATCTTTGACGTAGCCTCTCGTTAAGTAATCTTTGACGTAGTATCTGGTTAACTAATCTTTGACGTAGTCTCTGGTTAACTAATCTTTGACGTAGTCTCCCGTTAACTAATCTTTGACGTAGTCTCTGGTTAACTAATCTTTGACGTAGTCTCCCGTTAACTAATCTTTGACGTAGTCTCTGGTTAACTAATCTTTGACGTAGTCTCTGGTTAACTAATCTTTGACGTAGTCTCCCGTTAACTAATCTTTGACGTAGTCTCTCATTAACTAATCTTTGACGTAGTCTCTGGTTAACTAATCTTTGACGTAGTCTCTCGTTAACTAATCTTTGACGTAGTCTCTCGTTAACTAATCTTTGACGTAGTCTCTGGTTAACTAATCTTTGACGTAGTCTCCCGTTAACTAATCTTTGACGTAGTCTCCTGTTAACTAATCTTTGACGTAGTCTCTGGTTAACTAATCTTTGACGTAGTCTCTCGTTAACTAATCTTTGACGTAGTCTCTCGTTAACTAATCTTTGACGTAGTCTCTCGTTAACTAATATTTGACGTAGTATCCTGTTAACTAATCTCTGACGTAGTCTCCTGTTAAACTTTGACGTAGTCTCCTGTTAACTAATCTTTGACATAGTCTCTTGTTAACTAATCTTTGACTTAGTCTCCTGTTAACTAATCTTTGACATAGTCGCCTAGCACTAGCCGTCCTTGGATTAGGTATTGTCTTCTGTTTACTATTCCTAGACTTGGATGTTGTCTCCCGTGAACTAGCTGTGGGCGTAGTCTCTCGTTAAGTAGCCATGGGAGAGCCAAGATGCTGTCCGATGTAGCAACCAGCCACCCGTGGCTGATATGCTAGCGTCAAGGTTGGAGAACCATAGCTGATCAAAAGCTTGTCCGATCCCTTCCTTGGTAGTCCCATCCCTTCCTTGGTAGTCCCATCCCTTCCTTGGTAGTCCCATCCCTTCCTTGGTAGTCCCATCCCTTCCTTGGTAGTCCCAACAACAGGCCTACCCCGTTAACAGGGCAGGGGTAGCCGCAGTAGCCATAGTGGTGGAGTCTGTTAAAGAAGTATTGCATATCCCCTGCTACCATGACCAGCTCCAAATCCGACACGAAGTTGTCCCTCAAACACCGCATCGGCTGCAAAGGACACTAGCTCGCAAGTTCTAGGGAGACTGACAAGGAAGAACTAGTCCTGGACTTGAACATAGTAAAAGTAAGGTAAAGGTAACCTTGTCATGCCTTAGAGGCACATAGGGATATGGTGTTAGTGCCCATATTTTCCTTGACCTGTCAGCACACTAGAGGGTGATATGGTCAGTATCACACCTGGCCGCCTTTCCTTCCCCAACTCCAGAAGAAGTCGGTACCCATTTCTACAGCTGGGTGACTGGGGTGCCTCTGGTCGGATTCGAACCCCCGACCTTCGCCATGAGAGACCAGTGCACTAACCACTTCGCCACTCAGACACCCGGACTTGGACGTAGTCTCCTGTTAACTAACCGCCTGTGGAGTAGGTATTGTCTTCTGTTCTCTAGTCCGGGACTTGGACATAGTTTCCCCTTCATCAGCCATCGATCCCACTTTTATGAAATGGATTTTACGTCATATCATATTTTCCTGTATATACTGTACTAACAGTATGCCCCACCCTGCATTTAAATATTGTATTCTTGGTTTTGAGAAAGTTTCTCCAAAAACTTTTTTTTTTAACATTTAAAAAAAATCTCTGTTCTGCATCCAAGTCTAGCTCACGGCTCAGACAGCCGATCTTCAACCTTGGCAGCAGAAGACAGCTGACTATCGATACAACATGTACAGCTCTGTGTATTTATAAGTGTGTGTGAGAGAAAGCAAACAAATTTTGGCCGACAACGTTCATTATCATCATCATCATCATCTGTTCACATGTAAACTGTGTAAACCTGAAGAGACTGTGTAAGCAGAAACTATTCCGTGGGAAGTGACCTGAACTACATTTTTTTACCCACAATACTCTCGTCCAGATAGTCGACCTCAACTGGGGCTTATCTCCCCCTGAAATGAACGAGCAAAGGGAGATAACCAAACTAAGAAGAAAAGAGATCAGGAAGTGCCAGGAGCTATCTACTGGACCAGATTTTATCGTGAGTGTTTTACAATAATGTGATAGTGGCGTTATAGTCATTGTAATGTGATAGTGGTGTTATAGTCATTGTAATGTGATAGTGGTGTTATAGTCATTGTAATGTGATAGTGGTGTTATAGTCATTGTAATGTGATAGTGGTATTATAGTCATTGTAATGTGATAGTGGCGTTATAGTCATTGTAATGTGATAGTGGTGTTATAGTCATTGTAATGTGATAGTGGTATTATAGTCATTGTAATGTGATAGTGGTGTTATAGTCATTGTAATGTGATAGTGACGTAGTCATTGTAATGCGATTGTGGCGTTGCTGTCATTGTAATGATTCATCCTGATCTAGTCAGCATAGTTTTTAATAGAGAGAAATTCGAAATAAGAACAATCTCTCTCTCTCTCTCTCTCTCTCTCTCTCTCTCTCTCTCTCTCTCTCAAGCGCGCGCACACACACACACACACAATTAATATTGAAACATTTCGACATCACAAGCCAGTCATCTTATTTCCATTAAAAAGCACTTATAGTAAATGCAAAACTATTATAAATCCTTCCAAGATTGCTGTGGGCTTGAATGCGACACAGAGAGAAAGTAATGTTGAGAGCTTGATTGCGACACAGAGAGAAGGTAAAGCTTCAGATTACTTCCTTCTTGCTACCTGGTTTGGGCTCTTGGATAGTTTAGCGAGAACTCGGTGTGGTGCCATAAGCCGGGCTGAATCTACGAAGCTTTGTAGTCCAGAACAACTAGTGACGGAGATCCTCCATCTCAGCCAGTCAAGAGGTAGAAACAGAACAGCTACAACGTGCAAGAACACATCAAACATCAGGTCTCACCTGCTGCAAGCCACAAACTAGCAGAGCTGTACGGGAATAATTAGTTTAACATTCTGAACTAGCAAAAATCCCAGCAGACACTTGATTTCAACCTCCTCTCTCCCATGTCCAAACCTCCCAATCCTCCACCCCCTCAATCCTCCCTCACTCCCAAATATTAAACATGATTTGAATTGACCTCCAGGTTTTCCTTGGTCAAAAGTACGGACCGAGAGTACTTCCAGACGTGATACTGTCAGAACATTACGATGCCATACAGGTAGCTCTCCGGTCCAGCAAGGGAAAGCACCCTAGAAACGCCACATTTCTGGAGCAATGCTACGTCCTGGATGAGAACAACATCCCCTCTGTGTACGTTCTCAAGAACAAGATAGATCTAGTGCCAGACTTTGCTGATGTAAGTAGCTTAATATCAGACACTGCTGATGTAAGTAGTTTAATATCAGACGCTGCTGATGTAAGTAGTTTGATATCAGACACTGCTGATGTAAGTAGTTTAATATCAGACACTGCTGATGTAAGTAGTTTAATATCAGACACTGCTGATGTAAGTAGTTTAATATCAGACGCTGCTGATGTAAGTAGTTTAATATCAGACACTGCTGATGTAAGTAGTTTAATATCAGACACTGCTGATGTAAGTAGTTTAATGTCAGACACTGTTGATGTAAGTAGTGTAGTGTCAGATTTTGTGTCTTTGTTGTTTCGTTAGTTCAGTAGCATTATAGATCGAGTTATGAAATAACAGAAAAGCAGAGATAACAGAACTCATGTGAAGACGTTCTTCTTGTGAAAACCACAGACAAATAATTGACAAGGAAAAGAAAAGGAAAAAAAAACTACGGAACCAGTGGAAAAACCTGGGAAAGTACATCACAGAATTGATGAAGAAATTGAAAAAAAGACGAGAACACATTGCGAAGTGTCATATTTATTTATGCAATGGGTGTATGAGTTTAGTTGAAACTTTGTGCCTTTATGTGGGGCCTGGAAGAATTTAAGAATAGTTCGTATGTGTATAAAATCGGAAAAAAGTAGGAGCAGCTTTATTACTTAACGATTACAAATCGTAATTACAAATTGTAATCGTTAAGTAATAAAGCTGCTCCTACTTTTTTCCGAGTTTATACATTCTGGTATCACAGCTTTACTGCAGTGCTTAGTGTAAAGTTGTATACTTATACACCAATTATTGTGTTACTGAGTTCGTATGTGTGTGCTAATTGCTTTATTGTTACCGTATCCTAATATGCTAATCCAGTCTTGATAGATTCAGCCACGTGATTATGTGAGATTGTTATTGATTGTCCTAGTCGAATGTGGTAGAGATGGTGGTAGCTGTTGATATTTTAATAGTTGTGACTTTCTACGTGGTAGTGGCTTACAATTTTGTAATATATGAGTACAGCATTTGTGGTACATCTGCCGCAGGTGTTGTTGTTTGTCTGACGTAAGATGTAAGTTTTGTTGTTTGTCTGACGTAAGATGTAAGTTTTGTTGTTTGTCTGACGTAAGATGTAAGTTTTGTTGTTTGTCTGACGTAAGATGTAAGTTTTGTTGTTTGTCTGACGTAAGATGTAAGTTTTGTTGTTTGTCTGACGTAAGATGTAAGTTTTGTTGTTTGTCTGGCGTAAGATGTAAGTTTTGCTGTTTGTCTGACGTAAGATGTAAGTTTTGTTGTTTGTCTGGCGTAAGATATAAGTTTTGCTGTTTGTCTGGCGTAAGATGTAAGTTTTGCTGTTTGTCTGACGTAAGATGTAAGTTTTGTTGTTTGTCTGGAGTAAAATGTAAGTTTTGCTGTTTGTCTGACGTAAGATGTAAGTTTTGTTGTTTGTCTGACGTAAGATGTAAGTTTTGCTGTTTGTCTGACGTAAGATGTAAGTTTTGTTGTTTGTCTGACGTAAGATTAAGCATTTGTTTCGAGCAGAACAACGAAAAAGTGCGCCTGTCAGCACACAAAAAGTGGGAGGAGCTTCAAGTAGAACTACAACAGATAATTCAGAAAGGGGCGGAGCTTGCTTATCTTACTGGCTCCATGGACAGCGAGACAAAGGAACGCCTCTGTGCTTCTGGTAAGAATCTGTAACACAACGTTGTGTTGTGGAATCTAGTATCAACAGGACGACACCAGTATGTGTTTGTGTAGTAGTAGTAGTAGTAGTAGTAGTAGTAGTAGTAGTAGTAGCAGCATCATTCATCATCATGTGCCGTGCCGACTGGCATTGGCTATTATGCTTCTCCAGAGTATCCGATCCTTCATGCAGGCCATCAGCTCAGTTGGTGATCTCCTCTCACACCATCCCGTCAGACTGTCCAGTATCATTTCTCTTGGTCTTCCTCTTGATTTTCTTCCTTCTGTTTTTTCCTGTTGTTATAATATTTTCAATGCCCCCTCTTCTCATTGCATGTCCTATGAAAGTACATTGTCTCTCTCTTATCTTTTTGACAAGGTTTTTTGTCTCTCCAGCATTACCTAATAAGCTACCTTGTACACTATTTGTAAGATTAGCTCTTCTGGTAAAATCGGCGGATAATTGACAAATTCTACCCTCTAGCTCGTTGTCTGAGGTATCCTGTGGGTACTCTCTTGCACAAACAATAATAACAACTTGTTGTGACAAGTTCGATGAGCACACACTAACATTATAAGTCCATATGAAGAACAAATATCCTTTAATGCGTAGAACACATGATGATGATGATGATGATGTATGCGATGAATGTAAGGATGAAACAGCTCAGATCACATAAGTGAACTTAGTGAATCAGAATATAAGATTAAAACATCTGCACCGTCATAAAGAATCAAAAATAGGCAACAAAACTACATCAACTATCAAATCTACAAGTGAAGTTAGCTCATGGAATATTTTACCCTCACACTGTGCCAGATACAAGTTACTCTTAAGATTCTAGACTCTCTGTCTCTCTCAAGATTCTAGCCCAGACTCTGTCTTTCTTAAGATTCTAGTCTAGACTCTCCGTCTCTCTCAAGATTCTAGTCCAGACTCTCCGTCTCTATCAAGATTCTAGTCTAAACTATCTGTCTCCCTTGAGTGTCTAGTCTAGACTCTCTGTCTCCCTTAAGATTCTAGTCTAGACTCTCTGTCTCCCTTAAGGTTCTAGTCTAAACTCTCTGTCTCTCTCAAGATTCTAGTCTAAACTTTCTGTCTCTCTCAAGGCTCGTCTGGACTCTCTGTCTCTTTCATTGCCCACATTTTTTTTTCACTCAACGATTGCAGATCAGTCTCACAAGATAAATCTCGTGACACGTTTCACCTGCGATAGGTGACAAGGGAAATAATAACAAATATTTCAAGAGCTTCAAAGCTTTTCTTCTTTCATCTTTTACAGTTATTTACCTTGTATCGCTCGCGTTCTGTTACATTCGAGGTTAGTGTAGCTTCTAGTCTTTGTGAATTTTGTTGTCTGCCATTTTACTGAGAGCGCTTTCACTTGATGACAGGCACAGGAAAAATAGTGGGTGGGGGTGGGTGTATGACTAAGTGTGTATGGGTGTGGCAGGGTGAGTGAATGAGAAAGTGAGTGGATAGGTGGGTTCGTAGGTGGATGAGTGAGCGAATGATCGAGTGAGTGAGTAGGTGAGTGTTTTACCGAGCGAGTGAGTGATTGAGTGTGTGAGTGAATAGATAGGGGCAAAGGTGATTGAGTTAGTGGGTGAATGAACAAATGAAGGAATGAGGAAGAGGTTCTGGTCCTTTATGCTGTGAGCTTGTCGAGTTAAAATTGGAACTTACCTCAAAGAGGAAAGTGTAAAGATTGAAGTTGTCAGACAACTGGAAGTTACCACAGAGAGGAAAGTGTGAAGATTAAAGTTGTCAGACAACTGGAAGTTACCACAGAGAGGAAAGTGTGAAGATTAAAGTTGTCAGACAACTGGAAGTTACCACAGAAAGGAAAGTGTGAAGATTAAAGTTGTCAGACAACTGGAAGTTACCACAGAGAGGAAAGTGTGAAGATTAAAGTTGTCAGACAACTGGAAGTTACCACAGAGAGGAAAGTGTGAAGATTAAAGTTGTCAGACAACTGGAAGTTACCACAGAGAGGAAAGTGTGAAGATTAAAGTTGTCAGACAACTGGAAGTTACCACAGAGAGGAAACTGTGAAGGCTAAAGGTGTTAGACAGCTGGAAGTTACCACAGAGAGGAAAATGTGGAGGCTAAAGTTGTTAGACAACTGGAAGTTAGTAGTATTTTTATTCTGTGACCAGATAATACTTCTAACTAGATAGTATTTCTGTTCTGTAATCAGATAGTATTTCTATTCTGTAACCAGATAGTATTTCCATTCTGTAACCAGATATTATTTATATTCTGTAACCAGATAGTATTACCATTTTGTGATCTGTTTATTACAGTGGCGAAAAACCAAGAGTTATTAAAGACAATCTTTCATAAGTTTATGACGAATGTTAGGAAAAACAATCTTTGGCAAGTTTGTAATGAATGCTAGCAAAAGTACCAGTGGTTAGACGCACAGCGGTCGTTGTCATTACTCCAGAGATTACACGCACAAGTCTTGAACCAAAACCTCTTACATTTAGAACTTTCCCCACTGAGCCACCTTCGTTCTGTTTCTATTCTCAAAATCGCCATTACTTTTTGTTGCTATAAAAAACAGAATAAAAATGTAATAATTTCTAACTTCTGCAGAGCTGGAGATTCAGACATTGTTGGGCACTGAAGGAAACAAAGAACCGGACAAAAGATGTGTGCTAGTCACGAGAACCATCGCCGACCTCAAAAACTACTCACAAGATCCCTTGACGCCCGATTTCGCTGATGTCAGATTCGATGCCAGGAAGAAAACTAGCGAGTTTGATACAGAATCGAGTAACCTCTTGCTCAGGCTGAAGAACAGAGTCACTGGGCTGGTGTCAGAATCGAATATCATTCACCACGACGTGCTGTGGCGATATGAACAAGTTATCGATACTAAACTACACCACGATTACCTGAAGTCTGTATGTGAGCAGCTTCACTGTGTCTGCACGAGACTCATAGACGAGGGCGCTGTATCAAGTATCAGTGGTAAGAGCTCTGAGTTGTGTTAATATTATCTGTGTCTGCACGAGACTCATAGACGAGGGCGCTGTATCAAGTATCAGTGGTAAGAGCTCTGAGTTGTGTTAATATTATCTGTGTCTGCACGAGACTCATAGATGAGGGCGCTGTGTCAAGTATCAGTGGTAAGAGCTCTGAGTCGTTGTGTTAATATTATCTGTGTCTGCAAGACACTCATAGACGAGGGCGCTGTGTCAAGTATCAGTGGTAAGAGAGCTCTGTCGTTGTGGTAATATTATCTGTGTCTGCACGAGACTCATAGACGAGGGCGCTGTATCATGTATCAGTGGTAAGAGAGCTCTGTCGTTGTGTTAATATTATCTGTGTCTGCACGAGACTCATAGACGAGGGCGCTGTATCATGTACCAGTGGTAAGAGAGCTCTGTCGTGTTAATATTATCATTGCATGCTAGACTGACGACAGAAACTGAAAGGCTTTCAGAGAGACAGAGAGAGAGGGAGACAGAGACAGAGAGCGGGAGATAGAGAGAGACAGAGAGAAGGAGACACAGAGAGAGAGGGGGAAACAGGGAGACAGAGAAACAGAGAAAGAGGAGCTTTCATGTCCTTGGCAATGTGAGTCAGGAGTTCAGCTTATATAGGGCAAGGTTCTCTATGGAGAGAGACAACTGTGAAAATTTTGGTACATACATCAAGACAAGAAAAATTAACAACCTCAAACATGCAGACAGCCTCAGACAAAAAAAAGGAAGAAACATAACTTATACTTTTTAAGATGGGAAGGTACTCAAAAGGTGAGCAGCAGAGCAAGCAAGAGCTTAAACTAATAAAGCTTAAGTTTTGGAAGAAGAGTGTGGTCTAAGCATTGGCAAAGCTTTGGTTTAGATTTAGGCAGTTTTCGTAAATAAGGCGGAGCACTGTGTGAAATTATCTGATAAGCTAAATTAGATTTGTTAAATAGGAACTTGTGTTTGAGATAAAGAACTCGAAGACGTGTGTGCTGATCTATAGTCTGTGCTGGATGCTTGCTACTTACAAGTTTTTTGAAGTGAGTAAATCATTCTGGTATTTACACCAAACAGCCATCCTATATTGTGGAGCAGTAGTCTAAGTTTGTATATGTGATATGTAGTATGTCTTCTTTATATCTTGATCGATAAAGTGCTTAATTTTACAGTGAGTATTGCAAGAATGAACGGAGAATGGGCAGTAAACTAAAACACAAATAATATAGTACATAATGTTAAGAAAAAAAAAGAAAACTTTAGAGCCAGAAGTTATTTAGTTCTGACATTTGATACTTTAAAACAGAAACATTTAACAAGCGGGGAAGGGGTGGGGGAGAGAGAAAAGTTTTGGAGAATAAAGTCCAGGATGAAAGGCTAGGAAGAAAATAACAATAAAAAGGGGTGGAGACTACCAAAAGATTGATATCTCATTCAAAACATGTGAAAATAAAAATTCAAGATTCATTATTACACACTTCGAGAGTGAGGACACGCCACATGATAGTAACAATTTACCACATGCTAGTAAAGAAAGAGAACTGGAGATAATCTTTGTTTATATTCTCAAGTTGTCCCCCTTGTTGTTCCTAGGCTTACCAGAAGAGTGTGACGAGGTGGCCGAGCACTGGAGGCGGTGCTGTCAGTTTAGCTCCGCCTTTTACGGCTTGGACACCACCCTCAACACGCTGAAACATTACGTGGCAGGTTCTTCCAACACGCCCCTGGTTGTGTATGGAGCTTCCGGGAGCAGGAAGACCAAAATAGTCTCAAAACTTGCCTTGGATGTAAGATTATATTTAAGTGTCTAATGTAACATTACAACTCATACTCGATGTAAGACTAAATTTAGTGTGTGATGTAAGATGTATGTTTAGTGTGTGATGTAAGATTATATTTAGTGTGTGATGTAAGACTAATTTTAATGTATGATGTAAGATTATATTTAGTGTGTGATGTAAGACTAATTTTAATGTATGATGTAAGATTATATTTAGTGTATGATGTAAGATTATATTTAGTGTGTGATGTAAGACTAATTTTAATGTATGATGTAAGATTATATTTAGTGTGTGATGTAAGATTATATTTAGTGTGTGATGAGAGATTATATTTAGTGTGTGATATGAGACTACATTTGATGTTGAATGTAAGATAACAGCTTGTGTTTGATGTAAAATTACAGTTCGTTCTCGATGTAGCACTCAACAGTTCACATTTGATATTAGGGAACGTTTCCATTTCTTTCTATCTTTCGTTCTTCCTTTCCTACTCACTCTTTCTCTCTCTCTCTCACTCTCTCTCTCTCTCTCTCGCTCTCATTCACTCTCCATCTTTCTCTCTTTCAGACACTCTCTCTCACTCATCTCTCTCTGTCTCTCTCTGTCTCTCTCTTTCTCTCTCTTTCTGTGGATTCATTTTTGTAAAAGAACGAAGATTGGATGTAGTGGTTCCTTGCTGCCCAATACTCAACAGTGCACTGTGACGCCAGTCTCAGATAAGACATTAGAAGACCTGTGTCAGGATATAATCCACAGTACAGAGAATATTCAGGTTGAGTCAGGCAGCAGGGAGGCAATGCAGCCCTCCGACGAGACCAGAGACAAGATTAACTTCCCACCAGCAAGTGCCAAAAGCATATGGGAAAACCTAGACGCAGGATTATGCAAAGAATTGGACAAACAACTGAGAGGGAAAAACCTTGAGAAAAAAACTGGAAGCATTTGGTAGCATCATATATTTTCACTGCCACAAAGAGTTTGGAACCTAACATGCAAAAAGAGAAGAAGTGACACCAAGAAAGTCCAGAAGACAGAGGAAAATAGAAGCAATAAGACAGCAGAAGAACCATATCCGGAAAATATTCAAGAAGGCACACGAATCAGAAAAGGAAAGATTAAGACAGGTTTGGCAGCATCTAAAATCCCAGCACAATGCCCTCTGCAGAGCTGAAAGTCTATGTAAAAGGAAGAGGGAAACCAAATACGCAAGAGAGAAGTTCTACAAAGATCCCTTCTGGTTTGCCAAGCAGTTATTTGAATAAACAAAATCAGGTACGCTGAAAGTAGGTAAGGAGGTGCTCGAGGAACATCTGAGCAAGACATACTCTGATAAAAATCAGCATACACCTCTCGAACAGATGAAAGGTCTAGTGTGGCCCTGTGCACCAGGCAGCAAATTCAAATGCAGTCCACCAACCTTACAAGAAGTAGAGAGCGTTGTAAGGAAAGCTAAAGGCAAGTCAGCACTGGGCCCAAATGGCGTCCCTTACATACTATATAAAAGATGCCCCGACGTACTAAAGAAGCTTCATAAACTCCTACGAACAGCATGGACCAAGGGAGTCATATGTAAGGAATGGAAAAAGGCTAACAAACTATACATCTCAAAGGAGCAGAATTCCACTGAAATCAACCAGTTCAGACCGATCTCATTTCTGAATGTGGAAGGAAAGATATTCTTCTCTGTGATGGCAAGAAGACTAACAACATACCTCCTAGATAATGGTTACGTTGATACATCCGTGCAGAAGGGAGGAATTCCAGGTTCCTCGGGATGTCTTGAGCATGCTTCAATGATTTTGGAAGCTATTCAACAGGCAAGATCTACAGGTAATATGGCTTGACCTAGCCAATGCGTATGACTCAGTACCACACCAGATGATATGGCTAGCACTAGACATGATTCATGTGCCAAAAGAAATCACGAAGATGATGAAAATGTACTTCACACGGTTCCTCGTGAGATTTGGAACATCAGGATATATTACAGATGGATTGTATAAACTATAAAAAAGTAGGAAAAGCTTTATTATTTAACGAATACAAATGTATTCATTAAATAATAAAGTTGTTCCTATTTTTTCTACTTTATACATTTTGGTATCACAGCTTTACTGCACTGCTTTGTGTATAGTTGTATATATATACACTATTTATCGCGTGTTACAAGATGGACTGAGCTCCAGGTAGGAATTGCAATGGGCTGTACAATATCTCCCATACTGTTCGTACTAGCCATGCAAGTAATCCTGAGAGCAGCAGAAGGAGCAGCAGAAGGCCCAAGATTCAGAAATGGATGTCAGATGCCACCACTAAAAGCATTCATGGATGACACAACAGTAATAACAACCAGTGAAGCACAGGCACGAAAGATGTTAGAGAGTTTGGACAGCCTTATCATATGGTGCCGCATGAGCTTCAAGCCAAAGAAGTCAAGAAGCATGTCACTCATGAAAGGGAAAGTGATAGAAAGATCGTACACAGTGGCAAATCAAATAATCCCAGCTGTAGGGGAAAAGCCAGTGAAGAGCCTTGGCAGAGTATATGATGCATCCATGAAGGACTCAAGTGCAGTGAAGCAGGTTATAGAAATGGCGCAGAATGGACTGAGCATCATAGACAAAAGCAGGCTACTGGGTAAGTTCAAAATATGGTGCCTCCAGTTCATGGTGATTCCAAAACTGATGTGGCCACTACTCATTTACGATGTAAGTACCAGCACAGTAGAGGCAATCGAAAGAAAGATAAATAATCCATAAGAAAGTGGCTGGCGTGGCACCAGGATTAACTGATGTAGCACTGTACTGCAAGAAGAGCAAACTGCAGCTACCATTCAAATCTGTGGTCGACGAATACAAGGTAAGAAAGACAAGTTTTGCAATGATGCTACAAGAATCTACGAAGTCGGTGGTACGAGAAGTGCAGCCAACATTTAAAACTGGACGAAAATGGAAAGTAAGTGAGGAAGTGACTGCAGCCAGGGAAACACAGGAGCTGAAAGAAGTAATAGGATAAACCCAGACCAATAGAAGGAAGTTTGGTCATGGTGAAATCAAATGGTCGTCAAAGGCCTCCTGTAAGGAAAGAAGGGATATGATCATCAGCGAAGTAAGGAATTCAGAAGATGATAAGCGGGTCCAGAAGGCAGTCCAACAATCACAACAAGGTCAGTGGACAACATGGGAGGAAGGCCTGCAGAGATCACTAACATGGAATAACATCTGGAAAATGTCACCCTTGACACTCAGCTTCATCATCAGAGCTATTTATAACCTTCTGCCTATCTATACAAATGGGGTGCATCAGAAGACACAAAGTGCCCTCTGCAATGAAAGACAAACATTGAAACATGAGCTGTCAGCATGCAGAGTATCATTAGGTCAAGGACGCTACACCTGGCGGCACAACAGAGTGCTGCAGGATCTAGTAGCCATCGTAGACAGGGCAAAAAATAAAGCAAATAACAGCAAAAGAGTTGAGGTCCCACCTAAATACATCATAGGTGCTGGTACGACATCGAATATTGAAATAAGGGACATTCCCTTACCATCACTGCTAGATGGTGAAAATGACTGGAATGTGATAGCGGACCTACCAGGAAGAAGAGAATACCTGACTGCCATCAAGAACACAGGAATGCGACCGGACATTGTATTGTACTCCATAGAAAAACATGAACTAATAATGATCAAGCTTATGGTTCCGTACGAAACGAGACTATAGGAGCAACATATGTTCAAATGTGAGAAGTACAATGACCTGGTCAAACATCTGAGGCAGGGGGCAGGAGTCAGGGCAAAAGTGATAGCTGTAGAAGTGGGAGCAAGAGGATTCGTAGCAACAACAGCATATGACTTATGTAAGCAACTGGACATAAAGGGACAACCAAAAGCAAGGGCATTGAAAAGCCTTTCAGAAACAGCAGAAATGGCCTCATGCTGGCTGTGGAGTATGCGAAACAAGCATTGAGAACATAAATAATTTCGTTTGTCACAAACAATACCAGTCCTCCGTAGCTAAATCGCTAAAAACGCACTTCAAAGTGCAGTGCCAAATGGAAGATCACGGGTTCAATCCTGGGACGAAAAAAAAAAAAGCAACAACTCACAAGACCTCTGGGAGTCATGACCCAGGGTGTCAGAAGTTTACTAGGGCCAAAACACTTGTCTTACGGTGATGATCTGAAGGAGCTGTGTTGTTGTTCCGCTCTCCACAGTAGAAAGTTTCCTGCGTACTGTCATCCATAAAATGTTTCACATTTTTGTAAATGTTCTTTTTCACATCTTTTATAGCCAGACCTAAAACTAGACACGACATGCGGCAAATGTAGAACTCTCACAGGGTCCATGAATGATATGAGATAAATGTAGAACTCTCACAGGGTCCATGAATGATATGAGATAAATGTAGAACTCTCACAGGGTCCATGAATGATATGAGATAAATGTAGAACCCTCACAGGGTCCATGAATGATATGAGATAAATGTAGAACTCTCACAGGGTCCATGAATGATATGAGATAAATGTAGAACTCTCACAGGGTCCATGAACGAGATGGAGTAAATGTAGAACTCTCACAGGGTCCATGAATGATATGAGATAAATGTAGAACTCTCGCAGGGTCCATGTATGATATGGGATAAATGTAGAACTCTCGCAGGGTCCATGTATGATATGGGATAAATGTAGAACTCTCACAGGTTCCATGCATAAGATGGGGGTCATTATAGAAAAGTTGTATGAAAATCATCCACGTGTTAAAATAATGGAAGACTGAAAATTCATAACTTAAGAATTAAACTGACATCCATCTTATCATCGTCATCCATTAACGACATTAGCAATCTCAGCCTCACTTTTACCGTTTCAACGCCTAAGCTTCTTTACTGGCTCCACTATACTCTTTGCGCTAATACTGTTGATTTGTTAACAGTTTGTTCCGTTGCTTTCAGTTTTGTTGTCAAATTTTGTATTATTGAAATCGTGGATAGCATCTGGGAGGAAAATCTGGAGTGTTGATACTGAAATATCAAATGAGAATATGCTCATCTGTTGCTGAAAACGTTTTTTTTTCTTCCTTCAAACAAACTCTGTTTATGGCATCTACATTAAAAATTTTTCAGATACAAGAGATGTTGTCTGATCCATATATGGTCATCATTAGGTACATCGGCTTGACCATAAAATCTGCAGACATTAGACAGCTTCTCAGAAGTGTGTGTACACAGGTTGTCATGGCGACAGGTGGACTTACAGATCACGTGCCTTCAGACTGGAAAGATCTTGTAAAATTCTTCTCAGATGTCCTGACTTCGGTTCCTTCAGATTGGAGGTCTGCTCTTTAGAACTATTCTAGTTTCTTATGCTTGTTATTGTTTATTGTTTCAGTGGCATTTTTACCGTTGTTTTAGATTCTCTGCTTGTTTTAGATAGTTTGGTGTTTTAGATATTATATTGCCCGTGTTTTCGATATTGTGCCAACATGAGTACAGCAATACAATATTAACAACTTTCGGCATGCTGACGACACAGTACTGATAGCTGAGAACCAACAAGACCTGCAAAATCTCTTGGATAAAGTCTCCAAAGAAAGTGAACAGAAAGGCCTTACTTTGAACATCAAAAAGACAGAGACTATGGTTATATCTAAGAAACAGAATCCACCAGCATGCAGTATAAAATTAAAAGGAACTATTCTAAAGCAGATGCAGAAATTCATATACCTTGGAGTAGTAATAACTTCAGATGGGAAATGCAGAGCAGAAATTAGGAACAGAATAGGCCAAGCAAAGACTGCATTTCAGAGAACGAGAAACATATTAGCCAACACATTCTTATCAATGAATGTTAGAAAACGAGTCCTAAAATGCTATACTGAACCTATCTTGTTATATGGAAGTGAATCATGGACAATAGGCAGGTCTGCACAAAAATCATTGGAAGCAGCAGAAATGTGGTTTATTAGAAGAATGTTGCGAATCCCCTGGACAGCAAAAATAACTAATGAAGAATGTATGAGAAGAGCTGGAGAGACAAAAAAACCTTGTCAAAAAGATAAGAGAGAGACAATGTACTTTCATAGGACATGCAATGAGAAGAGGGGGCATTGAAAATATTATAACAACAGGAAAAATAGAAGGAAGAAGATCAAGAGGAAGACCAAGAGAAATGATACTGGACAGTCTGACAGGATGATGTGAGAGGAGATGACCTGCATGAAGGATAGTGTATTCTGGAGAAGCATAATATCCAACGCCAGTCGGCACGGCACATGATGATGATGATGATTACAGCATTCATGTGCGCAGAAAAAAAGCGCTGTCAAGATCCATGTGTTTGATTGCATACTTAATAATCTTAAAACATATGTCTCGCATAATTGTCCACAAACTCCAGACACTGATTATCGCGTATGGTCGTCTGCTTTGACTGTCTTCAAATTGCACATATAATAATATCTGAGATATTAAGCAGCTAAAGATATCAAATTTCTTACGATATAACGATGCAAAAGCTATCAGACTATCCAATTACAAAATTATGAGATTTGAAAAAAATAAAGAATATCAATGAATTTGCCGTGGAAGTCTGAGGAATCTGATAAATGTGATATAAAAATTTGTCCGACGTAAGAAATGTGTTAAATAGTTACTCTAGACTGTATGTTTGTGCTAATTTGTTGTGTAATTTGTTTCATCTTAGACTTGTTATTGTACTGGATGGGATCGAACGCTTACTCCCTGATCACGAGTCATTTACTCTGTCCTGGCTGCCAGTTTCACTTCCGTCAAACGTCAAATTGATCACAACTGTTGATCACCATCAGCATAGTCTTCTAGATCTCCTGCGGAACAACCTGCTACCACAGTCCCCAGAGAGTTTTCTGCAAATGACTACAGCCACACCTGATGAATGTGAAGACCTTCTGGTCAAGATTCTCTTGTCAAATGACCGTTGCGTAACTTCTGATCAAAGGAAAGTGCTCCGAGATGCTCTCTCGAGAGAACCTTGCCCTCTATACGCTGAACTGCTGGCTCACATTGCCAAGGACATGAGTTCACTGACTGAGGCGGGTAGTGTCCAGCTTCCAGGTAACATCGAGGAGGGCGCCGTGGCTCTGTTAGTCAGGCTGGAGTGCAATCACGGAAAAACTTTTGTGTCTCGAGCATTTGCCTACCTGGTGGCCTCATCAACAGGGCTCAGCGACTGCGAGATGGAGGATCTCTTGTCTCTTGATGACGACGTTCTAAATGAGGTCTTTGTGGACTTTCATCCATCAATTAGAAGGATTCCTTACATCAAATGGTTGTCATTGAAACATGATGTTGAACCATTCCTGACATGTCGAGATGTTGCTGGAGTCATAGTCACGACATGGCAATATGACAGCTTTCATGACGTCGTCATCAAACGTTACCTTGACGATGATGTTATCCTCAGACTGGTTCATTCTAATCTTGCAGATTATTTTCTGGGGAAATGGGCGGGTCAAAACAAACCAGTCACTGCATTATCCGGAAACCGACGTTTGCCTTCCACTTACAGCACTGACAGAAAGGTGCCAGCACAGCCCCACACATACGGCGGTGATGCTGATGATGCTGATGATAACAATGTGAAATTTAACAAGAGAATGTACGAACAAGTGCCGCGCCACCTGGTCCTTGCAGGCAGGCACAAGGAGATGGATTCTGTGGTTCTGTTTAACTATGAATGGCTTTACAACAAAACAAAAGCTCTATCGCTCCAGCATGTTCTTGCAGACTTTGCCCTGAGTCCAGATGAAGGAGCACATCTAGTGGAAGAAGCCCTGAGAATGTGTGAAAATGCCATACAACGTGATATCAACACCATGCCAGCAGAACTAACTGGTCATCTATTGCCCTACTACATGTCCCATCCGAACATCCGCTCTCTGATCCGGCAGTGTGATACTGACGGACTCAAACATTGTGCGACTATCCCCAATTTTCCGTACCATAAAGTGCCAGGTGGATCCCTGAAGTTTACACTGACATGTCCATCAGAAATGGAGCACTTTATGTTCCAAGACAGCGACAGACTACTGGTATGCAAGAAGACAGAAGACACTAATGTTCATACTTTTGATCTAATCACTGGAGAGCTGAAGAATACCGTGTTTTGCTCTAACGGAGAACTTTACGCAACTCCCAGTGGAAAATACTTTATTATCGTGGATCACGTGACGGAAAAAGCCATCAAGATTCATGAAGCCGAGACTGGAGACTTCTTGAAACAGATCATTGTCATGAACCACATCGAAGGAGATTCGAGTCTCTACAAGAAAGGGCCGATGTGCCTCACTGATGACCGTTTGTGTATGACCGTGACTTTGACAAACAGTCTACTTTGTATCTGTGACATCCCATCAGGTGAGGTGCTATATGTTCTTGTGTTGTTGATCAACTTTTGTAGTTTATCTGTGACATCCCATCAGGTGATGTGCTATATGTTCTTGTGTTGTTGATCAACTTTTGTAGTTTATCTGTGACATCCCATCAGATGAGGTGCTATATGTTCTTGTGTTGTTGATCAACTTTTGTAGTTTATCTGTGACATCCCATCAGGTGAGGTGCTATATGTTCTTATGTTGTTTATCAACTTTTGTAGTTTATCTGTGATATCCAGTCATGTGAGGTGCTATACGTTCTTGTGTTGTTGATCAACTATTATAGTTTATCTGTGACATCCCATCAGGTGAGGTGCTATATGTTCTTGTGTTGTTGATCAACTTTTATAGTTTATCTGTGACATCCCATCAGGTGAGGTGCTATATGTTCTTGTGTTGTTGATCAACTATTATAGTTTATCTGTGACATACTGTAAGTGAGGTACTAGATATTCTTCTGTTGTTGATCAGCTATTGAACTTTATCTGTGACATCCAGTCAAGTGAGGAACTACGTGTTCTTATGTCAATCAACTATTGTACTTTATATGTGATTAAAGCATGAAATATCACAAATCTGTAAGTGATTAGAGAAGGAACTTCAGCTTTAGCATGGCAGTTTGAGCAAACATTTTTGTTCACATTCAGCTGAGCTCGGCTTGTTTCACTCGGTTGTACTTCACAGTCTCCACCCTTTTCTCTCTCTCTCTCTCTTCCTCCCTCTTTCCCTCTTTTCTCTCTCTCTCTGTCTCTTCCTCCCTCCTTCCCTCTTCTCTCTCTCTGTCTCTTCCTCCCTCCTTCCCTCTTCTCTCTCTCTCTCTCTCTTCCTCCCTCTTTCCCTCTTTTCTCTCTCTTCCTCCCTTTTTCAATCTTTTCTCTCTCTCTGTCTCTTCCTCCCTCCTTCTCTCTTCTCTCTCTCTGTCTCTTCCTCCCTCTTTCTCTCTTCTCTCTCTCTGTCTCTTCCTCCCTCCTTCCCTCTTCTCTCCTCTGTCTCGTCCTCCCTCCTTCCCTCTTCTTTCTCTGTCTCTTCTTCCCTCCTTCCCTCTTCTCTCTCTCTGCCTCTTCCTCCCTCCTTCCCTCTTCTCTCTCTCTGCCTCTTCCTCCCTCCTTCCCTCTTCTCTCTCTCTGTCTCTTCCTCCCTCCTTCCCTCTTCTCTCTCTCTGTCTCTTCCTCCCTCCTTCTTCTCTCTCTCTCTCTGACTCTTCCTCCCTCCTTCCCTCTTCTCTCTCTCCTCTGTCTCTTCCTCCCTCCTTCCCTCTTCTCTCTCTGTCTCTTCCTCCCTCCTTCCCTCTTCTCTCTCTCTGCCTCTTCCTTCCTCCTTCCCTCTTTTACTCTCTCTCTCTGCTTCTTCCTCCCTCCTTCCCTCTTCTCTCTATTCCTCTGTGTGTGTGTGTGCCTCTCATAGATATTTCTATGTTAGATTTATTCTCACAGTATAAACATGTCTGGAAACATTATCTATCTTCTTAATTTTACTCTATCCCGAGACATAAAACGCTAACCAGTTCTGTCTAAATCGGTGTGCCTCGCCTTGTTCTTGTCTTCGGTTCTACAGTCTCGTGTGGTACACTGTCTGTTGTTTTTATTTTACACCATTCCATATACTAATGTCATTTTTTTCTAAATTTCATTTATCATCATCATCATCATCATCATCATCATCGTCGTCGTCGCTATCATCATCATTGTTGTGCTCGTCATTAATTGTCTGTTGATAGGTATAGTTCATCACACTATTAGGTGTTGTAGTTCATCACACTATTAGGTGTAGTTCATCACACTATTAGGTGTAGTTCATCACACTATTAGGTGTAGTTCATCACACTATTAGGTGTAGTTCACTACACTATTTACGCTGTCTTTAACTCAGTTATGCTTCTTTTTTTTTTACATTTCGCCACCACCATAATCCTTGAACTAGAGATTCAACCAATTCTTGAAGAAGAGACTCGCATAATTCTTGAACTAAAGATTCACACAATTCTTGGATTAGAAGGCCATATAATTCTTGGAATAGAGATTCACATAATTCTTGAACTAGAGATTCACATAATTCTTGGATTAAAGATTCACATTATTCTTGAACTAGAGATTCACATAATTCTTGGATTAAAGATTCACATAATTCTTGAACTAGAGATTCACATAATTCTTGAATTAGAGATTCACACAATTCTAGACTCGCATAATTCTTGGACTAGAGATTCACATAATTCTTGGATTAGAGACTCACATAATTCTTGGATTAGAGATTCACACAATTCTAGACTCACACAATTCTTGGACTAGAGATTCACATTCACGCTCTTGGTGTGAGTCTCTAATCCAAGAACTATGTGAATCTCTAGTTCAAGCTCACACAACTCTCTGAATATTGATTCTTCCATTCCCAGGTGACGTTCTTAACATCATTTTTCTGGACGGTAGGTCTCAGGTGTGCTGCATGACACCTGACGGAAGACAGGTGTTCTGTAGTTCTAACGATGTTCTCCTGGCCTATGACGTTTACACCTACCAGCATCTCCTGAGCGTTCCCGTTGGCAACAAGCCATCCAGGCTGGTCTTCACTCGCGATAGTTTACGTGCCTTCCTCAGCAACGACGCGGACACGAGCGTCACAGCAATGCATCTGAGCGCTGGAGGGGTCGACATGACATACACAGCCGCGTTTGAGGAGCAGATGCCTGGAGATAATATTCTAGAGTATGTCAATGTCATGTCAGAGTTTTCCATGCCTACAGAGTTTGGAGTGAGACAGTGAAGTTTGTGTCATCATCTTGTGTTGTAGTGTCAGAGAGTTTCATGTCTACAGTGTTTTGTTTTGAGCAGTGAAGTCTACTTTCTGTAGTTGCCATCATGGATGCCTGTTATAATCTCGTGTTGTGGTGTGATAAGTAATGGACACAATGTTTGGATTTTCATAACTGAAGCTCATTTTTTTACAAAAATGTTTGAAAACAAATATTTATTATTTTATGGTTAATAATCTGAAATATCATTTTGCACATAAAAGATCAAATAATGAGAAATAATCTGGTAAGTGTGCTGTGAGGCCTTCCATCACATCCAGAATTATTTGTTACATGCGTGTCTCAGTATTTATTGCTAAATTTCTGACCTTTTTCTTGCTGCCAACGATTTCTTGTTACCAGGGATTTCTTGTACTCTTTTATTGTTACCAGGGATTTCTTGTACCCTTTTATTGTTACCAGGGATTTCTTGTACCCTTTTATTGTTACCAGGGATTTCTTGTACCCTTTTATTGTTACCAGGGATTTCTTGTAGACTTTTATTGTTACCAGGGATTTCTTGTAGACTTTTATTGTTACCAGGGATTTCTTGTAGACTTTTATTGTTACCAGGGATTTCTTGTAGACTTTTATTGTTACCATGGATTTCTTGTAGCCTTTTCTTGTTACCAACGATTTCTTGTAGCCTTTTATTGCTACCAGGGATTTCTTGTAGCCTTTTCTTGTTACCAACGATTTCTTGTAGCCTTTTATTGCTACCAGGGATTTCTTGTAGACTTTTATTGTTACTAGGGATTTCTTGTAGTTTTTTCTTGCTACCAACGATTTCTTGTAGCGTTTTTTTCTCCATAGCCTGACTGTCTCGCCTGATGGCACGTTACTCCTTGTTCGTGGCAGCAGGACACTTCTCGTCGAGCACCGAGATTTTAACAATGTCCTAGCAGTCCTCAGGAGACCCGAAGATGTTCCAGATGAGTTTAAACTCCCTCGAGGCCATCTTGTTGAGCTGAACTTCACCTGTGCCGAGTTTACCAAAGACAGCGAATGTGTCGCAGCGGCTGTGTTCAGGTAATCTTTCTGGCACGATCAGTTTATTAGAAATTGTGTCCTAATTTCTAGCATCTGGCCTCTGTCACAACCCTCTCAGCCTTGGTGTTTTCATTTAAAATATTCTTTATTTGCTGTTCATGTTACGAATAAAACCATCAATAATTAGGATTGTCAATTTTTTTCAAATATACATCACAGATGGGGTTGTTGTGTTGTAGCTTATTTTATATAGGTAAAGGTAATCCTGTCATGCCTTAGAGGCACATAGGGATATGGTTTTAGTGCCCATATTTTCCTTGACCTGTCAGCACACTAGAGGGTGATATGGTCAGTATCACGTCTGGCTGCCTTTCCTTCCCCAACTCCAGAAGAAGTCGGGTATATACTCACGGAAAAGTCAGTGTGCAATGCTTTAAAAACATAGGCTCAGGTCATGACTGAAATAATATTTGGTACACAATATGTTTGATTATCCAGTAACAGATAAAATGATAACTTTCAGCCAGTCACATGCCACAAAAAAGTGACAAAACCTCACCTAATGTGGCTCACCACCCCAAGAAAAGAAAATCAGGGTTTCAATATCGTGTGTGTCCTCCTCGAGCAGTTATCACTGCTTGACACCGCCTTCTCATCGAACCAGTGACACGTTGTATCAATTCTTGAGGCATGTTATTCCATTCTTCTTGCAAGGCTTGGGCTAATTCTTGGCGGTTTCCAGGACAATTGTGTCATCTTCACAACCTGTGGTCCAGTTCATCCCAAATGTGCTCGATAGGTGACAGGTCCGGTGAAACTGCTGGCCATGGCAAGACAGCAATCTGATGCTGTTGAAAGTAGTCCCTGACCACACGTGCGACATATGGACGAGCGTTATCCTGCTGCAGTATCACGCCTTGTCCATTAGCATCCAGAAAAGGCATTACGTGGCGTGTAATGATTTCGTCCCTATATCGTAAACCTCTAAGGTTGCCATTGAGGAAGACTAAGTTTGTTCGGCCAGCTTAGGAAATTCCTCCCCAAGCCATTACACTGCGTCCTCTTCTCCTATCCACCTCTAGCACACAGTTATTCGCAAAGCGTTCTCCTCTCCGCCTGTACACTAAAGCACGCCCATTATGGCCTTGCAGACAGAAGCTGGACTCATCAGTGAATAGGATCCGTCTCCATTGATAATAGGGCCATGCCACGTGGTGCCTGACCCAGGTCAAGCGGGCTTGTCTGTGGCGAACTGTCAGTACTGGTCTAACTGCAGGCCTATGAGGTAAGAGATTTACCTCTCTGAGTCAGTACTGGCCTAACTGCAGGCCTATGAGGTAAGAGATTTACCTCTCTAAGTCAGTACTGGCCTAACTGCAGGCCTATGAGGTAAGAGATTTGCCTCTCTGAGTCAGTACTGGCCTAACTGCAGGCCTATGAGGTAAGAGATTTACCTCTCTGAGTCAGTACTGGTCTAACTGCAGGCCTATGAGGTAAGAGATTTGCCTCTCTGAGTCAGTACTGGCCTAACTGCAGGCCTATGAGGTAAGAGATTTACCTCTCTGAGTCAGTACTAGTCTAACTGCAGGCCTATGAGGTAAGAGATTTGCCTCTCTGAGTCTGCCCCTCGCTGTCCTGCCCGACACACGTCTTAAACCAGGAATGTTGCTGGCAGTCCATGTTGCATGGAGAAACCTGTTACGAAAGTCCATTCCTTCTCCAGCTTCAGAAGGAGTCAGGTACCCATTTTTACAGCCTGGGTGACTAGAGCTTCTGAGCTTCTGGAACAACCCAGCTTGCTGTCAGAGACGATTTCATACATTTCTGGACTTTCACATAATCAAGACTTGCTACCCGGACCCCCACATGACTTTCCAGCCCCCCCCCCCCATATGACTTTCTCATACCCCCACATGACTTTCCCGGACCCCCGCATGACTTTCCTGGACTCCACATGACTTTCCAGCCCCCCCATATGACTTTCTCGGACCCCCACATGACTTTCCCGGATCCCCACATGACTTTCCCGGACCTCCCCACATGACTTTCCCGGACCCCCACATGACTTTCCCCGACCCCCACATGACTTTCCCGGACCCCCACATGACCTTCGCGTAGAAAAATTGGGTAAAACTGTTCTGTGCTTTTATTTGAACAAGCAAATTCACTAGACAGAGGTCACTATTCTGGGCTGTGTGTACTTTGTTCAAGGAATAAAAACAAGATGGCAACAACACGGATTGGTGGACAACATCAAGAGATGCGAAGCGAATAGTTTAAGTACATCATCAAGGCAAGAGAGAGAGAGAGAAAGAGAGAGAGAGAGAGCTGGACATCTACCGCAGTCATCTCTAGTGTGTATACAGCACCTGATGATGATTATCTACATTATCTATATTTATTAAACTCACATTCTGACACTTAATCTATTCTAGTGTATCACGCTGATGTTAAATCATGTATTGTATATTCTTTGTGTGCAGGAATGTCTGGCAGATATCTAATCTATCTATACAGGAATGTGTACATCTGGCAGATATCTAATCTATCCATACAGGAATGTGTACATCTGGCAGATATCTAATCTATCTATACAGGAATGTGTACATCTGGCAGATATCTAGTGGATCCCTGATCTTTATCTTACCTGGTCCTATTGGACTGATCACGTCCATGTTGGTGTCCCAGTTTCGAAATCAGGTCATTTCACACGTGGACAAGAGCATAGATATACAGGTCAGTGACTTTGACAAGTTTAGGATCTAAGGAATTGTTTATGTCTATAAATAAAATGTATCTGAGGATCTATAAATAAGATGTATCTGAGAAACTAAATCCATAAATGAAGATTATCCGAGGAACTGTCTGTCCATAAATAAGATTATTTGAAGAACTAAGTCTATAAACAAGATGTATCTGAGGAACTTCTAAGTCTATAAATAAGATGTATCCGATGAACTAACTTTAATAATAAGATGTATCTGAGGAACTTCTAAGTCTATAAATAAGATGTATCTGAGGAACTGCCTAATTCTATAAATAAGATGTATCTGAGGAACTAAGCCTATAAACATTTATCTGAGGAACTAAGTCTATACATAAGATGCATGTTTTCACAAACTACCGTGAATGATGATTTAGAATCCTTCGCTGAAGAAATCTGCGGTGCACGCTTTAGTTTTGTATCTCCCTGGTTGTCTTCTCAGAGTAAAGTTACTAGTATCCTTATGTTTGCTTAGGATTCCTTCACATGGTACAAACCTTCACATTAATAGTATAAATCTTCACATTCATGTCATAAATCTTCACATTCATAGTACAAACCTTCACGTTTATGGTACAACCCCTTGACATTCTTGGCACAGATTTTGACATTTATAGCAGAGCTTTATACATTTATAGTTATTTATATTTCTTTCACAAAGTCTTGACGTTAGTTGCTCAAACAGCTTAAGATTTATAGCATAGTTCTCGATATTAATAATACAATTTTAACTTTCACATAAGAAAAATCCTGACATTCAAAGCACAAAATGTTGACATACAAAACCCATAAATCGTAACATTCATATTTTTGTCCTTTAGCTGCACAAATATTAACACTCATGCTGAAATTTTGGGAGTTTCAGTAACCATTCATTTACAATATTATTCATATTACAAACTTTGGCATCCATGGTATAAATCTTGACATTCATTGTATAAATCTTGACATTCAGTGTATAAATCTGGACATTCATTGCATAAATCTTGACAAATTCATGCAGGTGTGGAACATTGATGAAACAGTTAAGAAGATAAACACACCGGACAAACTGACAGACGCAGTGGCAGAGTTTCAGCTCACAATGGACAGCAGCTTAGTCTTTGTCAAGTGTCACCATAGCGATGAACTTGGGATCATAGACATGCGCACTGGATGTATGCTTGATCTCTTGACCCACGATACAGCTGTGGAAGATTTTGCCATCAGCCCAGATGGAAACTGGGTCTTGCTGTCCGCATACCCCAGACTAACTGGGACCGCTTTCAAACTGTGGAACACGGAGGAAAGACGCCTTGTCATGGAAGCTGGTGATGTGACTGGTTACTGTGTTGATATGAATGCCACCAACAGCATTGTCATGGTGACCCGCAGAGAGAAATCTTTCAAAGCGCCATATTATATTTCGGTGTTTCACTTCGCCGGCCCAGAATTCCATGTACACAGTCTTCCCCAGACACTGCAGAAGGTCAGGTCTAAGCCGTTCGTCACGTACACAGACCAGTACCTGATCGTGCACTCTGCTCTCGACTTTGGCGACTTCAGTACTGACCACACACATCCTTGCATACATATTCTCCATCTAGAAGATGGGACGCAAATGTCCACGTGGGACGCCAGTAACATGGAGTTTGAAGAGCATCTCCAGGACATTCTAGAAATCAGACCATGCCGGCAAGAAAATGGAAACTTAGTCGCTGCAGTGTTCTCATGCAAATCTCGCTTCAGTGACATGACAGAGATGGACAGAGACAACCATGACATCAGCAGAGTGGTTCATCCTTTTGGTTTCTTTCTCCTCGACGTGTCCACGAGAACTCCGACACTGCTCTGCATTCCATTTCCTAAACCAAGTTACGGTCTGAACGATACCCATCTCGTCTTCGCCCCTGACTGTACGCTGTGCCTTGATAACATGTCCAATGTTTTCCATATTCTCTCTGGAGAGTTCATAGGCAGGGTCAAGACTCGCTACGGACCACCAAGGGCGCTTGCGTTATGGGGGTCTGTGGTGCTGTACTACAGGAATACAGTTCTACATGTAGTGAGGGTTTCTGACAGTGAAGTCCTAGCTAACTGTGAGGTCCATGCACCAGTCTGTCACGTTCACGTCTGCCCGGATGAACGCACTGTCCTAGTGGGCTGCCAGGATGGAGCGGTCCTGTCCTACACCATCATCGACCCCCGTCTGGAGAACGAGACCCCAGTTCTGGGTGGGATTCCTTCCAGAAAAGTTGGAAATCCTGAGATGTTTGAAGTTCGTCTTCGAAGGTACAACAATACATCATCATCATCATCATCATCATAACAACCTTGTACTGTTGATGTATTACAATAATAAATTGTTTAACTATGGGACTATCAATGACTTCACAGAAACAGAACTGCTTTAGACCTGGAAATCAGATTTCAAGAGTCTGAGGTCTGGAATAGAGAGAGAGAGGGGGGGGGGGGGGAGAGAGAGAGAGAGAGAGAACATGACAGAGGTATAAAGTTGTAATTTGAGTCAGTTTCCTGTCCGTAGACGCTTCTTCCTCGAATGGCCAGGTTTTTACAAATCTGCAGGCCTGTCTGTAGGATGATCTGCATTCTGTGTTTGGCTCCTATCAGGCAGTACAGAGTTAGAAAACACCAAAACGAATGTACGAAAGAAAACTGGATAATATAATGTCCAGTTTTGGTTGAATCTCTACAAGTACTTTCAGACGTTCTGCTTTAATTTTGTGTGCATGTAAAGTGTGTGCTGTGTCCTGTGGCAAAGATGTTTTCTTTTCTTTCTGAGGGTGTCATTTCCAGTCCATTTGTCTTAAGATATGCCAGATGGATGCTTCATAGATAAGTTATCAGTGCGCTCTCTTTTTGATGGATGCTTCATAGATAAGTTATCAGTGCGCTCTCTTTTTGATGGATGCTCCATAGATAAGTTATCAGTGCGCTCTCTTTTTGATGGATGCTTCATAGATAAGTTATCAGTGCGCTCTCTTTTGGCGGCCAGACAATTGTTCTTCCTACTTAAGTCTGGGGTTTGGTTCTCTCTTTCCCTTCCCTATTCCCTCCTCTCTCTCTTCCCTCCCTCCTTCCCTCTCTCTCTCTCTTTTTCTCTCTCTTCCCTCCCCCTCTCTATCTCTCTCTCTCTTTCCACCCCCTCCCTCACTCTCTCTTTCTCTTTCTCTCTCTCTCTTCCCTCCCCTCTCTCTCTCTCTTTCTCTCTCTCTTCCCTCCCCCTCCTCTCTCCCTCTCCTAGGTTTATATGCCTACATATTTCAAAGTTCCTTTAACTACTAAATTTTGACACTTAGCTATGTACCAACCTCAAAACTGACAAATGTCAATGTACACGAAAATCTGACAAAGACACTGTCTGTCCAAGTTACTGCAGTTATAATCGTCTACTGTGAAATGAACTTGGACGATGTTCAGATGACCTTCTGGTGTCCTCTACCAGCCACTGATGTACTACATCCAGCAGAAGTATTTCACTGAGTTATTTCCCTTTTTCCAGGTCGTGGGACAAGCTCCAACAAAATGGCGGGCTGAGCTACTCGCGTCCAGCTTCATCTGCTACCAGCACTTCCGGCCATAAACTGTTGCTGGAGCGAGGACAGACTTTACCACGTGACAGAGCCAAGTCTGATACTCTGGTCCACTTAGCTTACACGTCCAGGTCCTGCTGTGTCATGTGACAGGACCACGGGGGTATAACAAAACCTTCGTGTATAGGGACACAAAACCGCACATCCACACCCACACATCCACACCCACACCCACATGCCACGACTATGAGCTTTACCATTCTCTCCACACGACAACAGCTGCTGACATGTAGGGTCTGTGTGGCTGAAATATAAGTCCATGTACACAGAATGTTGCTTCTGTTGTTGTTGTTGTTGATGACGATGATGATGATGATGATGATGTTCAGAAAATGAAAATATTTTCTTATCTGATTTTACTATGACTTAAGACTTCTCTCTTTTTTTTTCTTATCTTCCACATAGACAGCGTCTTCTTATCTTCACTGTCTTATCTTCTTATCGTCACTGTTCTTATCTTCTCAACCATGTCTCACTTCACCAGACACTTATTTCTGCCACGTCCCTGAGATTTTTGGTTTTGTTTTGTTTTATTTTGTCTGCTTTGTTGATGTTTGTTTGTTAAGAAACAACTAAATTATGAAAGCCGTCATCCAACATATCCTTCATTTCTCGAGAGACATTTATCACTCATTTCCATGTTTTTCTTTTCAGATCTCCGCACACAGTTCTACTTGCATACTCCTTGACCAGACGGTGTGTCAGAGTATGTGTCCATATTTTTCTTGACCAGACGGTGTGTCAGAGTATGTGTCCATATTTTTCTTGACCAGACGGTGTGTCAGAGTATGTGTCCATATTTTTCTTGACCAGTCGGTGTGTCAGAGTATGTGTCCATATTTTTCTTGACCTGTCGGTGTGTCAGAGTATGTGTCCATATTTTTCTTGACCTGTGTCAGAGTATGTGTCCATATTTTTCTTGACCAGTCGGTGTGTCAGAGTATGTGTCCATATTTTTCTTGACCTGTGTTAGAGCATGTGTCCATATTTTTCTTGACCTGTCGGTGTGTCAGAGTATGTGTCCATACTTTTCTTGACCTGTGTTAGAGTATGTGTCTATATTTTTCTTGACCAGTCGGTGTGTCAGAGTATGTGTCCATATTTTTCTTGACCTGTCGGTGTGTCAGAGTATTTGTCCATATTTTTCTTGACCTGTCGGTGTATCAGAGTATGTGTCCATATTTTTCTTGACCAGTCGGTGTGTCAGAGAATGTGTCCGTATTGTTCTTGACCTGTCGGTGTATCAGAGTATGTGTTCATAGTTTTCTCGACCTGTCGGTGTGTCAGAGTATGTGTCCATATTTTTCTTGACCTGTCGGTGTGTCAAAGTATGTGTCCATATTTTTCTTGACATGTCGGTGTGTCAAAGTATGTGTCCATATATTTCTTGACATGTCGGTGTGTCAGAGTATGTGTCCATATTTTTCTTGACCTGTCGGTGAGTTCAGGAAAAAAGAGCAAGAGGCTGACAGACGGACAACATCAGCAGATGGAAAGTCTATCCAGGTATAACAGAAGGCAAGATTAGCAAGACAACACAAAGAATGAGCACGCCTTTCTTCCGTATGTTCCAGCTTGCTACACTTAGCTACTTGCTACACTTAGCTACTTGCTACACTCAGCCACTTGCTACACTTAGCTACTTGCTACATTCAACCAATTGCTACACTCAGCCACTTGCTACACTCAACCAATTGCTACACTCAACTACTTGCTACATTTAGCTAATTGCTACATTCAGCCAATTGCTACACCCAGCCAATTGCCACATTCAGCTACTTGCTACACTCAGCTAATTGCTACACCCAGTCACTTGCTACGCTCAGTCACTTGCTGCACTCAGCTAATTGCTATACTCAGCCACTTGCTACATTCAGCTACTTGCTACATTTAGCTAATTGCTACATTCAGCCAATTGCTACACTCAGTTACTTGCTACACTCAGTCACTTGCTACACTCAGTCACTAACTCCCCGAGTCTTCTGTACTCGGTCCCCAGTCATTTGCATGTCCTATGTGGAACTTTGCCTCCCTAACAGCTCTCCTGTAGGCCTCTCGGTTGTGAGCGAGATACCCTGCTTCAGATGCATCCATTCGTAGATTATTAACAATGTCTTGCAGCCGTCTTTGCTTTGGTCTTCCTCTCTTTCTTTTTCTCATTATGTACCCTTCCAAGACGGTCTTCTCTAGATTATTATGACATTTAATGTGTCCAAAATATTTAAGTTTTCTTTGTTTAATTCTCTTACTAGGCAGCCTTCTTCAATATTAAGTTCTTGTAGTATGGATAAGACTTCTTTTTGTGTGTGTGTGTGTCCATATTTGAAGAACTCTTCTGTAGCATTTACATTCAAAGGCATTTCAGCTGTTTTGTTAAATGTCCTGGTCTCACAGGCATATGTTGTGATGAGAAAGATGCATACCCTTAAAAATCTAATATTTTTATAGTTCTGTCTAATCCTTTCCAGATATGTACGAGGGTGATACCGAAAGTCGTGAGCGTTTTTTTAAGAGGTCACATGACGTCATCATCATGTGTCACGTGACCACGCGGAGCAGAAACAAAATGGCAGGTGCTGAAGTTTCGTTTCGTCAAAGTGCTGTTATTGAGTTCCTCGTTAAAGAGGAAATCCCCGTTGCTGAAATTCACCAGACTTCAACTTGCTTATGGAGATGTGTGTATGGGTACCAGTAGTGTTAGGGGGTGGGTGGAACTTTTCGAGGATGGAAACACAAGCATCCAAGATATGCCTCGCAGTGGTCGCCCTCGAACTGCCTCCACTGAACGCAACGTGGAAAGTATTGACGACATCATTAAAGAAGACAGACGTGTCACAGTATCTGAAATAGCTGTAAATCATGGATTAGGACACAATGCAGTACAGGAAATGGTTGAAACCCTAGGCTGTAGAAAAGTTTGTGCCCGCTGGCTCCCACGTTTGTTGACTGAAGATCACAAAGCTGTGAGAAAAACCGGGCAGCTGAGGAAATTCAGAAAATAGGTTGGGAAATTCCTCCACAGCCTGCCTATAGCCTCGACCTGGAACCCAGTGATTACCATCTTTTATGTTTTGTGAAAGAACAAATGCGAGGCCATCACTACGACACAGGAGAGAACGTCCAGAAAGCAATGCGTCTGTGACTTCGGTCAGCTGAAACGGAATTCTACCGGGAGGGTATTTTCAAACTTGCAGAGCGATGGGACAAAAATGTGTGCAGAGATTATGTTGAAAAGTGAAGAAAAGGATATAGTTTAAGGTGATACATTTATATTTTCTTGATACGTTTATATTTTCTCTATCTATCAATTGTGACTTTAAAAAAATTTGCTCACGACTTTCGGTATGACCTTCATATATGTGTGTGCGTATATACGTATATGTGCATGTGTGTATGTGTATACATGTATGTATGTATGTATGTATGTATGTATGTGTGTATATGCACAGGTCTTTATGTATATATACATACACGTATGTATGCACATGTTTATATGTATACATGTGAATATATGTGTGTATATACATACATGTGTGGATGTGTTTGTTTATATGTGGTATGTGTGTGAATAAATTTATTGGTATGTATTTGCTTTATGAATTATATAGGCATATGTACTATCAAAGTTTAAATTAGTTTAATCTAATGTATGGTTTGATTGTTGTATCTATTATATTGCTGTTCCAAACATTTGTTACTTTATAAAGAATGTGAGAATGTAATAAAGTTTTTTTTCATATAGTTTACATAAAGCAAAATGCGGAGTGTATAGAAAGAAAAGGTTTCTTAATTATTTACTTTTTCATTTTATGTTCTTTCCTGCATATTACGTATGTTCAATAACAAATGTTGAATATATGTGACTGAATGAAAGTTGTATGAAGAAGGGCAGAATGGTAGACGGGCCTGCGTGCCCAATTCTTAACGCTTCAAAAATAAAGTCTATTCGTTCGTTCGTTCGTTCTCCACATATTCTTTAGTTGTTTCACTTTCTGAAGAGCGATAGATATCCTTTTAATTTCCCTCATTGTTTCTCCATTACTAGTTAGTAGTGATCCAAGATATTCAAAACTCTCCACTTCTTTCAGTTTTTCCTCATTGATACATATTTCAGCTTCCTTGTTTGTTTTGTCATTTGTCATCAATTTAGTTTTCTTCGCATTAAGATAGAGGTTTTGCTCTTTTCTGTTCCTAAGGAATGACTTTAATTCGTTTTTCCATTCCTTTTTGTGTTGTGGACAGTAATACTGTGTCATCAGCATATATAATCTCTGATATTTCATAACCTCGAATTGTTATGGCATCCTAATACTTTTTGTATCCTAATATTCTCTAACATTCCTCATTATATTTTCAGTATACAAGTTAAATAAGTAGGGTGACAATATGCACCCCTGACGGACCCCCTGTTTTATGTCAAACCAACTTGTTGTTTCACCATTTATTCTTACTGCTGCTTGTTGGTCTAGATACAGCAGTGATATTAATTGTATCAAATGTGTTGGAAATCCCATTTTTTCCATTATTTCACAAAATTTCTGGTGATGTACACAATCAAATGCCTTTGAATAGTCTATAAAGGCTAAATATAGATTCACATTAAACTCTCTGCATTTCTGTATTATTAATCTTATATTGAATATACGATCTCTTGTTCCTCTTACTTGTCTAAAACCAGCTTGGACCATATTGACTTCTATTTTCTTACGAAGTCTCCCCATTATGATTTTTAACAGAATTTTACTGGCATGACTAATCAGGGCAACAGTTCTGTAGTTTGTGCATAATTTCAGGTTACCCTTTTTTGACAGTGGTATGAATACAGTTCTTTTTATAGTTCTTTTTACAGTTCTTTTACAGTTCAAATACCTGGATGCCATATCTTTTTACATAATGCATGATAGATTGTTAAACATTCATTTCCTCCTGCTTTAATAAGTTCTGCTGGTATCTCATCACACCATGCTTTAAACATTTCACACTTTTGATGTCCTTCTATTCTTTCACAACAATCTTGTATGTACTGTTTTTTTTTTTGGTTTTTTTTTTTGGTCTCTTCTTATGTTTCTTCTTATTTCTTTTGTTAAAGATTTATATACATCTTTGTTATTATTTGTCATTTTCCATTTCGTCTTCATTTCTCTACGTTGTTTTATTAGTTCTGGTGTTCCATCCATTCTTTTGTATTTTCTTCACTGGAACCATGTCTTTAGCTGTTGTTATTAAGATATCTCTGGCCTGCGTAGCCAGTTCATTTGGGTTCATCCCCTCCTGTATAGCCATCGGGATTTCGAAACGGTTCTTCACTTCTATACCATATTGTTCTGGTATTTTTGTAAGTTCAAAGCAGAATGGTCTTGATCCCCTGTCTTTTTTTTTATCTTTATCTTCATGTTTGCTATAATAAATCATGGTCTGTGCACCCATTCCTACCTGTTGCAAATATCCGAACACGATATCATGGTCCTTTTGTATCACGTAAACAAGCAGTATTTTTTGTTTGTTTGTTTATTTTTCTACTCAACTTTGTTAACTTGTTTACCATTCAACATTATCTCGTTTATCTCTGAAGTTTCTCTTCATATCAGCCGTCTAATCTATTCTATTGTTAGAATCACATTACTGGGACAAGAACGATAATTTATATTACGTACCCTTATCTTTAAATATGACAAATATCCGCCCCTGAACAAAATTTAATCATGTGTGCAGTTTATATCTTTCTCTTGATAGTACTGTACTTTTAGATTGATTTGTACTTCTTACGTTTCACGACAGTTTATTATATATGAAATATGAACATACAATAATTCACAACCATTTTTAGTTTTAGTTCTAATCTTATAATTTTATGCAACACTCCCTGTTAATTAAAGATGCCCAGCTTTTTTCTTGTGGGCTGTCATATTCACTGGACAGATTTGGATTAAATAGAGAATGAAGAAAAAACTAGTTTGGTCTTTCACATATTTCACTGGCTCAAAAAAATCATACCTATGTCAGCCATGTTTTATTTTCTGGTTCTTCTCATACACGTTTGTCTTGTTCTTAAAGCCACGTTTGTCTTGTTGTTCTCAGCCACGTTTGTCTTGTTCTTATCAGCCAAGTTTGTCTTGTTCTTATCAGCCACGTTTGTCTTGTTCTTATCAGCCACGTTTGTCTTGTTCTTAAAGCCACGTTTGTCCTGTTGTTCTCAGCCACGTTTGTCTTGTTCTTATCAGCCAAGTTTGTCTTGTTCTTTTGAGCTAAGTTTGTCTTGTTGTTCTTAGCCACTTTTGTCTTGTTCTTAAAGCCACGTTTGTCTTATTCTTTTCAGCCACGTTTGTCTTGTTCTTATCAGCCACGTTTGTCTTGTTCTTATCAGCCACGTTTGTTCTGTTGTTAAAGTCACGTGTGCCTTGTTTGTCTCAGCCACGTTTGTCTTATTCTTCTCAGTCATGTTTGTCTTGTTCTGTTCAGCCACGTTTGTCTTGTTCTCCTCAGCCACGTTTGTCTTGTTCTTCTCAGCCACGTTTGTTTTGTTCTTCTCAGCCAGGTTTGTCTTGTTCTCCTCAGCCACGTTTGTCTTGTTCTTCTCAGCCACGTTTGTCCTGTTCTTAAAGCCACGTTTGTCTTGTTCTTATCAGCCACGTTTGTCCTGTTCTTAAAGCCACGTTTGTCTTGTTGTTCTTATCAGCCACGTTTGTCTTGTTCTTCTCAGCCACGTTTGTCTTGTTCTTCTCAGCCACGTTTGTCCTGTTCTTAAAGCCACGTTTGTCTTGTTCTTATCAGCCACGTTTGTCTTGTTGTTCTTATCAGCCACGTTTGTCTTGTTCTTAAAGCTATGTTTGTCTTGTTCTTTTCAGCCACGCTTATCTTGTTCTTAAAGCCACGTTTGTCTTGTTGTTCTCAGCCACGTTTGTCTTGTTGTTCTCAGCCACGTTTGTCTTGTTCTTCTCAGCCACGTGTGTCTTGTTCTTTTAGCCAAGTTTGTTTCGTTCTTCTAGCTACGTTTGTCTTGTTCCTCTAGCTACGTTTGTCTTGTTCTTCTAGCAAAGTTGTTCTTTGTTCTTCTTGTCACCCTGACATTCAGTCCTGCACTAGAATCTAGCGTTATCACTAAGCTAGCAAGACGGCAGTCGAGAAAAACAAATATTCAGAAATCATCTGTCACCATCAAACTCACGCTCCGTTACATAGTCCCTGAAGCGTTTGTCTACAGTCGTTCCTATCACATGTTGTTTGTTGATCTTCCACGAAGATTTTCTGACAGCACCCCTCCTCTGTCCTGCTGTCATCAGTCTCCTCATGTGTACATTGTCCATCCTCTCTCTCTCCTCATCCTCCCACAGCCTATTTGAAATGTCCTTCTTGCTCACTCTCAATCTGCCTTGTACATGTGTGAGCAGAATTTACTGCTCAGAAAAAAAATTAATTACATAAAATTACTAATAATTAAAAGCCTCTATTACGTTTGATATTTGAGCGGCTTTTTCGGAATAAAAGTCCTAGGTTCTGCTACAACTGTCACCGCTTCCTTTCATTCGAGTTCCTGATGGTACTACAGAGTTGATACGGCGACGTGAGATACTCATTAACACACGGGATGCTTGTGAGGTACACTCCTACCCACACATACACTTCAATACTTTGACACATCACACTCCTACCCACACATACACTTCAATACTTTGACACATCACACTTCTACCCACACATACACTTCAATACTTTGACACATCACACTCCTACCCACTTATACACTTCAATACTTTGACACATCACACTTCTACCCACACATACACTTCAATACTTTGACACATCACACTCCTACCCACTTATACACTTCAATACTTTGACACATCACACTCCTACCCACACATACACTTCAATACTTTGACACATCACACTCCTACCCACTTATACACTTCAATACTTTGACACATCACACTCCTACCCACACATACACTTCAATACTTTGACACATCACACTCCTACCCACACATACACTTCAATACTTTGACACATCACACTCCTACCCACTTATACACTTCAGTACTTAGACACATCTCACTCCTGTCAACACATACACAAAATGGCGAGCTGGCCTGTTCGTCACACTGTACTTGCTGCAGTCCTGACCTTCCAACTCAAAACCCGTCTCTCCCCAACACTAGGTCACAATCTGAACTTTGAACTTTGGCCCCATTGTTTCGGATCTACACAAGTCTGAAAAATCTGGCAGTTTGCCAATGATAATACCGATTTAAATAAAACAGGGACATTTGATGTTAACACCAGAGATTTTTACATAAGGTCAGCAAACAAAGATTCACTGTTCTGTTGTCAACACCCGGATGTGAAATGGGCGTCTCAAGTAATTTCGCTACATTTTTAACAATCATGCAAAAAATTGCTAGTTGTCGTTTTCTACTCGGTTTCTGATTATACCAGCGGTTATCAAACTTTGCCTTGGACCGTACCAGGAGTTGCTGGCGTAATGTTTAAGTGTTTAGATTATATTTACTTTGTATGTTTGTTGTGTGTTTGCGTGAAAGTATGTTTGTTGTGTATGTTCGTGAATGTGTGCTTGTTGTGTATGTATTTGTTGTGCGAGTTTGTTGTGAATGTGCGTGAATGTGTCTGCTGTGTATGTGTGTTTGTTCCACGTTTGTGTGAATGTGTCTATTGTGTATGTTTGTGATGTATGTGCATGAATATGTGCTTGTTGAGTATGTGCATGGATGTTCTTTTTTATTCTATATGCGCTTGAATGTGGGTACTTATGTATGCGTGTGGGCGTGTTTGTTGTGCATGAATGTATGTATTTGTTGTGTATGTTTGTGAATGTGTTGTGTATGTTTGTTGTGTATATGTATGAATGTATGTGTTTGTTATGTAAGTACACAAATGTATGTGTTTGTTGTGTAAGTGCATAAATGTATGTGTGTATTATGTAAGTGTATAAATGTATATGTTTGTTATGTATATGCATGAATGTGTTGTTTTATTGCATATGTGCATGAACGTATGTTTTTGTTGTATATGTGCGTGAATGAATATATGTGCGTGTGTGTGTGTGTGTAAGCTGTGTGCATATGTCTGAACACTGGAGAGAGAGAGAGAGAGAGAGAGAGAGAACAATTATAATCACAGCCATGGAATACTTGTTCAGTTAGAAGCCGCCATCTTCACCACGAACCACGTGCATGATGTAGGTCATGTCACGGGGACCTATAAGCTACTGCCCATTATTTTGTAGGTTTTTTTTCTCTCAGACAGCTTTTGTCAAGGTTTGAGTGATATAACCTCCCACAACAAGCTTCACTAACAGCTTTTGTCAAGGTTTGAGTGATATAACCTACCACAACAAGCTTCACTGACAGCTTTTGTCAAGGTTTGAGTGACATAACCTACCACAACAAGCTTCACTGACAGCTTTTGTCAAGGTTTGAGTGACATAACCTACCACAACAAGCTTCACTGGCAGCTTTTGTCAAGGTCTGAGTGACATAACCTCCCACAACAAGCTTCACTGACAGCTTTTGTCAAGGTTTGAGTGGTATAACCTACCACAACAAGCTTCACTGACAGCTTTTGTCAAGGTTTGAGTGGTATAACCTCCCACAACAAGCTTCACTGACAGCTTTTGTCAAGGTTTGAGTGATATAACCTCCCACAACAAGCTTCACTGGCAGCTTTTGTCAAGGTTTGAGTGATATAACCTACCACAACAAGCTTCACTGACAGCTTTTGTCAAGGTTTGAGTGATATAACCTCCCACAACAAGCTTCACTGACAGCTTTTGTCAAGGTTTGAGTGGTATAACCTCCCACAAGCTTCACTGACAGCTTTTGTCAAGGTTTGAGTGGTATAACCTCCCACAACAAGCTTCACTGACAGCTTTTGTCAAGGTTTGAGTGATATAACCTCCCACAACAAGCTTCACTGGCAGCTTTTGTCAAGGTTTGAGTGATATAACCTACCACAACAAGCTTCACTGACAGCTTTTGTCAAGGTTTGAGTGATATAACCTCCCACAACAAGCTTCACTGACAGCTTTTGTCAAGGTTTGAGTGGTATAACCTCCCACAACAAGCTTCACTGACAGCTTTTGTCAAGGTTTGAGTGATATAACCTCCCACAACAAGCTTCACTGACAGCTTTTGTCAAGGTTTGAGTGGTATAACCTCCCACAACAAGCTTCACTGACAGCTTTTGTCAAGGTTTGAGTGATATAACCTCCCACAACAAGCTTCACTGACAGCTTTTGTCAAGGTTTGAGTGGTATAACCTCCCACAACAAGCTTCACTGACAGCTTTTGTCAAGGTTTGAGTAATATAACCTCCCACAACAAGCTTCACTGACAGCTTTTGTCAAGGTTTGAGTAATATAACCTACCACAACAAGCTTCACTGACCATGGTTTTGTTTTGTTTTGAGGTCAATTAACTACAAGTATTAATGTGTGTGAGGTTAATGAGCAACAAGTATTATTATGTGTGAGGTTAATGAGCAACTAGTATTATTGTGTGTGAGATTAATGAGCAACTAGTATTATTGTGTTTGAGATTAATGAGCAACTAGTATTATTGTGTGTGAGGTTAATGAGCAACTAGTGTTATTGTATGTGAGATTAATGATCAAAAGTTTTATTATGTGTGAGGTTAATGAGCAACTAGTATTATTGTGTGTAAGGTTAATGAGCAACAAGTATTATTGTGTGTGAGGTTAATGAGCAACAAGTGTTATTGTGTGTAAGGTTAATGAGCAAAAGTATTATTATGTGTGAGGTTAATGAGCAACTAGTATTATTGTATGTAAGGTTAATGAGCAACAAGTATTATTGTGTGTGAGGTTAATGATCAACAAGTATTATTGTGTGTGAGGTTAATGAGCAACAAGTATTATTGTGTGTGAGGTTAATGAGCAACAAATATTATTGTGTATGAGGTTAATGAGCAACAAATATTATTGTGTGTGAGGTTAATGAGCAACAAATATTATTGTATGTGAGGTTAATGAGCAACAAATATTATTGTGTGTGAGGTTAATGAGCAACAAATATTATTGTGTATGAGGTTAATGAGCAACAAATATTATTGTGTGTGAGGTTAATGAGCAACAAATATTATTGTGTGTGAGGTTAATGAGCAACAAATATTATTGTGTGTGAGGTTAATGAGCAACAAATATTATGTTGCGTGATACTAGTTAACAGGAAGTAGAAACCAAAGAACATAAAACCATGTTTGCATTGCAGATTCCAACCTGCTATTTTTAAATTTCACTCGCTGTTTTCTTGAAAGTGACGCAGTCTCTGCGCAGGTTTTCCCAGTTATTGCAAATTATTTAGAAAAAAGAAAAATTCTCATAAAACAATGTTGTTTTCAGAAAACCTGATTTCCAAGAAAGCGGTTTCTCAGGCAGGATCTGGTTAATAAGCGAGAAATCTCCCTGGTTACTGAATATCGAAATCGATTTCATAATAATTCGATATATATCGATACTTTAATTTCGTCCAACCTGTATCCATAGTAACGGGTTGCAGTTTTGAGTTCACGTACTCAGCTCTTCCAAACTCCACCAGTCACCAAGAAAAATAAAAGAAAACAAACACAACACAGTATCTCAACAGATTATTAAATTGGTAAATGAGACAAAAGGAAGTAACTACAGTCTGAACTAATAATACCAAAACTGTGGACGCTACAGTAGGTTGCAATGTTTAATGTTGCAACTAAGGTAATGTGGCAAGAATTTCATGTAATGGTAGAATGTGGGGTCTGTGACAAGAATTTCATGTAATGGTAGAATGTGGGGTCTGTGACAAGAATTTCATGTAATGGTAGAATGTGGGGTCGACAACTGAAAGGTTGGATATTCCATCCCACATGAGTAACTTGTGTTTTTACTAATTTGCGTGTGTAAAACGCTTGCAGGCAAGTGTGTGTATGTGTGTGTGTTAGGGGAACGAATGAAGGTGTCGAGTGAGTGCGAGCGAATGGCGGTAAGTATAATGTCTGAGAGAGAGAGAGAGAGAGAGAGAGAGAGAGAGAGAGAGCGCGAGAGAGATGCATGGCGGCCACTATCAATGTGTATCAGTTATACTGGATGTTGCTAATCGTGAGGCCAGAAAACTCAAAGGCCTGCATCATGTACATGAAATAAAGTGACAGTTGAAGTAAGCAAGTGACACTGTGTTCGGTAACTGATGAAAGAATAAACTGGTCTGACACTGATATGTGGAATCTAGTTTTCTGTGAGAACTACGTGTACGTGTGTGTGTGTGTGTTTGTGTGTGTCTGCGAGGTGACAAAGTTTGTTACAATGCTCATGAGTGTAAAGTCTAACATAGTTTGTTACAATGCTCATGAGTGTAAAGTCTAAAATAGTTTGTTGCAATGTTTATGAGAGTAAAGTCTAACATAGTTTGTTACAATGTTCATGAGTGTAAAGTCTAACATAGTTTGTTACAATGTTCATGAGGGTAACGTCTAACATAGTTTGTTGCAATGTTTATGAGAGTAAAGTATAACATAGTTTGTTGCAATGTTTATGAGAGTAAAGTATAACATAGTTTGTTGCAATGTTTATGAGAGTAAAGCCTAACATAGTTTGTTACAATGTTTATGAGAGTAAGGTCTAACATAGTTTGTTGTACTGTTCATGAGAGTAAAGTATAACATAGTTTGTTGCAATGTTTATGAGAGTAAAGCCTAACATAGTTTGTTGCAATGTTTATGAGAGTAAAGTCTAACATAGTTTGTTATAATGTTCATGAGAGTAAAGTATAACATAGTTTGTTACAATGTTCATGAGAGTAAAGTCTAACATAGTTTGTTGCAATGTTTATGAGAAAAGTCTAACATAGTTTGTTGCAATGTTTATGAGAGTAAAGTCTAACATAGTTTGTTACAATGTTCATGAGAGTAAGTCTTAAGTTTTGTGCTAGCTCTCGGGGAAATTAGCACGGGTCAGGAATAAACAGTTAAATTTGCTGTTTGCTTGAGTTGCAAAGGTCGAGGAAATTTACTGTAACCAGAGACCGACATCCCCGCTCTCTGGGGATTCCCACACGTGCTCCGCCTTCACTTCCAACATCCGCTGAAGCGAGCGCCCGCTGATGGAGCCAGCCACTCACTGGTTGTGGATAACGCGCGCTAAACCACTTCTTTCAGAAAAACGTCCACTTCCCCTCTCCTCCCCCATCATCATCCTGATGTGATTGTTGTCATTCAACCCGATGTCGTCCTCCATGCGCAGCCTATTCAAGGTGGGTCTTGCAACCTCCTCCTTGTCCATTATTAGGGGGCTCTGATGCCTGCCAGCTTATCCCCTCTCTCGAATCATTTGACTCTCGCATGACCTGGCCAGTAGATCCACGTCAAACTGGATAACCGTAAGCCCAGCTTCTGCCACTGGCTATGGAAGAAATGTCTCTCGATTCTCCGTAACATGTTCTGGAAGTCTGTTACAATGACCCCACGTGAGTTATCCTGCTCCACCAACCAGGAAATTGCTTCTGATGCAGCCTGCACCCACGTTCTAATGCTCGAAGTGCTGGCTGCATACGCTCCTGATTTACTGGCAACCAGTTTGCTGGGACGAGTGAATGGTTCCAGATTGAAACAGGCGTGAAACAAGGATGTATACTGTCTCCTTTAGTTTTTGGGATTACAATAGACTTCATAATGAAAAAATGCTGCACAGGTAACACAGGTATTGACTGGGTACATGGGACCCAACTAGAAGATCTTGATTTTGCTGATGACATAACTCTTATCAGTAATAATGTGAATTCCATGCAAGAAAAAACAGATAGCCTGTCTTCACTGGCTAGCAAAATAGGACTTGAAATTAACAAGGACAAAACAAAAATAATGAAAATTCCTCTCAATCAAAATGGAAAAATACACATAGAAGGGACAGATATTGAAGAAGTCAATCAATTTGCATACCTTGGCAGCTACATAGACCAGGATGGTGACACTAGAAAGGAAGTTAGGATCAGAATTGCAAAAGCAGCATCAATCTTCAAGAATCTTGAGAACATATGGAATTCAAAAGTTATAAGCACAAAAACCAAGTTAAGACTATTCAATTCAAATGTAATATCCACCCTCATTTATGCATGTGAAAGCTGGAAAACAACTAAAGAAATAGAAAAGAAATTAGACTTTTTTGAAAACAAATGCCTAAAGAAAATACTCGGCATCAAGTGGAACGAATTCAAGAACAATGCAGAGATAAGACAGATGACTGAACAACAACCAGTCTCATGGGTGATCAGGAAAAGGAGATGGACATATGTTGGTCACTTGATAAGAAGAAATGATCAGAGAATCCCAAAACAAGCTATCAAGTGGAACACAACAGGCCGAAGAAAAAGGGGCAGACCGCGTGAAACTCTGAAGAGGACATTGTTAAGAGAGGCCAAATTAACAGGCATAAAATCCTTTGTTGAGGTTGAAAGACTCGCCGAAGACAGGAAAAATTGGCGAACTACTTTGCGAGCCCTATGTGACGTTTAACAGCACGGGAAGGATATAAGATATAAGATAAGATAAGATAAGATAAGTTTGCTGTTACGGTGGACAACATCCACTTTTTAGCCGCCGTGCCTCTGACCCGTCTGTGAAGATCACAGGGTCACGTGGTTTGGAGTGATGCTGAATCTGATGACCGGTGGAAAATATCTGCTGGCTGTTTACGAGGAAATTAGTGAAGGTACAAACATTCATTTCTTTTCTTGCCTGAAGTAACTACCCATTCGTATCTCCATCCATGTCTCGGTTTAATAGCCTAGTTAGTTCATTTCAATGTCTGTACTTCTTACGTGCGCTCGTTGTCGTCAGCTTCTATTTGTACCATTTTAGAGTACGTTATTTTTCCGTATCTGATCTTTTTTAAAAGGCATTTACGTAATCCCTACCAATAGCTGAGGGAAACGGCGAATGCACACAATCTTATCTTATATCTTATATCCTTCCCGTGCCTTTAAACGTCACACAGGGCTCGCAAAGTAGTTCGCCACTTTTTCATGTCTTCGGCGAGTCTTTCAACCTCATCAAGGGATTTTATGCCTGCTAATTTGGCCTCAGTGGGAAGAAATGCACACAAAGGAGATGTCAAAAAACTGCAGTCTTCTGTACAAAAAGGGTTTCCTACTACCGTGATCGCTTTTGTCATCACATATTAGTAGAAGCAGCCAGTCTGGCAGCTCCAGCAAACATGTACCAAGATCATTCATTCATTCATTTGCATGTCCCTTGCGGAACTTTGCCTCCCTAACAGCACTCCTGTAGGCCTCTCTGTTGTGAGCAAGATGGCCTGCCGCTGCTGCATCCATTTGCAGATCGTCAACGATGTCTTGCAGCCATCTTCACCTTGGTCTTCCTCTTTTTCTTTTTCCCATTATGTATCCTTCCAATACGGTCTTCTCTAAATTATCACGACGTTTAATGTGTCCAAAATATTTAAGTTTTCTCTCTTTAATCCTCTTCACTAGCCGGCCTTCTTCAATATTAAGCTCTTGTAGTATAGATATATTTGTTCTTGTTTGTGTCCATGATATTTGGAGAACTCTTCTGTAGCATTCACATTCAAAGGCATTTATATGTTTCTCAGCTGTTTTGTTAAGTGTCCAGGTCTCACAGGCGTATGTTGCGATGGGAAAGATGCATGCCCTTAAAAATCTTATTTTTGTAGTTCTGTCTGTTCCTCTCCACAGATTCTTTATTTGTTTTACTTTCTGAAGAGCGATAGATGTCCTCCTTTTAATTTCCCTCATTGTATCTCCATTATTAGTTAGTAGCGATCCAAGATATTCAAAACTCTCCACTTCTTCCAATCTTTCCTCATTGATATATATTTCAGCTGCCTTGTTTGATTAGTCAGTTGTTATCAATTTAGTTTTCTTTGCATTAAGATAGAGGTTCTGCTCCTCGCTGTTCTTACGGACTGACATAATTAGTTTTTCCATTCCTTTTTGTGTTGTGGACAGTAACACTGTGTCATCAGCATATCTAATCTCTGGTATTTCATAACCTCCAGTTGTTATGTACCAAGATCATCTTCTGAAAAAAGAAGAGTTATTATCATGCTGTCACTTCTGCGCCATTTTTTTTTACATAAAATGACCCGGGTGTTATCAATATTTGATTGGGATAATAGACCCCTAGTAAAACATATTTGTTTTGCGTTGCTAGGCCAGTATCTTTGCACTTTCGTTCCTTGCCTTCAATATTAACCTGATCATCTTTTCTAAGTTCAAATATGGGTGGGTCAGTTTTGGAAAAGGGGGAGGGGATTGATTGATTGACTGAATGATTGATTAATTGACTGATTGATTGACTGACGGATTGATTGATCTTTATTTCAAAAGGGTTAAGGGAAGGAGGGAGGGAGGGGTGGGAAGGAGAGTTACAATTAAATGTAAACTTTAACCCACAATTTTAATCAGTAGGCAAGGTTTATAACTTAAACACATGCGCTGGGCCGGCCCGAGTACTGGAGTTGTCTTCCACTAAGAAAAGTCTAACAATTCTGGCTATTTCCGAATATGCGACGATTAAAGATGAGAATACTGGACATTATGGGATAGGTTTTAAAATAAGGGATACCTAAATTGTACCTAAATAGGGCGTTCCGACCGATTCCTGGGAAAAATCTGTAAAATGTGGGAACACACGAATAATTAATGAATGGGTATATAAAACTAAGTATATAACTATAAACTAAGCCACTGCAGTAAAGCTGTGATAACAAAATTCATAATGTGGGGAAAAAGTAGGAGCAGCTTTATTACTTAACGAGCACACAATTATAATTGATGAAACTGGTCTCAGATTAGGTGACCGCGTGCAGAAACATCTGTACGATATCATCCAGCATGATTCGTTATCAGCCTTTAATAATTTAAATAGCTCCAACCACAGAGGCAAGTCTGATTTTCTGGTAACAGCCAAAAACAATGTCACTCTGATGACAGAAGCCGCCTAGCTCATGAGAACCGCTACATTCAGGAATATGGGACGCTGGAACCACATGGTTTGAAATCGCTATTTAGCTACACGTAACATTCATTTTTCTTCCATAATCATAATCCCTCTGTACTAAGTTCCACTCCTTTTTCATTTGTAACACATAGTTCAAAACCTCCTCACAGCATCAGATTACAACCCCTCTACCTCAACAATAATCACTGATTCCACCTTCTCCTGGCTAGATTACCATTGTATCACTCTCTCCCATTTCCATGGTTCCCCCTCCTCCCTCCCCTCCTCCATCCTTATTTACTACTCACCTATCATACATCACAAGTCTCCATTTAAACAGTCTCTACACTCCACCATGCGCACTTCTGAACACAGCCTCTTACAAGTCACAGCTAAGTGTTCCATTCATTTTATTGTATTCTATTTTTTCCATTCCTTTTTTTTTTAACATAGCAATCATGTGAATTTATATTTTATCTTCTCTCTCTGTTTCTTTATCTTGTGTGTGTGTGTTTTTGTATGAGTAAGACTCACGCCAAAACGTCACAACTGTGTGCTCGTGAAGTAATAAAGCTATTCTACTTTTTTTTTCTAGTTTATCAGTCAGTCAGTCACTTATTTGCATGTCCCTTGTGGAAGCCGCCATCTTCACCACGAACCACGTGCATGATGTTGGTCATGTCACGGGGACCTATAAGCTACTGCCCATTATTTTGTAGGTTTTTTTTCCTCTCAGACAGCTTTTGTCAAGGTTTGAGTGATATAACCTCCCACAACAAGCTTCACTGACAGCTTTTGTCAAGGTTTGAGTGATATAACCTCCCACAACAAGCTTCACTGACAGCTTTTGTCAAGGTTTGAGTGATATAACCTCCCACAACAAGCTTCACTGACAGCTTTTGTCAAGGTTTGAGTGATATAACCTACTACAACAAGCTTCACTGGCAGCTTTTGTCAAGGTTTGAGTGATATAACCTCCCACAACAAGCTTCACTGGCAGCTTTTGTCAAGGTTTGAGTGATATAACCTCCCACAACAAGCTTCACTGGCAGCTTTTGTCAAGGTTTGAGTGACATAACCTCCCACAACAAGCTTCACTGGCAGCTTTTGTCAAGGTTTGAGTGACATAACCTACCACAACAAGCTTCACTGGCAGCTTTTGTCAAGGTTTGAGTGATATACCTCCCACAACAAGCTTCACTGGCAGCTTTTGTCAAGGTTTGAGTGATATAACCTACCACAACAAGCTTCACTGGCAGCTTTTGTCAAGGTTTGAGTGATATAACCTCCCACAACAAGCTTCACTGACAGCTTCTGTCAAGGTTTGAGTGACATAACCTCCCACAACAAGCTTCACTGGCAGCTTTTGTCAAGGTTTGAGTGACATAACCTACCACAACAAGCTTCACTGGCAGCTTTTGTCAAGGTTTGAGTGATATAACCTCCCACAACAAGCTTCACTGGCAGCTTTTGTCAAGGTTTGAGTGATATAACCTACCACAACAAGCTTCACTGGCAGCTTTTGTCAAGGTTTGAGTGATATAACCTCCCACAACAAGCTTCACTGGCAGCTTCTGTCAAGGTTTGAGTGACATAACCTCCCACAACAAGCTTCACTGGCAGCTTTTGTCAAGGTTTGAGTGACATAACCTACCACAACAAGCTTCACTGACAGCTTTTGTCAAGGTTTGAGTGATATAACCTCCCACAACAAGCTTCACTGGCAGCTTTTGTCAAGGTTTGAGTGATATAACCTCCCACAACAAGCTTCACTGGCAGCTTTTGTCAAGGTTTGAGTGATATAACCTCCCACAACAAGCTTCACTGGCAGCTTTTGTCAAGGTTTGAGTGATATAACCTACCACAACAAGCTTCACTGACAGCTTTTGTCAAGGTTTGAGTGATATAACCTCCCACAACAAGCTTCACTGACAGCTTTTGTCAAGGTTTGAGTGATATAACCTACCACAACAAGCTTCACTGACAGCTTTTGTCAAGGTTTGAGTGATATAACCTACCACAACAAGCTTCACTGACAGCTTTTGTCAAGGTTTGAGTGATATAACCTCCCACAACAAGCTTCACTGACAGCTTTTGTCAAGGTTTGAGTGATATAACCTCCCACAACAAGCTTCACTGACAGCTTTTGTCAAGGTTTGAGTGATATAACCTCCCACAACAAGCTTCACTGACAGCTTTTGTCAAGGTTTGAGTGATATAACCTCCCACAACAAGCTTCACTGACAGTTTTTGTCAAGGTTTGAATGATATAACCTACCATAACAGGCTTCACTGACCATGGTTTTTTTTTGTTTTGTTTTGAGGTCAGTTAACTACAAGTTAACTACAGCACTCCTGTAGGCCTCTCGGTTGTGAGCAAGATGCCCTGGTGCTAATGCATCCATATGCAGATCCTCAACTATGTCTTGCGGCCATCTTCGCCTTGGTCCTCCTCTCTTTCCCATTATGTACCCTTCCAAGACAGTCTTCTCTAGATTATCATGACGTTTAATGTGTCAAAAATATGTAAGTTTTCTTTGTTTAATCCTCTTTACTAGCCAGCCTTCTTCAATATTAAGCTCTTGTAGTATAGATATATTTGCTCATTTTTTTTTTGTGTCCATGAGATTTGGAGAACTCTTCTGTAGCATTTACATTCAAAGGCATTTATGCGTTTCTCAGCTGTTTTATTAAGTGTCCAGGTCTCACAGGCATATGTTGCGATGGGAAGGATGTATGACTTAAAAATCTTATTTTTGTAGTTCTGTCTGTTCCTCTCCACGGTTTCTTATATACTTCCTAGTTTATACATTTAGTAAAATATGGACTCTCCTGTACAATACCGGATGGTTGGTCACTTTATCAAATGTCACCTTCATTTCTTTCTGTTGTGAAGCCATGCACCTTTACAAAGTCGCCCTCTATTTGGTAGGTGTTCCCTCTTGGCTGAAGAAACTGTACTTGATGAACAGACGAAAATTTGCGCCGATTCACGCCTCACGGTAGTATCGATGCCGCCAGTACTGTCGGGTAGTCGACTAAAATCTCGGGTGTGCACAAAACAGCTCCGGTTACAGAAACTTTTGTCTGAGACTGAGCCAGTAACAAACTGATCTTCTCTCGTGACGGCGCCGTGGTAAATTTTGATTCTTCACGCGGTTCAATAAGTTTGTGTTGTTAAACTTTCTGTTTATTTAGCTGTATTGCAAGAAACAAAGTTTTATGACAGTTTGTGGATAAGAAGCAAGCACTTTTCGGTGAAAAGGAAAAAAAAAACGTCACATAGGGCTCGCATAGTTGTTTGCCAAGTTTTCCTGTTCTCAGCGGGTCTTTCAACTTTATCAAGGGATGTTATGCCCACTAAACTGACTTCTCTTAACAATGTCCTCTTTAGAGTTTCACGTGCCCGGCCTCTTTTTCTTCGGCCTGTTGTGCTCCACTTGATAGCTTGTTTTGGTATTCTCTGATTGTTTCTCCTCATCACATAGCCAACATATGTCCAACTTCTTTTTCAGATCACCCATGAGACAGGTTGTTGTTTGCTCATCTGTCTTATCTCTGTGTTGTTCTTAAAATTCCATTCCACTTTATACCAAGTATTTTCCTTAGGCATTTGTTTTCAAAAGAGTCTAATTTCTTGTCTGTTTCTTTAGTTGATTACCAGCTTTCACATGCATAAATAAGGGTGGATATTACATTTGAAGTGAATAATCTTAACTTGGTTTTTGTGCTTATAATTTTTGAATTTCATACGTTCTCAGGATTTTTGAAGGACAATTCTGCTTTTGCAATTCTAACTCTAACTTCCTTCCTGGTGTCACCATCCTGGTCTATGTAGCTGCCAAGGTGTGCAGATTGATTTACTTTATCAACAGCTGTTCCTTCTACATATATTTGTCCTTCTTGATTAATGAGAAGTTTTATTACTTTTGTTTTGTCTTTGTTAATTTCAAGACCTATTTTGCTAGCCAAGGAAGACAGGGAATCTGTTTTTTCCTGCATCGATTTCACATTGTCACTGATAAGAGTTATGTCATCAGCAAAATCAAGATCTTCTGTTTGGGTCCCATGTACCCAATCAATGCATGTTTTAATAGGACAGAATCTTTTCATTATAAAGTCTATGGCAATTCCGAAAAGCAAGGGAGATAACATACATCCATGTTTCACAGCTGTTTCAGTCTGAAACCATTCACTCATTCCTTCTTCTGTGTGCTGACTGCACAAACATATCCATGGTAGAGGTCTCTAATGATATTGACAGTTTAAGATGGTATTCCATATAGTCTTAAAATTCTCCACAATGAATCTCTGTGTATGCTATCAAATGCCTTTTTAAAGTCTATGAAGTTCAGGATTAATGGTTTCTGCTTTTCAATATGTTCTTGAAGTATTATTCTCAGAGTAAAGATCTAGTCGATACAGCTTCTCCCTTTTCGAAATCCTGCCTGTTCTTCTCTCATTGCAGTATCCACTACATCCTTAATTCTATTCAGAATCACTTTACAAAACACCTTTGACACAACTGATAGTAAGGTTACACCCCTACAGTTATTTCAGTCACTGAGGTTGGCTTTTTTAGGTATTTTAACAATGATTCCTTGTTTCCATTTAGAAGGGACCTTTTTTTCTTTCCAGATTTTATTAAACATTCTCTGTAGTTGCCTCATGCTGTCACTGTTAACAGCTTTAACATTTTGACTGTTATTTCATCTTTACCTGTAGCTTTGTTGTTAGCCATCAGATTCACTGCTGTTTCAATTTCATTCAATGTAACTTCATCTAGGTTGACATTTAGTTGTGTAACTGGTAAAATGGTTTCAAGATTTATTAATTCATTTGAGTGTGTTCGATTAAGTATTTATTGGAAGTATTCTGCCCATCTTTGCTTTTGGTCTTTACTTGATGTTAATAGGTTGCCTGTTTTGCTAAAAGACTGGTCTTTCTATGGAGATAATAGCACCTGTTTGCTTCTTCTGTCTGTTTTATATGTGTATATATATATATGTATCATGCCATTGTAATTTACATGCACTTATAATGAGAATATTTTGTATTGCGTCAATTTTATCTTTCCTATTTTTTAAAAATACCATGTGTGATGAAGACCAGCCATTATTTGAAACATTCTTATAGCTTATATACCTCTACATCATTATATTGTTGACATGTTTTTTTGTTGTTAACATTCATTATATTGTAGACATGTTTCTTTGTTCATTATGTCTTCCACTTTCATTTTCATGTTTTTGTGTTTTCTGTCATCTTCTCAGGTTAGTAGAATGGCAACGTTTCTGAGTGACAAGAAGCGTGACTTTGATTTAGAAGTGGTTCACCACTTTTTTAAAAATTGTCTTCAGCCAGACAAAACGTTACTTGTGAAGGAGTATCTTGCTGCATACCATGAACTGTGCAGGTTTTTCAAACTTACTGGCCCTCTATTTGGTTTTGTTGCTAGAGATTTGGACTCAAAAATAAGAGCAGTTGAATATCACTTGAATTCAGATCAGAGATGCAGTTACCTTACGGTGCAGTCCATGGTGGCATTCGAAGTTAGAAATGGAACAACACACACAAAGGGGCCGCATCCGTCAGGTTGTCGCATGTTTCTGAGGTTGCATTTTGCACTGGAATTTATCTTGAGTTTCATGAGAAGAATTATGGTAGAAGATGAAAATGAAAGAATGTCCAAACTGGCATGGGAGGTGTATACAAAAACATTATACAAACACCATCCTTGGTTAACCAGAAAGTTGTCTGCCCTTGCTGTTTATGCGCTTCCATCAAAGAAACATCTGATTGATGTCATGTGCAAGCAGAACTACCACATGGTCATGAACTTACTTGCTCAAGTTATAGAAGCAGGCCAGCCCGTCTACGATGTTGTTGAAGATGTGTTTTCTTCTAATAATCTTTCCAACATTCCTTAGCACACTTTAACTTACTGCAGCAATTATTTATCTGTTATTGTTAATGTGAACAAAAATAGTCTTTCAGACTTCTGTTCCATGAAACATGAAATTATGTCATGTCTCCCATACATTTATTTAATTTTTGATAAAAGACTTTTCAAGAAAAGCAAGCAGGCCAGCTATCACAAAAAGCAGGCAGGCCAGCTATCACAAAAAACAGGCAGGCCAGCTATCACAAAAAGCAGGTAGGCCAACTATAAGAAAAGCAGGCAGGCTAGCTATCACAAAAAGCAGGCAGGCAAGCTATCACAAAAAGCAGGTAGGCCAGCTATAAGAAAAGCAGGCAGGCTAGCTATCACAAAAAGCAGGTAGGCCAACTATAAGAAAAGCAGGCAGGCTAGCTATCACAAAAAGCAGGCAGGCTAGCTATCACAAAAAGCAGGTAGGCCAACTATAAGAAAAGCAGGCAGGCCAGCTATCACAAAAAGCAGGCAGGCTAGCTATCACAAAAAGCAGGCAGGCCAGCTATCACAAAAAGCAGGTAGGCCAATTATAAGAAAAGCAGGCAGGCCAGCTATCACAAAAAGCAGGTAGGCCAATTATAAGAAAAGCAGGCAGGCCAGCTATCACAAAAAGCAGGTAGGCCAATTATAAGAAAAGCAGGCAGGCCAGCTATCACTAATATCAGGAAATGTGATGAGAATTTTGTTGCAGAAATTGATCTCTCAATAATCTGAAACAGATGAAACAGAAAAAAAAAATGTCAGCTTGTACATAAGGGATCAAATAATAAAGTGTTGTAAGAAATAACATTATCTGACAAGAAATTCACATTGAACAAAAGACAAATGTTTGTATGGGTACAAAATTTGGAGACACACATGCGTGAGCTATATCTGCAGATGTTTGTATGGACACAAAGTTTGAAAGAGATTCAGATGTGTAAACTACATCTACAGATGTTTGTATGGACACAAAGTTTGAAAGAGATTCAGATGTGTGAACTACATCTACAGATGTTTGTATGGACACAAAGTTCGAAAGAGATTCAGATGTGTGAACTACATCTACAGATGTTTGTATGGACACAAAGTTTAACAGCAGAGACCTGTGAGAATAAAATACTCGAGTTCTACATTAAGTTATCATGCAGTATACTGATATCAAAACACTAAAGTTCTAACATCAAACTAGCATGCAGTATACCAATGTATGAAAAATTTTCTAAAGACTACAGATGTTATCAATGAAAACAAGTTATGACAAAGCCTCTACATGGCTACAATTATTATAAGAACACATTTGAAATTTTATGCATGTTATTGTTCACTGCATCAGAATTGTATAATGTATTTAGTCTTTGCACTAGCTCATAATGTTATCATCATCATCATGTGCCATGCCAGGCAGTGTGGGTGATCATTCTCCTCAACAAATCTCGGTCCTTGACATTTCTGACTAACTCTTTTGCTGATTTCTTTCAAAGCCACAATGTCAGGCCTTCTAACACCTGTTCCCTCGGTCATCCTCTGCCTCTCCTGCCTTCAGTTGTGCCCATTGTTATGATGTTTTCCAGTTTCTCTCTTCCCATCACATGGCGCCAGAATGATGATTGGCTTTTCCTTGTCTTTGTTATTATACTACATTTTTCATTAGCTTGTTTCAAACACCGCTCATTACTTATCTTAGCTGTCCATGGGATCTGCAACATTCTTCTCAGAAACCACATCTCTGTTGCCTCCAATGATTTTCTTATTTGCCTGCCAATAGTCCATGGTTCACATCCTTATAGCAAAACAGGTTCAGTATAGCACCATAGTACATTCTTTCTCACATTCAGTATAGCACTGTAATACTTTCCCACATTCAATATAGCACCATAATACTTTCTTTCTCACATTCAGTATAGCACCATAATACTTTCTTTCTTACATTCAGTATACCACTGTAATACTTTCTTTTCCACATTCAATATAGCACCATAATACTTTCTTTCTCACATTCAGTACAGCACTATAATACTCTCTTTCTCACATTCAGTGACAATGACTTATTGCACAAGATGGTTTTTCAGTTTCTGAAATGCTACTTTTGCCTGGCATATTCTACTTTTAATTTCTGTGACACATCTTCCATCAGCTGTTATCACTGACCCTAGGTATTGAAACTTGTCCACTTTTTGCTGTGTTGTTCCGCCGGTATTCAAGTTACAGGCTGGTGAGAACTTCTCGGATATAACCACTGTCTCCGTTTTCTCAATGTTCAGACTATGTCCTTTCTTTTCACTCACTAATACTACAGTATTCAGCATGTCCAGCAGATCTTTCTCCTCGGTTATTTCAATTATATCCTCCCACTTTTATCCCTGGAATGTCTGTTATTGATCTTATGTTTTCACTATAAAGAGAGAACAGATCAGGGGACATAACACACCCTTGTCTAACTCTTTGCTTGACTGCCTGGTATCTTCCTATTTTATTCTCTACTTTAACTGCTGCCACTGGTTTCGAGTATATACTTGTAACTGGACAGTCTGACGGGATGGTGTGAGAGGAGATCACCAACTGAGCTGATGGCCTGCATGAAGGATCGGGTACTCTGGAGAAGCATAATAGCCAACGCCAGTCGGCACGGCACCTGATGATGATGATGACTTGTAATTATTCTAACATGTTTGCTGTCAACATTTATGTCTTCCAACATTCCAATAACTTCCTGATGTCTCACTTTATCAAACACCTTAGTGTAGTCTATAAAGCATAAAAGCAGATCTTTCTGCACTTCTAGTGCTCTTTCTAGTAATGTTCTTATCATATATATATATATATATATCAATGCTTATTCCTTTCCCTTCAAAAAATCCACGCTCTTCATCAGCAATTTCCAATTTTATTTTATGTCTGGTTCTTTTCATTATGATCCTTAGCAGTATGTTTGTAATATGACAGGTTAGGCTAATAGTTCTGTAGTCTTAACAATCCCTGGATCCTGGTTTTTTTAGGTAGAGGTATAAATATAGATTGTACCATATTGTCAGGTATTTCTCCACTATTGTATACATCATTTAGCATTTTGGTGATTATTTTTATACCAAACTCACGAGAGCTTCTGTTTCTTCAGTTCTGATATTATCTGGGCCAGCTGCTCTTGATTGCATGCACAGCCTCTTCTTCAAGTTTTGGTGGGGATTCTATTTGTAGCTCAGTACTGCTAACTGGTTCAGGTCTTTCCCCTCCATACAGATCAGAAATATATTCAGTCTTTCCACTATTGCTTGTTTGTCCAATAATAAATTACCCATCTTTGATGTTAAGCACCCTGTCTGTGTTGAACTTTCCTACAAGTTAATTCATTTATATGCTTAAACATATCTCTTGTATCCATGCTGTGTTGTTCCTCTATTATTCTATACTGTTCATTTATCCATAATTCTTTTGTGGTCTTACATTTATCCCTTATTTCATTTTTTCATTTTGTATGTTCTTCTTGACTGTTTTTACTCTCTCTTTTGTTGTTCATAATCTGCAGTATATCTATTGTCATCCACTTCTTTTTCTTCCTTTCTTTTATCCTAGATATAATTTCCTTTTTTGTCTGTTGGGCGGAGTCCTTGAGCATATTCCATTGCTCCTCTGTGCTTTGTATTTTTGCAACAGCGTTGTACCTATTTTGAATAATAACTTCATAATTGTTCTGTAGCTCTTTATTTGACTGCACCAAATCTGACCAGATATTTTGGACACTTTTTTGTGTGGTTTTAAGTCTCAGAAGTTTGTGATCTTTATTTACAGGCTCCTCCTGGTAAAGCCTTAACTGACAGCAGTGCATTTCTAAACTTTTAGTTGATCATTATGCAGTCGGTTTGACTGCCTGTGTTATTATCTGGACTCTTCCACATCTGCAGTATTCTTGGGTGTTGTTTAAACCAGGTATTCCCGATTATCATAATATTCATGCTTGCCCATTCTATTAATTTATTACCCATTTTGTTTCTTTTTTCTAATCCATAATTTCCAACAATATCTTAATAACTTGAGTTTCCTACTTTTGCCTTCAAATCTTCTAAGATGATTGCTACTTCATGTGTTTGATTTGTTTCATGGCTGTCTCCATGTTGTTGTAAAATTTCTCAGTATCTTCATGTGAGCTGTTTGCTGTTGGAGCGTATACTGGAACAATATTCATATCTATGAAATTCCTTTGCTTACCCAGCAATACTGTGACAAATTTGTAGAAAAATGTTTATAATTGTATGTTATATGATTTATTTATAAAATAGTAAATTATGAAGACAAAGCTACAGAGTACAAGTTGGGAAAACAGCAGTTGATAATTTCTTTTGTAACTTTGTTTGTTCTTATCTGACATGATTTTTTTTTCATAATTCCATTGTTTTAGCTGCATGTCTTTTTTTCAAGTATGTGTTTTTTTTCTCAGTAATTTCATTGTTCTAGATGCATGTCTCTTTTCAGGTATGTGTTTTTTTTTTCTTCTGATAGTTTCAAACTTTATAGCTGCAGATTTTTATCTAACATGTATTTTAAAAAATAACAATACAATTATAGCCGCAAGCCTTTGTCTATCATGTTTTTAAAAAAATAACAATACAATTGTAGCAGCAAGCCTTTGTCAAACATGTTTTTTATATACCTGCAGATGGGATGATAACATGTCATTGTCTACTTCACTGTTATTACAGAAGTATATATCAAACATGTCATTGTCTGTTTCACTGTTATTACAGAAGTATATGTCAAACATGTCATTGTCTACTTCACTATCATGACAGTATGTCAAACATATCATTGTCCGCTTCACTGTCAGGACAGTATATGTCAAATATGTCATTTTCTACTTCACGGTCATGACAGAAAGTATATGTCAAACATGTCATTGTCTGCTTTACTGTTAAGACAGTATATATCAAACATGTCATTGTCTATTTGACTGTAAACATATACTTCACTGTCTCACAACTATCAGCACTTCAGGACTTACCACTTTAGTCTACTATAAACCTTCCGGACTTACCACTTTAGTCTACTATAAACCTTCAGGACTTACCACTTTAGTCTACTATAAACCTTCCGGACTTACCACTTCAGTCTACTATAAACTCACTGATTCTCATGGCTATCTCTTATACTCTTTCTCTCACCTGAGGTTGTGCAAAGATTCTGTTCCTTTTTCTCAGCTCCTTAGGTTGCAACATTTTGTGGGCCGAAGATCTTGATTTCCATGATCAACCCCGCAGAATGCTGGATTTCATTCACTAACACAGCCATATGGAACATGTTCTCACTTCGTCCTGGAAACACATCAGCCATATCTCACAACAAGCCCTCACATCTAAACCACCTTAAAGCTCGGACAGAGAAAAATTGGTACATATGTACCATCCCCACAGTTTAGCAGTTAAGGAGGTCCTGTTTTGTCATCTTGGAGATCCTGTTTTGTCATCTTGGAGATCCTGTTTTGTCATGTTCATCTCATCCAGACTGAGCCTTATACAGGTGAACTCTGTGGAACCAGCAGCACTGGTGGCACACAGATGAGCCAAGTTTCCTTCCCACACTATCAGTTCAGGAGGGCTTTACCTGGAGATTTTAAATTTCAGCATTTTCTTGTCAACTCAGAATTAGAGTGTTTGTTTTGTGTTTTCTTATCAATTCAGAATTAGAATGTTTGTTTTGTGTTTTCTTGTCAGCTCAGAATTAGAGTGTTTGTTTTGTGTTTTCTTGTCAGCTCAGAATTAGAATGTTTGTTTTGTGTTTTCTTGTCAGCTCAGAATTAGAATGTTTGTTTTGTGTTTTCTTGTCAGCTCAGAATTAGAATGTTTGTTCAGTGTTTTCAAACTTTATGGTACTCTTACTTAAATCTTACATCTTTTTCGTGCCATTGTCACTTCATTCATTCATTCATTTGCATGTCCCTTGCGGAACTTTACCTCCCAAACAGCACTCCTGCAGGCTCCTCTTGCTGCGGCATCCATTTGCAGATCATCAACGATGTCTTGCAGCCATCTTTGTTTTGGTCTTCCTCTTTTTCTTTTTCCCATTATGTATCCTTCCAGTACGGTCTTCTCTGAATTATCATGACGTTTAATGCTGAGAAACACATAAATTCCTTTGAATGTAAGTGCTACAGAAGAGTTCTCCAAATATCATGGACACAAAAAAGAACAAATATATCTATTCTACAAGAGCTTAATATTGAAGGCTGGCTAGTAAAGAGGATTAAAGAGAGAAACATTGTCACTTAGGGCTCACATATTAGTTCACCAAGTTTTCCTGTTTTCAGAGAGCTTTTCAACTTCACCAATGGATTTTATGCCTATTATGTTACTGCCATTTGTGTTATGAATAAAATATCTGTTGTTATAATGCACTTTATATAATGTATGTTTAAAAAAGTGTTATAATGGAATATCTGTCTGTTCATATATCATGAACTGAATGTCTTGTGCTGTAGTATTATATTTAGAATGTTATTTGAGATATAGAGTTATGTGTAGAATATTTGTCATGACAGCAAACTTTTTCTTATGCAGCCTCTGTTTAGAAGTGCTGTAGTTATTTGTGGGGTGGACTTCTATGGGTTACAGTAACATGAACTATCAAGCGCCAGTTCCCTTTGCCATGCAGACATTTGATACTCATTTTAACACAGTCAGTCAGTGTTCACCACTTCACTGTAAGCTTTACTGCCTGCACTCCCCAGTGCAAAATCTCTCACCAGGTACGTACAGTGCCAACTGTACATAGAAGAATGCTGTTACTGTGTGTACTGCTGAGGGGAGATAACCATATAAAGACTACTGTGACTAATACAATTTATTAACCAGCACAGACCAGATCATCAATAAAACTTTACCCTAATATAAGAAAACATGCTCACTCCATAAGATTTTTTAAAAATCCATGATTTGACATTTTCACCTGGCAGCAAGTGATGACTTTCATGCTAGCATGGACTGTGTGTAAATGAACAGATCCAAAGTTTCTAAGTCATTTTATCTTGAGTGTATGCATGCATGCGTGTGTCTTGCACTGTCAGTGAGGTATTTCCCCCCCCCCCCCCCGGTTCTTGTGCGTTAAGTCATCTGCAGTAGCATCTCTAAGGTGCACATAAGCTTACACTGGTAGCTTCTTTCTCATTTTTGTTTTGAGCAACCATTCACTTTCAGTCTAAGCAAACATGTCAGTTACAATCCAATGATTTTAGTGGTTCTGATGGGAGAACCAGAAGGGGTCACTGAACTGTATCACTTGAGCAACATAATCCTGCTGTATCACATGAGCAGCATAATCCTGCTGTATCACTTGAGCAACATAATCCTGCTGTATCACTTGAGCAACATAATCCTGATGTATCACTTGAGCAACATAATCCTGATGTATCACTTGAGCAACATAATCCTGCTGTATCACTTGAGCAACATAATCCTGGTGTATCACTTGAGCAACATAATCCTGCTGTATCACTTGAGCGACATAATCCTGCTGTATCACTTGAGCGACATAATCCTGCTGTATCACTTGAGCAACATAATCCTGCTGTATCACTTGAGCGACATAATCTTGCTGTATCACTTGAGTGACATAATCCTGCTGTATCACTTGAGCGACATAATCCTGCTGTATCACTTGAGCAACATAATCCTGCTGTATCACATGAGCAACATAATCCTGCTGTATCACTTGAACAACATAATCCTGCTGTATCACTTGAGCAACATAATCCTACAGCCTCGTCTTTCCATTTCAGCAGGTTCACAGCGACCACAGAATACATCCATTTTCCCAGCGAGAATTTTGGGATGCTCTTGATGATTAGAATTATACGCAAATGCCATAAATTTTAAATCATCTTGCAAGTCACTAGCCTTTCTGGTAGTATATCTTGGTCTATCATTGCTGTCTAGCATCTCTCACTTGTAGCGTTTCAGATGACCTGATAGCACATCAGCCCATTAAACTAATTCCTCTCTCCTGTGGTGTTTCAGGAGCGCTTCTGGCAGCCACTCATGCTCTGTCATACTTGTATGTTAGTCTTGTGTCTTTTTGTTCTTGTGTTTCACTAATTCTGGACCTTGCTGTTCTCTTGGCTTCATATGACACTTTTCCAAGTGCACGCCTTTTCGTTGATGGTATGAACAAAAAAAATACATTAATGAAGCACAGTTAACAACAAAAATGTGTAACTACTCACATAAAAAATTCAAAACTCATCTGTGGGTTTTCTGTCAGAGTTGGTCTGTTTCCTCTTGCCAGGTATTTTTTTTTTCATAGATTAAGAAAGTTTACAAGAAAAAAAAAATGGAAAGGTTAAAATATTTTTAAAAATTCCATTGCTGGAAACAAAAATGAGAGATCAAATTTTTTTAAAAATCCATCACATACAAAACTTGGGTCACCTATGTTGTTGGTTTCTGTGACATGAACCAAACTCCAGGCTCAGATAAAAATGGCAATATTATGGTATATATGGCATATTATGGTATATATGACAAAAGAGTTCTTCAAATATCATGAATACAAAAAAGAAAGAATATATCCATACTACAAGAACTTAATACTGAAGAAGGCTGGCTAGTAAAGAGGATTAAACAGAGAAAACTTAAATATTTTGAACACATTAAACGTCATGATCATTTAGAGAAGACAGTTTTGGAAGTGTAAATAATGGGAAAAAGAAAGAGCGGAAGACCAAGACGAAGATGGCTGCAAGACATCGTTGATAATCTGCAAATGGATTCATCAGCAGCAGGGCATCTTGCTTACAACTGAGAGGCCTACAGGAGTGCTGTTAGGGAGGCAAAGTTCCGCAAAGGACATGCAAATGACTGACTGACTGACTGATGACAAATGGAGTTTGTTTTGATGATGATGATGATGGATTCAGCAACCCCATTAATTATTCAGGAAACCTTCACACACACACACACACACACATCTCAGAAACTTCACATAATAATAAATTATGTGATTTCACAAAGAAAACAAACATCATGATTAAAGTTCTTCTGAGCCAAGATGAGTAGCTTAAATTCAATTTTTGTAAAGTTTAATCAAGTAATAAAGCTGTGTAGCCTGAACTAAAATCCTGAAGCTGATAAATTTATGTTGGGGAATTTTAACTTGTCTCATGAATTGCTAAGTAAATCATTATTCAGACTGTTAAAGGCTGCATTTAAATGTACAGCGTCGATTATCCAATGCTGAAATTTACCATTTAACAATACATAATTTCGTACCAACATCCAAGTTATTCGCATTACTAGTATTCAACCAAACGCTGATGCTTTATTCCTGCTAGTTGCCTGCTCCCTGATACCCTCTCAGTGCTTCTGATGCTGTCAGAGGTGTAAGATCTACAACTATCTCTCAGCATTCACAATTTCCACATTTTTTTTCCCACTATGGTGAGTGAAACAAGAAAGTGATCATTTCAGTGAAAAAAAAATGTGAAGCATTGAAACTACTAGACAGCGGTAAATAAATAAAAGATTTAAGGATCTTGAAGTGGATACACAGAACAGAGATCATAAAGCTCTTGAAGTGGATACACAGAACAGAGATCATAAAGCTCTTGAAGTGGATACACAGAACAGAGATCTTCTTCTGCGTTCGAGGTTGTTGGTCAAGTCGACATGGCAAAGCCTGCAGTCCTCTCCAGATCCTGATAGGAGCCCCAAAGCTTTTGCCCCAAGCTTGTGTCCTCTGGTCTTGTCTCATGGCCAGGTCTGCACAGTTTTGGCACTCTTGTAGGATATGTTCTGGAGTCTGGACTCCACTGCCACATGGACACATGTCTGTGTGAGACATTTTGAGTCAATGCAGGTGGCCCAGCAGTCGGCAGTGGCCTGTCCTTGGACGAAAGAGGATGGTTTGCTGATGTCTTTATAGTTGATGTATTAGATCTGGTTCATTGTTGCATTTCCTAAAGCTCTGGAAGTGGTTACACAGAACAGAGATCCGAAGCTACTGTAACCAGTGTCATGTTAATAAGACACTGTACTACTTTGTGCAAGGAAGGGAGGTAATGCAAGTGAATAAATTTCAGTTACAGCTTCTGGAAAAGTGACGTTTTCATGAAATAAACAATACAGTTTTGTAACAAATATTTGATGTGATTTGGATGTGCAGGGGGGGTTTTCTGTGAACTGTTCTTGGGACATTTTAATAGCTGGATGTTTATGTATATATAATTTCAGTGAATTAATGTTGTGATAAAATCCACTTATTCCAGTCTTCTGACCATAACAGGCGGCAGAGTTGATCATATCACACATATTCTGCTCTGTTCAGATCATCTCACATAATCAGATATTTTCGCTCCTCCAACCACTTATTGGTCCTGGTTAGGTCAGATAATTTGAGACTAAATGAAGATGTACATTGCCATGTATCAACATCTTACTTACTGTTACTATTCTCTGTCTGTAGGCACGAAGATATTCCCTGCTAGTGCAAGTAGAATTAATAACTATTTTTTTTTTACAGTTTGTTTTCATTTTGGTTACATGCCATATATGAAGTGTCAATTGCTGGTGTATAGAATGTGTTTTTATGGTTCATAAATATGGGACTACTACTTTTTCTTTTAAACTAAGAGTTGTAACTAAAAATGTGTAATTATTGGAAGGTATAACTAATAATGTGTAATTATTAGAAGGTATAACAGGGAAGACTGGAGTGCCTTTATCTGTGGCCCATGCTCTCATAAAACAATGTGGATATCTCCAGATGATAGAACTAGAACCCAGATAGATTATTTTTGTATTAGAAAGCAATACAGAACATCTCTCATAGATGTAAGAGCTTATAGGGGTGCAGATGTCAACAGTGATCACAACTAGTGTATAAGGAAAATAAAACTAAAATTGAAAAGCCAACACAAGAAATCAATACACAAAAAGATAAACAGCCACAGCCTACAAGAAGAGAATACTAATTTCAATCAGGAACTTGCCAATCATTCCAAAAAATGCAGTGAAGTAGAGGAGATAGGTATAGATGAAATATGGAATTCCTACAGCACAGCCATAATCACAGCAGCAAAAGCAAGCGCTGGACTGAAAAAACCAAATAGACAAGCATGGATATCAGAAAACATATGGAAAAAAACAAGCAGCCAAATTAGACAGATCTTCGAAAAGATATGGCAAAAACAACATACAAAGAAATAGACAAGAAAGTAAAAAGTTCAGCTATAAGGGATAAAAGAGAATAAATAGACAATATGGCAAAAGACTTTATATACTATACAAAGAGGCTAACAGGTACTATTACATCTAAAGAAAGACCAATTCTTAGCAAAACTGGAACCCTATTAATATCAAGTAAAGACCAAAAGCAAAGACAGGCTGAACACTTCAAAGAAATACTTAATCGTCCACACCCAAAAGAATTGTTAAACCTTGAAACCAACTTACCAGCCCCACAACTAAATGTCAACCTAGATGAAATTAAATTGCATGAAATTGAAACAGCAGTAAATTTAATGGCTAACAAAAAAGCTGAAGGTGAAGATGAAATAACAGCCGAGATGCTAAAAGCTATCAATAGTGACAACATGAGACAACTACAGAGAATGTTTAACAAGATTTGGAAAGAAGAAAAGGTCCCTTCTAAATGGAAAAAAACAATCATTGTTAAAATACCAAAAAAAAGGCAACCTTAGTGACTGTAACAATTGGAGAGGAGTAACCTTAATATCAGTTGTGTCAAAAGTATTTTGCAAGGTCATTTTGAATAGACTTAAAGATATAGTGGATACTGCAATGAGAGAACAAGCAGAATTTCGAAAAGAGAGAAGCTGTCTCAACCAGATCTTTACTCTAAGAATAATACTTGAAGAACATATTGAAAAGCAGAAACCATTAATACTGAACTTCATAGACTTTAAAAAGCCATTTGATAGCATACACAGAGATTCAATATGGAGAATTTTAAGTCTATATGGAATCATCATCAAGTGCCGTGCCGACGCATTGGCTATTATGCTTCTCCAGAGTACATGATCCTTCATGCAGGCCATCAGCTCAGTTGGTGATCTCCTCTCACACCATCCCGTCAGACTGTCCAGTATCATTTCTCTTGGTCTTCCTCTTGATCTTCTTCCTTCTATTTTTCCTGTTGTTATAATATTTTCAATGCCCCCTCTTCTCATTGCATGTCCTATGAAAGTACATTGTCTCTCTCTTATCTTTTTGACAAGGTTTTTTTGTCTCTCCAGCTCTTCTCATACATTCTTCATTAGTTATTTTTGCTGTCCAGGGGATTCGCAACATTCATCTAATAAACCACATTTCTGCTGCTTCCAATGATTTTTGTGCAGACTTGCCTATTGTCCATGACTCACTTCCATATAACAAGATAGGTTCAATATAGCATTTTAGGACTTGTTTTCTAATATTCATTGATAAGGATGTGTTGGCTAATATGTTTCTCATTCTCTGAAATGCAGTCTTTGCTTGGTCTATTCTGTTCCTAATTTCTGTTCTGCATTTCCCATCTGAAGTTATCATTGCTCCAAGGTATTTGAATTTCTGCACCTACTTTAGAATAGTTCCGTTTAATTTTATACTGCATACTGGTGGATTCTGTTTGGCCACTTTATCCAAGAGATTTTGCAGGTCTTGTTGGTTCTCAGCTATCAGTACTGTGTCGTCAGCATGCCGAAGGTTGTTAATATTGTATCCTCCAATTTTTATGCCTGGTTCTGTGATGATCGTTCTTAGAATATTCTTCGCTGTTGGCGAGATCTTCAGCTGCCGTGCGTGGAGCGGTGCTCTTCCCGGCCAATGAAGAAATTTGCAAATGAGGTTGCCGCGCAGCATCACTGCGGAAAAGGTGGTTGAAAGAATAAAGCGAAGCAAACAGTCAAATCACGGCACCTCTGGTCTGGAGGTCGGCCACGTCCTGAGTGCAGTCATATCGTGTGAAATGCATGAACCGGTTTGTCCCAGAGGTTAAGTCACTGCTGGCTTGACTTTTCAAATGCCGCGCGTGGAGTGAAGCTCCTCCCGGTTAAGAAAGTAAATGCGGAAATAAAGGTTGCTGTGCGGCGCCGATGGGAAAAGGTGGTGGAAAGTGAAGTTTAACCTGGTATGTCCAGTAGTATCGCTACGAGAGCTATACCACGGCACCTCTGCTCTAGAGGCCGCCTACGTCCGAAATACACCTACACTGGTGAAATATGCCTAAACCGGCACACACCAGGGGTGGAACTCGATGGCTAGACATGTCATGCCACCTCCGCTCTAGAGGTCGGTAACGCCTGATAAACCCCATACTGGTGAATTTTGCCTAAACCGGCTCATACCAGGGGTGAATCTTGAAGGCTATGAATGTCACAGTACCTCTGCCCTAGAGGTCGGTCCCGTCCCAAACATGCCCATACTGGGAAATGCCTAAACCGGCTCAACCCAGGGGTAGAAGTCACTAGTGGCGAGGATTCGTCCTCCTGGACAAAAGCTCCAACCTGGTCACAACTAGGAAGGGTAGCGGCCACGACCGCAAAATGCTGAAGTCGGAGACACTGGACCAGGGAAGTCTAGATAGGCAACCACCTCTCACCCGGCGGGGATGTCTGCGTATCCTAATCACGCTGAGGTTTTCCGGTGAGAAAGTCCAACCCTGGACTGGATGGGCAACCACCTCTCACCCGGCGGTGATACACGGGTATCTCATAACACGTCGAGGTTTTCCGGTGAGAAAGTCCAACTCTGTCCTGGGTGGGCTGACGCCTCTCACCCAGCGGGGATGCACTGATATTCCAAACACGTCGAGGTCTTCCGGTGAGAAAGTCCAACCCTAGACCAAACTGGTGCAATGAAAACCACGGTGTCACGCAATCCCGCTTCCGAGACCCACCAAGAATACAGGCTAAAGCACTGTGATACTCTGAACCCCTTGTGGTCCTTCGTGGAACTCATGTGGTCTATTTTGGACCACACAGGGGACCACCGGACCTAACGAGGACCACATGTGTGAATTCAGTAGGTTCACAGTGCGGTTTTTGGTGGTAGAAGTGAACGAAGAAGAAGAAGAAGAAGAATATTCTTGCTATGCAGAGAAAAAAGGTCTGGAGATAGTACACATCCTTGTCACACCCCTTGTTTTATAGTTTTATATTTTCCAGTTCTATTTTCAAATCGAATTTCTGCTTCTTGCTGCCAGTATAGATGTTTTATAATCCTCAGGTCTTTGCAGTCTATATTGATGTCTTCAAGCATTTTAATAATTTCATTATGTTTCACCTTGTCAAATGCCTTGGTGTAATCAATGAAGCATAAGTAGAGATCTTTCTGTACTTCTAAAGCTCTTTCTGTTAGTGTTCATAAAGCATAAATAGCACTGTGTGTTCCCTTTCCTTCAACAAATCCAAACTGTTCATCTGCTATTTCCATTTTTATCTTTTTCCTTGTTCTTCTCATAATGACTCTTAGAAGTAGCTTCGTTATGTGACATGAGAGGCTGATAGTCCAGTGGTCGTCACATTCCTTTGCACCTGGTTTCTTTGGTAGTGCTATAAACGTAGATTTAATCAGGTCACTGGGAATATAACCAGTTGTAAATGTCATTCAGTAACTTGGTTATTATTTTTATTCCTGTCTCCTCTAGTGCCTCTATTTCTTCTATTGTTATATTATCAGGCCCAGTCGCTTTTCCTTTTTTCATGTGTTTGATGGCATCTATGATTTCATCTTCAAGTATTGGTCACAGTTTTCAGTATCTGGTGTTAATTCTGGTCTTTCGCCTCCATATAGCTCACCGATATACTCTGTCCACCTGTCCACAATGTCTTCTTTTCCCATTAACATTTTACCTTCTTTCGATTTCAGACATCCTGTGGTATATTTTGTTTTCCTGCCTGTGAGTTCACTAATTTGTTTATGCATGTTTTTGCTGTCTTTATTATGAGAGTCCTCTATCTGTCTGCACTGTTCATTTAACCACACTTCTTTTGCTTCTCTGCATTTGTGTCTTATTTCTTTCTTTATTTTGCTATATTTTTCCTCATTATTTTTACTCCTCCTCCTCTTGTCCATCAGTCCTAAAATGTCGTCTGTCATCCATTTATTTTTAGAGGCTTCTTTTTTTGGTGGTATTATCTCCTTAACAGTTTGGTGGATAGAATCTCTTAACATTTCCCATTGTTCATCTATACTATTTATCTTTGCTATTGCATTGTATCTATTTGTTATAATAACTTTGTATTGTTCTCACAGTTCTTGGTCATTTTTAAGGAGTTCAGTTTGATATTTCTCACTTTTCTGCCTGCTTTCTTTAGCGTTATTCTAATTTTTCCACAGAGTGGGTCATGGTCACTATTGCCGTCAGCTCCTGGCATGTTTTTTGTTGTCAGTAATGCATTGAGGAATCATTTGTTGATTAATATCTATATGGAATACCATATGACAATTTAAGATGGTGCTAAATGGAATACCACCTTAAATTGTCAACATCATTAAGGACTTCTACAATGAATATGTTTGTGCAGTCAAGACAGAAGAGGGGATGAGTGAAAGGTTCCAGATTGAAACAGGTGTGAAACAAGGATGTATACTGTCTCATTTGCTTTTTGAAATTACAACAGACTTCATAATGAAAAAAACGCTGCACAGGTAACACAGGTATTGACTAGGCACATGGGACCCAACTAGAAGATCTTGATTTTGCTGATGACATAACTCTTATCAGTAACAATGTGAATTCCATGAAAGAAAAAACAGATAGCCTGTCTTCACTGGCTAGCAAAATAGGACTTGAAATTAACTGGTTTAAATAATAAAGGTAGACAGAGGTGTATGGTGTAGTTTTACAAAGTGGCAGAGGGAGTGAGTAAAGTGAGAAAAAAGAATAGAAAGTATGAGAATGTATAAATGAAAAACATACAACATCCGATATTTCGGCATGAGCCTTTTTTTCGAGGATTACATGCACAATGAGACAAAAACAAATAACTAAATGAAGAACTTATCTTAATATGGCTTCCTCCAGAAGCGGGAAACAGAGAAATGGGTGTCGAAATGCATAGGGACCACGCGGGCCACACAAAGGATAAGCCGATAAAGCCAATCATAAGGAAGAGGTGGAAAGAGAGGAGGAAAACAAGTGGTAGAAAGGGGGTGGGAAGGCAATAGAAACATGATAGCCGCTAGAGGAGAAGGTGCCACGATATATGGCTGATGCGGTTCCAAGATGACGAAAAAACGTGTTCTGTTGACGGAAGAAATCTAGCATTTTATGGTTTGTGAATCTAGCAGCGCGCAATTTCACAACTCCAGCGCAGGCGAGATATCGTGATCAAGAGTGCAGGCAAGGGCGGGATGTAGCCACGGTTACCAAAATGGGCCCCAGCTACGCGTGTCTGTTCATGGCAACTTCGAACACAAGGTTCTGCGAAACTTTAGAGGCCCATTTCCCGTCTTCTATAGACGCTACATAAATGACGGTTATGGGGTCACATCAGCGCCAGAGAAAGATCTTGACAACTTTATCAGTTTGTTAAGGAGTACAATCCTGTAATTTCTTTCACCTTTCATATCTCTGCTAGTTCCGCTAACTTTCTCGACATTGCCGTTACTATCGGCCCTTCCAGGCTTACTACTTCTGTCCACTATAAACCTACAGACTCTCACAACTATCTCTTGTACTCTTCCTCCCATCCCAGATCGTGTAAGGACTCTATTCCTTTTCCCCAGCTTCTTAGGTTGCCATGTTTGTGTACCGAGGATTTGGAATTCCAGGATCAATGCCATAAAATGCTAGATTTCTTCTGTCAACGCGGCTATCTAGAACATGTTATTTCGTCATCTTGGAACCGCATCAGCCATATATCGCGGCAACAAGCTCTCACTCCTAAACCGCACTGTAGCTCGGACAGAGTTAAACTGGTACTCACGCACCACCCTCATAGTTTGGCAGTTAAAAACATACTGTTTCGCCATTTACATCTCCTCCAGACCGAGCCTGATACACGTGAACTTTTTGAGGAACCGCCATTGGTGGCGTACAGACGGGACAAGAACCTCAGAGACCTTTTAATTCGTGGTCACCTTAAGACAAATGACACTTTTTTATGGTACCAGACGTCGCGGACGCCGTAGATGCAACACTTGTCTGTTTGTTGTCGCGGCTAGCCAGATCTCCTTCCCTAAGTCCACGTTATCAGTTCAGGAGTGTTTCATCTGCACTTCACTCAATGTTATTTATGCTATTATGAGCAAACGTTGTGGTATGAAGTACATAGGGTAGACTGGTTTACGCTTAGGAGATCGATTTCGCCAGCATCTTAATGACATTTCTAAGAGGGCCTGGACACCTGTGGCTAAACATTTTTGCCTTATCAACCACAGGGGAAAACAGGACATTTCTGTTAGTGCGATCCGCTCTTGTTCTGCTGATGTACGATCTCAGAGAGTTCTATAGCAGCGCCTTATTTTCCAGGCTGGCTGTCTCCACCCAGCTGGAATTAACAATGTCTTCACTGGCTAGCAAAATAGGACTTGAAATTAACTGGTTTAAATAATAAAGGTAGACAGAGGTGTATGGTGTAGTTTTACAAAGTGGCAGAGGGAGTGAGTAAAGTGAGAAAAAAGAATAGAAAGTATGAGAATGTATAAATGAAAAACATACAACATCCGATATTTCGGCATGAGCCTTTTTTTCGAGGATTACATGCACAATGAGACAAAAACAAATAACTAAATGAAGAACTTATCTTAATATGGCTTCCTCCAGAAGCGGGAAACAGAGAAATGGGTGTCGAAATGCATAGGGACCACGCGGGCCACACAAAGGATAAGCCGATAAAGCCAATCATAAGGAAGAGGTGGAAAGAGAGGAGGAAAACAAGTGGTAGAAAGGGGGTGGGAAGGCAATAGAAACATGATAGCCGCTAGAGGAGAAGGTGCCACGATATATGGCTGATGCGGTTCCAAGATGACGAAAAAACGTGTTCTGTTGACGGAAGAAATCTAGCATTTTATGGTTTGTGAATCTAGCAGCGCGCAATTTCACAACTCCAGCGCAGGCGAGATATCGTGATCAAGAGTGCAGGCAAGGGCGGGATGTAGCCACGGTTACCAAAATGGGCCCCAGCTACGCGTGTCTGTTCATGGCAACTTCGAACACAAGGTTCTGCGAAACTTTAGAGGCCCATTTCCCGTCTTCTATAGACGCTACATAAATGACGGTTATGGGGTCACATCAGCGCCAGAGAAAGATCTTGACAACTTTATCAGTTTGTTAAGGAGTACAATCCTGTAATTTCTTTCACCTTTCATATCTCTGCTAGTTCCGCTAACTTTCTCGACATTGCCGTTACTATCGGCCCTTCCAGGCTTACTACTTCTGTCCACTATAAACCTACAGACTCTCACAACTATCTCTTGTACTCTTCCTCCCATCCCAGATCGTGTAAGGACTCTATTCCTTTTCCCCAGCTTCTTAGGTTGCCATGTTTGTGTACCGAGGATTTGGAATTCCAGGATCAATGCCATAAAATGCTAGATTTCTTCTGTCAACGCGGCTATCTAGAACATGTTATTTCGTCATCTTGGAACCGCATCAGCCATATCGCGGCAACAAGCTCTCACTCCTAAACCGCACTGTAGCTCGGACAGAGTTAAACTGGTACTCACGCACCACCCTCATAGTTTGGCAGTTAAAAACATACTGTTTCGCCATTTACATCTCCTCCAGACCGAGCCTGATACACGTGAACTTTTTGAGGAACCGCCATTGGTGGCGTACAGACGGGACAAGAACCTCAGAGACCTTTTAATTCGTGGTCACCTTAAGACAAATGACACTTTTTTATGGTACCAGACGTCGCGGACGCCGTAGATGCAACACTTGTCTGTTTGTTGTCGCGGCTAGCCAGATCTCCTTCCCTAAGTCCACGTTATCAGTTCAGGAGTGTTTCATCTGCACTTCACTCAATGTTATTTATGCTATTATGAGCAAACGTTGTGGTATGAAGTACATAGGGTAGACTGGTTTACGCTTAGGAGATCGATTTCGCCAGCATCTTAATGACATTTCTAAGAGGGCCTGGACACCTGTGGCTAAACATTTTTGCCTTATCAACCACAGGGGAAAACAGGACATTTCTGTTAGTGCGATCCGCTCTTGTTCTGCTGATGTACGATCTCAGAGAGTTCTATAGCAGCGCCTTATTTTCCAGGCTGGCTGTCTCCACCCAGCTGGAATTAACAATGTCTTCAGCTTTCTGTAACTTCTTTAGTTTTCCAACCCCCCTCCCCATTTTTTTAAACTCTACTTTCTTTCTCCTAGCTACCCCTCCCTACTGCCACCCTCTTTTCTTCTCTGGCAATATATTGGTGTTATAGGGTCTTGTCCTATTCACCAGTTTCACATTTTCTCCCTGTAGGTGTTTATATTCTTCATTCATTATCTCTCTGCTTCCCCTCCCCCCCCCACCCGACACTTCCTCTAGCTGTTATCGTGTTTCTACTGCCCCTCACCTTCACCTCTAGCGGCTATCATGTTTCTACTGCCCCCCCCCACCCGACACCTTCTCCTCTAGCGGCTATCATGTTTCTACTGCCTTCCCCCCCCCCACCCGACACCTTCTCCTCTAGCGGCTATCATGTTTCTACTGCCTTCCCCCCCCCCCCCCCCACACGACACCTTCTCCTCAGGCGGCTATCATGTTTCTACTGCCTTCCCCCCACCCGACACCTTCTCCTCTAGCGGCTATCATGTTTCTACTGCCTTCCCCCCCCCCCACCCGACACCTTCTTCTCTAGCGGCTATCATGTTTCTACTGCCTTCCCCCCACCCGACACCTTCTCCTCTAGCGGCTATCATGTTTCTACTGCCTCCCCCACCCGACACCTTCTCCTCTAGCGGCTATCATGTTTCTACTGCCTTCCCACCCCCTCACCCGACACCTCCTCTAGCGGCTATCATGTTTCTACTGCCTTCCCCCCCCCCACCTTCCCCTCTAGCGGCTATCATGTTTCTACTGCTCCCCCCCCCCACCCGACACCTTCTCCTCTAGCGGCTATCATGTTTCTACTGCCTTCCCCCCCCCCACCCGACACCTTCTCTAGCGGCTATCATGTTTCTACTGCCTTCCCCCCACCCGACACCTTCCCATCTAGCGGCTATCATGTTTCTACTGCCTTCCCCCCCCACCCGACACCTCCTCTAGCGGCTATCATGTTTCTACTGCCTTCCCCCCACCCGACACCTTCCCCTCTAGCGGCTATCATGTTTCTACTGCCTTCCCCCCCCACCCGACACCTTCCCCTCTAGCGGCTATCATGTTTCTACTGCCTTCCCCCCCCCCCACGACACCTTCTCCTCTAGCGGCTATCATGTTTCTACTGCCTCCCCCCCCCCCCCACACGACACCTTCTCCTCTAGCGGCTATCATGTTTCTACTGCCCCCCCCCCCCCACGACACCTTCTCCTCTAGCGGCTATCATGTTTCTACTGCCTCCCCCCCCCCCCACACGACACCTTCTCCTCTAGCGGCTATCATGTTTCTACTGCCTCCCCCCCCACACGACACCTTCTCCTCTAGCGGCTATCATGTTTCTACTGCCTCCCCCCCCCCACACGACACCTTCTCCTCTAGCGGCTATCATGTTTCTACTGCCTCCCCCACCCACCCGACACCTTCTCCTCTAGCGGCTATCATGTTTCTACTGCCTCCCCCCCCACCCGACACCTTCCCCTCTAGCGGCTATCATGTTTCTACTGCCTTCCCCCCACCCACCCGACACCTTCCCCTCTAGCGGCTATCATGTTTCTACTGCCTTCCCCCCACCCACCCGACACCTTCCCCTCTAGCGGCTATCATGTTTCTACTGCCTTCCCCCCACCCACCCGACACCTTCCCCTCTAGCGGCTATCATGTTTCTACTGCCTCCCCCCCCACCCGACACCTTCCCCTCTAGTGGCTATCATGTTTCTACTGCCTCCCCCCCCCCACACGACACCTTCCCCTCTAGCGGCTATCATGTTTCTACTGCCTCCCCCCCCACACGACACCTTCTCCTCTAGCGGCTATCATATTTCTACTGCCTCCCCCCCCCCCCCCCACACGACACCTTCTCCTCTAGCGGCTATCATGTTTCTATTGCCTTCCCCCCCCCCACACGACACCTTCTCCTTTAGCGGCTATCATGTTTCTACTGCCTTCCCCCCACCCGACACCTTCCCCTCTAGCGGCTATCATGTTCTACTGCCTTCCCCCCCCCACCCGACACCTTCCCCTCTAGCGGCTATCATGTTTCTACTGCCTTCCCCCCACACGACACCTTCTCCTCTAGCGGCTATCATGTTTCTACTGCCCCCCCCCCCCCCACACGACACCTTCTCCTCTAGCGGCTATCATGTTTCTACTGCCTCCCACCCCCCACACGACACCTTCTCCTCTAGCGGCTATCATGTTTCTACTGCCTCCCCCCCCCCCCACACGACACCTTCTCCTCTAGCGGCTATCATGTTTCTACTGCCTCCCCCCCCACACGACACCTTCTCCTCTAGCGGCTATCATGTTTCTACTGCCTCCCCCCCCCCACACGACACCTTCTCCTCTAGCGGCTATCATGTTTCTACTGCCTCCCCCACCCACCCGACACCTTCTCCTCTAGCGGCTATCATGTTTCTACTGCCTCCCCCCCCACCCGACACCTTCCCCTCTAGCGGCTATCATGTTTCTACTGCCTTCCCCCCACCCACCCGACACCTTCCCCTCTAGCGGCTATCATGTTTCTACTGCCTTCCCCCCACCCACCCGACACCTTCCCCTCTAGCGGCTATCATGTTTCTACTGCCTTCCCCCCACCCACCCGACACCTTCCCCTCTAGCGGCTATCATGTTTCTACTGCCTCCCCCCCCACCCGACACCTTCCCCTCTAGTGGCTATCATGTTTCTACTGCCTCCCCCCCCCCACACGACACCTTCCCCTCTAGCGGCTATCATGTTTCTACTGCCTCCCCCCCCACACGACACCTTCTCCTCTAGCGGCTATCATATTTCTACTGCCTCCCCCCCCCCCCCCCACACGACACCTTCTCCTCTAGCGGCTATCATGTTTCTATTGCCTTCCCCCCCCCCACACGACACCTTCTCCTTTAGCGGCTATCATGTTTCTACTGCCTTCCCCCCACCCGACACCTTCTCCTCTAGCGGCTATCATGTTTCTACTGCCTTCCCCCCCCCAACACCTTCTCCTCTAGCGGCTATCATGTTCTACTGCCTTCCCCCCCCCCACACGACACCTTCTCCTCTAGCGGCTATCATGTTTCTACTGCCTTCCCCCCCCCCCCGACACCTTCTCCTCTAGCGGCTATCATGTTTCTACTGCCTTCCCCCCCCCCACCCGACACCTTCTCCTCTAGCGGCTATCATGTTTCTACTGCCTTCCCCCCACCCGACACCTTCTCCTCTAGCGGCTATCATGTTTCTACTGCCTTCCCCCCCCCAACACCTTCTCCTCTAGCGGCTATCATGTTCTACTGCCTTCCCCCCCCCCACACGACACCTTCTCCTCTAGCGGCTATCATGTTTCTACTGCCTTCCCCCCCCCCCCCCCGACACCTTCTCCTCTAGCGGCTATCATGTTTCTACTGCCTTCCCCCCCCCCCCCCCACCCGACACCTTCTCCTCTAGCGGCTATCATGTTTCTACTGCCTTCCCCCCCCCCACCCGACACCTTCTCCTCTAGCGGCTATCATGTTTCTGTTGCCTTCCCACCCCCTTTCTACCACTTGTTTTCATCCTCTTTCCACCTCTTCTTTATGATTGGCTTTATCGGCTTATCCTTGGTATGGCCCAAGTGGTCCCTATGCATCGTCTAATCGACACCCATTTCTCTGTTTCCTACTTCTGGAGGAAGCCATATTAAGATAAGTTCTTCGTCTAGTTATTTGTTTTTGTCTCGTTGTGCATGTAATCCTCGAAAAAGGCTCACGCCAAAATATCGGATGTTGTATGTTTTTCATTTATACATTCTCATACTTTATATTCTTTTTTTCTCACTTTACTCACTCCCTCTGCCACTTTGTAAAACTACACCATACACCTCTATCTAACCAAATGTAATATCCACCCTCATTTATGCATGCGAAAGCTGGAAAACAATTAAAGAAATAGACAAGAAATTAGACTCTTTGAAAACAAATGCCTAAGGAAAATACTCGGCATCAAGTGGAATGAATTCAAGAACAATGCAGAGATAAGACAGATGACTGAACAACAACCAGTCTCATGGGTGATCAGGATAAGGAGATGGACATATGTTGGTCATGTGATGAGAAGAAATGATCAGAGAATCCCAAAACAAACTGTCAAGTGGAACACAACAGGCCGAAGAAAAAGAGGCAGACCACGTGAAACTCTGAAAAGGACATTGTTAAGAGAGGCCAAATCAATAGGCATAAAATCCCTTGATGAGGTTGAAAGACTCGCCGAAGACAGGAAAAACTAGCGAACTACCTTGCGAGCCCTATGTGACGTTTAACAGCACAGGATGGATATAAGATATAAGAAGATAAAATGCTCTCAAGGGAGTGAAAGCGATGATAACTAAGAATGTGTAATTATGAGAAGGTATACCGTGTAACTGAGCAATTACTTTATCACTTTCTGCATTAAGCAGTGTGTTTATGTTCACAAAGTGAGCTTTTGATCTCTCGTACAGCAGCTTAAATTTTAAAAATTAACGGAACACAAAGAGAGACACCTTAATGAATTCATCAAATTCATACAAAAACCACATTTTGTTTTTAAAAAAACTGAATATTTATTTATAAAACTTTAAAAAATATAGACAAACACAGAAAGAGAAGGCTAAAATGGTGCAAATCTTGAATTTGGAGATGCATGACCAGAATGTTAGAAGAAAATTGAGTGAGGCCTGTTTTTGATACATTTATTTTTGAAGTTCCCAGATACCAATTAGTATTCACAGACTATTTTATTTATTTTAATTTACAATAATTAGTTTTCAGACATATGTGGTATTTCTAGGAACCAATGTGCCCTTAGTTTTCAAGGATTTGTGGTATTTCCAAGAACCAATGTGCCTTTAGTTTTAAAGGATCTGTGGTATCTCCAAGAACCAATGTGCCTTTAGTTTTCAAGGATTTGTGGTATTTCCAAGAACCAATGTGCCTTTAGTTTTAAAGGATCTGTGGTATCTCCAAGAACCAATGTGCCTTTAGTTTTCAAGGATTTGTGGTATTTCCAAGAACCAATGTGCCTTTAGTTTTAAAGGATCTGTGGTATCTCCAAGAACCAATGTGCCTTTAAAGGATCTGTGGTATTTCCAAGAACCAATATGCCTTTAGTTTTCAAGGATCTGTGGTATTTCCAAGAACCAATGTGCCTTTATAGTTTTAAAGGATCTGTGGTATTTCCAAGAACCAAAGTGCCTTTAGTTTTCAAGGATTTGTGGTATTTCCAAGAACCAATGTGCCTTTAGTTTTCAAGGATTTGTGGTATTTCCAAGAACCAATGTGCCTTTAGTTTTCAGAGATATGTGGTATTTCCAAGAACCAATGTGCCTTTAGTGGTATTCCAAGAACCAATGTGCCTTTAGTTTTAAAGGATCTGTGGTATTTCCAAGAACCAATGTGCCTTTAGTTTTCAGAGATATGTGGTATTTCCAAGAACCAATGTGCTTTTTGTTTTTAAGGATCTGTGTTTTCTCCAGGAAACAGCAGCTTGTAATGAAAATCATACATTTTTCAGATTTACAAGGTCATTTTGGCCAGATCATGATATGCTGCATCTAAGTTCTGATGTGACTGTTCACAATAAAGTACAAGCAATAAATGTATAATTTTTGTCAGCGTGTGATACTTTCACAAATACTGTAGATTTCATGACACAAATTATTGGCACTGGTTAATTGCTGTCCCACCTAAACCAAAATGAAATATTTAATTAACAGTGCCAGTTATCTACCAAACATCTATAAATAAATATTAACATCTGATGGAACTCTCCTCTTTTGGTGGGACAGAAATTTTTTTTAAAATTTACAGTAAAAAAAAAAAAAATTGAAATCACTGGAAGCCCACTGAACAAGGCAGGACTGTCTTAATGGTAACACTTGATACATCAACATGACAAGGACTGTGTTCAAGTACTTCAACTAATCAGGCACAAGTTGCTGATAACAGATTGTACAAATTGTTTAGTGTTACATAAACTGGTACAAAGAAAGCAAACTGAAGATGTAAACTGTATGAAAAAAAAAAGTAAGCAAAAAGTGTGAGCTTTACAAACAGCAGAATGTGGCCAGCACAAGAACAGACATTTTGTGTGGGTGTGTGTGTGTGGTTTGAACTGATAAGATGTTATTTATATCAAAAAGATGAAACGATTCTCACAGCATGCTTACTAACCACACACACACACACACACACTTACATGACTAAACACACTCATGTGACTAAAAACACTCTTACATACTGAACACACACATATGACCGAACACTTACATGACAAAACACATATAACCAAGCGAACACGTGACGAGACATACACAGAAACTAAGACTAACTTGTCATGTGCAAAGTAAAGACTTGTATATAATGATCATGCACACTGCAAACATACATAGAAAGTTAGTAGAACTAATAAAGATTATCAACAAAATGACCAGATTATTATAATCACAGCATTGTAACCAGTACTGCCAATGATAGAGCTCATCAAACATCACAGCAGCAACAAACTATCCACACAGATCACTATCACAGCAGCAACAAACTATCCACACAGATCACTATCATAGCAGCAACAAACTATCTGTACAGATCACTATCACAGCAGCAACAAACTATCCACACAGATTACTATCATAGCAGCAACAAACTATCCGTACAGATCACTATCACAGCAGCAACAAACTATCCACACAGATCACTATCACAGCAGCAACAAACTATCTGTACAGATCACTATCACAGCAGCAACAAACTATCTGTACAGATCACTATCACAGCAGCAACAAACTAGCCATGCAGAATCAAACAAACCACAACTAATGAATCAACTGATCATAACAAGTTGGCAGAACTGACCATACCACCCAGTAAACACTTGCCCTAAACCAGCCAAATTGATAAAAATCACAGCCAAATAATCCAAAGTTAGCTGGCATGACATTACCAAAGTTATCTTTAGCAGAAATATCTTTGAAATAATATCACATACACACAATAATAGGCACTCCGACACAAGCATAGAAAACATCTCTCAACATATAAAACGTAGAAAACATCTTTCAACCTATAAAGCATAGAAAACATCTCTCAACATATAAAGCATCTTTCATCATAGAAAACATCTCTCAACATATAAAACACAGAAAACATCTTTCAATATTCAAAGCATAGAAAACTCTCAACATATAAAACATATTTCCAAGAACCAATGTGCCTTTAGTTTTCAGAGATATGTGGTATTTCCAAGAACCAATGTGCCTTTAGTGGTATTCCAAGAACCAATGTGCCTTTAGTTTTAAAGGATCTGTGGTATTTCCAAGAACCAATGTGCCTTTAGTTTTCAGAGATATGTGGTATTTCCAAGAACCAATGTGCTTTTTGTTTTTAAGGATCTGTGTTTTCTCCAGGAAACAGCAGCTTGTAATGAAAATCATACATTTTTCAGATTTACAAGGTCATTTTGGCCAGATCATGATATGCTGCATCTAAGTTCTGATGTGACTGTTCACAATAAAGTACAAGCAATAAATGTATAATTTTTGTCAGCGTGTGATACTTTCACAAATACTGTAGATTTCATGACACAAATTATTGGCACTGGTTAATTGCTGTCCCACCTAAACCAAAATGAAATATTTAATTAACAGTGCCAGTTATCTACCAAACATCTATAAATAAATATTAACATCTGATGGAACTCTCCTCTTTTGGTGGGACAGAAATTTTTTTTAAAATTTACAGTAAAAAAAAAAAAAATTGAAATCACTGGAAGCCCACTGAACAAGGCAGGACTGTCTTAATGGTAACACTTGATACATCAACATGACAAGGACTGTGTTCAAGTACTTCAACTAATCAGGCACAAGTTGCTGATAACAGATTGTACAAATTGTTTAGTGTTACATAAACTGGTACAAAGAAAGCAAACTGAAGATGTAAACTGTATGAAAAAAAAAAGTAAGCAAAAAGTGTGAGCTTTACAAACAGCAGAATGTGGCCAGCACAAGAACAGACATTTTGTGTGGGTGTGTGTGTGTGGTTTGAACTGATAAGATGTTATTTATATCAAAAAGATGAAACGATTCTCACAGCATGCTTACTAACCACACACACACACACACACACTTACATGACTAAACACACTCATGTGACTAAAAACACTCTTACATACTGAACACACACATATGACCGAACACTTACATGACAAAACACATATAACCAAGCGAACACGTGACGAGACATACACAGAAACTAAGACTAACTTGTCATGTGCAAAGTAAAGACTTGTATATAATGATCATGCACACTGCAAACATACATAGAAAGTTAGTAGAACTAATAAAGATTATCAACAAAATGACCAGATTATTATAATCACAGCATTGTAACCAGTACTGCCAATGATAGAGCTCATCAAACATCACAGCAGCAACAAACTATCCACACAGATCACTATCACAGCAGCAACAAACTATCCACACAGATCACTATCATAGCAGCAACAAACTATCTGTACAGATCACTATCACAGCAGCAACAAACTATCCACACAGATTACTATCATAGCAGCAACAAACTATCCGTACAGATCACTATCACAGCAGCAACAAACTATCCACACAGATCACTATCACAGCAGCAACAAACTATCTGTACAGATCACTATCACAGCAGCAACAAACTATCTGTACAGATCACTATCACAGCAGCAACAAACTAGCCATGCAGAATCAAACAAACCACAACTAATGAATCAACTGATCATAACAAGTTGGCAGAACTGACCATACCACCCAGTAAACACTTGCCCTAAACCAGCCAAATTGATAAAAATCACAGCCAAATAATCCAAAGTTAGCTGGCATGACATTACCAAAGTTATCTTTAGCAGAAATATCTTTGAAATAATATCACATACACACAATAATAGGCACTCCGACACAAGCATAGAAAACATCTCTCAACATATAAAACGTAGAAAACATCTTTCAACCTATAAAGCATAGAAAACATCTCTCAACATATAAAGCATCTTTCATCATAGAAAACATCTCTCAACATATAAAACACAGAAAACATCTTTCAATATTCAAAGCATAGAAAACTCTCAACATATAAAACATATTTAAACATGAGTACAATCTAGTCTTATTCATTCCTGCTCCAACTTCTTAGGAAATGTGGCCCTGAGTTTTCTGCATCCAGTTCTGTGATGTCCTTGAAGCGTTATAGCTATCTGTGCCTGAGAGCAGGTTACAATGACCAGCTGGAAGTTTAGATGCAGGTTTTATGGCTGACTCAACCACAAGGTGGCCATGTTGAGTGTTGTGCTGTCAGACAAACTGAGGCAGCAACCACAAGGTGGCCATGTTGAGTGTTGTGCTGTCAGACAAACTGAGGCAGCAACCACAAGGTGGCCATGTTGAGTGTTGTGCTGTCAGACAAACTGAGGCAACATCCACAAGGTAGCCATGTTGAGTGTTGTGCTGTCAGACAAACTGAGGCAACATCTCAGGAGCACCAAAGTGGAGTGAGGTGAAGTCTTGACCAGTTCTAGCTCACTTCTCTGATAACATACTTAAAACCAGACAAACACTCGTAAGCTGTACCTCCATCTAAATATGCTTAAAACCAGACAAACACCCGTAAGCTGTACCTCCATCTAAATATGCTTAAAACCAGACAAACACTCATAAGCTGTACCTCCATCTAAATATGCCTAAAACCAGACAAACACTCATAAGCTGTACCACTATCTAAATATGCTTAAAACCAGACAAACACTCATAAGCTGTACCACTATCTAAATATGCTTAAAACCAGACAAACACTCATAAGCTGTACCACTATCTAAATATGCTTAAAACCAGACAAACACTCATAAGCTGTACCACTATCTAAATATGCTTAAAACCAGACAAACACTCATAAGCTGTACCACTATCTAAATATGCTTAAAACCAGACAAACACTCATAAGCTGTACCACTATCTAAATATGCTTAAAACCAGACAAACACTCATAAGCTGTACCTCCATCTAAATATGCTTAAAACCAGACAAACACTCATAAGCTGTACCTCCATCTAAATATGCTTAAAACCAGACAAACACTCATAAGCTGTACCTCCATCTAAATATGCCTAAAACCAGACAAACACTCATAAGCTGTACCTCCATCTAAATATGCCTAAAACCAGACAAACACTCATAAGCTGTACCTCCATCTAAATATGCTTAAAACCAGACAAACACTCATAAGCTGTACCTCCATCTAAATATGCCTAAAACCAGACAAACACTCATAAGCTGTACCACCATCTAAATATGCTTAAAACCAGACAAACACTCATAAGCTGTACCACCATCTAAATATGCTTAAAACCAGACAAACACTCACAAGCTGTACCACCATCTAAATATGCTTAAAACCAGACAAACACTCATAAGCTGTACCACCATCTAAATATGTCTAAAACCAGACAAACACTCACAAGCTGTACTGCTACCTCCACTATGAATGTTCTCAAATCCAATGCCATTGCTATTTATGCTATACATATTAAAATGTAGTAAACTTGGGAAACTGATAATTTTGTAGTATACAGACAAAACAGATAAATATTATCAAGTTTTAATGCTATATATATTAAAAAGGGTAATAGTAGTTCCATAGCAAATGCTGTAGGGGATGAAGGATCAGAGAGCATATTATACTGGTACACTAGTCAGTCCCCACTATCTATATTATACACACTAAATTCATGATTAGAAGAAAAAAAAACTATACACAATGAATCTTGATAAAAGTTTTACTGCTATCCAAACTGCACACACTAAAGTCCTGATGAAAATGTCATCTAATTTACAAAAGAGGATAATGTCTAATTAAACCTCCCGAAAAAAATGCCGTTTTGAAATGCTCTCTGCCTGGCTACACTTAATAAATGTTTTTAAATGCTACTTGCATAGCTGAAGTTTAATAAACATTTTGTTTGGTTTTAGCCTGATACAGAGATCAAAGTGATATGATGTGAAGTGATTTATACACCCTGGAAAACATCAAATATCAGGTTTAATTAATATAAACAGAAGTGAACTGTAGGAAATCAAATTTACAGAGCAAATACTGGCATAACTGTGTAACAAAGTAGAGTATAGGAATCTTCATGTCAACATTAAGGCATGTATCTACAGGGCAGATATAAGAAAGCAACATGGCACTGCATGCATACAGAAGGTGACAAATTCTGACTGGATTGTATAACAAAAAAAAAAACCATGGTAAATACTGTTTTCATCTCTGCTCTCTTGTGGAACAGGAAGTTAATGGAACATGTCATTCAAAATAAAAATCAACATTACAGGAAACACCACAAATACAAGAATCAACAATAAAAGAGAAAATTTGGTCAGAAGAAAAAAAATGTTAAAAATATTCAGAGAGTAACTTATATTTGTGCCCCACCTATAGTATCTCTACTGTATGGTGCAATCACAGGAAAAATTGGCAAACTACTTTACGAGCCCTATGTGACGTTTAACGGCACGGGAAGGATATAAGATATATATATAAGATGGTGCAATCACATATTACATAATATGGTTTGCCAACAGATGTATCTTTATTTTCTTGTTAACTATTTAAAACCATTTCAAAATGTGCATTTTATCATGGGGTAATGCGACTTTCTTGCAGATGGACTCAGGACATCATGGAAAGTCTGAATATGTCATAACCCAATTACTTAGTAATGTAAGAATCAACTTACAGCAGCAGTGGCATCAGAATATGCTCTCCCTATAGCTGTACAGCTGTAACAAATGTCAGAATGTCTTACCCTACAGCTTGTAGTATGTTGTAATATCTCATTCTACAGCTGTGATGATTGTCAGAATGTCTTGCCCTACAGTTTGTAGTGATGTAATATTTCACTCTACAGCTGTGATGATTGTCAGAATGTCTTACCCTACAGCTTGTAGTGACGTTGTAATATCTCATTCTACAGCTGTAATGATTGTCAGAATGTCTTACCCTACAGCTTGTAGTGATGTTGTAATATCTCATTCTACAGCTGTGATGATTGTCAGAATCTCTGATAACTATACATCTGCAACAATTCTATAATAACTCACTTTGTTGCTGTAGCAATGCTATATAACTCACTTTTTAGCTGTAGCAATGTATAATAACTCAGTGTATAGCCATCACTATACAGTAGAATGGACAGAAGTTGAAGAAGTCAACCAAGATAAGACTATTCAATTCAAATGTAATATCCACCCTCATTTATGCATGTGAAAACCGGAAAACAACTAAAGAAATAGACAATAAATTAGACTCTTTTGAAAACAAATGCCTAAGGAAAATACTCGGCATCAAGTGGAACAAATTCAAGAACAATGCAGAGATAAGACGCATGAGCGAACAACAACCAGTCACATGGGTGATCAGGAAAAGGAGATGAACATATGTTGGTCACGTGATGAGAAGAAACAGTCAGAGAATCCCAAAACAAGCTATCAAGTGGAGCAGAACAGGCCGAAGAAAAAGAGGCAGACCACAGGAAACTCTAAAGAGGACATCAATAAGAGGGGCCAAATCAATAAGTATAAAATCCCTTGATGAGGTTGAAAAGCTCGCTAAAAACAGGAAAAATTGGCAAACTACCTTGCGAGTCCTATATGACGTTTAACAGCACGGGAAGGATATAAGATATACGAAGATAACTGTTGCAATGCCATAACTTATTGTATAGTTGTTGCAATGCCATAATCCACTGTATTAACTGTAGCATTGTTATAATAACTCACTCTATAGCTGTAGCAATGCAATAATAGCTCACTCTAAAGCTGAAGTATAGTAAGAAGTTCTGGTGAAATCCTGCCTCCAGTTCTCATATTTACTGTCATGTAAAAATACAAATTTCTTTACTGTGATGATATATCAACATATCTTATAAATATTTTAGCAATGCATGATTATACAAACATGTAGGTCTCAGTAATGTAAGATTATATGAACCTGGAGGTTTCAGTAATGTAAGATTATATGAACCTGTTCATTCATTCATTCATTTGCATGTCCCTTGCAGAACTTTGCCTCCCTAACAGCACTCCTGTAGGCCTCTCGGTTGTGAGAAAGATGGCCTGCTGCTGATGCATCCATTTGCAGATCCTCAACAATGTCTTGCAGCCATCTTCACCTTGGTCTTCCTCTCTTCTTTTTCCCATTATGTACCCTTCCAAGACAGTTTTCTCTAGATTATCATGACGTTTAATGTGTCCAAAATGTTAAAGTTTTCTCTCTTTAATCCTCTTTACTAGCCAGCCTTCTTCAATATTAATTTTTTCTTGTAGTATGGATATATTTGTTCTTTTTTGTGTCCATGATATTTGAAGAACTCTTCTGTAGCATTTATATTCAAAGGCATTTATGTGTTTCTCCTGTTTTGTTAAGTGTCCAGGTCTCACAGGCATATGTTGCGATAGGAAAGATGCATGACTTTAAAAATCTTATTTTTTTAGTTCTGTCTGTTCCCCTCCACAGATTCTTTAATTGTTTTACCTTCTGAAGAGCGATAGATGTCATCCTTTTAATTTCCCTCATTGTATCTCCATTATTAGTTAGTAGTGATCCAAGATATTCAAAACTCTCCACCTCTTCCAGTTCTTCCTCATTGATACATATTTCAGCTGCCTTGTTTGTTTTGTCAGTTGTTATCAATTTAGTTTTCTTCGCATTAAAATAGAGGTTTAGCTCTTCACTATTCTTACAGACTGACATAATTAGTTTTTCCATTCCTTTTTGTGTTGTGGGCAGTAATACTGTGTCATCATCATATCTAATCTCTGGTATTTCATAACCTCCAATAAAACGTCTTCTCTAACATTCCTCATTATAATATGAACCTGTAGGTTTCAGTAATGTAAGATTATATGAACCTGTAGGTTTCAGTAATGTAAGATTATATGAACCTGTAGGTTTCAGTAATGTAAGATTATATGAACCTGTAGGTTTCAGTAATGTAAGATTAAATGAAACTGCAGGTTTCAGTATTGTAAGATTAAATGAACCTGCAGGTTTCAGTAATGTAAGATTAAATGAACCTGTAGGTCTCAGTAATGTAATATTACACTAATATGTAGGTCTCAGTATTGTAAGTAATGTCAGAAATGTTCATGCTATATCTGTAAATGATGTAAAAACATAACAACACTGCTATGTATGAAACAAAGATGCAAGAATGAATCCTCCTACAGCTGTTAATGATGTAAGAATGTACATTTTTAGTCAGTCATGTTAGAATATACCTCCTCTACAGCTGTCAGTTATGTTAGAATATAACTTCCATTCAGCTGTCAATGATGAAATATGGTATCATCCTTCTACTACTTTCAGTGATATGTCTTTCTTAGATGTGTCAGTGATGTAAGCATGTATTCTCCTGGTTACCAGTAATGTGAGAATGTATTCTCCTAGGTGTCAGTGATGTAAGAATGTATTCTCCTAGTTACCAGTGATGTAAGAATGTATTCTCCTGGTTACCAGTGATGTAAGAATGTATTCTCCTAGTTACCAGTGATGTAAGAATGTATTCTTCTAGTTACCAGTGATGTAAGAATGTATTCTCCTGGTTACCAGTGATGTAAGAATGAATTCTCCTGGTTACCAGTGATGTAAGATTGTATTCTCCTAGATGTCAGTGATGTAATAATGTATTCTACTAGTTACCAGTGATGTAAGAATGTATTCTCCTGGTTACCAGTGATGCTAAGAATGTATTCTCCTAGGTGTCAGTGATGTAAGAATATATTCTACTAGGAGAGGTCAGTGATGTAAGAATGTATTCTACTGTTACCAGTGATGTAAGAATGTATTCTCCTAAGTGTCAGTGATGTAAGAATGTATTCTCCGAGGTGTCAGTGATGTAAGAATGTATTCTAGTTGGAGAGGTCAGTGATGTAAGAATGTATTCTACTAGTTACTAGTGATGTAAGAATGTATTCTCCTAAGTGTCAATGATGTAAGAATGTATTCGTCTAGGTGTCAGTGATATAAGAATATATTCTACTAGGAGAGGTCAGTGATTAAGAATATATTCTACTAGGAGAGGTCAGTGATGTAAGAATATATTTTACTAGGAGAGGTCAGTGATGTAAGAATATATTCTACTAGGAGAGGTCAGTGATCTCTCTCTCTCTGAACCTTAAGTGCCCAGGGCACATGGGGCTTCCGCAAGGGTTTTCCACAAATGCCTGTCCTTCGCCTTTTTTTCTGCTCTTGCCCAGGTGAGCCCTCTATTGTTCAACATCCTCTCTGTTGTTCTTCTCCATGTCTCTTTTGGTCTACCCTTACTTCTGCTCCCCTGTGGTGTCCATCTTAGTGCTATTTTTGGTAGTGAGTTGTCAGTCATTCGGAGCACATGTTCCAACCATTGCCAGCGTCTTTCCTCAATAATTGTTGTCAGTGGTTTCATCTGCATTTCTGCTAATAAGATGTTATTTCTTATAGTGTTTGGCCAAAATATTTTTCTAATTCTTCGTAAACATTTAGTCTGGAAAGAATTCAACTTGTTTTCTATGGTTTTGGTGATTTTCCAGCATTCGCTTCCATAGAGTAGTACACTTAGAACATTACTCTTAAATATCCTGATTTTCATATTTATGCTTAGTTTTTTTGATTTCCATATATTCTGCAGCATTGCAAAAGCCTGGTTTGCTCTAGTAAGTCTGCTGTTGATGTCCTCTGTGCTGTCTCCATTTTCTACTACTCTGCTGCCAAGGTATACAAATTCGTTGACCTCCTCCACTAACTTGTTATCTACTCTGAGTACATTTCTGTTGTTCACATTTTGCTTCATTAACTTTGTCTTTCCTACGTTGATCTTTCCTACGTTGATCTTTAGTCCTATGGAGGTCAGTGATATAAGAATATATTCTACTAGGAGAGGTCAGTGATGTAAGAATATATTCTACTAGGAGAGGTCAGTGATGTAAGAATATATTCTACTAGGAGAGGTCAGTGATGTAAGAATATATTCTACTAGGAGAGGTCAGTGATGTAAGAATATATTCTCCTAGGAGAGGTCAGTGATGTAAGAATGTATTCTACTAGGAGAGGTCAGTGATGTAAGAATATATTCTCCTAGGAGAGGTCAGTGATGTAAGAATGTATTCTCCTACAGATGTTAGTTTTACAATGTATCTTTTGTCAAAATGTAACAAGGTTCAAATCACAACAGAAACATGTATTGAGATTTGTCCTTGACCTTGAAGTATCACTCTTCCCTAATCTCCTAGCTAAGGCCTTGGAGTGTCATGCTCTTTCCTAATCTCCTAGCTAAAAATTGAAATCATCCGCCTGCAGGGTGAGAGACACTAGATCACACTATACATATTGGTTTCTGTGTATTATGGGAAAACAAGACATTCCTGTTAACCAAACAAGTTCCATGCATACAGGACTGCACTGAAGTCATGCAGGGGAACATATACAAATAATGAAAACATAAACAGGGTAACAGATATAAATAATGAATACATAAATAGAGGAACAGATATAAATAATGAATACATAAGCAAGGGAATATGGGTATAAATAATGAATACATATGCAGAGGAACATGGATATAAATAATGAATGCCAACACAGGAGAACATGGGTATAAACAATGAATACATAAACAAGGGAGCATGGATATAAACAATGAATATATAAACAAGGGAGCATGGATATAAATAATGAATACATACACTGGGATACATTGATACAAACAATGAAAACATACACATATACACAACTGTCCTGTGATGGATATGTTAAAAATAGAGAAGAAAAAAAAAAGAAAAATTCTTGATGTACATGTATGCTCTAACGAGTGACCAAACAAAATAACATCTGGCTGTTCTGTTCAGGCAATTTTTTCACTTTCTGATGCTGGTACAAATGAAAGGACAATAAGAAATACACATCTTGCCCAAGTGTTGCATAATGGCAAGAGAAATCACACTGGCAATCCCATGCATGTCATCTTTCATAGCGGAGATGGCACAAGATGGTGATGATTAAAGTGTAAACATATGAAATATATCAAAACTCACACACATGACTACCACAGCCTGTTGCATAAACATGAACTTTTGTTCTGCTATTGACAACATAAATTATTTCATTACTGAAATATGACAGCTCCTGACATTTCATAAAAAAGATCAAATGCAGTACTTCAGTAACTTCAACATGCGGCACATGACACATAGAAAACAAGAAGGAGAGTTATGTACACAATAAATTGTAAAACAGCCATTTTCAGTGCTTTTAGTCTTTTCCAGAGGAATGCCCTTCTTTGATTCTTTGCTTCTAAACTTCATCCTGGTTATAAATGGTTGGATGTTCCAACAGTAAAATCTTCCCTAACCCAACATGCAACTACTGTCATACAATAAAAATGTTCTTATAATACCAACATCAAAAGTCAAACTTAAAAAAATATTACTTAATTGCTTTAACAACAAAAAATCTCTCTTGTCCAGCAAGGCTGAAGCTTGTCTGCTCAAGGAAAGCATGTTTTCTGTTCTGCTTTGTTGCTCACAACGAAGGTGGCTGCCATCAGTCTTCTTCAAATCTCCTCATAAATTTCTGCAACATGAAATAAAACATGTCCGTTTTCTGACACCAACAATACTTTAATTTAACCTCCCGAACCTGAACTCCCACAAATATTGGGATGTATAAAAAAGGAAAAAGTACGAGCAGCTTTATTACTTAACAATTACAAAGTTGTGATGTTTCGGCGTGAGCCTTAATCATACAAAAACATACAGGACGAAGAAATAGAGAGAGGAGATAAAGTATAGATTCACATGAATACTATTAAAAAAAAAAAATTTTTTTTTAAAAAGAGTACTTAGCCGTAAATTGTAAGGTGTGACTTGTCCGGCGGTGTGTGTCAGGAATGGATTTAGTAGAACGTGGAGACTGTTTAAATAGAGACCTGTGATATGTGGTCGGTGGGCTGTAACTGGGGGTGGTGGATGGGGAACCAGGGAGGGGAGAGAGAGTGATACAATATTGACCTAGCTAGGAGAAGTTGAAACAGATGATTGGGGAAGAGGGGTTGCAGAGTGATGCTGTGAGGAAGTTTGAAAAGTAAGAAGGGGTGGACTTTGTGGAGAGGTACTGTAATGATTGAAGAGAATGCTACATGTAGCTAAACAGTGAGTTTAACCCATGTGGCTCCAGCCACAAATATCCCACAAATATTGGGATGGACAAACCCACCCCACCTCCCAAAATCCTGCTGCAGGGCGATCATCTCAGCTCTCCAGAGTCTGCAGCAAGATCTGCCTATGTGGCTGTGTTGTTAGTGGTCAAGTGACAGCCTGCACTGCAACTAAGGTGGCAGCATTTTCAACATGCCGTTCTGGTCCCAACTGCAAACATACTCAGTGCAGCTCCCCTGGGAACAACTGTGTTAAGAGCACACTTATCTTAACATAGTGTTTGTGAGACAGGGAACATAGATCTGTTTGCTTAAAAACTCTGACCTACCTCTGTAGCCCAGAAACTTGTAGCAATCAACACTAATTGTAATTGTTATTTTTGCAAAATGTAATGTCAGGTTGGTGGACAGATGGGGACATGGAGATCTCTGGCGGGGATGAGGGAAATCTGGTGTGAGACCAATGAATCCAGGACGTGACAAGCCTATGGGTCTTTACAACAATGGCTATCAGAATGATGTAAACAAAACAGAGCCAGCAGACTATGGGTGGCGGGGAATGGATATCGTTGAAGCACTCATCAGATTCCTCATCTCAAAGTCAGAGTGTCTTTGTGGAACTGTCTCAAACCATCTGACATGGAGAAGGGGCTTAAGTACAGCCACCAGGGGCTGGAAAGCAAAGTTTTGGCCAGGCCAGCCACACTGTCTTCATGGCAGTCCGAGCAAGACCACAGTCTGCCCTAGCAAGGAAAGGTGCTGAAGTCGGAGTTACCCAGCCAAAAGGCGCATCGCAAAAATCAGGGTAACACGCATTATCGCTAATGAAATGTCTCTATCTGCAGTTTTCAAACATGGTGCTCGCCCTGTGAAGACTAACCAGGCAGGTGCAGTGCCGGGCCCCCTGCCTCGAAAGGGTCCACCCAATGCTACTGGAGGTCCTCTCAGTTCGTCTTGTGGAGTCAGGAGACATGAGAGTAGAGCTACTGGCCAAAAAATACAACAGAAGAAAATAGCCAAAAAGCAAGAACTTAAAATAATGCAGTGGAATGCTGAGGGTGTCAGCAGTGTTAGAGATGGCTATAGCAAAAAGGTGGAACTAGAGAACATACTTTTTGCAGAGCAGGTAAGTATATGCTGCATACAGGAGACACACCTAACCAAAGATGCCGCCTTTAAAATCAGAGGCTACCAGTGCTTTAGATCAGACCGACAGGACAGAAGAAAAGGAGGAGTACTCACACTTGTTAAGAATAACATCAGCGCATGTCAGGTGGGAGTGTACATGGAAGGAGCCGAATACCAGATGATCCATCTAAAAAGTAGTAATACAGATTTCCACCTCCTTAACTATTACTGTCCTAATGACCGCCCACTTGCTTTAGGAACAATCCCACACAAAGAGAGACTGATGGTCTGTGGTGATTTTAACAGTCATTCCCAGAGCTGGGGCTATGACCACATAGACAAGAGAGGAGAGGAAGTTGAGAGCTGGCAGGATGATAATGGACTTCTCCTGATCAACCAGCCAATGGATGCCCCAACATTTTACTCAAGGGCGTGGCATACAAAATCAACACCAGATCTGGCATTCCACTCTCCAGATCTGAAGTGGAACATTACACGTGAAGTTGGAAAACAACTTGGAGGTAGCGACCATCGACCAGTCTTCCTAACAATAGAAAATGAACTCCTTAACACCAGTAACCCTCTCCCCAGATGGAACTATAAAAAAGCAAACTGGACAATGTACAGACATCGTACAGGTACCTGGTGGGACAGCTGTCCATAGAAGGTAAGGATATTAACAGCATAGTGAAGGAATTCAATGCTTGTATCCTTCAGGCCGCTCGTGAAACCATTCCCAGAGGAGCTCGCAGGGACTATAAACCATACTGGTCTAGTGAGCTGGGAAAACTCCATGATGACGTGGAAGCAGCTCGAAAGCAAGCAGAAAATAGACCATGCCAAGAACACCACAATAATTACCAACATTCTAAGGCCAAATTTCAGAGAGCAAAGCTGCAAGCCAGACGGGAAAGTTGGAGAGAGAAAACAGAGTCCCTAAACTTTGAAAAGGATGGAAGGAAACTGTGGAAACTAATCAAACAGTTAAATGATGAGAGTACTGGAAGAAGTACAAAGGTTACACTAATAGAGGATGGGAAAACTCTTACAGGTAAGCAGGTAGCAGATCACTTTGCTCGCATTTTTGCACAGGACTGCAACATTGATATCCATCCAGAGAAGGAGCGTACAGTGCGCATCGAGCCACAGAAAGAGGAGGAACAAGTCAGAAAAGTGGAGGTCATGGATGCACCAATCACATGCAGTGAGTTAGACCTAGCAGTTAGTAAACTGAAACCAAGGAAATCACCAGGACCAGATGGAGTGTCCAATGAAATGATCAAGAACCTGGGAATGGCAGCAATGGGAAAGCTGTTGGATATTTTCAATATGTGCTGGAGCACAGGTAAGTTACCTCAAATATGGAAGGAAGCAAGCATGGTACCACTGCTAAAACCAGGGAAAAACAGTGATACTGCCTCCAGCTACAGGCCAATCAGTCTCACTAGCTGCCTATGCAAAACGATGGAACGCATCATTGACCTGAGGCTAAAATGGTACCTAGAAAGTGAAAACCTTCTCGTTCCACAACAAGCAGGATTTAGGCAGTACTACAGTACAGAAGATCAAGTGACCTATCTCTCTCAAGAGATTGAGGATGCATTCCAAGAGAAAAACCTTGTACTAGCAGCGTGGATAGACCTGAAGAAAGCCTTTGATAAAGTATGGATAAAAGGTCTGCTGTGGAAACTAAGAAACTGCAATGTGAATGGAAGACTGTACAACTGGATAAAGTCCTATTTACACAATAGAAGAGCTAGAGTAGTAATGGATGGACACAACAGCCAGAAAGTACTTCTGCGACACGGTGTACCACAAGGAGGAGTCCTTTCGCCTACACTATTCCTTGTATTCATTAATGACCTGGTCAAGGAACTTCCCTATGGAATCAAAGCAGCACTGTATGCAGATGATCTGGTCATGTGGTGTACAGATGAATATGCAACAGTTGCTACACAGAGACTTCAAAGAGCAGCAGACATCTTGACATCATGGACAAACAAATGGTGTGTAAGTATCAACACAGAGAAATCAAGTACTACTCTGTTCACCCTCTCATCTAAACAGAAAGCAGGTAAGATCTTTGTAAATGAAATACCCTTAAGGATGGACAACCAACCCACTTACTTAGGAGTGACTCTTGACTCAAAACTGACCTGGAAGCAACACATCAACAGTGCAGAAGCAAAAGCCAGAAGAAAACTAGCCATATTAAGAAAATTGAGTGGAACCACATGGGGAGCTAGTGAAAGAATCCTGAAGAATGTATATCAGCAAAGTATTCTACCACATTTAGAATATGGCTCAACATCTTGGTGCACAGCATCAAACACTACGCTGCATAATCTAGACAAGGTTCAAAATCAGTCACTACGGATTATCACAGGTGCCATGAGGTCCACACCAATAGTAGAAATGCAGAAAATAGTTGGTGTTCAAGCGCTAAAGGAACGTAGAGACACAAAGGTCATGACCATGGGAGAAAAATTCCTTTGCTCTGTAAGCCATCCCCTGAAGGAGAGATTCAATAACTTGGCATTAGGACGGCTTAAAAGAAGCAGCTTCATTCATCAGGCCAAGCGTATGCGTAAGCTGATACCTGACCTTCCAACTGTAGTCGCTCCATTATCATCTGTACCAGAGCATACACCATGGAAAGAAGCAGATTATACACAGATAACTATTCAGACTGAAGTGAAAGGTGTGCAGAATGGTGAGATGCAGAGCAGTCTTGTAAGATCAACAGCCACACTTAGTGTTCTAGATGACAAATATCCATGTGACACCTGGATACGTGTGTATACAGATGGATCTGCACATAATGCCATAAAGAATGGAGGGGCAGGAGCATATATTGAATATCCAAACAACACCATTGACAAGATTTCCATACCCACTGGTAAATATTGCAACAACTTTGATGCAGAAGTTAGGGCAATTATTGCTGCAGTTGAAAAACTATCAGACTCCAGAATTGATACATGTCCTGTAGTAATTCTCACAGATGCAAGATCAGTACTGGAGGCTCTTCAGTCCAACAAACTACCAGACCTTAAGGATGCCTTGTCAAAAATTGGCTTACAACAGTCACCTTGCAGTGGATTCCCTCCCACTGTGGGATACCAGGCAATGAGAAAGCTGACCACCTGGCCAAAGAGGGCACTGAAATGGAGCAACCAGACATATCAATCACGTATAATCAGAAGAAAAGCATGATAAAAACCTACAGGAAGCCACAAACACCACCACATGATGACTATCACATGCTAAACAGAAAGGAACAAGTCACCATCTTCCGTCTCCGAACAGGACACAGCCGACTCCGAAGTCATATGTATACAAAGTTTAAGGTTGGTACTACTAATCTATGTACATGTGCCCAGGTGCCCCAAACTGTGGAACATATCCTCCAGAACTGCATCAACTACGAGTTGTGTGTATAATAAGAATCATTTGGTCTGAGGTTTCTCTCTCTCTCTCTGTGAATGTGTGTCTCCATCTCTCTCTCTCTCTCTCTTTCTCTGTGTGTGTGTGTGTGTGCGCACGCGTGTGTGCGTGCGTGCGTGCGTGGGAGAGAGAGAGAGTATCAGAATAGGCCAAGCAAAGAATGCAGGTCAGAGAATGAGAAACATATCAGCTAACACATCTTTATCAATGAATGTTAGAAAACGAGTCCTAAAATGCTATATTGAACCTATCTTGTTATATGGAAGTGAATCATGGACAATAGGCAAGTCTGCACAAAAATCATTGGAAGCAGCAGCAATGTGGTTTATTATAAGAATGTTGCGAATCCCCTGGACAGCAAAAATAACTAATGAAGAATGTATGAGAAGAGCTGGAGAGATAAAAAACCTTGTCAAAAAGATAAGAGAGAGACAATGTACTTTCATAGGACATGCAATGAGAAGAGGGGGCACTGAAAATATTATAACAGGAAAAATAAAAGGAAGAAGATCAAGAGGAAGACCAAGAGAAATGATACTGGACAGTCTGACGGGATGGTGTGAGAGGAGATCACCAACTGAACTGGCCTGCATGAAGGATCGGGTACTCTGGAGAAGCATAATAGCCAACGCCAGTCGGCACGGCACCTGATGATGATGATGATGTGTGAGTATCAGGATATAAATCATGGCGCAAGTTTGTACTGTCACCTTATCTATTCTCATTATACAGGAAACCATCAATGAGAAGAAAAATTTGAAAGGAACTGATATCAATAACCAGAGTTATGAGGACAAGACTGTGAAAACAATCTGGATAAATTCATGAACAAGATTACTGAAGAAAGCAATAAAAGAGGCTCAGAGCTAAACATCAACAAGATGGAAACAATGACAATATCAAAAAGAATAAACATACCAAAGTGCTACATCCTTTCACAAGAGAAGACACTTAGACAAGTAAATAAATTCACTAACCTCAGAACAACAAGAACAGATGATGGCAAAAGCAGCTTTTTATGACATGGGGAAGATAATAACAAATAAGAAAATGTTCCTAAAAGCAAGGAAAAGAGTAATACAGTGCTATATAGAACCAATATTGTTATATGCTTGTAAAACTTGGACAGTCACAAAAAGATGAGAAAGAAACTGGAGGCAACAGAGATGTGGTTTTGGAGAAAGATGCAACAAAAAACTTGGACAGTCAGAAAAATCAACAAGGAGTTTCAGAACAATAAACGCTAGAAGTTTCAGAACAATAAATGCTAGAAGTTTCAGAACCATAAATGCTAGAAGTTTCAGAACAATAAATGCTAGAAGTTTCAGAACAATAAACGCTAGAAGTTTCAGAACAATAAACGCTAGAAGTTTCCGAACAATAAATGCTAGAAGTTTCAGAACAATAAATGCTAGAAGTTTCAGAACAATAAATGCTAGAAGTTTCAGAACAATAAATGCTAGAAGTTTCAGAACAATAAACGCTAGTTACAATTATTAGAACAAAAAAGACAGTGGAAATTTCTTGGACATGTCATGAGAAGACAGAGAGCTCGGTACTGACTCGGGGAAGAAGGAAGACGGGGAGGTCAAGGGACCTCCTGGACTAACCAAGTGCCACGGAAAAAGACAAGAATTTTAACTGATGGAAAACTCCAAGGGCCAACTGCCAAAGCTATCCAGCAAGGCACATATACATATGTTTGTTTGTGTGTGTATATGTGTTTGTGTGTGTATATGTGTATGTGCATATATATATATGCATGTGTGTGTAAATGTGTGTGTATATATGTAGGTGTATATATGTGTGTGTGTATATATATATGTGTGTGTGTATATATATCTGTATGCGTGTGTATATCTGTGTGTATAAATATATAAAATCACATGCTTGAGAATAAAAACACATGCTAACATACAACTTATTCTTTACCCTGACAAAAGCAACACATGCTAACATACAACTTATTCTTTACCCTGACAAAAGCAACCCATGCTAACATACAACTTATTCTTTACCCTGACAAAAGCAACACATGCTAACATACAACTGATACACTTCTTATTCCTTCTTCTGAACACTTCTTCTAACACAGAAAGACTGTAGCATTATGACAGGATGTGTTGGTTCATTTTTTTAAAGTATTTGTTAGTCTTGATAGCAAAGAGTAAACTGCTGGACATAGTTGTAACAGAAAGTGAGAACAGGGGACTTAACTTTGAACAAGAAGAAAACAGAAGTTCTGGTCATCTCAAAGAAAAAACTGATTCCTGAATGTAAAACAACAGTAAATGACACAAACAGGTGGACAAGCTTAGATATTTGGGGACACTACAGACCTCAGATGGAAGATGCCTAACTGAGATAAAGAGCAGAATAAAGCAAGGCAAAATAAAGAAAATAAAGAGCAGAATAAAGCAAGGCAAAATAAAGAAAATAAAGAGCAGAATAAAGCAAGGCAAAATAAAGAAAATAAAGAGCAGAATAAAGCAAGGCAAAATAAAGAAAATAAAGAGCAGAATAAAGCAAGGCAAAATAAAGAAAATAAAGAGCAGAATAAAGCAAGGCAAAATAAAGAAAATAAAGAGCAGAATAAAGCAAGGCAAAATAAAGAAAATAAAGAGCAGAATAAAGCAAGGCAAAATAAAGAAAATAAAGAGCAGAATAAAGCAAGGCAAAAAAAGAAAATAAAGAGCAGAATAAGCAAGGCAAAATAAGAAAATAAAGAGCAGAATAAAGCAAGGCAAAATAAAGAAAATAAAGAGCAGAATAAAGCAAGGCAAAATAAGAAAATAAAGAGCAGAATAAAGCAAGGCAAAATAAAGAAAATAAAGAGCATTCTGAGAGGGGCTGGAGAGACGAGACAAACTTTCCTGTCTGGAAAGGCAGCAGAGAGACAGATTTATTTAGTGTCCGGAAAGGCAGCAGATAGACAGATTTATTTAGTGTCCGGAAAGGCAGCAGATAGATAGATTTATTTAGTGTCCGGAAAGGCAGCAGATAGACAGATTTATTTAGTGTCTGGAAAGGCAGTAGACAGACAGATTTATTTAGTGTCTGGAAAGGCAGTAGACAGACAGATTTATTTAGTGTCTGGAAAGGCAGTAGACAGACAGATTTATTTAGTGTCTGGAAAGGCAGTAGACAGACAGATTTATTTAGTGTCTGGAAAGGCAGCAGATAGATAGATTTATTTAGTGTCTGGAAAGGCAGCAGATAGATAGATTTATTTAGTGTCTGGAAAGGCAGCAGATAGATAGATTTATTTAGTGTCTGGAAAGGCAGCAGATAGATAGATTTATTTAGTGTCTGGAAAGGCAGCAGATAGATAGATTTATTTAGTGTCTGGAAAGGCAGCAGATAGATAGATTTATTTAGTGTCTGGAAAGGCAGCAGATAGATAGATTTATTTAGTGTCTGGAAAGGCAGTAGACAGACAGATTTATTTAGTGTCTGGAAAGGCAGCAGATAGATAGATTTATTTAGTGTCTGGAAAGGCAGTAGACAGACAGATTTACTTAGTGTCCAGAAAGCCAGCAGATAGATAGATTTATTTAGTGTCTGGAAAGGCAGCAGACAGATTTATTTAGTGTTTTACATACTTCATCCCTGACACTACAAAGTGTCCCTCAACATGCCAAGAACTGCACTGGACACACAACATAATTCTGCATTTATTTTCTCATCAGATAATTTATACGAGATCCTTAAACAAATGTGAAATAATTACTTCGCAAATCAAAGCCTGCGATTTCTGTTCCCAATGAACTTTCTGTCTGTATGTAAAGAGCTGATGTGCAAAATTAAACACAATGAGGATTATCTTCAACTGTCACTCACTGTACAATTTCAAACTCTAGTTGGAGAGCAGACAAAACAGCTTAAATATGTATTATATGATCTTACCGCCATCATCATGTAGTTCGGACACACCGTCCTCATGTGCAACATCGCTATACAGCTCATCACCATCATCATCACTGAACAGATTAGTACAGGTTAGGACACCAAAGTTTTTTTGTTGCACAATACCACAAATACTAGAGTATATGTTCCAATAATTACATGATTATTTCACTAACCAACAGAGGATGCTGACCACAAACATTCCACGCACTAGAACATTAATTCATCCAATCACCATGTGATATTTAGACACTGACATATGCATTATAATAATTATATGGTTAATTCACCAAAACACTACTGAATATAGACATATATATTCCTAAAATTAGATGATTAACTTACCTGACCATTATTTGATATAACTGCATACACTCCTAAATAAGGAAATAAAGAAGGAAGAAGATCAAGAGGAAGACCAAGAGAAATGATACTGGACAGTCTGACGGGTTGGTGTGAGAGGAGATCACCAACTGAACTGATGGCCTGCATGAAGGATCGGGTACTCTGGAGAAGCATAATAGCCAACGCCAGTCGGCACGGCACCTGATGACGATGACTCCTAAATTCAAATTATAAATTCATCTAACCATTACTTGATGCAGTTTTCCTAAAATTAGATGATTAATCCACTCAACCAGATATCAGTGCAAACATTCCAAAAATTAGATGATTAATACACTCAACCAGATATCAGTGCAAACATTCTAAAAATTAGATGATTAATCCATTCAACCAGATATCAGTGCAAACATTCCAAAAATTAGATGATTAATCAACCCAACCAATAACTGATAGCAATATGTACATATAAAAATTAGATGATTAATCCCCTGAACCACTACTTGATCCTAGTTACAGAAAGTATTTATCTCAGATGACAAATAAGATCTGTAATGTAATGACATGACAGAAAGTATTTATCATCTCAGATGACAAATAAGACCTGTAATGTAATGACATGACAGAAAGTATTTATTATCTCAGATGACAAATAAAATCTGTAATGTAATGACATGACAGAAAGTATTTGTTATTTCAGATGACAAATAAAATCTGTAATGTAATGACATGACAGAAAGTATTTATTATCTCAGATGAGATGACAGAAAATATACACACTTACTCTTCTTTCCTTTGGTTAGATCCTTTTGCCAGGTTGGCCATTGCCTGCAGAGACAGAGACAAACTCACACAAAGTCCAAACAATTGCTTGTATTTGTTGTCAGTACATAAAATGCAGCAAAATGTTAACAACTACCATATACTAACAAGGTAAAAAGGTAAAATTCCTGCTTCCATACTAATAAGGCATGTTGGGAATGCAGTGTTGGGCCTGTACTTCCACAACTTTCCACGCATGAAAATGTGATGTGGTCAGTATCACACCTGGCCACCCTTACCTTGCCAGATTTCTATGTAGGACTAAATATTTTATTTACCTAATGTAGAAAACACAGGCACAGATCAGTAAAAACTGATGTACCAGGGAAATCCAGTATAACCTTTTTTTCTTCTAGTGAAAAATGGGCAGTCTGTCCATAAATGACCAAAACTACAGGGCCCAATTATAGATTAGTGGGAGTCATTGTTAACAGGAAACCAAGAGAAACAACTGTTACAGCCTGTCACAGATCTGCTGTGCTGTCTACTGACAGCTTGTTCACAATCACTTGATTTTTCTACAAGTTTGTTCGGTTTGTGTGCTCAAGATCAGAAGCAAAATCTCTCAATAACATTGAAGTAACTGATAAATGTGCTATGTATCACTGGAACAACTGATAACTGTGTAATGCATCACTGGAATAATTGATAGCTAGGTCATGTATCACTGATATATCTGCTATGTATCTCTTAGATAACTGACAGGTGTGTTGTATACCTCTCAGACAAAATCATATGATCCTTATCTTACATGTAATTGATATATGTGACATGTATCTCTAAGACAAATGATATATATGTCAAATATTCCTCATATGATATATGTGACATGTATCTCTAAGATAAATTATATATATATCAAATATCCCACATATAATTGATATCTGTGACATGTATCTCTAAGATAAATGATACACATGTCAAATATTCCTCATATAATTGATATCTGTGATATGTATCTCCAAGATTAAATGATACATGTCATTTATTCCCCATATAATTGATACATGTGACATGTCTCCCTCAAATTACTGACACAAAGTGTCATATATCTCTCACATAAATGATAAGTGCTCTCTCAGAAGTATTATATGTCTTGTAAAAAAAATGATAGATGTGATAAATATGTCTGTGATAGCTGACAGATGTCTTACTATTACTGTGATAACTGATATATGTGATATGCATCATTGTGATGCCTTGTATGTGTGATATGTATCATTGGGACATCTGATGTATGTGATATAGTTCACTGATCTACCAGATTAGAAAGCACTGCTTAACCAACAACCTTTGCATTGGAACACAGCTCTCTCTCAACCATACCACCCCTGCCACAAAACATATTAGGCATGCTACGCTAAAACAAACTGGTAACTCTATAATGCCCCAGGATGGAGAAGAAGCAGGTGACCTCAAAGAAAACTTCTAATGTAAATCTGAAGAACATCGAAGAAATTCTTCAAACAGGAATAAAAGTTCTAATACTGACCGATCTAATTATAGCTGGATCAACTTCGATCACGCTGCTGTCGGCATACCCCACTGTGGGAAAAAAAAAAAACAAGAAAACAAGTGATGTATGTTCTTTCAAATTTTGATGAAAAAACATGATTTCAAGCCAGCAACGCAGGCTGTATGAGTTTTTTTGCTACATGCTACTAAAAATTGAGCTACAACTGTAAGCTAAACTGACAGTGCTAGAAAGAAAAGAATAGGTTATTTAGTAACAGGAAGGTGGTTCAAGTACAAATGACAAAAAAATCACTATCAAGTCTAGGGGAAGTTTGATGAACTCATTAATTTCATAAAGTCTAAGATAATTCTGATGAACTCATTTCCATTTCATCAAGTTTAGAGCAAAATTTGATGAACTCATTAATTTCATCAAGGCTAGGGCCAAGTTTGATGAACTCTTTAACTTCATCAAGTCCAGGGTCAAGCTCAACAAAGTCATTAATTTCATCAACTTGTTTCATGAATAAATCAGATTTATTTCTAAATTTGAGATGCTTCTGCAATTTCCTTAATACCATAAATATGTTAGCACCAAAAGTCTGCTACATGTCAGCTGCAAGAACTAAGTTCGCAGTTACACAGACCTACACTACAGCAACAACAAAAGACACATAAATATACTTCCACCACCCATTAATAAGTACATCCTGACAAGCACTCACTATTAGTCTCAGTCTTGATGAGCCACTTGTTGGGAGGGTTATTATCAAGCCGAACAATTGTCACAACCTGACCCGCCTTGAGTGACAGGCCACCTAGTAAACCACCCTTCACGTCCTGTTTAATGATGCCCTCACCAACGTTGGTCTCCTCTCCGGTTAACTGTTCTCAAGATGACAGGAAGAAATACACTTGTATAGTTCATTTGTATGAAGACTGAATCTCAGAAAATAACATTCACACTTATATCAACAAATGTAATCCCTGACTTCAACAACACACCAACAAATGTAATGACTGTATTCAGTACATGAACAAGTGTAATGCCTGTTTTCAGCAATACACACAGAAATATAACAATTGAATATCTACTTTACTGGAGAAGATGGCTGCTTCCACTTCATGATGGACTCACGTGTCATCACCAGCAACAGTTCAAAATACTTGGATCTTCTTCACAACATTTCAGGAACTGGGTTGTAATTTCCATGAGCTGTTGCCTGTGCAGATCAGTTAGCTGTCTGGGTACCCATCTTGTACAAACTTTACAGTACCTAAGTCATCATGTACTATGGTATGTGTGAATCCATAGCCGATATTCAAATGTGCAGCAACTGCAGACAATGTAATCCACCGGTCTTCTCCGATCATTGAGTCTGTCACAATGTGAACCTATGTGCATGATGTCGATGGCCCACCAGACTAAGCTTCATCAGTTACATCTTTCTTCCCACCTTAAATCTTTCTACCCATTCATAAACTTTTTCTTGAGTCCTGCTCTCTTCTCTTGTGTGCTGAGTCAACATCCTACAGAGAATTTCAGCGGGCTTCACTCCCTCTACCCAAAGTAATCTCATTACAGAGTGTTGCTCAATAAAAGCACATTCCTGCTGCACAGCATTTATGCTTATTTGGCTTTGCCTAGATTAAGGGCAGGCTGCTGCATTGTGCATGTTGGAACTACCCATCAGCCATTGCAAACTTGTTATATTGTGTCAGATACTATTCACTGTGGCTACTGCATAATTTTCAACCTGTCTTTATTTTTGTACCTGTCTTTGAGGAACAAATTCTCAATAAATCATGCCCTTGCCCTTTATTTAAAAAATAAACAAAAAAAAAAGAACACAACAATGAGCACGGTTTTTGCCATACTTCAGACTTGCTATGTTTTTTTTTTCCATCGCAGTGACTGCCGTTTTGTTTTTCTGAATCACAGCCATAAACAAATTTCAGCGTCCACGATGATCCTAGAGATGAAAGTTCAAAGAAAGATCAAGGTCACGTCAAGATGGCACTGCTTCCGGCGTCGCAACATGATGGATGATCAGGTTTTTCATGGGGATCTGATGGCAGACTCCACAACCCACTCCAACCTTGTGAGAAAGCTGCCCAGCAATGGCCTCATGGATGAGTTCACATATTTCCTGGCACTCTGCTGGTGGCTGGGTTGCCCTCACTCATCATCTTGAACAGTCACACCACTCAAACGACTGGGTTGCCCTCACTCATCATCTTGAACAGTCACACCACTCAAACGACTGGGTTGCCCTCACTCATCATCTTGAACAGTCACACCACTCAAACGACTGGGTTGCCCTCACTCATCATCTTGAACAGTCACACCACTCAAACGACTGGGTTGCCCTCACTCATCATCTTGAACAGTCACACTACTCAAACTACCAAGTCATCAAAGAAAATCTAGGCATTTACAACAAACTCCTATATATATATATATATATGAAACAATCTCTTTTCTCTTTTTAAAATAAATATTTTACACTTATGATATGATGATGATGATGAAGATAGATCACATACATGGAATTTTTTCCGCAGCTGCGCTTCTTCCTTCTCCCTCTTTGCTCTGTCCTGAAAACACAACAACAACAAAATTGGACTTTCCATGAGCAAAATCTCCCACTATTTAATACATGACAGGAAGGGATTCTGGTTTTATTTCCTGGTGGCAGGATGCAAGTTCAGTTCATGCACTGGCACAAAATAGTGCAGGGAGTAATAGATGGGCATGACAACTTGCACAGCAGGAAAAGTCACAACAAAAGATGACAAAGAAAACACAGAGTAATACTCCAAGAAAGAACAAGACCTGTACAACTATACACCACCTATACAAGTCAGAAACCATTAGTATTTCAGGAAGTGACTGCAGACAGTTTCCACAACTATAAATGACAGAAACTACTAGTACTTTAAGGAAGTGACTGCAGACAGTTTCCACAACTATAAACGACAGAAACTACTAGTACTTTAAGGAAGTGACTGCAGACAGTTTCCACAACTATAAACGACAGAAACTACTAGTATTTCAGGAAATGACTGCAGACAGTCTCCACAACTATAAAGGACAGAAACTACTAGGAAGTGACTGCAGACAGCCTCCACAACTATAAACGACAGAAACTACTAGTACTTTAAGGAAGTGACTGCAGACAGTTTCCACAACTATAAACGACAGAAACTACTAGTACTTTAAGGAAGTGACTGCAGACAGCCTCCGCAACTATAAATGACAGAAACTACTAGTATTTCAGGAAGTGACTGCAGACAGTTTCCACGACTATAAAGGACAGAAACTACTAGTATTTCAGGAAGTGACTGCAGACAGTTTCCACGACTATAAAGGACAGAAACTACTAGTATTTCAGGAAGTGACTGCAGACAGTTTCCACAACTATACAAGACAGAAACTACTAGTATTTCAGGATGTGATGGCAGACAGCCTCCACAACTATAAAGGACAGAAACTACTAGTACTCAAGGATGTGACAGCAGACAACCTCCACAACTATAAAGGACAAAAACTACTTGTATTTCAGGATGTGACTGCAGACAGCCTCCACAACTATAAAGGACAGAAACTACTGGTACTCTATGGAGGCTAAGAGTAAGTTCAGATGCTGGTAACTAAATATGGAGGTTAAGAGCAAGTTCAGGTGTTGGTAATAAAATATGGAGGCTAAGTTCAGGTGTTGGTAGCTAAATATGGAGGCTAAGAGTAAGTTCAGGTGTTGGTAACTAAATATGGAGGCTAAGAGTAAGTTCAGGTGTTGGTAACTAAATATGGAGGCTAAGAGTAAGTTCAGGTGCTGGTAACTAAATATGGAGGCTAAGAGTAAGTTCAGGTGTTGGTAACTAAATATGGAGGCTAAGAGTAAGTTCAGGTGTTGGTAACTAAATATGGAGGCTAAGAGTAAGTTCAGGTGTTGGTAACTAAATATGGAGGCTAAGAGTAAGTTCAGGTGTTGGTAACTAAATATGGAGGCTAAGAGTAAGTTCAGGTGTTGGTAACTAAATATGGAGGCTAAGAGTAAGTTCAGGTGTTGGTAACTAAATATGGAGGCTAAGAGTAAGTTCAGGTGTTGGTAACTAAATATGGAGGCTAAGAGTAAGTTCAGGTGCTGGTAACTAAATATGGAGGCTAAGAGTAAGTTCAGGTGCTGGTAATTAAATATGGAGGCTAAGAGTAAGTTCAGGTGTTGGTAGACTAGGATGAACACTATGAACATGAACTAAAGATGAGTTTAGAGATGCAAGTCATGGACACAATGGCTAAATACAGTGTATATTGCTCTGTGTGTGTGTGCATAAGATCTGAAAGTTAATTAAACTCATTCATCTTACATCCTTCCCGTGCCACTAAACGTCACATAGGGCTCGCATGGTAGTTCACCAAGATTTCCTTCTTCAGCGAGTTTTTCAATCTCATCAAGGGATGTTATGCCCACTGAACTGACCTCTCTTAACAATGCCCTCTTTAGAGTTTCATGTGGTCGACCTTTTTCTTCTGCCTGTTTGCTCCACTTGATAGCCTGTTTTGGGATTCTATGATTGCTCCTTCTCATCACATGACCTACGTATGTCCATCTTCTTTTCCTGATCACCCATGAGATAGGTTGTTGTTTGCTCATCTGTCTTATCTCTGCGCTGTTCTTTATACCAAGTATTTTCCTTAGACATTTGTTTTCGAAAGAGTCTAATTTCTTGTCTATTTCTTTAGTTGTTTTTCAGCTTTCACATGCATAAATTAGAGTGGAATTTAAATTAAACTCATTACTGATCTTAAATTTGACTTCTTATCTTAATCTAAATGATGGTGGAAATGCTAAGAACTGAATTTTCTGATCAATCACAAAACATCAGTGACACAACACATACCTTTTCTTCTTTCTTTCGTTTCTTCTCCTCTTCTTTTTCTCTCTCTCTCTTTTCTTTCTCTTCCTTTTTCTTTGCCTCAGCTTCCTCCTTCTGTAGTCTTTTCCTCTCCTCCTCTAACTGTTCAGCATTTAATGTAAAACTCTCCTCACTGCTTGATATAAGAATATCATTATATCATACGAATTCTGATATTTATAAATGGTTAGGTTACTACTACTACTACTACAACATCATCATCATGTTGTTCCATAAATCTCTATCGATGATGATAATCAGCGAATTTCTTTCATGCTATCATGTCAGGCTGTCAATTTTTTTTTTCTAGCCTGACCTTGACCTTGTATCTATTGCTCATCTCACCTATTATTATGCCCTCCCTTCTCTTTATATGTGCGAAGAACGTGCTTTTCTTAATGTTTAAATAAATTCTTTCATTGAGTTTTGTCTGAGACTTTTTGACTGCCATCTCAGCTGTTCTAAGTGCTCTTCATACTCTTCTAAGAAGCCACTCCCCTCAGCTTCCTGTCATCACCCACATCTAAACAACAAGCCGGACTTTACTGTGCAGCATTTTAGTATTCTTCTTCAAGGACACAGATTAATTGCACGGTGTATTTTCTTTCATTTTAGTGAAAGCAATTTTCTTCATCATGTTCTGTTCCTTGAGACATGTTCTGTTCCTCAAGACATGTTTTCCTCGAGACAAGTTCTGTTCCTTGAGACATATTCTGTTCCTAGAGACATGTTCTGTTCCTCAAGACATGTTTTCCTCGAGGCAAGTTCTGTTCCTTGAGACATGTTCTGTTCCTCGAGGCATGTTCTGTTCCTCAAGGCATGTTCTGTTCCTCAAGGCATGTTCTGTTCCTCAAGGCATGCTCTACTCCTGATTTCTGAGGTACATTCTCCATCTCCTGTTACCATGTGCAGGATTTTCACAACCGCCCAGTGACATTCTGGGAGCAGCTTACTCCTACATCACATGATCAATGTACCAGCACTCATCACATACATCTTTACGTTATATGAGTTCCATCTACATTAGAATATGAGATCTGTCTAAAAAGAAAAGAAAAAAAACTGAACTTCTGAAATGGGGCACCAACAAGTCATCACAGCAGATTCATGATAGTGGCAGGGTATAAGGTGATCTTGAGCTTTAGCTGTTCCCCCCCACTTGCTTGATCACACCAGGTCAGTTAGTCATCGAGTACACGTAGTAGAGCGAATCTGCATCCCCTGCCCTTCGTAATTTTTTTGCAGGCTGAATTATGAAAGATTATGAAAGAGCAGTGTGTTTCCATGAAATTCTGTCTGAAAGTGGCACAAACTTTTAGCAGAGTGTGTTTCAGATGGTGCAGCTAGCTCATGGAGAAGATTGCTATGAACTGTAGCAATGTTTCAAATATAGCAGGTCACCCACTGAAGGTGAGCCCAAAACTGGATGCTCTTTCCAAATCAATGAATGATGATTGCATTGAGAAAGTGCATGCTTTCATTCATGAAAATCGTGATCTAACTGTCCATAAAGTTGCTGAAGAAGCAGGCATTAGTAAAGTTTGTGTCATACAATTTTGACCGAAAAATTGTACACGGGCTGCATTGCTGCCACATCTCTTGACAAATGAGCAAAGAGCAAACCATGTCACAATCAATCGGGTGCTGTTCGGCTGTTGAAATGCCGATGAAAACTTTCTGAAACAGTGCACAACAGACGACAAAATGTGGCTGTTCAGGTATGACACTGAAACAAAAGCGCAGTCATCACAGTGGGTGAAAGTTGACCACAACCAAAAACAAACATGTCCGAGTTGATAAAAAGTGAAAGTGACGGTGACGGCCTTTTTTCTTTTTCTTCACTCATCATGAGTTTGTTCCATGCGGTCAAACAGTCTGAGTTTGTTCCACGCGGTCAGGTAGTCTGAGATTGTTTCACACTGTCAGATAGTATGAGATTGTTCCACACTGTCAGACAGTCTGAGTTTGTTCCACACTGTCAGACAGTCTGAGTTTGTTCCACACTGTCAGACAGTCTGAGTTTGTTCCACACTGTCAGACAGTCTGAGTTTGTTCCACACTGTCAGACAGTCTGAGTTTGTTCCACACTGTCAGACAGTCTGAGTTTGTTCCACACTGTCAGACAGTCTGAGATTGTTCCACACTGTCAGACAGTCTGAGTTTGTTCCACACTGTCAGACAGTCTGAGATTGTTCCACACTGTCAGACAGTCTGAGTTTGTTCCACACTGTCAGACAGTCTGAGTTTGTTCCACACTGTCAGACAGTCTGAGATTGTTCCACACTGTCAGACAGTCTGAGTTTGTTCCACACTGTCAGACAGTCTGAGTTTGTTCCACACTGTCAGACAGTCTGAGTTTGTTCCACACTGTCAGACAGTCTGAGTTTGTTCCACACTGTCAGACAGTCTGAGTTTGTTCCACACTGTCAGACAGTCTGAGTTTGTTCCACACTGTCAGACAGTCTAAGTTTGTTCCACACTGTCAGACAGTTCTACTTGAATGTGATGAAGTGTCTGAGAGGGGCACGGCGACAAAAGAGACCTAGAGAATGGAGAAACAAGACCTGGATGCTGCACCATGACACTGCACCTGATCATTCATTTCTCCTTATCCACAGATTTCTGCTGAAGCATGACTCTAGTCATCTCCATCATCTCTTGATCTGACCCCTGCATACTTTCTGCCTTTTTTTTTCCTCAAAGTTGAAATCCACCTTGAGAGGTTCCTGATTTCAAACAATAGCACAGAAAGAAGAAAGCTCACTCTGGACTACCCACCAACGTGGTGTATAAACAGAGGAGGAGATTACTCTAAAGAAGACAAGTCTGACTAAGTTGTAAGTATATTAATAAATTTTCTTTTAAAAAAATTTCAGCTTCTTTTTTTGGACAGATCTCAGAATTCCACTATAAAATGTACTTGCTAACCCTTCCTCTAAATTATGTGCCTATCATAAATAACAATGACTCTGTGTGCCAGCTTGGAGCAAGGAACATCATGAAAACACAAACTAGCTACGTATCTCAATTTCAAACCTGCGGCTCTTGACTCTCTTCTCAGTCATCAACCTTCAAACAGGATACAGTCGCTCTCTCTTTGTTTTTTCTACCCATCTGATACACCAAGAGATATATCTACATATATAGTGTGTCTTGCCTTGCATTGCTTGTAGAGCTACTCTATTTTCAGAGACTATCCACAAGTGTTGGGTGTCTATTTTCACAACTGGACTGAATGTCTGTTTTCACAACTAGATTAACTTAAGCATTCATGAGGCAGCTTACAATCCACTTCAAACTGAGAAACCAGTTCACTAGGAACTGCTCTGCTCCTGTACCAAACTGTTGGTGCAACAATACACTAATACAATCTCTACACCATTTAGATGCTCAAAACCATGCAAGTATTTGAATACCTTCATCCCTGAGGTATCGGATAATCTATCGTCATACAGAGAAGCATGCAAACTGCCTGACTGTAATGTTTGGCTTCAAGAATGTTTGTGGCCCTGCGTCTGAAGCTGATGTACCTTATCAATGAGTTAGCTCTGGACACTATATCATAAAAAAGCTCCGAGTATTAGTTTGCATTCACTAACATGAACTTTGGTGCAGTTCTAAACTCAAGGATTTTGATTTTTTTTTGTAATGAACATTTTGTTTCCCCTTAAAGTACTGATCTTGACTGCCTTGACTTAAGAGGTAGACACTTCTTCATTTTCAGATGCAAATTTCCCAACAGAAACTATGCCAGGTACTCAACTTTAATGTCATACTGGCCAGGGTATAATGGTACCCATTTTCTTTATATGAAAAAACAGTCTGCTATTGGCTACTTCTCTTCGTCTCAAACTTCACACAGTATATGATGTTGATGATGAATCTGATATGAAAAAAATACATATCTTACCACTCATAGAGCTGCTCGAAATCCTCCTCTATCACCTACAAAAAAAAAGGTTAAAGATGCACAAATGAATCAGAACAAAACTTTGCTAGAAAAAAATTCTAGGGACAACATTATACATGTTCTATCCATGGGGAAAAAAAGTTCAACAATAAGCAAAAAATATTAAACAATTTCTTCTATATGTCTTCGAAATAGCTAGGTCACACTAAATATAGAGAACTGTCTGTGTTCTAGCTCTGGGTCATTCTAAATCTGGAGAACTGTCTGCGTTCTAGCTCTGGGTCATACTAAATATGGAGAACTGTCTGTGTTCTAGCTCTGGGTCATTCTAAATCTGGAGAACTGTCTGCGTTCTAGCTCTGGGTCATACTAAATATGGAGAACTGTCTGTGTTCTAGCTCTGGGTCATTCTAAATCTGGAGAACTGTCTGTGTTCTAGCTCTGGGTCACACTAAATCTGGAGAACTGTCTGTGTTCTAGCTCTGTGTCACACTAAATATAGAGAACTGTCTGTGTTCTAGCTCTGTGTCACACTAAATCTGGAGAACTGTCTGCGTTCTAGCTCTGGGTCATACTAAATATGGAGAACTGTCTGTGTTCTAGCTCTGGGTCATTCTAAATCTGGAGAACTGTCTGTGTTCTAGCTCTGGGTCACACTAAATCTGGAGAACTGTCTGTGTTCTAGCTCTGTGTCACACTAAATATAGAGAACTGTCTGTGTTCTAGCTCTGTGTCACACTAAATATAGAGAACTGTCTGTGTTCTAGCTCTGGGTCACACTAAATATAGAGAACTGTCTGTGTTCTAGCTCTGTGTCACACTAAATCTGGAGAACTGTCTGTGTTCTTGCTCTGGGACAGACTAAATCTGGAGAACTGTCTGTGTTCTAGCTCTGGGTCACACTAAATCTGGAGAACTGTCTGTGTTCTAGCTCTGGGTCACACTAAATCTGGAGAACTGTCTATGTTCTAGCTCTGGGTCACACTAAATCTGGAGAACTGTCTATGTTCTAGCTCTGGGTCACACTAAATCTGGAGCACTTTCTGTGTTATAGCTTTGGGTTACTCTAAATCTGGAACAAACACTGTGTTCTAGATCTGGGTCATGCTAAATCTTATCATTTTTTTGCAGACAGTGAGAAATGGAGAAAATTTATTGCTGCTCTTAGCCAATCAATAGCCAAGGACATGGATGAATGGCCAAGGACATGGATGAATGGCCAATTATCAAAACTTCTACCACTTTACAGCAAGCTATCAAAACTTTTACTGCTCTTTCAAGCTATATTTCCAAGTGTTTAAGTGTTCTTGGAACATGGTATGATAATTACTGTGTGAACAAGATACCTAAAATAGAACATTTAGCACTCCATCGAGGTCAAGTCAGCAAATGAGATTGATGAATTATGTTTGCTGATTAATGTGTGCTGAATTATGTTTGCTGATTAATGTGTGCTGAATATGTGTGATGATTTATGCATGATAAATTATGTGTATGAGAAGGCGTGCCATACCTTCCTTTCTGTTTCCGCATCCACATACATGTCATCTGTCTCTGAAAAAAAAAAAAAAGTAGCCAAAATGCATGTTGACGTTTGACAAACAGACAGGAAAGTTGAGATCAGACAGGTTGAAGAAGACAAAATCTTGAAATGAATGAAAAGAAACTTATAGCAACAAGTTCAACAAATAGGCACTAAAGGATGCAAAACAGCAGCTGTCTGGTAACCAAACACTTCAATCTACAGAGCCAATGATAAATTTAAGAAAAATAAAATAAGTATAAAAAAATCATAAATACAAGATTGATGCAATAAAAATAAATATCTACATGGGCACAAACACATATTATTGATACACACTGATAACAATACTATGGCAGATTAGTCACACATTCAGGATACATACAAACATCTTGTCACTTGGTCACAGTAACAAGACAGATGTTGACAAACATAGACAAATATCTTGTTACTTGGTCACAGTAATAAGACATATGTGGACAAACATATAAAAATAGCTTATCACTAGATTATGGACATCTTCATGCATTCTCCACGTCTATATCTACTGCCAAACATGGCATCATAACGAAAGCCATGAGTAAAAATCTCTTAAAAATCGGAATTTATAGATAGGGAAAATATAAATATATCACCTTAACTGCATCCTTTTCTTCACTTTTCAACATAATCTCCATTTCTCTGCACACATTTTTCCCATCACTCTGCAAGTTTGAAATACCCTCCTGGTAGAATTCCGTTCCAGCTGACCGATGGCACAGATGTACTGCTTTCTGGACGTTCTCTCCTGCAGGACCCAACGGGCATAAACTTTTCTATAGCCTAGGGTTTTAATCATTTCCTGTACTGCATTATGTCCTATTCCTAGATTTACAGTGATTTCAGATACTGTGACTCGTCTGTCTTAATGATGTCGTCAACCATTTCCACGCTGCGTTCAGTGGAGGCAGTTTGAGGGCGGCCGCTGCAAGGCATATCTTAGTTGCTCATGTTTCCATCTTTGAAATGTTTCACCCACCTCCTAACACTGATAGTACCCATACATACATCTCCATAAGCAAGCTGAAGTCTTTGGTGAATTTCAACAGCGGGGATTTCCTCTTTAACGAGCAACTCAATAACAGCACTTTGATGAAATGAAACTTCAGCAACCGCCATTTTGTTTATTCTCTGCACGGTCACATGACAAATGATGGTGACATCATGTGACATGAAATGCAAAGGATGCAGTTAAGGTGATATATTTATATTTTCTCTATCTATAAATTCTGATTTTAAACAAAAATGTTGCTCATGACTTTCGGTATGACCCTCATAACATGCCCCAGTTTTCATCCAAGCTCTCCTCCTGGTGCCTTCTCTAGGACCTTACATCACTGTAGAGAGTACAGATATGCGGGACACATTTTGGAGTCTGGAGACCATTCTTTACCATATGCAGACTGGGATGAGGGCAGCCCTGTATACGTAGGTGGGCTTGTATTTAATGTCTTTGGTAGGTCTTACCCATTAAAGACTATCTATGTGTTGCACTGTTCAGTATGCTGTGATATATCAGCAACAATGTCACATATACCTTTATCTCCCCTTGCCTGGACTGCTGATCTTATAGAACTGATTGGAGAAGAAGATACACTGGTAAATTGTTACTGATGAAGGAATAATGCCAGACTGCTGGAACAGAGCTGAATAACTGCCTACCTGTTGTATGAAGCTGTACAGGCAGCGCTGGTGTACATCCATCATCATATGTCTGTCCCTCCTCTTCTTCTTCTGCAGTCATGTCAGGTCTGATATTACATATAACAGATACATATTTACAGTCAGTATATGTGTATGTATGTTATGTACATATACACATATGCATATATAGTTTATCCACATAATCGCAGTTTATCACAAACTCTGAACAAGATGAACATTTTGTTTCTCTTTATAACTGTTACTTGAATATCTCACCATGTTCCACCGCAAGGCAGAGAGCGACAGAAATCTCTGACTGCAGGGAAGGAGCCTAACACAGTTGACGAAGAGGCTCTTTCCTGCTCATCTTTTGGCACTCCCTACATCTCTGCTAGATCACTGTATGTATCTCATCTTTCCTCTGCTTGCTAATCACTAGAATACTTTCTCCAATGAAAACACTTCTGTGGTTAGGTAACAAATCTGACTGCCTACAAAACAGGGTATGACATGAACCATAGACCAATGAAAAAAAAATATCTAAACAACCTCTGGGATTTAAAGAAGGGACCTTCTGCCTGTTTATAACCTCAAAGACCAGCTTTCGGTGCTAAGTCAATCCAAAAAGTTTCATTATTACAGTCTCAAAAAGCCTGAAACTGTATTGCACAATAATTAGTGTATAAGTAAAAAACTATACACAAAGCACTGCAGTAAAGCTGTGATACCAGAATGTATAAAATAGGAAAAAGTAGGAGCAGCTTTATTACTTAACGATTACAAAGTTGTGACGTTTCGCCATGAGCCTTAATCATACAAAAACATACAAGACGAAGAAATAGAGAGAGGAGATAAAGTATAGATTCAAAATTTTTTTTTAAAGTACTTATTTGTAAATTGTAAGGTGTGACTTGACCGGCGGTGTGTGTCAGGAATGGATTTAGTAGAACGTGGAGACTGTTTAAATAGAGACCTGTGACATGTGGTCAGTGGGTTGTAACTGGGGGTGGTGGATGGGGAACCGGGGTGGGGAGAGAGAGTGATACAATACTGACCTAGCTAGGAGAAGTTGAAACAGATGATTGGGAAAGAGGGGTTGCAGAGTGATGCTGTGAGGAAGTTTGAAAAGTAAGAAGGAGTGGACTTAGTGGAGAGGTACTATAATGATTGAAGAGAATGTTACATGTAGCTAAACAGCGAGTTTAACCCATGTGGCTCCAGCATCCCATAATTTTGAATGCAGCTGTTCTCAAGTGCCAGGCGGCTTGTGTCATCTGTGTGACATTGTTTGATGGCTGTTACCAGAAAATCAGATTTGCCTCTGTGGTTGGGGCCATTCAAATGATTTGGGACTGGTTTCGAAGCATGCTGGGCGATGTCGTACAGACGTTTTTGCATGTGGTCCCCTAATCTGAGACCAGTCTCACTAATATATGTTATCCTGCATCTTTTGCAAACGATGACATATATCACATTACGGGACTCGCATGTGAATCCCTCATGAAGAGTGAGGATAGTTTTGGGAAAGGTGATTGTTTTCGTTTCCCAGATTACTGGGCAGGTAACGCAGAGGGGGCGGTTACATTTTCTGGTGCCAACATATGTAAGGCTCTGCTTCAAGTGGCTGTGGACAAACGTGAGCCAAACCTTAAGGACATCCTCGTCCACAGCCACTTGATGGATACCTTACATCAAATTTACTTCTCATCAACTTTATCACTGATAATCAAGTTTTGGAACTGGCTTCACTCTCTTATAGTTAATTCTGAACTTACATAATAGATATTCGCTCTGACTGACGATTAGAACCCGACCGCATGGCTACAGAATCAACAGTGGAAGTCCCATCATCATATATTCCTCCATCTTCCTCATTCTCGCTGGCTGTATCTGATCAGTTTTCCAAAAGCATCAAAGATGGAAGAGATTAATAATACCAGAGATTAATAATACCAGCAACAAAAACAATACAGACAGCATGAGCAAATACATTACAGACAACAGCAACATATAGAAAGCATGAGCAAATACATTACAGACAACAGCAACATACAGACAGTATGAGCAAATACATTACAGACAACAGCAACATACAGAAAGCATGAGCAAATACATTACAGACAACAGCAACATATAAACATCATGAACAGATACATTACAGACAACAGCAACATACAGACAGCATGAGCAAATACATTACAGACAACAGCAACATATAAACATCATGAACAGATACATTACAGACAACAGCAACATACAGACAGCATGAGCAAATACATTACAGACAACAGCAACATATAGAAAGCATGAGCAAATACATTACAGACAACAGCAACATATAGAAAGCATGAGCAAATACATTACAGACACCAGCAACATATAGAAAGCATGAGCAAATACATTACAGACAACAGCAACATACAGACAGCATGAGCAAATACATTACAGACAACAGCAACATATAGACAGCATGAGCAAATACATTACAGACAACAGCCACATATAAACATCATGAACAGATACATTACAGACAACAGTAACACATTCATCACTTACACTCTTCTACACGCCTCAGTTCTGAAGTTTGGTGTGTTACAATACATGATATGGGTCAGTGGTTCCCAACTGGTGGTACATGGACCCCCAGGCGATAAAAACTCTTTTTAAATTTTTACTATGAAATGTTTAACAACCGATGATAATTTTCAAAGAATGCAGACTGGAGTCAGTCTGGGTAAGTTTGTTTTTTTTCTGATTATAAGAAGGTTGGTGAGAAAGCTCTGAAGCATTTCATTCCCTTCTGTTCCACATACGTTTGTGAAGAAATGTCTTTGACATATTATTACATGAAGGATAAGCACAGGAATCTGGTTGATGCTGATCCAAATTTGAGATTAAAAATAGGAAATAATGAACCAGATGTGGAAGCGATTGTTCGGAACAGAAAGAGGCATGATTTCTCTCACCATATTTAAGTCGGTTTGCTGTCATACATTTCATATTATGTTCATTTGTCAGAAAAAGTACGAATGTTAATTGCTGCCTGTGTTTTCTTAAGTATGCTACTGTCATTTTGAAAATTCTTCAAGTCTGTACTATGTTTCTTAGTGTAACTTAGCGCTTATTCATTAAAGGTTACCTACTTCTTTTTTTTTTAAATTCTTTTGCATTTAAAGCACGTAGCTACCATTCAGATATGAAACTTTTCCAGGCTATGGGGGTCCATGACTTGGATTCTGAAACAGCAGGGTGTCCATGGACCTTTGTTAAATGGGAACCACTGATATGGGTGAACAATTCTTTCACTGATCTCACAAAAATAGGTTTCCCTTCATCATGTTTGCTATTTAACAATTTTTGTTTGTTTGTTTAGTAAAGTGTGAGATAAAGAAGCAGGTAGGAGTTCCCCTCCAAAAATGTTTTTAAAGTCTGAAAACAAAATAAAATTGTACAGGATAACTGAGAACTAAACACCCAACTCCAGCAGCGGTATACATCAGAGTGGAAAGTGCTCCATTTGGTCATGACGCATTCCTGAAAGAATACTTCTCTTACAAAATCTATAATGTATGTCTGATGATAAAGCAGAATTCACTTCAGTGCTTCTTCATATTCAAGTGGCCATAAAGGCATGTGCTACTGCAAAGATCTTTCAGACAGATGAAGCAGCTGAGAATCTGGAACAACATGACTCTTACAAACACTGGAAAACTCAAGGCAAAAAAGGTGAGGGAGACCAGGTGAGAAAGCAGACTGCTCAAACAGAACAGGGAAAGAAAGGTTTCAGATTTGACTAGAAATATCAGAGACCACGAAAAATGGAAGTTAGAATGGTAGGAAACTGAATGCACCATATGCTCCACACAAGCAAATTTAAAAGGAAAAAGTACACTACAAACTGAGCTATGAAGTACACTACAAACTGAGCTATGAAGTACACTACAAACTTAGCTATGAAGTACACTACAAACTTAGCTATGAAGTACACTACAAACTTAGCTATGAAGTACACTACAACCTGAGCTATGAAGTACACTACAAACTGAGGTATGCATCTTTCCTTGCCATATTATCACAGAATAAATATTCAGCAAGAAAAAAGACTTTTTAGGAAATCATCAGCAGTTCTCAAATTTTTTTTTGTCTTGACCCTAAACCAGCAATAGTACATTACCTGTGACCCTAAACCAGCAACACTATATGACCCATGACCTTAAACCAGCAATAGTACATTATCTATGACCCAAACCAGCAACAGCACACGACCCATTATCCTAAACCAGCAATAGTACATGACCCATGATCCTGAACCAGCAATAGTATGTGACCCATGATCCTAAACCAGCAATAGTACATGACCCATGACCCTAGACCAGCAATGGTATGTGACTGTGACCCATAACCCATCAGAAAGATACAAATATTGACATTCAACAAAATAATTATAATATCTTCTAGAAACCTATCTCAGACTCCCATGCCCTTAAACCTGAGTTTGTGGATCACTGATTTAACAAAAGAATAGTTTTACCTGCACCAAAGTCAAATACATTTTATCTAAATATCTCAGAATTTTATCTACAACAAAATCACATAATTTTAACTACATCAAAGTCACACACACACACACACACACACACACCACACAAAAAACACCAACTTACTGAAGTTCTTTATTGCCTTTTGATACTGCTGTCTGATCTGATACAAGTCCACGCTGCTGGGTAGTGCAGGTTTTTGTGGAGGCGTAGGTGAGAGGAAACTGGCCTCCAACCTGACCTTCTTGAACTGTTTGGAGTCGGTCTTTCTCTCAACAATGCTGCTGTCATTTTGACGCTTGAGTTCCTGGATGAAGATTTTCCAGACAGTGCCAGGGAATTGGGAACATGAAGTTCAAATGTCATCGTGTAATATGAGACAAGGTAAGATGGACAGCACTTTGCCAGGAATATGGAAGCACATAATCAAGTAACAAAACTGGATAATGTGGATATAATTCCACCTGGAAACATAATATGAAGAGTACAAAATAAGGAAACAGAACACAGGATAACTGAAGAGTACATCTTCAAAACACATGGCACAGGATAAATGGTGAGTACATCATCATGAAAAATGACACATGATAATACAGAGAGTATATCATCAAGAAATATGACACAAGATAATATGGAGATTACATCATCAAGGAACACAGGATAACTGATGAGAACATTGTCAAGAAACATGACACAAGATAACTGATGAGAACATTGTCAAGAAATATGACACAGGATAACTGATGAGAACATTATCAAGAAATATGACACAGGATAACTGATGAGAACATTGTCAAGAAATATGACACAAGATAACTGATGAGAACATTATCAAGAAATATGACACAGGATAACTGATGAGAACATTGTCAAGAAATATGACCCAGGATAACTGATGAGAACACTGTCACTAAACATGACACAGGATAACTGATGAGAACATTGCCAAGAAATATGACATGGGATAATATGGACAGTATATCATCACAAAACATGATACAGGATAATACTGAAAGTATATCACCTGGGAATATAATATGCAGAGCATATCATCAGGAGCTCCGAATGACTGACAACTCACTACCAAAAATAGCACTAAGATGGACACCACAGGGGAGCAGAAGTAAGGGTAGACCAAAAGAGACATGGAGAAGAACAACAGAAAGGATGTTGAGCAATAGAGGGCTCACCTGGGCAAGAGCAGAAAAAAAGGCGAAAGACAGGCATTTGTGGAAAACCCTTGCACTTAAGGTTCAGAGAGAGATATCATCAGGAAACATGACGCAGGATAAAATGGAGAATATATCATCAGGAAAAATGATACAAGATTATATGGAGAGTACATCATCATGAAACATAACATGACATTTAAAACAAAAAAATGAAACTACCTGGCATATACATAACACAGCAAAATGAAACTATCTGGCATATATATAACACAGCAAAATGAAACTACCTGGCATATATATAACACAGCAAAATGAAACTACCTGGCATATATATACCACAGCAAAATGAAACTAGTTGATATACAGGTAAAACAAATGGGATTAAGACAATTATCTTGAACCAAGATGGTTCCTAAATGTGAATGCGGCTGTTGAACAACTACCTTGAACTAAGACAGTTCCTAAATGTGAATGCTGCTGTTGAACAATTAACTTGAACTAAGACAGTTCCTAAATGTGAATGCTGCTGTTGAACAACTACCTTGAACTAAGACAGTTCCTAAATGTGAATGCGGCTGTTGAACAACTACCTTGAACTAAGACAGTTCCTAAATGTGAATGCGGCTGTTGAACAATTAACTTGAACTAAGACAGTTCCTAAATGTGAATGCGGCTGTTGAACAATTAACTTGAACTAAGACAGTTCCTAAATGTGAATGCTGCTGTTGAACAATTAACTTGAACTAAGACAGTTCCTAAATGTGAATGCGGCTGTTGAACAATTAACTTGAACTAAGACAGTTCCTAAATGTGAATGCGGCTGTTGAACAATTAACTTGAACTAAGACAGTTCCTAAATGTGAATACCAACTGTTGAACAGCTTCCTTTATATACTGATTACACTGTCAGAAATGTTACATAAAGAAAAGTATTTGACATAATAATGTTACAGGTATAAATGTAAACTTACATGAGGAGGAGATCCATTTGGAACTGGTACACCACTCCCATTGGTTAAACCTGTCCCTGCCACTCTCTTAAAGGTTGGTGTTACTGGTGTAAATACCTGTGGTTTATTTTTCCCAGCAAACTGGTTGCCTGTGTGATTTGTGGCTGGTTTGAGCATACCTCTGAAATCTGTAACCTTTGCTTCACTTGGCGGTGGAGGATCTGAAGCCGAAGACAACGAGGAACTGGTATGTTTTAAGGATATCTGCTGGTCCATTGATGGAAGCTTCACTCTGCTGGTCTCTTGAAGACTTAGCTGAGGTTTCTCCTGAGATTTTATGTCACTTGGTTTCTTCTGAAAATTTGGTGTGGTAGTGCCTTCATGTTCAGGGCCATCTGTATTAGATGTCAGTGGTTTGCGACCAAGTGCTGGTGGTCGTGGCTGGGCAGCGCCTGGCTTTACAGTTGGTTTTGGTTTTCTATCCTCATTTGTGTCAGAAAATGTATTTGGTTTTGAAACACCTGTAGCATTATGAGAATCTTGTTGAAATAGTTTAGGCACATTGACCTGACTGCCCCGGCGGTTTTCAGGAGGGTCTGCAGCATCTGGTGAGTCTTGCTGAAATATTTTGGGCACAGAAATTTGACTGGCTCTACGGACCTCTGATGGCTTTACGGAACCAACAGGAGGTTTGACGGCAGCTGGTTTAATTAATGGAACAGCTGGTGCACTGTTTTCCTCTTTCTCACCAAAAGTTCGAAGGCCTTTCCTAGTTCCCTTATCGTCAACATCTGGAGGCTTTTTCAGTGAAGATTTCACTTCCTCTAACGATGAATCTTGAGCTGCCTTACCTCCTAGGACTTCATTTTGTCTGTTCATGAACTTCTGGAGCGCCGGGGACAGATCCTTGTTATACTGGGGCGGTTTAAGTGCGATTTGGGGCCTGGTGCTGGCCATGGTTTCCGTCTCTGGGTCTGGTTCAAATATCTTAAGTCTTGTCTTCACAGCCTGGAGGAGAGAACAACCTGTTACGTGACTGCGGGTTTATATCAACATTAAAACAAAGGACCTACCAGAAAAACTTTTATTCTTGGTAGAAGACATACGAGGGATATCTTTGTCATAACAACAAGTTAAATATTTTTATCATTCCTTCATCTGATAACAAAAGTTTTCTTATGAAATGGAATACGTCACAGAAAAAAAATCTTTTAATCCAGTCCTAACTAAGCTCATACTTGACATCAGTCAAGAGAGAAGATATGACACCAGCATATGAGGAAAGAGTTGTTTTTCTGTCAAGAGAGAAGATATGACACCAGCATATGAGGAAAGAGTTGTTTTTCTGTCAAGAGAGAAGACAAAATATGACACTAGCATATGAGGAAAGAGTTGTTTTTCTCTCAAGAGAAGATAAAATATGACACTAGCATATAAGGAAAGAGTTGATCTTCTGTCAAGAGAGAAGACAAAATCTTGACATCAGCATATGAGGAAAGAGTTGTTTTTCTGTTAAGAGAGAAGACAAAAACATGACACCAGCATATGAGGAAAGAGTTGTTTTTCTGTCAAGAGAGAAGAAAAATATGACATCAGCATATGAGGAAAGAGTTGTTTTTCTGTCAAGAGAGAAGACAAAATATGACATCAGCATATGAGGAAAGAGTTGTTTTTCTGTCAAGAGAGAAGACAAAAACTTGACATCAGCATTTGAGGAAAGAGTTGTTTTTCTGTCAAGAGAGAAGATAAAATATGACACTAGCATATGAAGAAAGAGTTGTTTTTCTGTCAAGAGAGAAGATAAAACATGACACTAGCATCTGAGGAAATGGTTGTTTTTCTGTTAAGATAGATAACAAAACATAACAATTTTATGAGTAAAACAGAAAACATCCTATAAAATTCTGCAGGCAAAGGCATTAACAACGCTTGGAATGATGTCAGAAAAGCAAAAAATATATAGGAATAAATAAATGTCATCAACTATGAAACTAAACACAAGAAGAGAATGTAGAGACTAGACACAAGACACAAGAAGAGAATGTGGAGACTAGACACAAGACACAATAACACAATGTGGAGACCAGACACAGGACACAAGAACACAATGTGGAGACTAGACACAGGAAGAGAATGTAGAGACTAGAATGTGGGTCAGCAACCGCACAAACAGGATAAGGTACACTTAAAAACACACTGAGGCTATCCTGACCATCTTTTATAAGTTACAAATATAGGACACTCAAATAAATGTGTGTGTTTGTGTTTGGGGGGGGGGGGGGTATCAGTAGGCTAGAGGGTAGGTTATGACTTCTTACAAATGTACAAGTCAGTCTAACTTGTTGTATTTCTCTATAAAAGCAATTGTCTTCAAAATACCTGTCTTCAAAATACCAAAATTTCCACTAAGATAATTTTTAAAATTATGGGTATTTCTGAATATGTGGGGATCAAAGATAAGAATACAGGACAATACGGGACACAGGTTTTTAAAATATGTAACACTTATTGAATCCTGACTCAAGTAATACAATCCTGGGACAAATCCTTAAAATATGAGACTGTCCCCTATAATATGAAATGTTTGATCACTTCAACTGAGGCAAACAATGAAAGCAGAATATTACAATTCAGAAAGGATAAAATGTGAATTAGTGATATCTCATCATATGTTTCCCTGACTGTGATGAGGACTGATGATAATGATGTTCTAAATGATGATGTTTATAATGATACTTACATTTTAAGTGATGATGTTCATCATCATGCTTATGATATTAACTGATAACATGATGTTTTTATTATAAATGATTACAGTCATTATGATGCTTATAAGTGATGATGTTCATCATGATGCTCAAGTTATAACTTATGACATTCATCATCATGCTTATGCTATAACTAATAACATTTATAATGATGTTTTTATTATAAATAATTACAGTCATCATGACGCTTATGTTCTGAATGATTACACTAATCATAGCTAATGATGTTTATCATGATGTTATAACTTTTAACATTTATCTGGATATTTATGTTCTGAATGGTAGTAATGATGATGATGCTGATGTTTCAATGTCCATTACTTGTAAAGTTATTTTCTGTCTCTTTGTTTTGCTGTTCTGCTGTTCTAGTATGAAAGTAATCTAATTAACTATTTCTAACTCCGAAGTATAAATGTGTTTGGTCAGTTTGTTCCAAAAATCATTTCGTTCATCAGACAATAAAACTGGTAAACAGTGAGAAAATTTAAGAGCACATACAAAATGTTTAGAGCACCCTTGTCTTGACACAAATTCATGTAAACAGTAACAAACTTTCCTCTGCTTTATTGATTAGTACTAGGTTGATATCTATTTCCCATTCCTCTACTTCCTCTCCCCTGCCGCCTGTTTCCTTATATCCCCATTGTTCTGAGCGACTGTTGAAGTCACCTAAGATTAGGCACTGTGACTGTTGAAGTCACCTAAGATCAGGCGCTGCGACTGTTGAAGTCACCTAAGATCAGGCGCTGCGACTGTTGAAGTCACCTAAGATCAGGCACTGTGACTGTTGAAGTCACCTAAGATTAGGCACTGTGACTGTTGAAGTCACCTAAGATTAGGCACTGTGACTGTTGAAGTCACCTAAGATTAGGCACTGTGACTGTTGAAGTCACCTAAGATTAGGCACTGCGACTGTTGAAGTCACCTAAGATTAGGCGCTGCGACTGTTGAAGTCACCTAAGATCAGGCGCTGTGACTGTTGAAGTCACCTAAGATCAGGCGCTGTGACTGTTGAAGTCACCTAAGATCAGGCGCTGTGACTGTTGAAGTCACCTAAGATTAGGCACTGTGACTGTTGAAGTCACCTAAGATTAGGCACTGTGACTGTTGAAGTCACCTAAGATTAGGCACTGTGACTGTTGAAGTCACCTAAGATCAGGCGCTGTGACTGTTGAAGTCACCTAAGATCAGGCGCTGCGACTGTTGAAGTCACCTAAGATCAGGCGCTGCGACTGTTGAAGTCACCTAAGATTAGGCACTGTGACTGTTGAAGTCACCTAAGATTAGGCACTGTGACTGTTGAAGTCACCTAAGATCAGGCACTGTGACTGTTGAAGTCACCTAAGATCAGGCACTGCGACTGTTGAAGTCACTTAAGATCAGGCACTGAGACTGTTGAAGTCACTTAAGATCAGGCACTGTGACTGTTGAAGTCACTTAAGATTAGACACTGTGACTGTTGAAGTCACCTAAGATTAGACACTGTGACTGTTGAAGTCACCTAAGATCAGACACTGTGACTGTTGAAGTCACCTAAGATCAGACACTGTGACTGTTGAAGTCACCTAAGATTAGACACTGTGACTGTTGAAGTCACCTAAGATCAGGCACTGCGACTGTTTCTATTTCTGTAAGCTTCATGGGCTTTTCTGGGGGGTAGTAAATATTTAAGACTCTTAGTTGTTTTCCATCTTGTCATTTCAGTGTTCTCTCATCCTTGTTTTATTTCTTTGGCTGCTGTTTAGTTTCAGATCAGCGTCACAACTCCTCCCTTGTGTCCTTCTTTGTCTTGTCTGAATGTCAGGTATCCTCTTATTGTGAATCTACTGTCTGATTTCAAGTGCGTTTCCTGTACACATGCAAGGTCTATGTCGAAGTTTTTTAGCAAGTTCAATCTTTTTATTTCTGACTCCTTCAGCCTAACATTGTTCATTCATTCATTCATTTGTACGTCCCTTGCGGAACTTTGCCTCCCTAACAGCACTCCTGTAGGCCTCTCGGTTGTGAGCAAGATGGCCTGCCGCTGATGCATCCAGCCTAACATCGTAGGCTGCTGAATTTCTTGTGTGTCTCTCTTTGGTCAGCAGTTTCCCCCGTTCTCTGTGTCCTGGCCGAACAACACGAAGCAGGCCGGCTGCCAGTCACTTTGGGCGGACCCATTCGAGGCTTAGGGCCCACCGTTCTCCCTGCCTGCAGGGCTCCACGAGTAGAACACCACGTCCGGATGAGATTGGATGTAATGTCATCAGAGCACCCTGGGCCCAGTACATCTGTCTTCAGCACCAATTTTCTTTGGGCTTGCTTCTGTAGTCTTTGGCTGTCCCCAGCCATCCTGCAAGGCTGCAGGGGTTGTACTTTGTCTGGCCCCTACCCTCAGACCTGTCTGGCTCGGATGGCCCTGCCAGCACATCTCTTTGGATCATAGGGACGCAAGCTCTCTCACCACAACAAGGTAACAACTCACAAGAGAGGCTGCCGTTATAAGTTTCTCCTCAAAGTTATAAAAGATATGGGAATAACAACTGCACATCAAAAACAAAAAACCTGTAGGAGATGAAATCTCTGTATCATCTTATCACCAAATCTCAAATACTGATGATGATAACAATTATGATAATATTCACCTTCCATGTGATTTTATCAAGCGATTATTATCACTAATGTTATTTTAATATTATTAAAAATTGCTCACTGATTTTCACTTATACATTATTTTTAAACAATAAACTACCTCTTAGATATTTTTTTAGATAAATATTTTAAAATTTAGATAATTTTAGGTATATTCTGGGGCAAATTCTGGAAACATTGGCAACACTGTACAAAACTGGGGCATTTCAAACATTTTCCATGACTGCTTTTAACAAAACCACTCCAACATACAAGAGAGGAGTTTAGCCATATATCAGGCTACTATTTTCTAATGCTCTAGCTATATAACGGAAACATACCCGCTGTTTGTTGCTTGCCTTTTATTAAATATATCTAGTTACAAAACCCCACTAACTCGATATTCTCAAGCACAGCACAATTTCCTTGTCTGTATTATAATTTTCTCCTAAGTTTGTCAGTCTGTAGCCCTCACTAAGTCTCTGTGTCAGAGCTCCTAAGTTTGTCAATCTCTAGCCCTCACTAAATCTCTGTGTCAGTCTGTAGCCATCACTAAGTCTCTGTGTCAGAGCTCCTAAGTTTGTCAGTCTGTAGCCCTTACTAAGTCTCTGTGTCAGAGCTCCTAAGTTTGTCAATCTCTAGCCATCACTAAGTCTCTGTGTCAGAGCTCCTAAGTTTGTCAGTCTGTAGCCCTTACTAAGTCTCTGTGTCAGAGCTCCTAAGTTTGTCAATCTCTAGCCCTAAGTCTCTGTGTCAGAGCTCCTAAGTTTGTCAGTCTGTAGCCCTCACTAAGTCTCTGTGTCAGAGCTCCTAAGTTTGTCAGTCTGTAGCCCTCACTAAGTCTCTCAAAATTAAGCACTTCATCGATCAAGACACAAGGAAGACATAATACATATCACATATACAAACACATTTAGACTACTGCTCAGTGTCAAATACAAAGAGGCTTTGCTCACTCCAAAAGTGAGCAGTAAAGCTTATTAGTGACAAAGATCAAGCACAAACAACTAACCAGCACAAACATATCAAAATACTGCCTCTTAAGAACAGGTTCCTCTTCAACAAAGCCAGGTTAGTACATCAAATTCTTTCACGGCATGCCCTGCCTTATCTATGGAACCTGTTTAAATTTAGCCCAAAGTGCAGCCAATGCTTGAACAACATATGTCTTCCAAAACCTAGACTTGATCTTTACAAGAAAAGCTTTAGTTATTCTGCTGCTCATCTTTGGAATATCCTCCCATCCTGTATAAAAAATATAAATTATACTCCTTCCTACAACTACAAACTTTCCCAATATCTATTTGATGTTGACTACATGCCTCCATGAATCATAAAACTTAAAAGTTATCTTAAACTGCTCTTACAGTCATCAAATACAATTAATTGTTTATTCTGAATAAATGAAATTTTTGTTTAGTGGGTAGTCATTTATATATGTATGTAGTTACTTCTGTACTGAGTGAATGGATAAGAGCGGAACGTAAATGTTATATTTTATTTTATGTCTCTCAGCTTCAATATTAATTGTGTTTGTTATATGAACAGCATATTTGTAGAATGTCTGGAACAGAGTGAAAGATGTATGATAAAGGGCAGAATGTCAGATGGGCCTGCGTGCCCAATTCTTAACCCTTCTGAAATATGGATCAATCAATCAATCAATCTGTGTCAGAGCTCCTAAGTTTGTCAGTCTGTAGCCATCACTAAGTCTCTGTGTCAGAGCTCTTAAGTTTGTCAGTCTGTAGCCATCACTAAGTCTCTGTGTCAGAGCTCCTAAGTTTGTCAGTCTGTAGCCATCACTAAGTCTCTGTGTCAGAGCTCTTAAGTTTGTCAGTCTGTGGTTCATATCTGTGTCAGAGAGAAGAGAGGAGTAGACTTTACTGTTCATGTCTGTGTCAGAGAGAAGAGAGAGGTTGACTTTACTGTTCATGTCTGTGTCAGAGAGAAGAGAGAGGTAGATTTTACTGTTCATGTCTGTGTCAGAGAGAAGAGAGAGGTAGATTTTACTGTTCATGTCTGTGTCAGAGAGAAGAGAGAGGTAGACTTTACTGTTCATGTCTGTGTCAGAGAGAAGAGAGAGGTAGACTTTACTGTTCATGTCTGTGTCAGAGAGAAGAGAGAGGTAGACTTTACTGTTCATGTCTGTGTCAGAGAGAAGAGAGAGGTAGCTTTTACTGTTCATGTCTGTGTCAGAGAGAAGAGAGAGGTAGACTTTACTGTTCATGTCTGTGTCAGAGGGAAGAGAGAGGTAGATTTTACTGTTCATGTCTGTGTCAGAGGGAAGAGAGAGGCAGATTTTACTGTTCATGTCTGTGTCAGAGAGAAGAAAGAGGCAGATTTTACTGTTCATGTCTGTGTCAGAGAGAAGAGAGAGGTAGACTTTACTGTTCATGTCTGTGTCTGAGGGAAGAGAGAGGCAGATTTTACTGTTCATGTCTGTGTCAGAGGGAAGAGAGAGGCAGATTTTACTGTTCATGTCTGTGTCAGAGGGAAGAGAGAGGTAGATTTTACTGTTCATGTCTGTGTCAGAGGGAAGAGAGAGGTAGATTTTACTGTTCATGTCTGTGTCAGAGAGAAGAGAGAGGTAGATTTTACTGTTCATGTCTGTGTCAGAGAGAAGAGAGAGGTAGACTTTACCGTTCATGTCTGTGTCAGAGAGAAGAGAGAGGTAGATTTTACCGTTCATGTCTGTGTTTGCTGATGTGCAAGCCAGCAGAGGTAAACAAAAGTGTCACGGGATCTGTCGGTAGTAACAAGCGCTGGAGCTGTGTGATACTGGGTCAGGTGGAGAAAATCCTCACACTTGATGGTGTTCCCCCGGAGGCTGTGGGCAGCTACAGCTTAACAAACTATAGTAGCCGGAATACAAATCAAATTTCCTTTCTTAGGCCACTTTTGGCGGACTATGGCTTCCCACGTGTTAAGAAAAAACGCGTAGAACAAGAACAGTACAGTTAGGTCAGGACGATCTATTTCTTCTGGCGAAGAGGAGGGGGGTAGGGCAGGTGAGGTGCTGATCGTCTCCGTCGCACTCCAGTTAACGAACTAAAAAAAAAAAATCAGACACTGATGTCTGAGATCTGTCCCGAGAAGCAGCAAATCTCTGCCGGCCAGGAGAGTCTCACTAGGCTCCACCGTTTGCTCGCGCACATCCATGCTGTCAGTAAGAAACAAGATATTCTTGTGTAACCGCGAGTGGAAACAACAGAAGAAAAATGACGCGTTTCCAACAACTTCAAACACCACAGAAACAACTACTTACCTGATAACAGACATCAAAACGTTACCATGGCTACAGCTCACTAACAAATATATGATTACATGAAGCTATCTGAGCTCACAATATGGAGAAGTTAACACGATTCAAAGACTCGATGAACGTCATCAATTTACCTGACAAAAACACGGCAATGTATGCTTGTCTCGGGGCTAGCGTTATATGGTCCACAAGAGTAAAGACACGTACACACACGGTCACTGTTGTCACAGACTTGAGCTATGTGTGTAGCTCCCTGAGTGAAGTGACAGCAAGAACATTGTGCGTACAACGCTGTGAAATAATCACGACAGAGGATGTAGGGCCGTCCCATACTCTCCGAGCTGCACAAGAGGGCACTTTACACGCGGATGTTTTCTAAAAAAAAAAACCTGATTCGAGTCATAATCATCCTTAGTAAAGCTGTCAGTATTTTACTTCCGGGATGATAAAGCCACCAACTTTAACACGGTATGTGGCCTGTGTGTAAAGATTAACGACTGCTTTCCCTGCTTGCTTACACAGATTTTGTTTTGTGGCGTAAAATGTGCTAGCTAGGTTAAAGAAAGTTTACAATAGACAAAATGGCGAAATGAAAGTGTCCTTGAGTCAGGAACTTATGACATTGTGGCATACTGCGGTTCCCCCCCCCCCCCCCCCGTTTTCACATCCTCTTTCTCTAATCCCCGGTCAATAGTTTGAACTTCCTAGTAACCGTATATCCACCTCCGCCAAGTTTTTCGCATGTTGACGGAAGGCGGGCGGGATAAAACAGTCCTTTGTGTGGGCTTTTCTTAAAACTGCACAAGCTACAACTTTTGAATAGATACATATACAACATACAACAGTAACAACACTGGTGCCGTGGAGGTGGGGGGAAGCTAGGCCTAAGTTTCACGGCGGGGGGGGGGGGAGTGTGCTAGAATAAGCAGGTAGTAAAGACTAAACATCACGTGAGAGTGCGAGTGAGAGCACATAGAAAGGACCAAACATCACGTGGGGGAGTGGGGAGTGAGAGCACATAGAAAGGACCAAACATCACGTGGGGGAGTGGGGAGTGAGAGCACATAGCAAGGACTAAACATCACGTGAGAGTGCGAGTGAGAGCACATAGAAAGGACCAAACATCACGTGGGGGAGTGGGGAGTGAGAGCACATAGCAAGGACTAAACATCACGTGAGAGTGCGAGTGAGAGCACATAGAAAGGACCAAACATCACGTGGGGGAGTGGGGAGTGAGAGCACATAGCAAGGACTAAACATCACGTGAGAGTGCGAGTGAGAGCACATAGAAAGGACCAAACATCACGTGGGGGAGCGGGGAGTGAGAGCACATAGCAAGGACTAAACATCACGTGAGAGTGCGAGTGAGAGCACATAGAAAGGACCAAACATCACGTGGGGGAGCGGGGAGTGAGAGCACATAGCAAGGACTAAACATCACGTGAGAGTGCGAGTGAGAGCACATAGAAAGGACCAAACATCACGTGGGGGAGTGGGGAGTGAGAGCACATAGCAAGGACTAAACATCACGTGAGAGTGCGAGAGAGAGCACATAGAAAGGACCAAACATTACGTGGGAGTGAGAGCACATAGCAAGGACTAAACATCACGTGGGAGTGGGGAGTAAGAGCAAAGGACTAAACATCACATGGGAGTGGGGAGTGAGAGCACATAGCAAGGACTAAACATCAACAAGGAAAGGATGGGAGGGAAGGGGAAAAACAAACAAGGAGTAACTTCTATGAAAGGAAGGGAGGGAAGGAGGAAAGCATACAACATGGAGTAACTTCTATGAAAGAAAGGGAGGGAAGGAGGAAAGCACACAACAAGGAGTAACTTCTATTAAATGAGGGCAGGGAAGAAGGAGAGCACACAACAAGGAGTAACTTCTATGAAATGAGGGCAGGGAAGAAGGAGAGCACACAACAAGGAGTAACTTCTATGAAAGGAAGGCAGGGAAGGATGAAAGCACACAACAAGGAATAACCTCTACAAAGTAGATATTTAAGCAGATTTCAATTATGCCCTCACTCCTTCATGTTTCTGTATTTCCTTTGCTAGAACGACATGTTCTCTACCTACAAGACGAGATGAATGCTTTATTTTGTTCCAAGTGTTATTGTTCTCAACATGTCCTCTTGTCCTTTCAAAGTAAAAAATGAACTGAATAATAATGACATACTCCTCCAGTGATCAAGCTCTGGGTTACAGGAAACATATGTCTCCAGGCTCTCTGAACAACTTAGCAACTGCTGCTTCAGATCCTCACCCTATGGCTAAGTCTGATGGCATGGGTTGCCAAGTTCGATGGTATATGTGGCTAAACCTGACTGTGTACGTAGCTAACCCTGATTGTGTATATGTTTAAGTCTGATTGTGTAGGTGGCTAAGTCTGATTGTTAAGGTGGCCCTGACTGTGCAGATTGTTAAGTCTGATTGTGAGGGTGGCTACAGCTGATTATGTAGGTGGTTAAGTCTGATTGTGTAGGTGGTTAAGTCTGATTGTGCAGGTGCCTAAGGCTGACTGTGTAAGTGATTAAGTCTGACTGTGTAGGTGGCTAAGCCTGACTGTGTAAGTGGTTAAGCCTGATTGTGTAGGTGGTCAAATCTGATTGTGCAGGTGGTTACATTTAAGATATTCCCTTTGTTGAACTAACAGCACTTGATATGTGCTTCTATAGTCCTTTAATTGTTTGTTGGCACTTCTTCATCAAAGAAGGTCCCTGCTTCTCTGTCATGTTTACCCTTTCCTTGTGCTGTCCTGACTTAACTCTGCCTGCATCTGTCCATCTCTCTTCACTTATTCCTAGGTTGCTAAATCTACATTCTTTCATTTCCTTTTTTACATATTCCACCTTTCCTGTCTGATGTAACAGGTTTGAATTTTGTAATATTTTTGTCAACATTTTCCACAAACTAAATTAGTTTCCAGTATGTTATAGCTTTTTGTATTCTCATGTTTGTAAACAGAATGGCAAATGACAAATATGTGGACAGAGAGAGAGAGGAAGAGGAGAGAGAGAATATGTATGTGTGTGTGAGAGACAGAACAGAGACAAATAGACAAAAATGTGTGTGTACATATGTGGAAAAGAGAGACACAGAAAGACTTATGGAGTGAGTGAGTGTATGTATGTGAGAGAGAGGCACAGAGAGAAAGTGTGAATGAGTGAGAGAGAGAGTGACAACAATGATGGCCCAGTAAAGCACAGAGAGAGAGAGAGTTGACAATAATGATGGTCCAGTAAAGCACAGAGAGAGAGAGAGTTGACAATAATGATGGTCCAGTAAAGCACAGAGAGAGAGAGAAAGAGTTGACAATAATGATGGCCCAGTAAAGCACAGAGAGAGAGAGAAAGAGTTGACAATAATGATGGCCCAGTAAAGCATAGAAAGAGAGAGAGAGAGAGAGAGAGAGTTGACAATAATGATGGCCCAGTAAAGCACAGAGAGAGAGTTGACAATAATGATGGCCCAGTAAAGCACAGAGAGAGGGAGAGAGAGAGTTGACAATAATGATGGCCCAGTAAAGCACAGAGAGAGAGAGAAAGAGTTGACAATAATGATGGCCCAGTAAAGCACAGAGAGAGAGTTGACAATAATGATGGCCCAGTAAAGCACAGAGAGAGAGAGAGAAAGAGTTGACAATAATGATGGCCCAGTAAAGCACAGAGAGAGAGAGAGAAAGAGTTGACAATAATGATGGCCCAGTAAAGCATAGAAAGAGAGAGAGAGAGAGTTGACAATAATGATGGCCCAGTAAAGCACAGAGAGAGAGAAAGAGAGAGAAGACAATAATGATGGCCCAATAAAGCACAGAGTGGAGGAAGTTTGTTTTAGTGAAAGCTGCAGCAAGAGATGAAGAGACAGATATAAACAGACACATGATGATTGTCTTCTTAGTTTTCTTGTTTGGAGATGTCATTTATGACATTTCAATAGTTGCTGACATCACATGCTCCATGTTGCTGTCATCATGAGTTTTATGTGTACAATGCTGGCTGTGTATTATTGTCATCATGAGTTTTGTGTGTACAGTGCTGGCTCTCTGTTACTATCATCATGAGTTTTATTTGTACAATGCTAGCTCCATGTTACTATCATCATGAGTTTTATTTGTACAACACTCGCTCTATGTTACTATCATCATGAGTTTTATTTGTACAACACTCGCTCTATGTTACTATCATCATGAGTTTTATTTGGACAAGCATCATTAGCCTGCCATCTTGTTTCCATCAAGATCTGTCATTGTAGATTGATGTGTCATCTATTCTCTGTCAGGAGTGAATCAGTCAACTGCCATGCCACGTGGCATAGGTGATCATTTCTTTCCACAATTCTGTCTTTTGAGTTGATTATAAGTTCTGCCGCTGACTTTCTTCCTAGCCACACTGACCAGTAACTTCTATCTTTGTATTCTTCTGTTTCTTCTTCCCTCAATTTTTCCAGTTGCCACAGTGTGTTCCAGTTTTCCTCTTCTCAGGAAATATCCTATAAATCTCAAATGTTTGCTTCTGATCTTTGCTATAATTTGCCTTTTCCACAATCCAGGAGTGAATACAAGGCTGAAAATATATTATCCTGCAGCTTCAAGTACTAGCCAGCTACACTATCAGACTTAGCCACTTGCACCATCAGGCATAACCACCTACACCATCAAGCTTAGCCACACGCACCATCAGACTTAACCACCTACACCATCAAGCTTAGCCACAGGCACCATCAGGCTTAACCACCTACACCATCAAGCTTAGCCACACGCACCATCAGACTTAACCACCTACACCATCAAGCTTAGCCACAGGCACCATCAGGCTTAACCACCTACACCATCAAGCTTAGCCACCTACACCATCAGACTTAATCACCTACATCATCAGACAACCACCTGCACAATCAGATTTGACCACCTACACAATCAGACTTAACCACCTGCACAATCAAACTTGACCATCTACACAATCAGACTTAGCCACCTATACAATCAGGCTTAGTCACCTGCACAATCAGACTTAATCACCTACACAATCAGACTTAACCACCTGCACAATCAGATCTGACCACCTACACAATCAGATTTAACCACCTGCACAATCAGACTTAACCACCTGCACAATCAGATCTGACCACCTACACAATCAGACTTAATCACCTACACAATCAGACTTAACCACCTGCACAATCAAACTTGACCACCTACACAGTCAAGCTGAATTAATTCAGGCAGAGTTAAGTCAGGACAGCATATTATCATACACCCAGGAGGAGGGGGTAAACATGACAGAGGAGCAGGGACCTTCTCTGATGAAGAAGTGCCAAAAAAACAATTAAAGGACTATCAAGTGCTGTTAGTTCAAGCAAAGGGAAGACCTTAAATGTAAACATTGTACACGCATATGTTCTAACATAAGACAGTCCTGAAGATAATATTCAAACACTGGATTATAACTTACAACAAGCTATGTAAGGTATGTGCTACACCAACATCAGAATAGTTTAGAATTATAATCAATGATTTTAAGTTGGAGGCTGGGACATGGAAGATATAGTTGGTGACACTGGTCATATGTTCTTCTGGCTGGGTCACCAACACAATATATTCTTCTGGCTGGGGTCACCCACACAATATGTTCTTCTGGCGTCACCCACACAATATGTTCTTCTGGCTGGGGTCACCCACACAATATGTTCTTCTGGCTGGGGTCTGGTCATCCTCACAATGAATTCTGAACTTCAGTTATAGATGTCAATTATGTAATTGTTTATTTGAAGATGTCCTACTGTGTCCACATATTTCTGTACTACAAATCTTATCAAACGTTCTGTGTGTCCACATATTTCTGTACTGCAAATCTTATCAAACGTTCTATGTGTCCACATATTTCTGTACTGCAAATTTCACTCTGACTAATGGTCTCAAGATGGAAGGACGTTGGTCTTCTAGCTTGTCTCCGGCCCTTTGAGCAATGGCCTAACCAGCCATTATTGTAAAACCAACACCGGGTTTCTGAAACAGATGATACTTTTCCATGCAAGAAGTCTCATTCCAACCTGCTAACTGTGATATTACTTTCAAAGGCAGGCCAAGGGAGACTCTACGTAGAACCATCACTAGAGAGAGTACAACTTTGGGATTCAAGTCCATCCAAGACCTACAGCGGGCAGCAGCAAGTCATCAGACATGGAAAGATACGATTTCTGCCCTATGAGTCAATGTTGGCCCAAAAGGAATGTCAATCAATGTCAAGCAATCAATGGTTACAGTTACAACATCAGTCAACTGTTATTGTTACATCAGGCAGTAGTCACTTTCACAACATTAGTCACTGAGAACTGTTACAGAATCAGTCAATGGTTATTGTTACAACATCAGTCACTAGTGGTTATAACATTTATTGACTTCTGATATTTCCAATCTCCTGATTTATGACTTTTCATTCTTTGCTTTGTTTCACAAGGTGAAATATGCTGGGTTTTTTTTCTGATGTTCTCTATGTCAAGTGATAGGAGATATTTTGATGCTCTATATTTCTCTATGTCAAGTGATGAAAGGCTGCAGGTGATAGGAGATATTTTGATGTTCTATATTTCTCTATGTCAAGTGATGAAAGGCTGCAGGTGATAGGAGATATTTTGATGTTCTATATTTCTCTATGTCAAGTGATGAAAGGGTGCAGGTGATAGGAGATTTTTTGATGTTCTATATTTCTCTATGTCAAGTGATGAAAGGGTGCAGGTGATAGGAGATATTTTGATGTTCTATATTTCTCTAAATGGATGCATCAGAAGCAGGCCATCTTGCTTACAACCGAGAGGCCCACAGGAGAGCTGTTAGGGAAGCAAAGTTCTGCAAGGGACATGCAAATGACTGACTGACATATTTCTCTACAGCATGTCAAGTGAAGGAAGAATGCAGATGATGGTAGATGTTTTTGATGTTCTATATTTCCTTGCAGTATATCAAATAAAGGAAGAATGCAGATGATGGCAGGTGTTTTTGATGTTCTAAATTTCTTTGCAGTATATCAAGTGAAGGAAGAATGCAGACGATGGTAGATGTTTTTGATGCTCTTATATTTCTCTATGTCAAGTGATGAGAGAGTTGTAGGTGATAGCAGATATTTTTATGTTTTATATTTCTCTACAGTATATCAAATGAAGGAAGAATGCAGATGATAGCAGGTGTTTTTGATGTTCTATATTTCTTTACAGTATATCATATGAGGGAAGAATGCAGATGATAGCAGGTGTTTTTGATGTTCTATATTTCTTTACAGTATATCATATGAGGGAAGAATGCAGATGATAGCAGGTGTTTTTGATGTTCTATATTTCTTTACAGTATATCATATGAGGGAAGAATGCAGATGATAGCAGGTGTTTTTGATGTTCTATATTTCTTTACAGTATATCATATGAGGGAAGAATGCAGATGATAGCAGGTGTTTTTGATGTTCTATATTTCTTTACAGTATATCAAATGAAGGAAACATGCAGATGATGGTAGGTGTTTTTGATGTTCTTATATTTCTCTATATCAAGTGATGAGAGAGTGCAGATGATAACAGATACTCTGATGTTGTTATATTTCTCTATGTCAAGTGATAGAAGAATGTAGATGATGGCAAATGTTTTTGATGTTCTATATTTTTCTCGTCAACTGATGGAAGAGATCAAAACACAATGGCTTCAGCTCTGAAACAAATGCAGAATATTAAAACAAGAATTCTGGAATACTTTATTTATTGTGCGGTGGAAGAGGCTTATTGCTACATGTCACTCTAACAAACATGTGATGGATATGACTCACCACAGACTATGCTCTCCAACACAAACAAAACTTAACTTCCTGTCACAATCAATGCCATCTCTGTCCACACTATTAACATGCAGTATCATACTCACAGCCATGATGATCTCAAAGAGCTTGCTTCCTGTATCTATCTGAGCCTGCTTAGTGTCTACAAGTGTACAGAGCCTGGGTAGAGAGGCTGCAGTAATGGCTTCTCATGGCTGAGATCAAGAATGGTAAAATGTAATAATTATGCACATAGGAAGTTTGATTAGCTTTTGTTTGCTAGAACAGCAAAAAAGTATTTCCCTGCATGAATAAATTAATCAGTATAACACAATATCATATAAACGCCAAACATATAAAATTTACAACATAACATCATGGAGACCAAACATATAAAGTTAACAATACAACATCATGTAAAGACTAAACATATAAAGTCTATATAACATAACACCATACACAGACCAAACATATAAAGTTAACAACACAACATCACGTAAAGACCAAACATATAAAGTTAACAACACAACATCCACCATGTAAAGACCAAACATATAAAGTTAACAACACAACACCATATAAAGACCAAAGATATAAAGTTAACAACACAACACCATATAAAGACCACAAAGTTAACAACACAACACCCTACAGAGACCAAACATATAAAGTTAACAACACAACATCATATAAAGAATAAAAATATAAAGTTAACAACACAGCATCATTATAGAGACCAAACACATAAAGCTGACAACACAACATCATATAAAGATCAAACAAATAAAGTTAACAACACTATACAGAGACCAAACATAAAGTTAACACCACAACATCATATAAAGACCAAACACATAACATTAACAACACAACATCATATAAAGACCAAACATAACACAACATTATATAAGAAACTGTAGCTCTAAAGTCCATATTATTCAAAAAATGCCTGAAAGTTTCATCTGGGCTAAGAATATCATAATTAGCTGTAACTCCATTGCTCTCACGGCTTATTTATGAACGTATATATCCTCCAGCTCTGGCCCCAATTTCAGTTAATAAGGACCAGCAAGCAGCAACAGAAATCAATCAAACTGACTAAGAGTTTGAGAATGACTGATCGATGAGAAATGTTATCAATTTTCTCAATTTCTGCCACCCCTTACCACTTCAGTAGCCTGTAAAAAAAAAATTGGTTGCAGTTAATTTCTTGAAACTTGGTGTTTAATCTTACATTAACCTGATCTACAAATGCACCTAATATCAACTGTGTGTTTCAAGTATTTGTACCTTATGCTGAGAACTTACCAATCAACCCTCGTATCTAGAATTTTGGTCTTTGCCACCCAGCATCAACAATGTAGTGTACAAGTCAGAAGTGGTTCCCAAGTTTTTTTTTTTTTTTCACCTCAAGGACTCTAAAAGCCAGTGATAATTTGCTGATACCTACCTAACATGACAAATGATAATTTGCTGATACCTACCTAACATGACAAATGATAATTTGCTGATACCTACCTAACATGACAAATGATAATTTGCTGATACCTACCTAACATGACAAATGATAATTTGCTGATACCTACCTAACATGACAAATGATAATTTGCTGATACCTACCTAACATGACAAATGATAATTTGCTGATACCTACCTAACATGACAAATGATAATTTGCTGATACCTACCTAACATGACAAATGATAATTTGCTGATACCTACCTAACATGACAAATGATAATTTGCTGATACCTACCTAACATGACAAATGATAATTTGCTGATACCTACCTCATATGACAAATGATAATTTGCTGATACCTACCTAATATGACAAATTATAATTTGCTGATACCTACCTAATATGACAAATTATAATTTGCTGATACCTACCTAACATGACAAATGATAATTTGCTGATACCTACCTAACATGACAAATTATAATTTGCTGATACCTACCTAACATGACAAATGATAATTTGTTGATACCTACCTAATATGACAAATGATAATTTGTTGATACCTACCTAATATGACAAATGATAATTTACTGATACCTACCTAATATGACAAATGATAATTTACTGATACCTACCTAACATGACAAATGATAATTTACTGATACCTACCTAATATGACAAATTATAATTTGCTGATACCTACCTAACATGACAAATGATAATTTACTGATACCTACCTAACATGACAAATGATAATTTACTGATACCTACCTAACATGACAAATGATAATTTACTGATACCTACCTAACATGACAAATGATAATTTACTGATACCTACCTAACATGACAAATGATAATTTACTGATACCTACCTAATATGACAAATGATAATTTACTGATACCTACCTAATATGATAAATGATAATTTACTGATACCTACCTAACATGACAAATGATAATTTACTGATACCTACCTAATATGACAAATTATAATTTACTGATACCTACCTAATATGACAAATGATAATTTGTTGATACCTACCTAATATGACAAATGATAATTTGTTGATACCTACCTTACATGACAAATGATAATTTGTTGATACCTACCTTACATGACAAATGATAATTTGTTGATACCTACCTTACATGACAAATGATAATTTGTTGATACCTACCTTACATGACAAATGATAATTTGTTGATACCTACCTTACATGACAAATGATAATTTGTTGATACCTACCTAACATGACCCTTGTCTTCATTTTTTGCCTGGTATTAAATTAAATCTTTTTAAAATATTTGGATTTTGTAGGCTTATGGACTAAGCTGTTTGTGATGTAGAAAATAAAACTAATTTTAAAAATCTAAACTTGAAGAATATTACGATGCCCTAACAATTGGATGTTATGAAATACCAGAGATTTGATATGCTGATGACACAGTATTACTGTCCACAACACAAAAAGGAATGGAAAAACTAATTATGTCAATCCATAAGAATAGTGAAGAGCAAAACCTCTATCTTAATGAGAAGAAAACTAAATTGATGACAACTGACAAAACAAACAAGGCAGCTGATATATGTATCAATGAGGAAAAACTGGAAGAAGCGGAGAGTTTTGAATATCTTGGATCACTACTAACTAATAATGGAGATACAATGAGGAAAATTAAAAAGAGGACATATATTGCTCTTCAGAAAGTAAAACAATTAAAGAATCTGTGGAGAGGAACAGACAGAACTACAAAACTAAGATTTTTAAGGGCATGTATCTTTCCCATCGCAACATATGCCTGTGAGACCTGTACACTTAACAAAACAGCTGAGAAACACATAAATGCCTTTGAATGTAAATGCTACAGAAGAGTTCTTCAACTGTTGTTCAGTCATCTGTCTTATCTCTGCACTGTTCTTGAATTCGTTCCACTTGATGCCGAGTATTTTCCATATGCATTTGTTTTCAAAAGAGTCTAATTTCTTTTCTATTTCTTTAGTTGTTTTTCAGCTTTCACATGTATAAATGAGATGGATATTACATTTGAATTGAATAGTCTTAACTTAGTTTTTGTGCTTATAACTTTTGAATTCCATATGTTCTCAAGATTCTTGAAGATTGATGCTGCTTTTGCAATTCTGATCCTAACTTCCTTTCTAGTGTCACCATCCTGGTCTATGTAGCTGCCAAGGTATGCAAATTGATTGACTTCTTCAATATCTGTTCCTTCTATATTTTCTATATTTTGATTAAGGGGAATTTTCATTATTTTTGTTTTGTCCTTGTTAATTTCAAGTCCTATTTTGCTAGCTATTGAAGACAGGCTATCTGTTTTTTCTTGCATGGAATTCACATTGTTACTGATAAGAGTTATGTCATCAGCAAAATCAAGATCTTCTAGTTGGGTCCCATGTACCCAATCAATATCTGTGTTACCTGTGCAGCATCTTTTTCATTATGAAGTCTATTGCAATTCCAAAAAACAAAGGAGATAGTATACATCCTTGTTTCACGCTTGTTTCAACTTGGAACCATTCGCTCATCCCTTCTTCTATTTTGACTGCTCAAACATATCTATTGTAGAGGTCCTTAATGATGTCAACAATTTTAGATTATATTCCATATAGACTTAAAATTCTCCACAGTGAATCTCTGTGTAAAATGCCTTTTTAAAGTCTATGAAGTTCAGTATTAATAGTTTCTGCTTTTCAATATGTTCTTCAAGTATTATTCTTAGAGTAAAGATCTGATAGAGACAGTCTCTCCCCTTTCAAAATCCTGCTTGTTCTTCTCTCATTGCAGCATCCACTGTATCTTTAAGTCTATTCAAAATGACCTTGCAAAATACTTTTGACACAACTAATACTAAGGCTACTTCTCTCCAACTGTTACAGTTGCTAAGGCTGCCTTTTTTTTTTTTTTGGTATTTTAACAATGATTCCTTTTTTCCAGTTAGAAGGGACGTTCTCTTCTTTCCAAATCTTGTTAAACATTCTCTGTAGTTGTCTCATGTTGTCATTATTGATAGCTTTTAGCATTTGGGCTGTTATTTCATCTTCACCTGCAGCTTTGTTGTTAGCCATTAAATTCACTGCTGTTTCAATTTCATGCAATTTAATTTCATCTAGGTTGATATTTAGTTGTGGGGCTGGTAAGTCAGTTTCAAGGTTTAACAATTCTTTTGGGCGTGGTCAATCAAGTATTTCTTGGAAGTGTTCAGCCCATCTTTGCTTTTGGTCTTTATTTGATGTTAACAGGGTTCCAGTTTTGCTAAGGATTGGTCTTTCTTTAGATGTAATAGTACCTGTTATCCTCTTTTGTATGTTATATAAAGTTTTGCTGTCCTCCTGTTTTTGCTGCTTTCTCTGCCTCTTTCACCATATTGTCTATGTATTCTCTTTTATCCCTTCTAGCTGAACTTTTTACTTTCTTGTCTATTTCTTTGTATGTTGGTTTCACTAGATCTTTTCCAAGATCTGTTTTTGCACTCAACATGTCTAATTTGACTGCTCATCTTTCATGTATATACTTCCATGTTTTATCTGATATCCATGCTTTTCTATTTGGTTTTTCCAATCCAGCGCTTACTTTTGCTGCTGTGATTATGGCTGTGCTGTAAGAATTCCATAACTCATCTATTCCTATCTCCTCAACTTCACTGGGTGTTTTGGAATGATTGGCAAGTTCCTGATTAAAATTAATGTTAGTATTTTCTTCTTGTAGGGTGTGGCTGTTTATCTTTCTGTGTACTGTTTTCTTGTGTTGGCTTTTCAATTTTAGTTTTATTTTCCCTATGCACAGGTTGTGATCACTGTTAACATCTGCACCCCTATAAGCCCTTACATCTATGAGAGATGTTCTGTATTGCTTTCTAATACAAAAATGATCTATCTGGAGATATCCACGTTGTTTTATGTATCTCTTTGTGTGGGAATATTGTGCCTCCAATGACCATGCCCTCTGTTAGACATATTTCAATTAATCTTTCTCTGTTCTGATTAACCATGTCAATTCCTTCTTTCCCCATCACTTTTTCAACGTCGGTGTTATCTTTCCCTACCTTGGCGTTGAGGTCCCCCATAGCAATTAGGATGTCGTGTTTAGGGACTTTGTTGATGATTTGTTGTAGTTGGTGATAGAAGTCGTCTTTCACATCATCATCTGCTTCATTCATGGGTGCATAACACTGTATTATTGTTATTCTTCCACATCTTAGGTTGTTATGGCATGGTAATATTTGTCTACATCTTCTCTAACATTCCTCATTATATTTTCAGTATACAAGTTAAATAAGTAGGGTGACAATATGCACCCCTGATGGACCCCTTGTTTTATGTCAAACCAAGTTGTTATTTCACCATTTATTCTTACTGCTGCTTGTTGGTCTAGATACAGCAATGATGTTAATTGTATCAAATGTGTTGGAAATCTCATTTTTTTCTATTACTTCCCAAAGTTTCTGGTGTTGTACACAATCAAATTCCTTTGAGTAGTCTATAAAAGATAAATACAGATTCACATTAAACTCTCTGCACTTCTCTATTATTAATATTATATTTAATATATGATCTTCCTTGTCTGAAACCAGCTTGGACCATATTGACTTCTTCTAGTTTCTTTCGAAGTCTACCCATTACGATTTTTAACAGAATTTTACTGGCATGACTAATCAGGATAACAGTTCTGTAGTTTGTGCATAATTTCAGGTTACCCTTTTTTGGCAGTGGTATGAATACAGTTCTTTTCCATTCTTTTGGCCAAATACCTGAATGCCATATCTTTTTACATAGTGCATGATAGATTGTTGCACACTCCTTTCCTCCTGGTTTAATAAATTCAGCTGTTATCTCATCACATCGTGGTGATTTACCATTTTTCAGTTTCTTTATTGCCAATAAAACTTCTTCTATTGTCGGTTCGGGTTCCTTCTCCTCCAATAATAATTCACACTGTTGATTTCTGCTTCCATAGTCGGTTGTTTCATACATTCCTTTGCAATATTCCTTCCATCTTTCTAGAATTTCCTCTGTCTCTGTCAAGGTATTCCCCATCTCATCACAAATTACATTTAGCTTAGGTGTGACATTTCTCGTCAATGTCTTCTTTTCTTTAACCATTTCACTACCTCTTCCACACCTCTGATATTCTTCTATTCTTTCACAACAATCTTGTATGTATTGTTTTTTGTCTTTTCTTATGTTTCTTCGTACTTCTTTTGTTAAAGTTTTATATTCCTCTTTGTTGTTGTTTGTCACTTTCCATTGCGTCTTCATTTCTCTACATTGTTTTATCAGTTCTAGTTTACCTGCTTAATCCATCCATTCTTTTGTGTTTTCTTTACTGGAACCATGTCTTTAGCTGTTGTTATTAAGATATCTTTGGCCTGTGTAGCCAATTCATCTGATGTCCTCTCCTCCTGTACTGCCATCAGGATTTCAAAACGGTTCTTCACTTCTATATAATACTGTTCTGGTATTTTTGTAAGACCAAAGCGGAAGGGTCTTGATCCCACAACTGTCTTTTTTATCTTTATCTTCATGTCTGCTATTAATAACTCATGGTCCGTGTCACAATAAGCACCTGGTAAAGTTTTTGCTGATGTTATACTTGACCTCCACCTTCTTTGCACTAAAATGTAATCTATTTGATTCTTGGTTTTCCCATCAGGTGATGTCCATGTGTAAAGTCTTCTTGAACGTTGTTTAAAAAATGTGCCAGCGATCATTAGCTCATTTTCCATGCAAAATGCCATTAGATTGTCACCTGCTTCATTTCTTTGTCCTATGCTAAATTACCCTACAACATGTCCTTCATCTTCTGCTCTTTCTGTACCAATCTTTGCATTAAAATCCCCTATTATTAATATCATTTTTCCGTACCTGGTCTATTGTCGTTTGCAGTGTGTTATAAAGTCTTCTACTTATATTAAAAGAACTTAATATTGAAGAAGGCTGGCTAGTAAAGAGGATTAAACAAAGAAAACTTAAATATTTTGGACACATTAAATGTCATGATAATCTAGAGAAAACCATCTTGGAAGGGTACATAATGGGAAAAAGAAAGAGAGAAAAAGACCAAGGCAAAGATGGCTGCAAGACATCATTGATGATATGCAAATGGATGTGTCAGCAGAAGACCATCTTGTTCACAACCGAGAGCCCTACAGGAGTGTTGTTAGGGAGGCAAAGTTCTGCAAGGGACATGAAAATGAATGAATGAAACTTGCAAAGTGGACCACTACAGGAATATTCATGGGCTGCATTTGGGGACTAATTTTCTTAAACAGACTGGCTTAGACAACAAATTTTAATCTGATCAAACTAATAACAAAAAAACAAGGGAAAGTAACACATGAGGGAAGCAATTACATGTCACCTTGGCCAATGTCAGAATTGTGGTCTAGGTTAAATAGGCCAGTATTTCAAATATTTTCTTCTTCTGTTTTCCTGAAACTGCGAGCAAGATGTTCTTTGCCGTCGACGAGGTGAAGGTCTTGAAGTACAAGCACCGTGTCAATGAGGATTGGGTTACGGACCCGGAGTGCTTTTCCGTGTAATGCTTCTTGGCAGCAGGATAAAGATACGGTCTTGGCCAGATATGGTTCACTGGACCTGACAACTATGCCGTCATTTTATCACAGTTAACTTCGAGTGATTGAATGATGTTTGTTGTGCTATGGAGAAGGCAAACTCGAATATGGCAGCGTAAAAAAAAACCCAAAAAAGTAGAATCACTAGTAATGATAAACTAATCATTCAGACTGTCGTTTCAAATAAATGACTGTGCATGGTAAAATGGAAACGTTCACGATAAGGTTTGTTTATGTTCAATCAGATATGTCTTAGAATGGAAAAGTTACCTGCGGCCCAACTTTCTCCACCGTCCCAGCCTGTGCAGACTATCCTAGTTTCTGTCAGTAAGAATTCTGTGTGTCGTCTAAAGTCCGTATAGAGACTTAAGTTACATGAATGCCGTCTCTGCATTTAAAAAAGAAAATTTTTTTGTCTTTAAACCATTCAAGAAGGTTGTCTGCTTCAGCTCATTTAAAATAATCTATTGTTAATAAATAATAATT